>OX459112.1:144454920-145054920 GCA_949775065.1 Brachyopa scutellaris | reverse complement strand
AATGCATCCCGAAAAAGCCACTGTTTGGTGCGGTTTATGGGCCGGCGGCATTATTGGGCCATATTTCTTCAAAGATGATGCGAATCGCAGCGTTACTGTCAATGGTGAACGCTACCGAGCGATGATAACAAACTTTTTTTTGCCCGAAATGGAAGTTCTTGACTTGCATGATATGTGGTTTCAACAAGACGGTGCCACATGCCACACAGCACGCGAAACAATGGCGCAATTGCGAGGCGAGTTTGGTGAACAGTTAATTTCACGTTTCGGGCCGGTCAATTGGCCGCCTAGATCGTGCGATTTGACACCATTAGATTATTTTTTGTGGGGGTATGTCAAGGCTAATGTCTATAGGGACAAGCCCGCTTCGATTGACGCACTGGAAGCCAACATCCATGCATTCATTCGTGAGATACCGGCCGATATGTGTGAAAGAGTATGCCAAAATTGGACTCAGCGGATGGGCTACCTGAGACGCAGCCGCGGTCAACATTTGCATGAAATTATCTTTAAACATTAAATTGCAAGGTTCAAACTATCGATTCAAATAAATATTTCATTCATTTTTTCGAATTTTTTGTGTTTTTTTTTAAAAAAAAGTTCTCAACCTCTTAAAAAATCACCCTTTACAAGTAGCAAAAGGTCAGACAAATAAACCCAAATACCTTGTGTTTTTCCCCATTGATTAAGCCCGTCACTACGGTTTCAAGGACACCCGCTATACATTTAAAAACTATGTAAATTCCCAGACAAGAAAAGTGATTAAAACTTTGTTTCGCTGTACCAACAGGTCCAGCCATCAACAAACTCCAGAATCCGCAGACGTGGCGTCTGTAAGCAATAAACAGTTGATCTGCGTAAAAGTATAAAATAAAAAAAATACATGTACGCGTTCTTTGCATTTATTGCATGTTTCCTGTGAGTCATCATTTTTTAACGCCGAACTCTCCCTTGAATGCGTCAAAAAACAAGACACCGCGAACCACCAATTTTATAGCAATCGCAGCGGTTTGGGCCTAGGGCAACAGAAAATTCATTCTTTTATGGTTGCCCAACTCTCAGTGTTTACATAGAACTCAACTGTCAATTTTGATGGTGCGCGCTGAAGTATTCAAAAGTCATAAAGACTCAACTGACAGACTCGTACACATGCAATGTTGATCCATTTTAATACTTTCGCCCTCTTTTGTGCGCCCAGCCAATAGCTCCAGTTCCATGCACCACCCGCCCAGTTGTTTAATAGCCCAGAACCCCGTGCTGCACACCGCAACCCGCTCTATATACACAGACGAGAGTGTGTAGTGGCACGTCTTTAAATAGTTAAACCCGTCTGGCATTGATATTGGAATTCCATGAGTTTTGGCAGTGAGCTTCAATGGGGTGGACTGGGGAGCCGGTAGTGGAATTGGTTCTGTGGCTACGGCTGGGGGGCAAATTTCTGGGTGAGATAAATCCCTGGATAGATGAATGGATGGATGGATGGATGGGTGAAAATTATTATTAGCTGACGAGCATTCGTTTTAGTGGAGAATTGAGACTGATGGTTTACATCCGAGCACGAGTAACCAGACGACGGACGACGGACGACGGTTTGATTGAAGTGCCTCCACTATGAGTGATGAACGCAATTCGTATGTGTTAGTGCTGCGGAGCTATAATTACTTGAAACTGTGTGAGGATTATGAAGACACTTGTGGCAATGTGGATGCCATAAAGAAGATTTTTCTGGTTTCTGGTTTAAGTGGACTTGAAAAAGGATCTATGTCAGTGTCAGGAGCTTCCCAATCGCTGTTGTCGTTGTGGAAGCGATAAGCGAAGATCCGTTACATGAGATGGTAGGTCCTATACATAGATTCTTACTTTTATAACTCTAAGGCGACTCTGGGTTAGGAAGTCATAGTTCTGTTGCGATATCCAACCACAGAATTCTTCAAGAAAAACTTCAACAAACCCTCAGGAGTTTTAGGGCACAAAACAATGACCACACAGTTTCCGTCTCATTCTGAAAAGCCCTGCTGGAAGAATAAGTCTCTCTCAGTTATCAGGGTGAACTAGAAGCAAATAAAAAAGTTTCGAAGAATGGTTAGCCAAAAGGTTCTTAGTTCAAGTACCAATCGGTGATAGTCATTTTGATTTACAAAATACCACCTGTGGCCAGTGATGCCATTGTGACAGAATTCAGGTCAAATTTAACGGAAATATCTTTGTTCTTTGGCCGGAGAGAATTAACAAATCGTTCCAAACCGATTTTTGACAGAAATCAAAAAATTATTTAACGAGAGTTTTTCTGACCAAAAAATATTGTTTCAGTCCCCGTCGTATCCAGCGATACAGGTGGATTTTAAGTGAGCTGAAAAGAGAAGTCTAGATTACACTGCGAATCATTTCGTTCAGATGTTCCGGAAGTTTCTTCAGTTGCTGATTGTGAAGGAAAAAATACGTTCTTTTGTAGGACACATCAGCAACAAAATGATCTTTTTATTGGCTAATCTGTCAAAGTGGTTTTTATTCCAATGACTCTTCTTAACGAAAGATAAGAATCAAACCCAATTCTATTGTGAATAAGCCTTATCTGTCAAAATGGCTTTCATTCCAATGACTCTTCATTTTTTGTTGTGTAGCCACGACATTCCAACTACGTTCATTTCAATGAACGAAACTTTATGACAGATTAGAACCAAACCCAATTGCTCTATTGTGAATAATCTCGAAGACCTGGTTAAAGGTGTGACTGTTGTCTGGATACCAGGTTCCCAAGATTTCTATGGTAATAAATGTGCAGACTGCAGGTTATCAGGCGAGAAGAATTTTAAATGAAATAAAGAACAAAATAAAAAAAAAAAAAAAAAAAAAAATATGCGCCGTCCGCCTACTCATCGGTCCTGAGCCCTTCTTCGGGGTACCTTTGAGTCAAATACACTCAAATTCGGGAAATCGGAAGATGATAATCTTGCTAAGTACTGGACCAAATCCTAGGCCCAAAGACAAGGTTAAAAAAAATGTAAAACCACAACTCGCGGTCAGGTCTCAACTGGTTTTCTGATGGGGCCCTGGCCACTAAGGTCTGAACATAATGGGATTATTTGACGATGACTCCCGTTGACTCTGTGGAGAAGAGGAGGAGACGTCGTAACATATACCCAGCAGGAAAGTACGGTATGTATTACTTAGAGAATCTAATACATAATTAGTTATTATAGATGAGAAATATAATGTATCCAAAAGAATCGACGTGGTAATTTCATATAATAACAAAGTAAATTGTTTACCACGTATGTTCCCACATCTGCAGGAAATGTAATGTAGTGTTTATGAATTTATCGATTTTTCGGTTACAGTTGTCTGTCGGCACCTTCATGTCGCCTACAAATTTTGCGTTTTATATATAAAAACACATGAAAAACTCATTTTGTGTTGCAACGCGTGACCCAAAAAGAATATGCCAGAGACATCAAAAAGGCATTCCACCTTGTAAAAGTACACGTCAATTTAAAGAGATTCACTTCGAGAAGAAAAAAGCAAAATAAGTACATACATAGTTATTTTAAATAAACTGAGTTTTTTTTTAATATCGAGTTCTATTTTTTAATTTTGACTGTAATTGAGTTTTTTCTTTATTTTATAATATTTTTTTTTTTTTGTATGTGAAATGCGTTTTTAGTTTAATAATAAAATATTTTAAAACGAAACAATGTATTTTTCATTTAAGGCTGAATAAATTCCATAATTTATGTCGGAGGAATGCATTATATAACTAATTATAAGTGCATATATTATATAATAAATTACAATGAATGAATTATAAAGAGTTTTTCAATAAGAGCGCTACAAAAGTTTTTTTAAATAAAACAAAAACGGCCACCACGGGCACGCTTGCAGAAGTCCAGACGCTGAACCCAATTTTCTACGGTTTTCAAGCATAAATCGGCCGATACTGCTGCAATTTCACGTTCGATATTCGTACGAAGTTCATAGACTTGACGTAGCCCCACAGGAAATAGTGTAACGGCGTCAAATCGCACGACCGATGCGACCAAGCGACTGGACCATTTCGTGAGATAACACGTTCTGCAAACTTGGTTTCCAATAAATTGATTGTGACATTCGCTGTGTGGCTTGTGGCGCCGTCCTGTTGGAACCACATGTCCTCCAAGTCCATATCATCCAATTGGGGCCAAAAATATTCGGTTATCATTGAACGGTAGCGATTCCCATTCACAGTAACGTGCCGGTCTTGATCATCACGGAAGAAGTACAGCCCAATGACGCCGCCGGCCCATAAACCACACCAAACCGTAATTTTTTCGGGATGCAATGATGACTCATGGAGTACGTGTGGATTGCTGCCTGACCAATACCGCATATTTTGTTTATTGACGAAGCCATTCAGCCAGAAATGAGCCTCATCGCTGAAGATGACCATAAATTGGACGTAGCGCTCTTAACGTTGAGGCCACTGACTCCGAATTTCGGTAGTAAATTTTAATAATTTCGACTCGCTGTTGGCTCGTATATCTTTCCATCATGAAATGGCAAACTTTACTGAAGAGAAATGTCAAAAGAGCGGCAAGAAATATGTCGTCGTTTGCTGTCCCTGTCGCTCTACTTTTGTAGCGTCCCTGTTGAAAAACCCTGTATAATGAATTCTGGAATCAATATTATTTATTTACAAGCGATTGATTCCCTGTTCGATTCCATTTTCCTGCTGGGTACTTACTCTGTGAATGCTCTGCTGTGGCAAAAGGCAGAGTACTCCATATGCAAAGAGCATTTCTGAACTCAGGAGTAAAATGGAAGATTGAACCCAGAATAGTGCTCATCAGCTCATCCGCGTATTAAATAAATACGGGCCAGCACAATAGATCTCTTTTGGTCACGGTGGACAGTTCAAAATGTTCGCAAATGTGGGTTCGAAGGCGACCAAAAAAATGCAAATATGTACTTAAAAAAAAACTGCAAAATTAACAGATTTATTCATTTTTAAACGTAATATTGGAGTTAATAAGTAAAATAGTTAAGTACTTTGTAACGTCCCCTTTATTAGCCATTACAGTGCGCAGGCATTGAGTCAACCAGGAACACCAATAAGTCCGGAGATATTTGGTCCCATTCCGACCGCATTCATTCCATCAGCTCAAAGCAATTGAATGGATTTCGCTTCATTAATTCGCGATCTACAGGATGAAGATCCCATACATTTTCTATGGGAGTGCGCTAGCAGTGTTCCCAGATGAAAAAGCTGAAAAACTTGTTTTTCCAAAATAAAAAATCTTTTTTTCAAGATTTTTCCCAAATATAAAAAGTACGAAATTTTAAAGTGCTCAAATATTGTTTATTTTTTTAAAAAACTTAAAGTGACATTATGTACATGTATTATAGATACCTTAAACATACATATTATGTACAATGTACCTACATAAATTTAATTTCGATAAAAAAAAATTGTTAGTCATATTAATTCAGGTTATTGTTTTTTTTTTTTTTAATTTTGAAACATTTATTTATACATACATACTGTATTGTATCTTTTTTAAATATACATATTTGAATTGAAATGGCTTAAGATTTGATTACTTATATCAAGATCATAGCAATTTGCTTCGTTAAAGCGCAACAAATCCTTTGTAAAGATTAAACTTTCAACTGTTTCAGTACTCAGACGATTTCGAATTTTCGTTTTAGTCAAGTTTACAGCAGAAAATATTCTTTCAACATTTGCAGAGGAATGCGGAAGCGATAAAATATTGAAAATAAAATCTTTTAAGATTGGATATGCGAAGTTTCCTTCCACTGTTTTAACTCCTAAAACATTTTTCCAAAAACCAATTACATCAGATTTTTTATCAAATTCGTCGAAATTAATGTTTCGAATTTGACGAAATTCCATATCTGCGGCTTGCACAAGTGCAGTAGGCACTAAGTTTGAAAAATGTTTATAGAGTACTGCGAAAGACTGAATTTTTTTGCAATTTTTTCAAACTGGTCAGTTCGCTTAGGGCTATTTGAAATATAATTATATATGTTTCGCAACATTGTTTCTAAAAAAGATGGCAATTTCATACAAGCATATGAGGAGCAAAGGGCGAATGAATGGCACAAACATTTAAGTACAAATAAATTTGGGCAGTCTTTAGCAAGTAAGGTAGCAACAGATTTATTACTTCCCGTCATATTACTAGCACCATCTGTAGCATATCCAATTAGATTCGTTTTATAATCAATATTTTCTTTATTGAAAACTTCCACAATAGCGGTATAAAGCGAATGCGCATCTGCGGCTGTAGCTTTTTTTAACGAAAATAGGTAATCTTGAATTTTTAAATTATAAGGAAATCTAACAACTATGGTTAAAAGTTTCGTTGTTGATATATCTGTGGATTCGTCGACACAAATCGAAAACTTGGTTGTCTTTAAATTTTCACATATGTGCTTTCAATGGGAAGCGCCCAATACATTTTTAACAATCGCAGTTGTCTTGGTCCTGCCACAACAGACTTCCTCCGCAATTTTGGAGTCTATGAATGCGTTTTTTATAAATTTAACAAGATGATCAGCTAAATTGAATGATAGATTATGTTCTGCTATTAGTGCTGCTAATCTACATTCAACGATCATAGAACTACAATTTTTTGGCTTTATAAAACACGTCATAGTGGTCTGATTCTTCTCTATTCTTTTCGAATTGTTCAAATGGGAGGTTGTTGTTGAGTGCCTAATAATATCCTGCTTACCACCAGTAACTTTTATATAGGATGAGCAGCAAGCACAATAAGCCACATAATTGGGATGATTTTTAACTTCTTTGAGCCATGGTTGGAATTCTGTAATATTCTCCCAGGACAGCACATATTTTTGAGACAGTTTTCGTTTCTGTAAGGTAAGAATATTCATATTCTTATACTTATACACTTAAAATAGCTTTTGATATGTTTTGTTCAAAAGTTTTATTTACATAAGCGGTCCAAATACAGGAATGTCTCGCTAATCCGAACTGATTATTGCAAAACAATGACAAAAAAAACACTGAAAATGTGTACATGTATATTTGTGTTTATGGTGTTTAGATTTGAATCTCCAAAAGGCAACGACTAAGTTCGAGAAAGTTTGGACTGCAGAATACATAATGGTAATAAAAGGGCATTCGGATTAAATGTGGTTCGGATTAGCCAGACATTACTGTAATACTAACTGAAATATCACATATAAGACACAATATGTATTGCACAGGGTTCCTAATATGCCTATGTTTAGTACCAAATTAATTAAAAGAAATCCAAAAGATACAAAAAAAATTGCAAATTGATTCACAAATGACTGCATTCAATTGAATAGTAGAAAAAAATAATGCAATCTCTTGAATGCTTAATGAATGGTGATTGCATTCATTTATCTCATGTAAATAATTATGAAAATAATAAAGCGTTCGTTAATAAGAAACAAAATAAGAAAAAAAGTTCTACAGTACACTCGCAGTAACGTGACTACACGTTAACGTGAACATACAAATGAAAATGAACATGCCCCAATAAGAAATAATAATAATCATGATAATAACTTGAATAAAACTAGTATTTTATTGCACGGGGCCATCAAAATTAAAATGAAAAAAATATATTTATATGGCCATATTTTACCTTCAATGTTGCCGGTTCAAGTTCACACGTTCTTTCACACTCGTTTTCACCTATTGCTGTTTTTGCTGATTCTGGGTCAGGAACCGGATCGGATTTTCCTTAATAAGGAAACAAATATGTGAATTAATTCATATAAAATTATAAATATTAGTATGTATTCATACCTGCTTTAACGAGATACTTTTCCATTGTTGTAAAAATGTTTATTTAGATTTGACTGGTGAATGGATTTAAAATTGGATGAAATTGATGTGGAACTAGAATGTCCTTGAGGCTAGAAATTATATCAAAATATTTGACATAACACAGCCACGAACACGATGTTAAGATACGTATCCTTAAGGAAACACATACATATGTATATGAAATGATTTTATAAAACTATAAATATTAATATGTATTACCTGTTTTATTGAGATCGAAATAGTTGATGAAGAATGGATTTAAAATTGGATGAAATTTATGTGGAACTAGAACGTCCTTGAGGCTAGAAATTATATCAAAATATTTGACATAACACAGCCACGAACACGATGTTAAGATACGTATCCTTAAGGAAACACATATGAATATGAAATAATTTTATAAAATTATAAATATTAGTGTGCATTACATACCTGTTTTAACGAGATGTTAATAATTGATGTATTTGATATTAAAAATTCACAATTGACGTCGCAATCGCAATGCAAATGCAACACTCAACAAAAACAACCAGCCACGTACGATTCACGAATCACGATTCACGAAGCCAAAGAATTTTGTAACCGTTATTCCGTTATTCGTTTGGCGTTTCGGTGTCGGTCTACATTTCACAACCACAAAGTTTCCATATTTTAGAGTTAATGGAAACGTTAGTATAACAGAAGCTGTGCATAGGCGCTTTTCAACTGACATTTATTTAGAAAATGTGGATTTAATTTGGTAGACATAGAAAATTATATTTTGATTTCAAATATCTTGAAATTTGATGAATTTAAGGTCAAAAGTCTTGTAAATTTTTTGGAGCCTAAAAATCTTGAAAAAAAAGATAAATCTTGTAATCTGGCATCGCTGTGCGCTAGCTGTATCAAAACATCGACATTCTCCTCTTCCGAGAAGCTTCTCACCTACCGACTGGTGTGTTTTGGGTCACTATCATGTTGGAATAAGGTGTCTTCAGGCATATTCGACCGCAAATGTGGAAGTACATATATGGTTTTTCAGTATTTCCTGATACATTTGAGCATTCACCCGAATGCATTTGACCCGCTCTTTGACGAGAGAATGAACCTTAAAAAACGCCTGATTAGAAATTTGATCAGATGTTTATTGCATTGGGAACTTGATATCTGGGGTTGTACTTTTATCCCGGAGGCCTTCACAGTTTTCACACATTCATCTGAGGAGAACAAGTTAAACTTGCTCTCATCGCTCAAAAAAAAACTTTTGCCCGTTGCTCCCTCGTCCAATGCATGTGGCGCTTCGCAAAATCCAGTTAACCTCCAATGTTCATTGACGTCGTCAGTAATGTCCACAGCAGTCTTGAGAGGATAGACTTTTACTTGATTTGTGATCTCAAGATCTTGTCAGGAAGTTGTTTTGTGAGGACGCCAACTACCAACTTTGGGGTTGATATCCCATTGTTCCCGATAAAGGGACAAAATATGCGAGATTGTTGATGTTGCCACAGATATCGTTGACTATTAATATTTAAATGTTCTCGCAGCTCTTTCTGGGACCTTATATAGCAACTTGACTTTTAGAGAGATATGATATGAGATATGACTCAAATTTGTTTAGAAACGCTCTGGCAGTTCCGCAAAAATACTTTGCACATCAGGAATCAACAAAGCGCCACCAGCAGGAGACTGACGGCTGTCTGCTAAGATTTGGCTAAAAAAGTAATTGAATGGTTTCAATCACTATTGTTAGACTGTGAATACACACGACACTTAGTCAACACAAAGTTTTCCATAACAAGATCTTAAACCTTTTCCCATGATTCTCGAATTCCTTCCCCAATTCAACAAACACCGAAACTACTTGTCGTGTTTTTATTGCAATTTTTTCCTCGTGTGAAATTAAAAAAAGAAAAAAAAATTCTCTGGCCCATGGGGGGATCGAACCCACGACCTTCGCGTTATTAGCACGACGCTCTAACCAACTGAGCTAATGGGCCACATGATTTCGCTCCGTCCAAGATCCCATTCGAAATCTAGAATCCATTTTCTTTATCTAATTTAATTTAGCATTTCTTATTTTCTCATCGCAATCGTTTGCGCCAAATCAAAAAGAATTCAACCATAAAGCCATTGAACAAGAAACAACACACAAACACACACACACAACTCAACGCATTCGAGAAGCATAGATTTTGATAGCGAATGGGTGTGTGTTAGAGGAGAACAAAAACAAAGATAAGTATGTACTTTCACTGCACATAGTATGCGTGTTGGGAAGCTTCCAGAACGAAATGCATATTAAAATAGAGAACATAGAAATTCTACCAACACGAGACGTTGTAAAGCTAAATATAAAAAAAAACACAGTGGCGGTCACTTTCATTAGGTCATCTCGATATTTCATCTGTATACGATTTAAAATGGATAAAAATTATAACATCTCTGATAGAATCCAAGTACAATTCTCTGAGTCATCAAATATGCCAACTATGGTCTACCGAACAAGAAAGTCTAACAACTTTTGCAGCAAAGTTAAACATTCTAGATCTAAGGGTAACAGTTTCAATATTTGTTCACTGTGGGTATTTTTTCAAGTACAATGAAATCTCTTATTAGCGGACACCCTGTTTAACGGACAAATTTCATTAACGGACACCTTTTTGGGTAACCTATTCCCATGCAAAATGCGTTTTTATAAACAGAGAGCTCTCTTAACCGGACAAAAAACTCAACTCCCATGCTTAAAAGAGATTTCACTGTACAAAGGTGTAAGTTGCAGCTAACCTCCAGGAGTGAAAGAGATTTTTATGTTCATTTTACGGATTTAGAATGATTCGATTTGGTATCAACAATTTCAGTCGAACATCTGTTGGGCAAATGCACAGTGGTTCCACTCTCGAACATAGGCGGTCATAATTACTTGCTGACTGAAAATAACTAGAACTAGTTCGTGTTAGAGTAATTTGGGGGAGTTGATTCCGAATCTGCATTTCGTTTTGCTCTATCATGTCACGCACGGTACGGTACGGTATACAGGGTGGTCCGGTTTGGGATATACATGTTTTGGGATCTGATTCGCTGGTTAATGATATGAAAAAAATCGTATGGGAGTGGCGGTATATCTTGAACACCCACTGAGCTACAGGGTGTTTAAAAAATATCCTTCAGGGAAAAAGGTACCAACAGTTTTTCAATTATAACTTCGAGCGTATTAAGCTTAGAGCAGCCAATGTAGGCTTGTTTCATATACAATTGATTAGTGCCTATCACAATTGAAAAAAAATTACCATGCGTACTTCAATTTTTGAGATATTGATCTTCAAACACAATTTTTTTTAATTTTGTTTGTACCAATTTCTGTGAAAATCGCATTTATCTCGGGAAAGTGTGCTTATAATTTTTTTTATTGATATCATTTTTTTGCGCCATAATGTCACCTACAAATTTACCATACAAAGTTTTTACCTAGGATTTACAGTTTTCCTGGTAAATTGAAGAACAAGAATCATTCAAAAACGCGCATTACCTTGCATGTCGTGCCCTCCATCAGACTAAATGCCAGGCTATTAGAAAAAATCAGGAGAAAAAGTTTGCAGATCAGATTTTTTTATACTCAAGCAGACGTCTGGCTGTAACCATAACATTCTAGTAAAAGAGCATTAAGTGATATTACCTGAAATAAAATAATAAGAGGTGTGGTCACTTATAGCTCCATTTAATCTGAATCCGCAAATTTCCGCAGCTGATTCAACTTTCATCGAAAAGTACAGAAATCAGCCTTTCTGGCAATATATAACACATGGGGGAATCTTGGGGGGAACACAGTTAAAAGTTTAACACAAAACACAGAATGCAATTTTATTTGAATTTCTTTTTCCCCCTATTTTCATAGTGCCACCATTTGTACAGTTACACATATCATACCTAAAATAAAATAGACAACGGAGTTCTTACCTTCTACTAATAAATAGATCTATTCCAAAAAAAAATTGTTTGCATTAACGAAAGTAGATGAAAAATAGAAAATCCAGTGACGCTTACTTGCAGAGCACTAAAACTCAAAAGCGATGGACCTGCAATGAGATCACTTTGGAGATGAAAATCAAACGGTTTCTACTTAATGGATAATTTTTTTTCCCATTAATATTAGCTTTGGGTTGTTCTCAGCTAGCTTAAGTGGTTTTGGGTGAAAACTTTTGCAATTAATTTTTCGACTTTTGGCCTACGGTGGAACCACTGTGCAATGTGAAGATGGTAGGACATGTGTCGAACTGAACCTTATGAAATTTGTGCGTGAATCATTTCAGCTATATTAGTCGTGGCTTAATCAGGTCTCCTAAGCTGTGAAAGAACATGACACCCAGACAGGTGGTAAGTCGTCCTGTGCTTCTTACTGCAATTTTTATAAAAGTTTTCTTAGAAAACGCCCTTCTGCTCATTTAATTATGATTCCCACAATAGGTTCAGGCACGTTTTTAGACTTACATATGGGACTTACACATTGAGCGACACTAGGTTCGGTTACTTGAAGGAAGCACTTACCTCTCTCAAGCATTTTTAAGGTATTGTTACTCGATTGTCCCAGTTAATGGTAGTGTTAATTGTTGGAAGCACTAGAGTCTCAGTGAGTCAGTGATGTGCGATTAATAAATAACGCACAGAATAACAAACTCGTTTAACCTAACTCGCTACGAGATGTAATATAAACATGCGACTACACTTTCTTTCTTACTTGGAAAGTGCGTCTTCTCTGTGGGTCTGAAAGTAGTCTGCGACTTAGTTACCTGTAGTCCCCCCTTTTTCAAGCTAAGCTTAGTAGATTTTTCGTCAGAAATGCTAAAAGTTGCCTTTAGGACAAAACTAAGTCGGCCGTCTAAAATGCATCTCGTTTGTCAGACAGTTTGACAACTTAAACGGGAATGAGCAAGACTGTACGCTCATATGGTATTGTGGCTAACCAGAGGCTTTTCAAAATTATAGAAGAACTCAAACAGTTTTGTCGGAAATTGTTACTTTTCCATTAATGGCAAAAGGATATTACGGTGACCAAAAAGCCGATTCGTTATAAAATACTCGTAGCTCTGTTCTCTTAAAATTGGAATACAGTATGTCAAAAAAGTTTTGGTAAATTGTCATTTAAAAGGCAAGCGGTGATGTTTTTTTTAAATTCTGTAAGTTGGTAGTCCTGTGTCTAATTATTATGCCAAATTTGAGCGCGATCTTTCGACCAGTTTGTTTACAGCTGCTGGTTGAATAAGTTCACCTCGGTAGTGCGTCACGATTTTCATAATGAATAAAAATATTGATCAAAGAGTGTGCATTCAATTTTGTGTTGCAAACGAAATTTCGTGTGCAGACACATTGAAAATTTTAGTAAAGGCTTTTAGTGATTTGGTATTATCAAAAACACAAGTGTATGACTGGTACATATCATTCAAGGAAGGTCGTGAATTGGTTGGAGACCAACCATGGTGCAGACGATCTTCGACCTCTTCAACCGATGAGAACATCGATAAAGTGAAAGAAATTGTGCCTGAAAATCGCGATTCCAGCTTGAGAGAGATAGCACATGACCTTAACATCTCTCACGAGTCAGTTTGTTCGATTTTGGTGGATACTTTAGGCATGAGCCGCGTCGCCGCTCGAATTGTTCCGAAAGAGTTGAATTTCCTTCAAAAACAGTACCGTGAACAAGTCTCTGCGGATATACTGGATCGAGCCGATTCTGATCCCACGTTTATGGAACGCATCATTACTGGTGATGAGACATGGGTGTACGAGTTTGACATGTAAATAAGTCAACAATCATCAGAATGGAGGACAAAAACGAGCCGATACCGAAAAAACCGTGCCAAAGTCGTTCAAAAATCAAGGTGATGCTTACTGGTTTTTTCGATATTCGCGGTTTGGTGCATCATGAATTCCTTCCGGTGGGTCGGACGGTCAATAAGGAATACTATTTGGGCGTACTGAGACGTTTGCGTGAGAAAATCCGTCAAAAAAGACCAGAATTATGGAAAAACAACTCATGGATTTTACATGACGATAATGCTCCATCGCATTGGGCGAAATTTCAAACTTTCTTCTTTATTTAATTTGTTAAAATTGATTCTATAAAGTAAAAGTGCAATTCGTCACTGCTCCTGGAAATTCTCGTTCTTTTGTTACCTCATTTGTTAAGATTGGTTAAGTATGAGAGCCGCAAATGGTACCTATACTATAGAGATAATTATATACTAGTGTGCCCGTGCGAGAACTCTCGCAAGAGAAAATCGAACCCCCAAAAACCAAACTTCCTTCTTTTTAAGTTTTTGAAATTAATAACGTGAAAGTGCAATTCGGCAGTGCTCCAGGCAATTCTCTTTCTTTTGACACCTCATATGTTAAGCCGCATATGGTACCTATACTATAGAAATAATATATATCATATTCTTAAGAAAGCGAAGAGACCAAAGACATTTTAGCTAGACATAACTTTGAATCTTTCTTATTTTTTTTTTAAATTAAACGAGTTCCCTTTCTTCCTACTCTGTTTTTATTGAAATGAATCTTTTTATGGCTCGTTGGGCTGTAATTTCGAAATTCGATGAAATGCGACAGATTGATGTGGTTCTTGCCGTAGCTAAAAGTTGGCCAAATTTCTAGGAGCAACCATTGCATAATTTTAGGAGTTAACACCATCACGCCAAAGATGTTTACGAGTTTAGGAGATTGGCTTGCTCCTTGTAAGTGTTCCGTACCCAATCGGCAAAACGGAGCACTTATAGTGTGTCTGTCTGTCTGTTACAAGCGTTTTTCTCCTCAGAGACTATTTGGCATAGACGATTGAAATTTGGAACAGTTGTATAATAGTAATCAGGGGCCCAAATACAAAAGTGATCTTCGCAAATTGAGTTTTGACTCTGGGAGGTTAGTTTTTGGGGGGATAAATGGCGTCTAGTCTAGCGGCACAAATTTCGGGTGTTTTTGAAATTCGAATAAAAAAAAACTAAGAATATGTTAACCGGCCATTTATTGGATATTTATTGATATTTTGACAATACAAAAAAAAATTTAAAGCAAAAAAAAATTTGAAAATTGAAAAAGTTACAGGCTGGTAAGTAAAGTAGGGTGGTAAAAAATAAGGGTGCGTCCTTCTTGACATGATTCCAACCCTTCTGGTGATCAGAAAAAAAAGAAGAAAGAAAGATTCTTAATCAGTAAGAATGTCGCTATCGTCTGAACTACGGAAATAAAAATGTTTGGAAAAAAAGTGATTTTTTCAAAATTTTAAATTTTTTAAAAACAGTAAATAACAAAATTTTATATAATTCTAGTTCCAACGATAGAGGGATATATAAAGAAGTTCCACACCAAAGTTAATCGGTTCACTAGAACTTGAGAAATCACGTCAGACGTCTTGAAAAAGGAGTTTCGATAAAAACGCGTTTAAAGGAATACGTTACAACGACCTTCACATAGAGACTTTCTGAGAATTCATGGTGAACAAGAGACTTTCTGTAAAATAATTCAGGAAACGTTTGGAGGATACATTTAAGAAGGTCTAATCTTTAAAAATATGAAATAATAAAAAACGATTTCTTCAAAATTCTAGACTAGAATACCCCCTTAACAAAACACTTAACACAAAAGGGGACACTTGGATTTTTTTTTTTGTAATTCAAATTACCAAAAATTGGTTCGGGGCAAAACTCTCCCTAAGTCCAATTTTCACGGGATACCAAGATTTGTTCGAGTTAGAGAAAGTTTTTGAAAAATTCGAGTAATAGAGAGAAACATTTTTTTTAAAACGTTTGTTTAGTAAAAAAAAAAAAAATGTTAATGTACTTCCAAAAAAGTTAACAAAAAAATATAGCTTATGTAACTTACATTTTTTTTTAATTGATCTAGCTTCAAACAAGCACATGCATACTGCATCAGCTCTGTTGAACTGCCTTGAATCAACTGATTTTGAAATTTCAGCTGGAATCTTACTAAAACAAGTTCTTTTTATATACATAGGCAGATAGATCCATTGTTTTCAATGCAACCAAAAACACAAGGAATAGCATAACAATACTTTTTTTTGAAGTGTATCGTTTTATGGAGGTACGAAGAATATGAATAGGAAGAAACACGACGAGCTGACGATGATGGCACACGCGATGCTACACATATTTAGTTTATTGAAGTCTGGGTCTCCTAGGTACTTGATGGTTAGGCAGTACATTATATACTCAAATACGAATTCCGAAGTGGTTATGTATTTTTATTTTGTTTTGTGCTAAGCAAAATTCGACTTATGGGGTGAAAAAAGATGCCAATAATCGAGAGAATGTATTCGAGTTAGAGAGAGTCTCGACTTAGAGGGAGTTCGACTTAGAGAAGGGTTTTTGTATGGAAAATTGAAGGGAATGGCGAAAAAATTCGAGTTAGAGAGAAATTCGGCTTAGGGAGAGTCCACTGTATCTCCCTCTTCTCATAAAGTGTTCTTCATTTGTCCACGATTACAGCTAAGATGTTTCACTTTAGTCGAGCGTAACTTCTTTCTACACGCACTCTTTTTTTATATGTACATAGTTATAAACACTAAACATGGAATGATATCATGACTCGTGGTAGTCCCCAATTTTAAACCAGCCCCATTTTAAAAATGCTCCGCATTTAAAAAAAAAACTACTTATATGACTCTATAGCAACGTCGCTCACTGTACTATGCACGCTGGGTGTAAAAGTTGCCATGATATACACAACGCAATACAACAACAACAAAAAATTAAATCGGGTCCACCACACCGCAGACTTGTTCAGCGAATGCGAGCAGCTCCAGATTTTGTGCGAGTGTGTTCGTGTCTTCTCAGCCGCCTGGCCTACCTCCCCTTTCGTTCCCGTGCGTGTTACTCTTTGTTTGACGGGTTTTTGCCTTTCAAGGTAAATGATGCCAACGCTAGCGTAAACCAGCCCCGTGTGCAATTTCTAGGTCACCATCACCACAAATGATGACTTTCGATGATGCGCTACTGTTTGTTCGTTTTGTGTCGCAGACTCGTACATGGTATCCTCCTCGCCGATGTCATTGTCGGCATCCCTCTCTCTCCGGCGTTTGTGGAGTTCCTGCTGCTTGGATTACTTCCACGAACAACTCAACGAGTTGGGAAATAATGTTAGATTATGGTAACAGCAGTCATGCAAGAAAATTGTACATACGAGTAAATGTCATGCCATGCCAATGATGTAGCGGTGAGTAGAAAATGTTATGCGTCAAACGTTTGGCGTTGTTAGTACTTGCGATTGATTGCGTCTGTACTTACAAAGAAGCAAATGCCTTACATGTTTGTTTATATGTATGTATCGACTGTGTGGTTATCTGTAGATGTTTGAGCTTCGGGATAATCACATGCCCGGCTAGCTCAGTCGGTAGAGCATGAGACTCTTAATCTCAGGGTCGTGGGTTCGAGCCCCACGTTGGGCGAAATGTTTTTTTTTTTTTTTTTTTTGTTGAAACAAATGTCACATGACTAACTTCAGGTGGTGTTTGGAACAAAAAAAAAAAACTCATGAACACATTCCCCATGCGGTGTGCTGACATTAAACCTGTGTCTGTTTTGAATAATCCAATTTGCATTGCAGCAAGTGATTGTGTGCCTGTCTGTGATTGTTGTTAGTTGCTTTCTATTGTTCTTGCATGACTATAAAATAATACTAAGGTGCTTAACACATACATACACCAGAAGTGTATTATACCAGGCAGCAGACTGACCCTCCTTGCTGGGGTTTCTAATGAGATTCTATTTGCATTCTCTTTGTTTACTTCAAAGTCCAACCAGATATTAAGAACGATTCCCAACAAAACGCTATAAAAGGAAGAAAATACAAAATAACTTACATTGGTTTAGCATCCGATGTTTGTGTTCACCTCTTCTTGATGTATCCAAATGTCGTGGGTTTTTTATTTATTATTATATTATACTACACTCATGCACTTATTTATTTTAATTTCACTTTAAAAAAAAAACAACTAAATTCGAGGTTAAGTAGATACGCAACAAAACAAAAAAGGGAAAGAAATAAACACTCCCGTAGAAAATAAATTAGCATGCACGTACAATATGTAATATATTTCGGAAATAATTTTTGTATGTATAAAAATGGCAGTAGTAGAGTATTGAGATAATTTTTTTTTGTTTTATTTTAATATTTTTATTTAATTCTATATTCGTGTGTTTCGGACAGTTTTGTAGGTTTATCCTCAGCTTATGTTATCTAAAAAGAAAAAAAGAAAATACGATGGTTAATATAAGTTTAAATAATGGAGAAAATATTAAAATCCAGCTTAAATAAAATTATATACGTAAAACTCAGAACATGTACAATAAAACCTGCTAATCGGGTCACTCTGTAATCGGACTACCTCAAGTTGTCCGAGAGTGCAAAATACTCAGGCGTCAGGCCTCATATTCGACAGAAGACTTAACTGGAAGCTGAACATTAAAAAAAAAAGAGTAAAAAAGACCCATATGCACTAACATGTCCGATGGCATGCTGCCAAGAAAACAGGCAACCTTTGGGATATGACCAAAGTACAGTGAATAGAATACATTGGAACAACCAGCGCGATGAGAACAGCGCTAACAGCGGGATCGGAAACAATTCTTAAGGCCCCGACCCATAGAGTGCGTCGGTGCGTTACTGCGTCCGTTTTATCGGGCAGCTCGATAGAATACACGCATTCTTATGGAAGGCGGCCCATACCCAACGCATATATAAATGTCGACGCAGAAACTTTTTTCAGTGCGTTGTTTTTTCAGTACGGTGTTCACAAATTCACGAATTCAATTTCACAAATTCACATATATATGTACTACTAGCTGTCTCGCCCGGCTTCACTTGTGTCTAAAAAATATAGTGTTCCTTACAATACGTATGTATGTATGTATGTATATTAGGCGTGTTTTATTTGTAACATATATAGACTTCGAAAAAGCTTTCAGTGTAAAAATAAGACTCGATAATTATCCAGGCTAAGGTTTTGTTGTATGTATTTTACATGGCTTAACATGTTGCTGAAACATGTTTAGCCTATACAGGTTACAAAAAAAAACACGCCTATTGTCATTTAGTTCGAAGCATCAAAGACAGTGCGATCGCACCCCAAGGTTGGCCCTCTACCGATAAATACAATCCACAAAAGAAGTGTGGATTGTATATATTTGTATTTTGAATAAGTGATATTTCGCAGAAAGTGACATTCGCAAGTGTATTTTAATTTTGAATTAATTTAAGATATATGTTATGTTTAAATTATACTAAAAAGTGGTCCATACTTAACACAGGATGTTAAGTAACAGGTGTAGGAAGTTTTACTTCGTTGTGTGTATTAGTTTTTGTGTTTATCGTGGATGAAGTTTGACAGGTAAAAGCGTGACATTGAGATTTATATATTAGTATGATAGTTTATGCATTCACAAATTGAAAGTAAGCACTTTTATTGGTGAAAGCATGAGAAACACTTTCAGCAAAATAGGAAAATATCATCAGCTGTCGTCTCTCAATGTAAGTATGCAGCGGATTCTATGCAACATTAACGCCAACGTCAACGTTCAGCGCAGTGTATGGGTAGGGGCCTTTAACATTCCGCATCTAGACCTACATATACATATATGCAGAAGACCGCAGCAAAGAGCGCTCTCATGATAAGACAGTCAAAGCATTGCAGACCGAATACATATGGACACACCAAGATACTTAGCAACTATCTTAGTGGTAATGACAACTCGGACTACAGTGTCCCATTCTTGGATTTCGAGAGACCCTTCTCGTGGGCCTTCCCAAGAAGAGAACAGTGGGAGAAAAACGAAGTATTAAACGAATCCAAGTCCATCTACACCGATGGGTCAAAGATGGACATAGGTATAGGAGCGGGCTGCTTCTCGGAGGAACAGAAGCGTTTTCCAAGCTGAGGTTCTAGCAGTGACAAAGGCTGCCCAATTGGTGTCAATGATGACAATATCGAGTGAGGATATCACAATTTACATTGACAGCCAGGCTGCCATAAAAGCAATAGCTGCTACGCAAATAACATCTAAGCTTGTAAAGTGTTGCCGCGGAGAACTTAAGATTTTTGATTGAACAAAAATCATTATTTCAAGCTAATAAATAACAGGTGGAAATCACTAACCACCTGTGAAAAATCAAGAAAGCTGTGGCCAGAATACAATAAAGCAACTCCTACAAAAAGATAGGAAATCGCTGTCAATGCTGATAGAAGTGCTAACTGGCCACAACATGGTAAGATACCACACGAAAAAATTACGCCTTAACGATGATAACAAATGCAAGGGATGTATGGTGAAGAGGCTGATAAGGACACGGCCCATTTCCTCTATCACTGTCCAAACCTCTGCCAACTTAGAAATAGAACCCTGGGCAAATTTTTCTTGGAACATATCGACGAGCTAGCGGATCGATAACCATCTGGGCTTCTTAAGTTTGCCAAACTAACATAAGTGTGGTGAACGTTATCATTCTCGTCAGGACCGCACCCTATGACTTCCCTGCTATTTTCCATACAATTTTCTGTCTAAATTCAGAACACATGCTAATAGGACCATGGCCATGGGCCATTGCTATGTCATGCCCTCCTTAATGTATTTACCATGTATTGAAAAGAGTGTGCAACACATACAAACATTCATACATTTCGTTTTTCTCTGTTCTGTATACATATCTAATTTTTGTTTGTAAATGTTTGCATAAGGTGATTCCCCAGATTATTGTCCACTAAGCATTTCATTCGATCGTGCTGCTCCTAAAGGACAGATCAAGTGCGAGTCAGACTCGCCCTCAAAGGGTTCCGTTTTCATGTTCTTATGGTATTAAAGATGAAGTTAATAGTAATAGATTTGCTATTGGCAAATGCATTAAAAGATCATAATAAAGAATAAAAACCGCCTAACTAAATCGCTTATAAACCGGTATTGGTAACCCGGAAAAACAAATTATTTAAAGCTTGTTTTTAAAAATTATTTTTTATCTTTGTATTTTCTTATTTTGTTATACCTATATCTTAATTCATTTTTTGAAAGTCTATTATACTCCTTAAGGAATTATTGATCGAATAGAGATAATTTTATTAAAATCCACCGAGTAGTTACGATTTCGACGTGAATTTCTCAAAAACTATGCAACTTAGGAACATCGCTTATGTTTTAGTTCAAGACTTAGTTAAACATCCACAAACCATGATTTTTCATATTTTTGAAATTATTTTCAGAGATAAGGTGTTATCTTACTCATTTTCGACAATCACTTCCAAAGTTTCTTAAAAAAATGCATGCTTCGAGCCCTTTTGAATGATATCCCACATGGTATATTTTTCGGCACCCTGTTTAGTTGTTTTACAATGTTTTTCAGTGATAAGTTGTATCAAATATGTCGACCACTGTTATTTATAATTATGTCAAATTTTAAGTTAATGGGTAAAGAGGCTCCAGGTTGTTATCGTGACAGACATTATAGAGTTAGAGCGTACTTACTAGGAGGGTTCCTTCGGTATTTCCATATCCGTATGTGACCCTAAAAAATAACTTATTTAAGAGGAGGATTAAAGGAAAGAATTTAATTATATGTATGTATATGTAAATATTTTAGTACAAATGCAAATGAAATTTGACTCCATTGCTTTAATATAAAAGAGATGTCTTCTTATATTTTTCAGCATCCGTGATTTAAAAAAAAAACTTCGTATCCTCCCCGACGGGGAATTGAACCCCGGTCTCCCGCGTGACAGGCGGGGATACTGACCACTATACTATCGAGGATGTTGAAAAATGCTGGCATGAGTTTGAACTTCATGAGCGACATACACTGGGTTTTAAAAATAAAATTCCCATCGACATACAGTACAACTGAAAATTCAACTTAAATAAAATTTAATATTTTTAAACAGAAAGAACTTGTTTAAAAATAGGTCTTAAAAAGACAAACAATTTTTTTTAATCAATACACATTTTAAGCAATGACAAAAAAGACTGAAAAATTAGTCTTTAATCTTCTGTCATTTTAGCAAGTCGGTCTTCCATGGTGTGAACAAGGTTTTTGCAATCATCCGGAGTATTTTTGTTCCATATTTATTTATATACTACATGGCATGGGGTGAAAACTCTCCGGACTCGAAATGAAAAAAAACATTTTTTGGGATATTTATTTTGTATTCTTCAACGTAGTCCCTTTCATGAGCAATATACTTTTTCCAGCGTTTCTTCAACATTTCTACACCTTTGGTATATTAAGATATAAGGATCTGTTTCCTGTTTGACCTCTTCATTTGAGAAAAATCTCTTACCCTGGCCCTGGACCCATCTTTTCAAGTCAGGAAACAAAAAATAGTCGCTCGGCGCCATGTCTGCGGAGTATGGTGGATAAGAAAGAATTTCGTACTTCAGGTCATTCAATTTGGTAATTGCTTTTCAAGATGTGTGAGCGGGCGCATTGCTGTGGTGGTGGAGCACTTTTTTTTCTTCAAGCGCGG
Organism: Brachyopa scutellaris; assembly: GCA_949775065.1. Classification (NCBI taxonomy): domain Eukaryota; kingdom Metazoa; phylum Arthropoda; class Insecta; order Diptera; family Syrphidae; genus Brachyopa; species Brachyopa scutellaris. The sequence goes on along the minus strand of OX459112.1, from coordinate 145,032,613 downwards.
TAGGTTTTCCTGATCTCATCGTTCCATCACTCCCATAATGCAATGTAAATATTCTACTGTGATTGTTTCACCTTTTTCAAGATAATCTATAAAAATGATTCCATTGTGCGTCCCAAAAAACACTGGCGAAAGCTTCCGGCTGTTTTTTGCGTCTTCGGCCACTTTGTGCGGCTTTCCCCTGGTTCTAGCCACTGCGCTGGACTCTGGTAAGTAGTGGTGTGTCCATGTTTTGTCCATTGTCACATACCGATGCACGAATTCTTTTAGATTAAACTGGAACAGCTTCAAGCAGCGCTCTAAATCATCCACACGTCGTGGTTCTTGCTCGGTTGTTAGAGATCGCGGCACCCATCGCGAACCAAGTGTTTTCATACGCAAATGTTCATGCAAGATATTAAGCACATGTTCTGTTGACATCTTCAATTCGTTAGCTATCTCACGCACTTTTACTTTTCGGTCGTTTTTAACGATGCGGTGGATTTTCTCGATGTTTTCTGAAGTTATAACTTCACTCAGCCATCGAGAACGTTGAATGCTTTTCAGGCCATTTTTTGGCTTTGGCAGTGTTTTTTCCATTAAAAAGCAATGTTTGAATAACATAGGAAACTCCTTGTTGTCCTTGTTTTCTACATTACCAAGAGTGGCCCCACGCAAACGAGTATAACTTTGGAACTTCTCGACACAATGTTACCAAATTTTATAAAGAAACTTTTAAAGGTTGTCACTATTGGAATATCATATGGAATTTTTTCTAGTACCGCCATCTATATGTTAGTCCGGAGAATTTTCACCCCATCTAGTAAATACGAACTAGTAAGCGCCCCGATTCCCTAAAGAATCGCAATCACTTATCTCGCTATTTCCTTCCTTCTCCTTCTCTTCTTCATTTTACTTTTTGAAATGGATATGATACAAATGAAGTTTGCACAACGTGCTAATGAGTGATGAATGACACATATCAATTTTTAGCAGCATGCAAAGTGTATGATTCAATATTATCCAGTTATTTAAATAAATACCTGGATATAAACAGAAATAATTATTTTCAGTGCTCAGCGATGACAACAATCATTGTGGTAATTTGCAGGATTTTTTAACGACAATAGAGAGTTAGAGGGAGTACTAGATCTCCAGTCTGGACCAGATCTGACCGTTGTACTGGCTTCCCATCTAACCTTAATTTTATTGATCGGTTCAATGAAAGCAAGCGAAAGGCATGTATTACGCTCAAGAGAAATTATGTATAATGTTTTATTTAATTTAAGACCATTTCAACCGGCGACCATTGGACCGTCCTACATAAATGCTGTAGCGTGGCGCCGTTTTAGTGTAACCTCAGTTCTTCAGGTCATACTTTTCTACTTTCGCTCTTCAACATCACTCTATAGCACTGCCCAGGTCTCTGATGAAGTGTGGCGCCCTTGCAGTACGAAAGAGTAATTTCACGAAGAGTCCTCTCGAATGCATTTCTAGGCTTTTGTCTCATCGAAACCGATGTCTGTTTTCCAAAATTTGCTGCCGAGACCACCGTGAAATGCCAATTTGTGTGGTACCTACGCCAACTTGTTGTTGTTCCCCACATTCATCTTTTCCAACGAGCGGCTTGTTGGCAATCTGCCATGATACTTCACAAATGCCAGTGCGTCTTCCTGCTGTGCGAATCGAGTGGCTAGACGCCAAATCGTCTTCGCACCTGTAGCCTCAAGACGACAGTATTTTTGGAGGAATTTGCATTGCGTCAGCAAAATTCTTATGGAACATGCACGTTCTCGATGCCATTTACAGAAATGAGGACCGTTTTATATTAAGGGCTGATGTACATATGTATCAATTTGGAGAGCGCAAGACTATGAAAAAAAAGGATGTGGGGTATCTTGTAAAGTACTCCATTTGATCCACTTAGAGAGACAACCTCAAACCATGCGACGCAAAATAAACGAGTCATACCGCTATTTAAACGAAAATTAAAAAAACTCATAAAGTGCACCCGCCACGACGAAAAAAGTGAATGCGGAATGCGAATACAACTCATGGGAAAAGTCATAAAATAAACTTCAACTTAAACCCGTTGTGAAGTTCTTTTTGGTGCGCGCGGTGCGGTTTATGGTCACTTTCTTATCAGACGTTGAAATTAAGTTAATTAGTTACTACTCCTTTCCAGTCATGGTTGCATCAGTTGTGTGCCAGTGCCAGTGCCAAGCCAAGCCGATCCTTTCGTGTACCACACCCTAATGACCTTCGAGTGGTTTAATGCGCGTGTACACCTACCCCAACAGCAGATGGTCACAGTTCTGCGAGCTGCGACCACTTATATGACATAATTCAATTCGCACATAAAACCACAAAACATGAAAACACACAAAGGCGGGCCAGTGTCATTCGTTGGATACATGCAATATGAAATGTTGCCGTTGCTGACAGAGGAGTTATGCACATAGAGATCCGAAAACCACAGGTGTTTCAGAGTGCAACGGTATTTTTTTGTTATTACTATAAACGAATTTAGTTCTTTTTACCTTTGTGGTTAATAACGGTGAGAAGGGTCTTAAATAGCACGAAGGACTTGTGGTCTTGCAATTAGATTGCATTCATTCACAAATAGGGTTTTACTCATTTCGAGGTTGGAATTTTATATCCCTGGCGTATGACATCCTGTCGTCCATAGATAGATGATGCTTACCTTGACAGTTTGCAATATGGATCGTTTAACGGAAAGCCGATACGCAACTACAAAAATAACAGTTCTGCGATATCTGTGATCACGGACAGATTACTAGTAGTAGTAAATTGTTTGTCTATTTTTTTTTATAAAAAAATTACAAAACATATAAAAACTTGATAGATATCGTCTGTTGGTGAGGTTGAGATACATATAACAACTAAATATAGAGCTAATGAGATTTAATGACTTGTACTTGCTTTTTCGGTAGTAGAACGCTTCTTTTATGTATTTGTGTGTGCTCGCCTCGCTTCGCCCGCCTGCAACTTTTTACTAATTTGCAAAACTTGACCTTTTTCCTCAAGAGCGTATATAAATTATTTTTTAGAAATTCTAAATGATTCTTCAAAGCTGAAGTATTAAGAAAATATATTCTTTAACTTTCTAATATACCAGGAAATATATAATAATAGTAGACTGGTACGATCACAAATTATTCTGCGGGCCTATGCTAAAGTATCCACAATAACAAACAATTTTATTAATTAACTACCTGAACCCGTGCTCGGCTTACTTCGCATTCGCACTCTAAAGGCTTTCTCATGCATACAAAATATGAAATATCAGTGGGCACCGTAGCGCAAGTGGTTAGTGCGTCGGACTACTGTGCCAGCGGTCTTGGGTTCGAATCCCGCCGCAAACACCTAAAAGTTTTTAACAGTGCCCACCTCTTTCGAATGTCTGACAAGCATCAAAGAGTATCATTTGTCACGATTGAGCTTCTCAACTCGCCGTTCGGAGTCGGCAAAAAACTGTAGGTCCCTTCCATTCGTGCAAAAATATAACACGCACACACAAATGGTTGCGAGAAGCAGGCCCAGGTTCACCTCGAGCTGTAGCGCAAACTAAGTTAGGTGGGAGTGAAGAGACATTAAAGTATTTGAGCAAGTCCAGAAAATTTTGTAATAAATTTTGTTGATTATGTAATTGCATTTTATCAATGTCGTTTCAATGTGTTTCAGCCCCTAAGTGCAGATTCCATAGTTCTCAAAAATAAAAACATGCTCTAAAATGTTATAAAACATTATCTACTATAAGTAATTCATAATAATTGCTATATTTAATTATGAAAATATTTTTTTTTTTTACAATGTTTGAGGTTGCGTTGCCTAGTGCATAAACAAATACATTTTTACTTTCGTTGAGCGCTGACACGTATACTTGACCGTGTGAGAAGCAGCCGGTGGTGAGGTCCACGCCCGCCGTACACAGTGTTTGTCCCTGCGCCTTATTTATCGTCACCGTGAAGCGGACGCTGATGGGAAAGTGTACACGCTTCAACTGGAACGGAAAAATGTTAGGTATGATCGGAATTCGAGGGATAAATACATGTTCACCGGCACCGCAACCCGTCAACACTTTCGCTTCCACCAGATTTCGTTGCAGAGTTGTAACTCTAAATCGGGAGCCGTTACATAACTTAGGTGGGCTGACCTATTATTCTTAACGTAAAACTCGAGCTTTATCACTATTTCGGGGAATATTGCAAACTGGATTTTTAGTGGTGTCTTATTGTATGGCTATTTTAAACACTGCATGAGAACTTTTACCACCGACCGGGCAGTAACGTAACAACTATCGTCACTACTGATGACGCCACAGCCAAGGGCAATATTACCTTGGCTTCGTACTCATGAACAACAAATGCTTCCTAAATGATTTCCATATAGCAAATACACATACATTCATACATATAGCACTAATAATATAATACTGTTGTAATTCATAGTTTGTAAAATTTCAGATATCATCATTTTCAAACGCAAAATTCACATCCCTACGCGTCGATAAGCTGTCTTCAAAATAGTGCAAGAAGCAAAATGTTTATTAATAATCCTAATGAGTTTTTAATTTTTTTTATAATCTATATCAGGCAGTAAATACTCAGTTTTTCGATGAATCAGAAAGAAGTCATATTTTGAGTTCCGACAGTATTGCATTATTAGTGCAATTGCTCTAGAAAATTCTCTTTCTTTTCACACCGCATTTGTTAAGATTGGTTGAGTGTGAGAGCTGCAAATGCTTATGATGATTGTAGCATATTGAAGTGTAAGACAAATGATCACGTCAGAGCGCGCACATATACTCACACACACACTATTGAAACGATACCCACTGCTGCACGGCTGCTTGCAGTGGTCTCCACTTAAATAAAATTGTGAGTGTTGCTTTGAATAATTGTTTTGAACATTGCTCAGCTCCAGGACAACGCAGAAGGATGTTTTATACCTCAAATGAATCAGTGGAAAATTTACTAAATTCACCTATTTTTTTTGCTTTTCAATCCGATAAGCCATTATTGAGTAAGGGCTGGATCATTATAATTTTTCTTTCAAATATGCAGTTTTCTTAATATTTTCTTAAAACCATGCCATTTTCCGGGATAAAAAGTACAAATGATATGGTCCCAGAGCATAAGCAATCACTATGTCAATGTTTCATGAAAATCCGCCCAATAGTTTTAACGTGATGCGCGAACAAACAGTTTTTAATCTACAGTTTTATTATATGTATAGATAGATAATAGATATAGAAGATAGATGTAGTGTTTCCCAGCAGCTTTTCATATCTCCGTTCAGAATGTCAATAGTTTCGTCCTCTTGCAGTACCTGCTTTCCGAAGAACTTTCGCCGCATTTCTTTAAGGATTGGGCATCTTTCTATAAAATGAAGAACATCTTCTTCCTCTCGTAGATTGCATAGGGTACAATCTCTACGCCCTCTCCCCCGATGACTATTTGCATTTAGCCCTATTAATCCAGCAACTGAGATTTTTTTTGCTTTTCAATCCGATAAGCCATTATTGAGTAAGGGCTGGATCATTATAATTTTTCTTTCAAATATGCAGTTTTCTTAATATTTTCTTAAAACCATGCCATTTTCCGGGATAAAAAGTACAAATGATATGGTCCCAGAGCATAAGCAATCACTATGTCAATGTTTCATGAAAATCCGCCCAATAGTTTTAACGTGATGCGCGAACAAACAGTTTTTAATCTACAGTTTTATTATATGTATAGATAGATAATAGATATAGAAGATAGATGTAGTGTTTCCCAGCAGCTTTTCATATCTCCGTTCAGAATGTCAATAGTTTCGTCCTCTTGCAGTACCTGCTTTCCGAAGAACTTTCGCCGCATTTCTTTAAGGATTGGGCATCTTTCTATAAAATGAAGAACATCTTCTTCCTCTCGTAGATTGCATAGGGTACAATCTCTACGCCCTCTCCCCCGATGACTATTTGCATTTAGCCCTATTAATCCAGCAACTGAGTGGCCTATTAGAAGATTGGGCTTTCTGTATACTCCATGTGAACTTGCTAATGCGTCTTGCAGATTGGCTTCGATTTGGCTGCTTCTTAGACTCTCGAGTGTTTTTTCTATGTGTCTACTCCAAGCTTCTTCATTTGGTTGTAGGTCCATCCATCCGATTCCTGCACCTTCTCCCATGCTTCGCCAGTCGTCCATCCAGTATATTTGTTTCTGCATAATTTGTTTAGAGAGTATATGTGGCAGACGTATGACTTCATATTTAAAAACTTTTTTGTAAATGTACTCCATGTGAAGACTTAGTGTGTATAAATGCATATCCGGGATTCCTGTTTCGAGGCTTAGAATGTAACTCGGAGTGAAATCTGGCAGGCCGAATATCTTTTTTAAGAAGAATCGCTGTATTTTATCTACTGAGCTAAAGTTTGAAAACCCCCAAACTTGAGCGGCATAACTAAAGATTGCCCGTATTACAGCATTAAACAGTTTAAATTTAGCAGAGAGCTTTACCTCCTTCCTCCCAATGAAATTTTTCCAGGTGCCATTCAAACAATTTTTAGCTGATGCTTCTCTTCCTTTGAGCTGTTCCATCACTGAAAGTCCCGTTGTCATTATTAGGCCTAGATATTTGTACTTCTTAACTATTTCCATTTCGTTGCCATTGAAATACCATTTCTCGTTTTTTGCTTTTTTACCACATTTGCTGAATATCATAATTTTTGATTTATCTAAATTAATGTTGTAGTTCCAAATAATGCAGTATTCTTCCAGCTTTCTTATCATTCGTTGTAGAATTGATACATCTTCTGTTAATATTTATTAGCCAGTGATGATCCATCCCCCAAAAAGTCATACAGATCAGATTACTATGTCGTCATAATCGCTCTTGGAAGTTGCCGATTTTTATGTGGAAAGTTAAAAAAACGATATTTCAAAAATTAAAATAGTTTATTCCAAAAAATAATCTCCATTTACATCTGTGACATTTTTCCAACGTTCCACCAAAGCAAAAATGCCTCTTTTGAAAAAGTCCTTATTTCTTCGGGCTAAGAAGTCCTTAAAGTCCTGTTTTATGGCATCTGGGCTTATGTACTGTTCCTTTTGGAGGCGATTGCCCAAAGTTCGGAAAAGGTTTTAATCGGTCGGGGATAAGTCCGGTGAGTAAAGCGGATGAGGCAAAACTTCATAACCCAACTCCACCAGCTTCAGCAACGTCGCTCATGCAGCAGTATGGGACCATGCCCATTTACCAGTGACGGCTGTTTTTGGAGTAAGTTGCTGTGCATTATGTCGATTTCTCTACAGTACGACTCGGTGATTGTTTCTTCGCGTTTGAGAAAGGATTAAAGACATTCTCTGGTCTACCCCTTGGCAAATTTTTAAGCGATAAATCTCCCTCGCTGAACTTGGTAAACCAGTTTCGAACAGTTCTCTCACTACACGTATCCAAACCAAAAGCACCGTTAATTTTTCCAGTCGTTATGGCATGTTTTTTTTTAATTGAAAAACGAAAATTGCCTTTAAATTTGTTGGTGGAAGCATTTTCTATGTAAGAAAAAAAGTCAACTCAATGAGCTAATAGCGTAAAATAATTTTTACCGTAAGAGAGATTAAGCTGCACTCTTTTCTTAAAAAAAAAACTTTTTTTGCAATTTCTCTGCACAACTTGACGCCACAACGATCACTTTAGGAATGATCGGTAAATCGGTAATTTCATATGTAACGACCTAATATGAGGAAAATAATCTACCTATTCAAACTGTCACATAAGGGTTCAAGTAATTTTTTTTTAAGAATGTCCGAAAAGACCGAAAATCGCTGACAAATTAAATTCTATAAGCCAATAACTAACGCACCACCCTGTTCCATTATTTTACCCCTTTTTCGGTGTCAAAATAACAAGTCAACCATATCGCGAGATAAAATCAAGCCAAATATTAATTGCAGTCATAACAATATTAGCTACACAACTTGACTGGTAGCTACCTACAATTAGTCGATCGATGTCGAAGAGTGAGGAGCCAACCTTGCGCTGTTAAGCCTTTTAGCTACCGCAAAGTAACGATGCGACCGACGACGATGACGACGCAGGCCCATTTCTTAATTTTGCACGGAAAAGGAGTGCCGATTGGTGGCCACAACCACGAAAACAACTTCCAACCATAAGTGAGCTCAGAGGATGACTAGAAGCGGCAAACAATTCGATTATTGATGCGATAACACCACGCACAGAGGGCTTTTTTTTTTTTTTAATTTTCTATACACGGACGAGCGAGCCCATTATACTCCCCATATGCGCAGAGGTGGTTGCCTTCCCCTTAATGCTTTTCTTTCGAGTGATTTCACGGATACGTCATATTTTATGGCTCGGTGATTGGTATTAGGAATTACACGATTGCCTTCGCAATAACAAGTCTCGGGGACGGGTTACATTGCACATATGCCACTTCTTAACTATCTGGCCAACATAAGACGTTTGTATTCCACATGTGCCTGCTCGCTGAGGTTTTCGAAGTAAAAAACCACCAAGTTAAGCTTCCTCTTACGGAAAAGGAAGTGGAAAGGGCCTGGGGTATCCTCCTCGTCTAGACAATTCCAAAGGACGTTATTTTTAAAAGAAGCCAAGCCCTGTTGCGTGCTTATTTATGGGGATCAGGATATCCTGATGACACCGAATAAAATCTGGCGACGATAGTAACCGCAAAATGAAATATCCAGTCATAGTGTCATACAGAGGCGAAGTTCTGTCCAATTTACTGGACGAACTAAAAGAGAACAGTCAAAAGAAACCAAAGGACAAAATTATTTTTTTAAATCGAAAAAAAGAAAAGAAAAAAAGGATCAGCTCAGGGGATGGATAGCCAGTAAGAGACCTGAAATAAAATTGTTGGTGCTATCCATTCCGATCAATCTCCAGCTTAAAAGCCGAGTACCTACTCTTAAGCTGGAAATACACGATGCAATCGATGTACAGCGGTTCTATACAATTTGAGGTCGTATGCGACTATTGTATCGTGTGATTTCACCCAACCGACGGCTGTACCGATATTGTATGGTCGCATGTTCTTGAGCATACAACCTGTGTCGCGCAGGTCGGTACAACGATTGCATCGTGTATTTCTAGCTTTAGATCTCAAAGTAATCAAGCCAAGGAATACTTACATGTGAAAGTGAGAGCCTCAAAGAGTATTAAGAAGTGATATCCAAAAAAGTTTGATCTTTTTTCTTTAGGTGGCACTACAGTTCGTGGTAAACCAGGGCCTTCTTCTCGCAACTATTTGTGCGCGCGTGTTTTATTTTTGCACGAATAAAGGAAGGGACAAAGACGCGTCGTTCTGATCACTAATTTTTTGACAAAAAGCTAAGTTGGACGGCAAACATCCGGAAGAAGGCTACAATTCTGCCTCTTGTGAAAAAAAAACCATAGGGTAACTTTGGGTGTTTTTGAATGAAGTACACGAGTCGTGGGACCACTTGCGACTTATTAAAATTTTGAGTTGGCCTGTATTTGTCTGCCTGTTCAAAGCCCTTAAGGAACAGTTCTTTTCTGTTGGGAGCGAATCCATAAGAATGTGGTTTCCTTACATGAGCTACAATTTTCTGCTTGTTTTCTACTCCTAGGCATGTGGGAGCACCTAAACATGCTTCCCGTCATCATCGTCTTAGTATACATTTTTTTTACATGCGAACTCCATAAGGGCCAGAGTGCGCCGTATTACAAAAAGCCGTATTTGCACAAGACTTAAAAAAAACAGATTTTCTTTTACTGTTACTAATCAATGCCACCAAAGGAAAACCAATATGATTCACTGCACTTCACTGTGTGTACTAACCCCGTGCGTTTTATACTTACAGAGTCACACGCAAATGAAAAGAGCCAAAACTATATGCAGATGCCAAAAGTGAAGCACTCTATCAAGGAAGACTCAAGTTTTCTCATCGTTTTGTTTTTCTATAAGCAAATCGGAAATGTGGTATTTACAAGGCGCGCCATAATGCCCGAGGTTACCCTAAGCTATAAATGGGGACTTAAACCTCAAATAGCTTATTGGCTCTAAGTATCTGTCGTCAGATACTACCCTGTCGACAGGGTAGGAGGCGGTGGTTTCTTTAGTAGGTTAGGTCTTTGCAGCCTTTCTGAACCACTATAATGTATTTCAAGCGGCAATCATGACGATTTAAGGTATCTCTGTGCTGGCTGATGTGGAACGTAATATCTGCTATGAATATTAGCACTTTCACGGACAGTCAGGCAGCTGTAAAATCTCTGCAATCAGCCTAAACCACATCAGTGCCACTCATCGCTTATGGAGGTGGCAGAACAGATCAATATTTACCTTTGCTGGGTTGAAGGGCATAGATGAATTAAAAACCTTATGAACGTTAGAAGGAAAGGCAGTACAACGCGCATTGACACTAAACGGATCTGGCACAGATCTTCTTGCGTCCACTTAAATTGGCGCAACTGAACACTGCCTTATAGACAGGTATGCGCCCCGAATTGGAATCCCCTCCAACGATTTCTGTAGTAGCTTTAGAGACGTACCTTTGTACCTGCCTGAGATCAGTCCACTTCGATTATCTCGGCGATCTGACGCATACTGATGTCAGAAATCTCTTTCGTACGTCCGGAGGTGTACATGTTTTGACGGGTAGCTTGGGAAAATATCGGCAAAGATCATTGATGTCACAATGGATCTCTACTGAGACCACTAAGTGTACTGGCTCCCCGAAGGTAGCCACTCATACGTAACCTAACGTATGTATTCTCTTGAGGCTGAGAAGGTTGACAAAAGGCTTATGACGGGGCTATGTCAACATAAAAGAAAAGGCGGCATTGTGTACCAATCGCGACCCATCTTTATATGATCAAAGCACTTCCTCTCAGACCCTGAAGAATTTTGGGACGATACCTAAGATGTTACTGCCTTAAACTTTCCTATGAAAATCAAAGCATATGCAAAGAATATTTGTGATATCTTCAGATGCAGTATCTGCATTAGTCGTTGGCTGAGAGTCTGATCTTATGCCTGCCATAATCCCTTTGATATCCTGTATCGATCAATTTTTGACCATGTAAAACATATTTCAAAAGTTTGACGGTAGATGGTGACGTTTAAGAAACTTTCACTTCGTTTATAATTCGCAGATGATTTTTTTTTTCTATAAATTTTCTGTTCTCACATTCGAATTCGAACTAAATACACCCATACCTCGCTATACGGCCGTTCGTTATATGGCATTTCGCTATAACGGCCTCAATTTTTTATTACTCTGTTTCGGTTCTATGGCCAATATTATTCGTATAACGGCCAATAAAACCCAATTCCCTTTAATGTTCTTACAATTTTCTTACTTTACGCTGTGAATCGACAGTTGACACCAAGAAATTGGTGTAAGGCATGAATTTTTGATTATTCTTTTGAAGATTTTGAACCAATCTAATGGATTTTGTGTGAAAAAGAAAATTACTCGTTAAACGGCATTTCGCTTTACGGCCTGATTTTCTGGAACGTATCTAAGCCGTTAACCGAGGTATAAGTGTACATGCAAGTTCGAGCCTGGATACTGTTGGCTTAGTGATCACAAATGAATTTACTTTCGTCATAGGATAGGATTGAGTGAGAAGAGTGTTTTCCACAAACTTCATTCTAAACGAAATTCTTATGCTGCCTGTGGAGTTACTTAATTTCAGCTGTCAACTATCAATTACACTCGTAAATAATAAGTTGATATACAACATTACCTGTTTTTTTTTTTTTTTTTTGTGAAGAAAATACCCAGACACTGTAGCTATTTGTCACGCCATAGGACATTGACATTGGAACAACAAATTTAAATTTTCCCCAACACACAAATATACCAAGTCATTGGGGGCGGGGGTTCTCTACTTTGACCACCCGCCAGTACTTACACCATAATTAGGTGGAAAATCAGAAAACAAAGGAAAATGTGATTACTTTTCATAATTAATCATAGTCTCGTCTCCGAAATATGAATACCTACTCCAAAGGTGTCTCCCAGCGGTCATGCATTGCATGCAACATAAAATGAACCGAAAGTTCATTAGCATTCCTTGAATGCTAACACAACTGCTGCTCGGCAGATTTTGACAGTTTTTCTGGCAACAGACTTAACACTTTTGTCATCGTTTTAACATGACCGAATTAACGGTTTCCGAAATTTGTTTTGACATTTATTTCGCACTGAATGTTGCGTGCTAATTATTTTTTGCGCGTGATTAACGATCAATGGATGCGGCCAGTCTACGGGTACAAGTCGGGTGGAGATCTCTTCGACTAATGGAATAATCTGACACTGATTAATCGAAACAAGACAATCGGAAGACGTGGCAAGGAATTCTTTACATGGGATACGTTTTTCAAAAAAAAAAAACTTCACTTGAATCCAGCAATCCTTCTGGTAGGCATTAAAAATGTAAGACTTACAAGCAGCTGTTTGGAAGTAGTTTTTTGGGTTTCGGATCCACGTCCTCGTGATTTTTTTTAAGTATTCACGAGCCACTAGCAAGCGGTATTTATTTGGTGATTCTTTAAGAGTGTATACGTAAAAAAAAAATTAATAAAAAATTATGAAACTACCACAATTTATTTGAGAGCTTTTTCATAACATTTAATATTTGAAGATAATTGTGGTCACATGTTCACCAAAAAAGACATTCTATACAAAACAAACAACATCAAATTATATAAGATACGTTTTTAGTCCTGATTATATGTAACTTCAGGTATCCTTTTTGGTGCTCCTAAGCGTGAATAATTCAGACCGATATCTATTCTGTCATATGTCGAAAATGTTTGAAAAGATATTATTCAGAATAGGAGAGTAGAGAAAAGTGAAAAAATTCTCGCGGAATTTGTATTCGTGATTGGGCTGAAATATCTCTCCACTCATAATACCACTCATAATGTCTCCAAAGCAGTCTGTTTCTTTAGCAAGAAAAGAAAAACACAGCTGTACCACTGCAAAAATAGGTGTATCCGAAAATATTCTGAGCACCTTAGATACAGAATGGTTCAGAATGAGAAATAACTTTTTTGCATTTAAAACAATTTTTTTAAATTAATTTTCTATGTTGACTTACATACTAGACAAGAATGCTTTAATCTAATTTAAAACTACCTGCCTTTACCTAACTAAACTACGCATTTACTTCCAAGAAAAGTTTGAAAACTTGGGTTCCATATCAAATCTTTTTATTTTCTGCTCTTTAAAACTATAAAACATTAACATACCTAAAATACACTAAGCTACTTAACCTAAACTAACTATAATCAGGGCGGTAAGTACTCGTTGCCTAATGCCCCGAGTGGTCAACATCCTGATTGCGTCCACGGGCACTTGGGTATCGCCATTGTCGGAATGGCCCCCTAGCGGTACCGAGACCTGAACTAGACTGCCTCGTAAAACCGAGCGCAGCTACTCCACTTAGACACCCTAGCTGGCCTTAACTTACAAAACTAACACAACATAAAACTAGAATGTTCCAAAAGTAACGCACCGACCTGGGAGGGCGCATCATCGACCCCTTCTCCTGTTTTTCCGTATGTATCATACCTATGCATATCCCTGTCGCAATTGCGGTACTGAAACCAAGGAGCTTATGGGCATTGGCGTCGAGCCCGCCGTGGATGCGCCGCTTATGTCGTGTTGTATAATACCGGGATATCATCCCTTTTTTAACTAACCCTTTAGCATCAATATGGAGAAGTACCTCTGGTGGGATAAAGTCAGATAGAAGTACCATCATGGTACATTTCATTGGGGTAGTAAGCCTCGAAGATCAGGCTATTGTCGCTGGTCATTGCCTTCGCAATATGCTTTCGAATTGCCTTAATGAGAAAATTGTCAATACGGTTGAGTTGTGCCATTGGGTCTTGTTGGAATAATATTTTATATACTCTGTGATTTTGGTGTTCTGTGCAATCTGGAATTCTGTTGATCGTCAAATCTGCCCTTTATTCATTTGTCTGTCAAGCAATCAGGTTGAGTTTCCGTCCTATTATAAAAATGGATTTAGTTTTTTTTCTTTGGGAAGCAACCTCAACACAGACAAAGTGCCAGTTCTTAATAAGGCATTTGAAACGGCAGTTCACTCTTCTTTGTGCCATAGACTGTCACAAATCTATTTAACAAGCAGAGTACAAGCAGGGGAAATAAACCATGAACTATGAAATAAACCGAGCTGCGTTACTGTAGATCTGGAAGATATCGTGCAATGGTATCAGAGAAATGGTTTGTCCCTGAAAGTGCATTTCTATCTCGAGAAAGCCTTCAAACCTGTCATTAAGTATGTCTAATCGGTTAAAAACCTTTGTATAACCGTTAATCGAAGTCTAATTTAAGATAAGCACATCAATCTACTTAGTTAAATTTCCGTTATTCATGTTCTGTAGCATCCATTCAAAATTATTCGCACCATACCAAAGAGTAAACAGAAAGAGAAAAAGGCGTGAGTACCATGTACTCCTGAGATTTGATTTGTAAACATACGTTTGTATAATGATGGCGGATAAACAGGGAATGCAATAATATTAAGTTTCGTTACGCGTGACGGACGACGCGATGGCGAAAAATTTGCCCATACCGAGAGCTAAGATGCTTACACATCTAAAAAAAAGATTCAAAAGGTGGGCAACATGTCTTTAATTACGACTTCTAAGCCTTTTGGCATATTATGTATCCGCACGTTTTTGTTTTAGTGAAATCTCGGGAGTTTCGGTGACGTTGGGTTAGGGCGGGCCTCCGTTTCAAACTTCATCTTGGATGATGTTCTGCTTGGACTAAGATACGCTCTTGCCCACGTTCGAAATCGCAGTGGATATTGCGAATTCGCCTGCTTTTCTCTTAGTAGCGACCACCGATCTGCTCCTTGTCAAGCTATATTTTTTTCCGAGTACGTATCTTTTCCCGTAGTTTTCAGGATCTTTTAAATATTTTGAAACAAATGTACGACTGGGGATCAAAAGCTTTGCAATTTAGTTGACAGAATATCCCTCTTGGCGCATTTTTTGAATGTTTTGTATCTCCGTTTGGTTTAACATTTTTCCACACCCCATTTTAAAATTTTTTTATTTTCACGACGTATACAGTGGAGCAGTTTAACGAATAGCCGATTTAACGAATTTCCAATATAACTAATCACATTTTTTTCATTAATGGCTCTATATTACGAATGATACAAAAAATGTCCGCTCGGTTTAACGACTGCTTTACAATTTCTGATTACAAACAAAATAAAACGATGATCGATTAAACGAAAGGCTGTGCATTATATAATTCGTTATATTGGACGTCCACTGTACTTTCATTTAAACCAAATTACTAAAACTAATTACCAATTCACACTGCAAATGGAATCCGCGACTGATATTCCAAAATATTTAAAACCTATCTCCAGGGTAATCTTTGGACTGAATATGGTAAAGTTGAGAACTCTAAAATACTTTCCGCAGTTCTGATCTGAAAGCAAAGAATATTTTCTATAAAACAAATTAGTTCAAGTGCAATGTTTACATAAATTGCAATTTTCCAAAACGCGAGGACGAGGAGAGTGAGGAGTGAAAATAATTATAAAAATGTCCGACTGATAAGAACAAATCTTGTATGTACGAAACTGTATGGATATCCTTTAAGCCATTTCTTAGTACCTATTCATAACGTTTTAGATTTTTAAAAAAAACTTTTGTTTAACAAAAGAAGTTTCTGCATAAATTCGGAAAGAATCGCGATTTGATGTTTTGTACGAAAAACAAAATTGTTATTATTTTTAATATTATAAATATTATTATGTGTTTTGAGATAGTATACATATATTATGTACTTATACATGTTTGTAAACAAATGTTGTTGAATTTAGCTTTCAAATTTAAAACAAAACAATTCGAAAATGATATTTAATTCTTGACAGACTTAGAAGTGATGCCAACAAATCAACAATTTTTTGCGATCGATTTACACAGAGCAAAGAATAGTTGATAATCAAAAACGACAATCAAAAAAGCGACAGTCAATTATCGCGTTAGCCGATTTCACCCCTGTATCAACCATTTGTCGCAGGTAATTAGTGATAAAATGAAAAATTCCATGAAAATTAAGGGAAAAAAGAATTGATTGATTAACTAAAAGAAATACTTGCAGCACATATGGAACAAAATGATCGAGAAACGCCGATATCAGAAAGGTGCCTGTACCAGTTCACATCATTTTGAAAGAAATATCTTTCAGTTTCACAAAACAGGGTTGGTACTACCCAACAGGGTTGCTAAAATTGATCGCTTTGGGGTTCTATACTCTGTTCCAATAGGATTGTCAATACAGGGAAAATAGGAAGATAATTGTTTACAAAGTGGATACCACCTCGATTTCGATGCAATTTTAGTACATCATACTACATAATAAAAGTATTTTTTCGAGTATTTTAATGAGTCAATGTAATACAGATATGTAGTACCTCTTTTATCCGGAACTTCAATAACAACCTCTATTAACCGTAATTTTCACAGAATTTTTATTTTGAATTTTTACCTCTATTATCTGCAAAACCTCTAACATACGGAAATTTATTCGCACATAGTGAATTTAACCGTTTTGTCTGGTCTGTGCATACAAATCCATTTGCAGAATATGTCTAGTTATTTTTTGCAAAATGTGTTGTAACGGTGCGTCCTTTTATTTGGTTTTAAAGCGGGCACACGCCATCCAACAAGAGTGTCAGTTTTTGGCTGATAGCATGCAAAACTGATGATGTGTACAACTCTGCGTTGTGGGATGTCATTAAAAAATTATGCTCACAAAGTTTTTTTGCTATTGCGCTACTAAGGACAAAAAACAAGAAAAGCAATAACGAAAAAATAACGCTTCATCACACCAGAATGACATCGGTTTTGCGTGACACTCTTGTTAGATGGGGTTTACTAGCTTTTAGTGCATTTAAGAGTTTAACCATATCAAAATGGGCAAGCAAAGTTTTAAGCGTGTAAAAAAATGACATTATTAATAATTTCGAGAAATGTGTGAGTGTTGGAGTTCGATTTTATTTAGGTAAACCTCCAATGTCCGGAAAAATCGATTATCCCGAGCATTCCGGATAAAAGAGGTTCATCTGTATGTCGAAAACGATTAGTTTACGATGTAGGTATAGTCGTTCGGGGTAAGAGTGCGCATTTTGGACTTTCGGCTTAAATTCTGAAAAATTTACAACATATAACAAACAACAGAGCCTATTAGTTCGTAGCTCTATATTTTAGGAACAAATTAATACAAAAATGTTTTATATTTTTTTCAATATTTCATATGTGTTGATCAAAAAACAAAAGTAAGTCACTCTTGCCCCGAAGTCAGGGTAAGAGTGCGCAGCCAGTTTAAGTCACAGTTTTCGTAGCATAAATGGTTTGAAATTGTGCTTTCGATCAGACCAAGTTCTTCAGTAGCCTTTCATGGACTGCTTCCATTTTAAATCAGCTCGCTAGCCTCGCAAATTGGCTTTTGGGTCATCAATTTCCTTTCCGTTTGTTTTTGGTAGATACGAGGCATTTTTCGGGACAAACAAAAACAGAAAGATAGAGCTACAACTTACCACCTTTGACTATGATGTGCTTGTTGCATCTGACGACAGACCGTAATAGCCCAAAAATTGTTATAATTACAAAAGGTTAAATATTGAGTAAGAAAGCAGTGCGCAATCTTACCCACAGAATGACTGTGCACTCTTTCCCTAGACGCTACTTTTATTTCATTGTGTTGAAAATCTAAGAACGAATAATATTATCCACTAATATTGTATCATAAATCAAACACACATATACACTGTTTATGCCTACATACTACTTATGGAGTATCGAGTTGGCACGCTTTCCTGACTTTTAAAAATTAACTTTTTTTTTAACAAAATCTAGATTTTTTTTCCTTGTTGATTTTCTTTGTACTGTTAATTGGAAAATTTTCGTAGAAGTTGCTTATCATTGGCGGTTAGTGAAGCACACATTTTCTCATTTGGCGATTGCTGCTAATTCTTTCACAGATGGAGAAAATGGCACTGCGTACTCTTACCCGCTGCGCACTCTTACCCCAAACGACTCTATAAGCTAAAACTAAAAAAAAAAAAATACTATTCATTTCCGCACACAAAATTAACCTTGCGCCCTCAATATAAAGCACAATACGCGAAAAATAGTTTAAATGCATTTTAGCGATTTCTCCGGAAAAACAAAAAACTGGCGGCAACACCCTCTCGGCCTCTCCTACTCAAATTTATTTATTGGTTTTCAAAGCACAGAAAAAGCTGTAACGATTTGCTTTAATTTAGTTATAGTAATATTGCTTTGATGTTCATATTTTCCATACACACAGCGAGAGTTGATGGCGGCCAGGCATAAAGCATCATCAGTTATCTATCACTGTGCCATCGATTGTGTGGCAGGCTGGTTACGGTGGGATGTATGGGGATTTAAGGAAAATTACAAAAACAAAACGTGTGTAAGTGTAAGTGTGGTGGTTTGGTTTTCATCTCAGTGGTAATTTTTCGAATTGAGTTCCACAGAAACATGTAACATACAGGTACCATTGGTTAAAAAAAAAGCTCCCCATAAAGCCTGTACTGACAATTCTATCGGACCAGAGTATAGTGGAAAACACAGTTTTACCAAACAAAGTCTCAAAAAAAGCTGTTTACCTCTTTCCCACTTCCACGAGCACACGTGACATTGTATCCACTTGAAATGAGCTAAATTCACACTGACTGTGTGACCTATCAAGTTTCCATGTTGGGCAAAAAAGCAAAAAAAAACAGATTCAATTCAACAATTGCATCTCGATTGAGGAACGAAGAGTTTCAAGTTCCGAGAAGAGGCCAAAAAGTTGGTTGCTATTTTTAACTTTATATTTGTTGTCGGTATTTCTTTTTCTACTATTTTCCTCACCCTGTGCGCGCTGTGCCAGTCGTTTTCTGCTTGCAATTGTTATTGGTTTTCTTTCTGTTTTGTCTACATTTTCTTTGCCACTAGCGTAAGCGTACACCGAAACAAAAACACACGAAACAGGCGGCGGAAAGACCGCGAAGGAGTGAGAGAAAAGCAACGAAACGATGTAAAATGTTAGGGTAAAAGGGGGGCCAAAATAAAACAAACCGAATCCGAACTTGTAATGGAGTAGGCCGCACGAAACCGCGAAATTAACAAAACAACAATACGCACGCACACTATTGAGTCACTTTTTTTTTCCTTTTATTTTCTTTTTTTAATTCTGAGACTGTATAGTGGCGGAGAATTGGAGATTTTCACACAACAAAAATATACACACCTAGCAGTGGCACTGTCGAATTAGCCGCGCATACAAATCAAAAACTCAAATCCTAAACCGCGCCGGGCACAAGGAGGCGGAGGAACGATTACGTCTTTTGAATTTAATTGACCCGTCACGATGCTGCCGCCGCGCCGCCGACTGTTGGTCGGTCGATTTGTCGATTGGTTGGCGGCCAGCAAATAACCGGTTTTCACCTGTGTGCGCGAAATTTCAAACAAAAAAATTCGCAAAAGATATTTTTTGTTTGGGAGGATGGCGACGCGCGCGAATTTTTTTATGACGACATACGATTGAAAGAGGATTCAACCATCGACAACCGAACGGATGGATATGTTATGCCCTGCTTCCCATACAATATGGTGATGGAGTTTTGTGACTTTGGGTTCGCGTTTCGCGACTTACGGATCTACGACGAATCCTTACGACGACGTCCAGCGAGAAGGAGAATCAGACAACAACCAAACTCTCTCATCGACAACAAGAGACTGGCAATTTCTCGCTCCGTCTTCTGGCGGAGTTTGTGAATTAAACGCCAAGCATTCCCTCCTCCACGAAACCAACTCCTCCGCCACATCGTCGAGTCGATGTGTATTCTTTCTTCTTCGCCCAGTGTCTCTGTTTACGAGGTCTCTTCATACCCTACTAGCAAAAGCGAACCGGGTGGTGCCAACGGGGGGAAGGTACGTTCCTACAGCAACACTTGGTGCATTCATTTTGCTAGCATTAATAGATGCGAAGATACGAGTACAGTCAGACGGAGGGGACGACAAGTCAGTTGTTGCCAAAGCACACACACAATTCGCATCCCAAATGGTTGCCTTGCTGCACACAGTATGCGCAGAGCATGTGTGTATCTGCGTAAAATTGGAGGAATATTATACCATGACCAGAGGAAGGCTATAAAAAGCAACATCACCATATCATGGCCAAGCACAGCCACAGACGACTCATGATGAGTCTGACAATGAGAAGTCGATTGGCCGAAGGGAGGTGCCGGGACGCGCAGATAAAAATGCGCGCAAAACTCAACGAGTGCAGGAGTTTTTTTTTTCTTCTTCTTCTTTTTCTTTTTGCCAAATGTCAAAACACAAATATTCAACTCGTCTTCAAGTACTCGTATCGTATCTGGTCGATAAATTAAAATGCAAAACAGCATCTCGCTACGACTCGGACTCGGACTCTCTATGCAAACGAGGCGACCGACGTGATTTCTGGACACAAAACATCGGTAGCAACGGATCAGGCAAGCGATCGGTGTTATTGTTGGCGACCGGACAACCTGCACATGGAACGTAAATGATCGATCGTGGTTTTGTTTTTTGTTTTTTTTTTAATAGAAGAAAGCTCTGGAGTTTTATATGCAAAAACACACAAAACAGGAAAGAGAAAGACAACTTCAAGTGAATCCTATCTTCAATGAATGTTTGGCGTCTTTTTTGGCATCTTTGACTGTATGGGTGAATGGATCTGGAATACTTTTCAATGTCAAAGAAATAAAGAACTGATCAGATGCAGATCAGAAACTGTGCTACAAGGTTTGGCCCAGATCTCATCTACACGATCTGGCGCTGTCCTTTGACAACCGATCGATCTTCCTTCCATGCGTCGCATTTAGGATTAACTCAGTTGGGCTTCGCCTAGACTGTTACCTGAAGCAACTTCAAAGTTAGCAACTAATCAACTTTACACCGAAGACAACTTTCGGTTGACGATCAGAAAGTTGTTTTTCGAAAGTTTTCTTTAGGGATTTCGAAGATAAGAATGAGGTCGTCCTATTTATTGATACACACATGCAGGTACAAACAGGTTTCGTCCACTTACCGAACGGATAATGTTGTCCAAAGACCAATTCCTGTGTAAGTTTTACTCTCGGTAGGTGCCTGATAAATTAATGGAATCTCAGCATCGTTTATCGGATCCATAAGAGAGGAGAGCGCCTCCTCAACATCGCTTACAAGATCTTATCTGTCTGTGAACTCCTAAAACCTTTCGTCAACAATCTTATTGGCCCCAATCACTGCGGTTTTAGGCCAGGAAAGTCTACTATAGACCAAGTTTTCACACTCAGGCAGATCCTGGAAAAAACCCAAGAAGTCCAAATCGATGCCCACCACGCGTTCATCGATTTTAAGGCCGCCTGAGACAGCGTTTGGAGAGCTGAACTGTATAGAGGCATGTCTAGTTTTGACATCCCGGCCGAACTCGTCCGTCTGTGGCTCATTGCTTCATTAAGGTCGGTAATGACCTTCGATGTCAAAAAAGGATTCAGACAAGGTGACGCACTGTAATGCGACTTCCTCAACTTGAAAGAATTATTCGGAACGCACAAGCCAAGACACGAGGAACGATCTTGCAAAAGTCGGTTCAACTAGTTGCATACGCGCGCTGATGACATTGACACTATTGGTAGAACACAGCGAGCTGTCACCGGTGCGTTTTCGAGTCTAGAAATGGAAGAGGCTAAAATGACTTTGGCGGTAAACGAGGGCAATATGCTGTCAACGAAATGGGGCACTCAACATCGATGAATTGGACAGAACGTCACAATAGACAGTTACAACTTTACGGTAGTAAATGACTTTGTCTACATCGGCTCTGCTCCGCTGTTTCTTTGGTCTAAGTAGGCAATCGAGTAGTGAAGGCCTTTCCCGATCACCTCTATATAAAACCATTATTATCCCAGTCTTTCTCGAAAACGGGTGAAGATATTCTTGATCGCTTCGTAAGATATTCGCTCCCGTTTGCGCCGACGTGTTTTGGAGGAGAAGATTCAACCACGAACTACGCGAGCTGTACAGCGACATTGACCTGGTCAAAAAACTGCGCATTGGTCGGCTAGGACATGCAGGATGTTCGATTCCAACCCGGAGGTGACCCTGTTGCTGACGCGCAGCAGAGGACGACCTCGCCCTCGCACAAGCAGAAAAGGACCTCAACCAACTTTGAGTGCGCAACTGGAGGCAGTCAGCTAAGAACGGGGCTAACTGGAAGGGGTTTGTTAGGTGAGGCCTTGGTCCACCGCGGACTGTAGCGCCACCTAAGGAAGGAAGTAAGTAAGGTGCCTGATATAATATCCGACTTCTACAGAAGTAGTAAACAACGCAGTCGAAGGACATACTTCTGTATTTGGCAGTCATAACGGATGGCAATGTCCACTCTGACGGAACAGAAGAAATATTCGCAGCTCAAGATTCAGCTGGATTCTCGATAGGGAAGGTTTCATCGGCCGACGAATGAAAATAGACACAGTAGGGATTCGATATTTTAGCAATTTAAGACAAAAATGGCTTCGCAGTAACAGCCTGTCAGTACAGGCTGTCATCCTGATATCAGATAGTGGATTATGCACTGCGACTAGTTAGTAATCTGGAGCTTGATGTTTTTACCAAGAAAAGATCGAATCCGGTTTTAAAGTTCCCAAAGATCGAGCTAAAAGTCAAAGCATGAACGCGGTACTTGGGAGTTATTCTAGATTCGATGCTAAACTGGAAAAAGAGCATTGACGATCGCGCATTTTCAAAAATCATCATAAAGTGGGATAGTTGGCATCCGTTATGGCTTTAAGGTCCACAGAATGAAATATGACGCTTTGTACACTTACGACACATGCGGAACGTCTAAGGCATGCTACTTGAACTACGACATGAAGAGATAGCTATCTTTGGAATAGGTTTAGTAACAATACAGTACGGGGGTGGTACCTGATAAATGGGTCGCTAGCGAAGACGGATGAAGACGCCGGATATTTATGTGTGTGCGACTTATGGCAACCATATGATGATGGATCTGAGATAGCTTTAGGTTCCTCCTGATAAATGTGGGGTTGATGATAGTGTTTGCAAGCTCAATGGACGAAGATGTGGGTATATAGGTATAGGTATGTAGTTCAGGTGCAGCTCTTCTTTTAGGAACTACATGATGGGAAGCCTTGTGATGTCATTATGGGGACTTTATTGATAATTTTGACTTCCACGTTATGGCCCCAGTGGAACACGAAGAAGATGAACATTTTATTTTCATGCATGGATGCATTGGGGTGCATGTAGACTGGGATGGCTATTAACTCGGAATGGCTATAAACTTGGGGATTCCGTTGGCTTGTAGTGTAACCCGACAGATATCACAGATCTCGGGATTCGATGTGAAGGATGTGATTGGTAGACTGCTATAAGTGTCTCTGTAGAACGCGATACCGCCAGTTTCCGTGCGTTTTGAACTGTTCACGTCGTAAGCGAGGTGGAGGTGGATGAGGTCTACCAATGAGATGAGATCCATCCAGGTTTCACTAGACAGCGTCAAGTATATTGTATTGTATATTGATGTCTGTTTCGATTTGTTTTTGTAACTATACTCGGAATGGCTTTGGTGTGAACTGCTGAATTGTCGCTTTTACTGGTAAATTGTAAGCAGACAAGTTGTCATTAGTCGCCGGTGACAGCTTGTTACATGGTCCAGCTATGTTAACTCGCCGATTCAGTCTGCTCCTATGTCTTCGTTTAACTGTCATAGATTTGGAAATATTGGAATCATTTCATTCGTCTTGAGATGCTCTTCCAACCTATTCATGTCTTCTACAGTAGCGAGCATAGAAAGTGCAACACCCATTTTCTGCAGAATAATCGTTAATTAATTTAAGGTCGCAGTTTTTTTGATGTGTAAACATCTAAGCGCGCGTTCGAAAAATTTCTAGTGGAGTAATCCCGTGATTTCGGGAAGTAATTCCGCGTTTTCGGGGACGGAATTCCGAACGGTTACGGAATTTGGAACTCAAATTTCATAGCAGCGCGATGAAATATGGACAAAGTGATTGCTTATGTTCCTGGTCAACTTTTGTGCATTACTTTCTATCCCGGAAAATGGCATGGTTTTCAGAAAATAGTGAAAATACTACATATTGGGAAGAAAAATTATAGTTATACAGCCCTAACTCAATAATGGCTTATTGGATTGAAAAACAAAAAAATAGGTGAAATTAGTAAATTGGTCCCTGATTAATTTGAGATATAAAACATCCTCCTGCGTTGTCCTCAAGCTGAGCAATGTTCAAAACAATTATTCAAAGCATCGCCCATAATTTTCTTTCAGTGGTGACCACTGCCAGCAGTCGGGCAGCAGTGGGTATCGTTGCAAAATGTGTGTGAGTATATGAGCGCGCTCTAACATTTCAATGTTCTGCAATCATTATTACCATTTGCGGCTCTCGCACTCAACCAATCTTAACAAATAAGATGTCTAAAGAAAGAGGATTTTCTAGAGCAGTGATTTGGATTTTTAGTTTATAAATATTATTAACAATCTCGCATGTAGAAAACCTACAACCCTTTACTATTTACGAATAAAATGGCTACCTCCTGGCCTCTAGTGTCCAAGTGGCAACTTGTTGCAAAAAATAAGAGCCACTTTTCGTGATAGAGATCCTGATAAATATTAAGATTAAGTATAAACGAATTGTTTATATTTATAAAATCAAAGCGCATTTCGTCATTGCTCCAAGACATTATTTTCTTTGGACACCTCATTTGTGAATGTACATAGTTACGTTGAAATAATGTTTTTCCATAATAACTCCATTCATATGCTTTTTTCAAAATTATTTATACTGATGAAGCCTTCAATCGTTAGAATTATGTATTAAAATTGGTGTAGAAATAAACTCTCAGGAGCAATGGAGTGTATTCGATGAGTATAATATGCGATGGGCTTGAATTTATCGAACATAGACTAGTTATAATTTACTTTCTTTCCAATGAAGTGGAGCGTGATGTTTACACATAGCTCGGGACTGTTGGATACAGTCGCATCATTTTTTTTAATGCCATTTGTCCTTTTTGCGTATATAAGTGTGCTACAAGTCGTTTAGGGTCATTTTCGTTTTTGAAGTGATCAGCGTTGGTATGAAAATTAATAATTGTGGAAAAATGCCAAATTACGAGCAATTGACGGACGACCAAAAAAAATCAAAATATTTGCACTTTTTGAAGTTGCAGAGCTGACTATTAACAAAATAAATAAAGAGGTTGGTTGCAGCAAGTCAACAATTAGGAGATTATTTAACAAAAAAAAAAATACATCTACCGCAGATGATCGAGTTTTACACCGGATGTCATTGAGGAACCGTTTTCAAACAGCTTTGTACAGCTTTTTATGGAATCAAGTGCAACTGAAATTAGTGTGCATACAGTGCATCGAAGACTCAGAGAACTTGGCTTAATGGCTCGTCGACCTGAGCAAAAACCGATGCTTGGACCTAAAATGAAGAAATCTCGGACAATTTGGGCCAAAAAATATGAAAATGGACAGAAATTGATTAGAGACAAGTCATATACTCCGATGAGAGTAAATTCAACATTTATAGATCAGATGGAATTCAGTACGTGCGCCGAAGAGCTGGAGAGCACTTAAGGAAAAATTGCCTTGAGAGAACAGTGAAACATTCTGCCGTCCAAATGATTTAGGAATGTTTGTTCAACTATAAAGTTGTAGATTTATGCTTCGTAAAAGGAACTGTAAGCTCGGAAGTTTACAAAAATATTTTAATCAATTGCTTTTATCGTCAATTGAGAAGCATTTCTCAGAGGCCAATGTGATTTTTCAAGACGGTACTGCTCCGTGCCATCGCTCCAAAATGGTAAGCTGTTTTCTTTTTTTATTTCTATTCTTTGTAATTCTACTCAACATAACAAAATTTATAAAATTTATTTTCTTCACAGATTAAAGAATTTATGATTGACAAGGGAATTTTTACACTTGACAAGCCAGGTTATTCACCGAACCTCAACCGCATCGAAAATCTCTGTCGCATTAAGGCATTGGAAATAAGCAGCAAAATGCCTACCTCGAGGAAAACGCCCAACGAGGTGATTGGAGCAGTTTGGGATAAGAAAAAATCCACGGAACATCTTCAAATTAAGTGGAATTCAGGAGGCTATAAAAAATAAAGGAGGCGCTACAAAGTTTTAATACGTCACTAAATATTATAAATGTAAATGCTCTGACCCCAGAATTCCAAAATGTACAAGTTGTATGACCGTAAACAACAAATAAATATTTAAAAGGCTTGCCACCCACTGCAAGAAAATATATGGTTTTTTTCAACACTTTCTTAGAAATTCTAATTTGCTCGGATTTTCAGACAGAAATTTTTAAAATTTTCAAAGTTATAGCCAGAAGAAGAGAGCGCGCCGTAGTGTGTATGAAAGTGTGTTGACGCGCCAGCGGCAGCTGCTCTGACCGTTCCCTCTTTTATTGTCCTTCAGTCCCTAGCCGCTGAAAATGATAACTTTAAGGAAACGAAAGGATTGCTCTATGCCAGGCATAGCTGATTAATGTTAGTATTGTCAAAACTTTAAACAAGTTTTTCTCGAAACCATGTTTTTTAAAATTTCTGGGAAGCACTGACTAAAAACTATTTAACCGATTTGGCTGAAAATTTTACCAGTTATTCTAGACAGACATAGCTAAATGCCTAACCTTTAAAACATTCAATTTTTTGATAATAAATCAATTTTGTTAAACAATTTATCAACGAAAACTATTGGATTTTAAGAACTTGTTTTTCACAAGTCCGCCATTTTTTTTTTGTTTTTAGTATGCATACGTATTATTGGTAAGGCATTTAGAATAAAGTCTAAAGAAAAATAATCTCTCTGAATTTTTTTTATTTTCGATGACTATTGAGGGCTGTGTGCTTCCCCAAAATAGCACATCTTTTTTGCGGGGACTCCACTTTTACATAAAAAATTATAAACAAATTTATGTAAAATGAAGTCAAAAAATTGTATACTTTAAAGTTCCAGTAAAAACATGTAAAAATTACAAAACGAAAAAACGTCGAAATCTCAGCCGTCATCTTCCCTTTCCACTCCCTATAATTAACACTCCACTACAAGGTTTACACTGTCAACTACTCAAATCGAACTGTAGAACTCTAGTCATTCGCTTCAATTGACTCATCAAATTAGAATACAGCGGTTAAACAGCCAAAATGTGCAAGTGGGCAGTAGGTGAGAGCAAGAGTGGCTAAGTAACCCACGCGGCCCACTTTTCTCCGCTGATCGCCTCTGTAGTTATAAAACCTTGCAACACTTGTTGTGACGCACAAGTTTCCAGAACCGATTTGAAAGACGTATTTACGTCAATATTCACCACCCATGCACTAAGGACAAAGTGTTCCACCGTCAAACTGAAAGTAATAGACACCCATTAAGCCACATTACCATGTGGTTCCATTAAAGCAACCGATCTAAGCCGGTTAAACAACATACTCGTATTCCTGCTTATGCATGTCCAAAGGCACTGAATTCGCATGCGAACGTGTATCCCTTAATTGAATGACCCTATACATCACTTGTCTTAAATGCTTTTAGGTAAAACCTCTGTTTCTCAATTCTACAAAGGAATATAATGTACTCGCACATCCAAGCACTCATCCAAACGAGAGATACCATAAAATACGACTACCCTTCCAGTCGGCCGTAGCGAAGGAGAGCGAAGAATTTCCCAACTTCCAATTCCAACTGAAAGTGCGGCCATAAAAATCTTCAACAAGATATTCCATTTCCATGCCAGAGAGCTGGAGGCGGCTGGCTCTACGAAAAACATGTTGAGCCGGGTAAGTTATGCGACGGCCCCAGTTACTAGGTGAGTAAGTTGCTGGCCGCGCCGCGCCGCGCCATCTCAGCCGTTGAAATACAACCGAACAAGCAGACCGCAGCGTGGATATTGAAGCCAGTAATTACGGTAAGCGGGTTACCCTGCCATTCGGGTGGATCCATCCAACGTACAATTGTATCTGTCGTCGTATTTTATTACCTGTTTTATTGGCATGAGATGCCTTCGCCATTGCTGAGGGTTGCTTCTCCCGCCCCATTTTCAAGAACTTCTATGTACTTCCACTTGCTTCATAATCTGTACGACTACGACTACGAGTACGAGTACGAGTATCTGTGTTAAATGGCATCGCAAAGAAGATTCTCGTCGGTTGTTCTGTGAAACATTTCTTTACTTTTTAGGTGGACGGGGTGAAGTGAGGGTGAGCAGGAAAGCAAAAACCTTGCACAAGTGCAACCGTACCGAGTCTAATTCTCATATTCGCTTTTGTGTTTCACATTCCCTTTCGCGTTACTTTTGATTTCAATGTGGTGTTCGTTTACTCTGCGTTCATGTTGGCTAATGTTGCTCCAGTCGTCGTCATCGTCATCGTCGTCGTCGATTCTAAAGCAATGTTTGTATGTATTTTATTTGCCAAAGAAAAAGAACGAAATATGTAGTGGTGAAGTGAAACTTGCTGTTAAGTGGCGGATGAACTTTATTATGTACTTCAAAAAGCTATAACAAAAGTTCTTATATCTGTTCTTGGGGGTTATTGCGTGTAAAGAGATTTCAAGTCATTCCAGTGTAGTTTACATATTTAAGCTATTAAAATTGATTAAGAAAATACAAATACTAGAACTGCTCACCTGTTTTTTTTTTCTTTTACGGTAAAAAAGGAAATATGTAGTATATACTCAGTTCCACAAAAACTGTCAGTTCAGGAAAGATAGGACGTTTGCCTCTCAGTCTGGTTGCAATTGCTTGCATAAACATGTCCCTCTTTAAAGCTCTGACTGGGTTACCGAAGCATACATGACAAATCGCGGTAAATCGGAGAGCAGTACCCGTAGGGTTACCATCTGCTGATTTAAAAGCAACACAATTTGTTGAACGATTTAATGAAATTTAAGAACTTTTTTGAGTATTTCGATACAACAGAAACGATTAGTTTACGAGATATAGGCTGAAATAAAAAAAAAACTCACTTTTCGTTTCCGCACCCAACATTCATCTCCCGCAAATAAACCGTCATTATAAAGCACAAATAGGGAAAAATTGTTGAACTGCATTTAAACGGTTTCCTTAGAAAAACAAGAAAATTGAAAGAATAACAACAACCAAGCGGCAACACCCTCACATACTCAAATTGATTTATTGGTTTTCGAAAGCACAAAATCCCAAAGTTCTTTGGTAAAAACCAAAGAAAAAGCTGTAACGATTTGCTTTAACCTAAAATCGAAACACTGTTTTGATGTTCATATTTTCCATATACACAGCGAGGGCTTATGCCGATCACTCGATCATTTTGCTATCGACTGTATGGCAGGCTGGTAATAATGAAATGAATGCGAATTTGAGGAAAATTACAAAAACAAAACCTGTGTAAGCCAGTGGTTTGGTTTATTATTTTATTGTTTTTTATTGTTTGAAAAAAAGTTCGCCCATAAGACCTGTACTGACAATTCAGTTGGGACAGAGTATAGGAATCCCAAAAGAATCGTAGGAATTCACCGCGCCATTTAAGTCGGGCGACAACCATCTAGTTGAGTTTCAAACCACTACCAGAGAGAAATTTGTACAGTAAGGGCCTCGTCAAACAGAACACCCAGTCACACAGAGCGCGTTTGATTTTACCTTTAACCAATTGGTTGTCTTGCTCTTGCTGAAATGGGTTACCTCCAGTTTGTAACTTGCTTTAAAATGTAGTTTTTAAAAACAATCTTGAGACATGCGGAAATATGAAAGACACAGTCTTTGCGCGACTCCAGCTGGTGGTATTTTCATACTTCAACTCTCTTTATACTCGACTATGGCAAAGCCAAAAGGAAGGGTTATGAATCTCACAGGGTGTCTTTGTATGTTAGGATGTCCACTCACTCGTATGGCATAAACTACTCAACCGATTTCAACAAATAGTTTCGTCGGATTCGTCTTGATCCGGAGAGTGTCTTAGGCTATATGACGTCACATAATTTATGGCGGACCCCCCAAGATGGCGTATCAAATGAAAGGGTTTGGTAAGTAGAATATGGCTGACCTTTTTCGCCAGAGCAGAAGGCACCAAGCGTTATTCAAATATAACTTCTAGTGTATTAATTTTAGACCAACCAAAGTGGGCTCGTTTCATTGATTAATGTTTATAACAGTGAAAAACTGTTGTTATCCGTACTTTAAAAGTCGCATTTATATCGGAAGGTGTGCGTATAATTTTTTTTAATATTATTATTTTGATCCGCCATATCGTCCCTAAAATACTTACGAGTAATACAAAAATTGGATTTCAATTTCATTTCACATTATAATTTCAATAATAAATAATCTTTACGCGGCATTAAAAAACGCGTTCTGTTTGACGAGGCCGAGTTTTTGTCCGGTTAAAAAAAAAATAAGAAAACGTTTTAATTTCATATTAAATTCCTATTATTAAAAACAATACAAATTACAAACCCATATGAGCTCACCGCCCCATTTTTCAGCGCACTAATATGTAGATTTTTTAGTGTTTTTTTCTTTCTGTATTAGTTTTTATTTTTAAGAATAATAAGTATGGCAACACTTATTAGAGCAGTTACTAAAATCACGCGTTACTTTGTCAGTGAGTTGTTCTTTGGTGAAGTGGGCCAAGACTAAAAAGTTACAATGCTCCTAAAATAAAATTAAGAAATTATATTCATCTTTCGAAGAAATTGTTGATTTTTATTTTTGTTACTTAACAGTGTTTGTGCAATAAAATGTATGTGCTCAATTTGGGTTCGTTAAAAAGTTGCAGATTTTTTTTAAACATTTTATGAACTACCGGATTATTGGGGAGGTGAGCACGGTCTGGCACACTGTTTCCAGTTTATAATTCAGCGTATTTTCTGCATAATTTAAATATTGTTTCAAAGTGACTGTTGCCCAAATTAATGGTATCTGACATACTGCATTAGCCCGATGGACGAGTTCCAAAAAATTTCCCTTTGTGGCAAAAACTCAATAAAAAGTGGCTGAATTACCTTCTCGCCAAAATACCCAGATGTAAGCATTGACGAATATATGATGTCAAATTATGGTCACCATGGCACAAAACAGCACTTGCATGGTTAGCCGATTCGCTTTGGCTCCAAGTATTGATGTATGGCTACCCAGTTTGGGTACCTCCTGCAGACTGAGCCATACCAAGATGCTGCTACCGGCGATACGGTTCCGGACTTAGGAGTCGGAGGGTCAGTGGTGATGAATCTCGGGTCAAAACTACCAGAAAACTGCCATGTTCATGTGTAGGTATATCGACAATTTTTTCACGTCGATTCGATTATAAATAGTATTGAAAAATGCTGGTCACCAAACTACCGGGAGAATCCGAGCTAATTGCACTAAAAATGTCCCATTGCTTACGCTACCATTTAAACAAAAAAAAAGCCTCGCCGACGTTACGATCAAACTACAGACTACAGGACTGGATCATCTCAAATTAAAAAAACCAAAACATTTCGTTAATATAATATATTATCTTGTAATTGATCGAAGAAATAAACAAAATAATAACTTTGGACAAAATTGCGACTTTAAAAAAAAAATCGATCTTTGACAACAAATTAGGTCTTGTATTGTTTATAAAATGGAAAATATTTAACGGTGAGAGACTGGTCGGTTCAGCCGTTTCCGAGAAATCTTGCTCACCGACTTTAAAAACACAGATTTGGAAAAACGGGTTCAAGGTTTCAAAATCACTTTCACATAGATTTGGAAAAACGGGTTTAAGGTTTCAAAATCACTTTCACATAGCTATACATATTAAGTAGTACTAAAAAACGCTCTGCCACGTCTTACAAATGTGCGTGTTACTTCAAGAATATTCCCCAAATTGACACATCTTCTGGGTGTGTACTTAAACATACATAATATGTATGTACATTTCGAAAAAAAGGCAGGCAAAAAAAACATTCAGTACAAATTTCAAATCCAACTTGGATTGCTTGTTCAGGAAGTGGGACTAAAAATACTGCTCGTCGGTTTTTTTTAGAAATGCTTCGGAATCAGCTTCTATAACAGGGTTGAATGTTAAGCTTATCAGTGCTTTTCGACAACATCGCACACAATATCTAGCGGTTTTGAAATCAGCATTGAAAATTTTACCAGCCACTGTAAGTAAACAGCAGAATTGTATGCTCGTATTTACCTATGCTACTTCATGCCTGTGACTGTACTCATGGACCAGTAGTACAAAATTCGATTGTCCCTATTGGGCAGTTAACAGAGGAAGCATACAGGATGTAAGAAACAAGGACTACAAATATTTTCATGAACATCATACAAGAAAAATAAGCAGAAGATCTGTTTCACGTGCTTCTTGTTTCATCAGATCCCGTAGTGAGTTTTTATCAACGAACACCAAACAATAGACACCTTGCTCTTTTAACACCGGATGTGGTCAATTTACTCGAAATTCCACAAAAACTTCCGGAAAGTGCTGAATTAGACTTTAATTTAATTGATTTTTATAGTAAAACTTGTGAATAGTGGAATGCTTCCGTGCACTTTTTTTTCTACTACTCGCAACATTTCTACTATTCGCAATTTTTTCCACAATCGGCAACCTTATTTCTTATTTTTCTATTTTCTTTTATTTCTCTATTATTTATTATTTTTCTATCAATTTAGATATCGGAGTTCAGAGTGTGTACTTGTTGAATGTAGACGCTAGCAGAATGAGACACACAGGAAAAGAAACAATTGAAATGTCAAAGTTCTCGGAAAAGGAAACGAAGCTGACAAAGAGTGAATTTGCATGGGAAGAAAACAATATTCATTGAAAAATGTTCCATTATTCAGATTTCACATGTTTCCACTATATAAGAGTGAGTTTGTATAAAGAAAATCCAATCCAAAAATGTCCAGGTTTCGCAAGATTATTTTATTCGCAGATTCACTACTGTATTATACAATAAAATCTCTTAATTGGGCCACTCCGTAATCGGGACACCTCCCAATCAGGACAACCTATTCGCCAACCTTAATAGTTTTCATACAATATACCCTCTGTAATCGGGACACCTCCCAATTGGAACATTCAATTTATTTTCCTAGAATCTCCATAATTGAGCCAAACCTCCGAATTGAGACTTTTTATCAAAAAAAAAGTCAGAAAATGTGACTTCTCTCATCGGGACAATTCGAATTGAACCTCTCAACTGGGACACTAGACTCGAGAAGAAAATTGCGACTTCTTTAATCGGGACATTACGGGAATTAGAAGTAAGTTTCGGATGCACGGTTAGCAGCTGATTTGGGACAAAAAAGTAGTTCCGTCGGAGTCCCAATTAGAGAGATTTACTGTATTTTATTACCTTACCTAGTGATTAAAATTACATGATCATCCTAAAATTAATGAGCCTAGCTGCGAAGACTATTGACTCTATTTTTATAAATTCGTGAACTTGTGGATTTATTGATAAGAATTATTGAATTCCAGGAGAATTGGGACAGCAGTGTGGTGGAATGGGGCACGTGTACTATTTAGTCAGGAAACAGTTCTTAAGTCGAAAAAATCTACTATATTCTGTAAAAAACAAAACAACGCAACAGTGATAAATTAAGCTTTAATCTATAAAAAAAAACGCATAATAAAAACTTAGACACATAGGTATGTATAGGTACACTTCAGTTTTGACAAAAACTCATAACGAAACAATTGACTTATTGTAAAAAAAAATGCAAAGAACAAAGAATAAGCTACATATGAATATACGATAAAGCTGAAAACTTTGAATTGAAATCCACGCTTAACGAGCAAATATCGCGTGGAGTCCTTCTATTGACAGTGTCCCATTTTTCCCTTTTAGTTGTGTCCCAATCCTCCTGCATGACACTTTAAATAATTAACAAAAAGTTACTCCTAAATTATTGAAAACACTCAACGAAACAGGATATTATTCACTTTGTAATAAGTTTACACAGCAATTAAATTCAGTTATTTCCTTCCACATGTATCACTCTTCAAAATTATTTTCACTCAAAGTTGACCGAAAGACTACTTTTTTTGCACAAAATACCTTTGTTTGCAATAAACTACGTAATTTTCAATGCAAACAGAAATTGACTTGGGAGATGGATGCAGCCTAACGCCTTATGTTGAGGTAATCAAAACCAAAAAAAAAAAAAAAAACAAACAGATGGTGCTGGAGAAAAAGCTGTTATCTCATTCGTACCCACTCTTCTGTACTGATTAAAAAATAAAGTTCACAAATTCTTTTAAAACTGTTTGCCTTATTCACACTTTACATGAAGGAATCCCTAATGGGACACCCTTTATATATTGTATAAACTTAAAAAAATTAGCCAGTGGATAAAATATGTATAGTCACACATTGAACGTAGCTGATACACGCTCTAAATGTATTTTTCTTCAGTTTTCATTCACAATCTTATTTCACTAAGACCATAGACACATTATTAATACATTATTAATACATTATTAATAATGTGTCTATGCTAAGACTAAATAAACTAAATTATCTCAGCCGCATCTTCTAAATCTAATCAGTTTCTAGCTCGTCAAAATTCAACATCCTCGATAGTATAGTGGTCAGTATCCCCGCCTGTCACGCGGGAGACCGGGGTTCAATTCCCCGTCGGGGAGGCAAGTTGTACCTTTTTTTTTTTTTTTTTCTGAAATCCAAATCTTTTTCTGCATTTTTATTTGTCTTTTGTATTTCTTTAAATATTAAATCCACACACCCGAGACTATATCCACGGTCATTCACAGATTCATGAGCAATCAAGCGTGCTTCTAAGAATGCTACGCACTCAAATTTATTTATTTTTTGTTTTAGGTGTGTCCATGACCAAGTTAAATATTTCTTTTAATACTTCAATGAATAATGCACATAGAGTTAGAGATCGCATCAATTTTATTTCGATATTTTTCAATTTTCCAATAATTGCTTTCATGTTCTGCTTGGCGTTTATTTTGCCATAACCAAGGACGAACGAATTATAAGGGAGCACAAGCGCAGCCATGGCCATGGACCGTAATAATTCTGGAAATGGATGATTCCATGGTGCGTCGTCGCGAAGTCCATCGGGAGTACACACGTATAAATGAGAAAAATTGCACAGTCAATGACAAATGCCAATGCTTCTTCTACTCGCAGTGATAAGTGGCAGTTAAAGTACTTTGATTTTGTTTTATACGACGCGAGTACACAAGTGGAAACCGTAAAATTAAAATTTATATTTCCTTATCTTTGGGGTTTGCGAATGTAGCAAATATGATTGGAGAAATTTGCATTTAGATGCGCCATGAGCAAATATAAGAGTGCAGTTGTAAAATAAAACTGATTTATGAGGTAAGGAAGGGTGCGACTTCTTAGACGGTTGTAAGTCTTTAAGGCGTTTTATAGATCAACATTAGGGGTGGGAAATATTTGCAGGCAAATAGCAAGAAGAACGATTTGCCGAGAAGAAAAAGACCGAGTATGGTGTGGGATCTCAATTTTTAAAGAGTCAACGTAGTGTTTTATCTTAGGAAATTACCCGTCCTTGTGTATACTTGGCACCAGTCATTTTACATCTAATTATCACATGACAGTAGCGGTATTTGACTGATCAGAAGAGGTGGTTAGGTGAGGTTAGGTCAGAACGGAGTTATGAGCCACCACAAAAACAAAAGGCAACACCGCGATCCCCTGGAATCTGGTACCTAAACCGAAACCTTTCCGTCTAAAAATCTGATTTCCTGCTAAATTTTAAAATTTGATTGTGGCCAGTTTGGCCCGCCCTTTCCAATGTATCAAGAACACAACTCCCTAAAACTTGTTTGCGCGAACGAGCAAAGGCATGTTATTCACAAAAGATATGTACCACATCCTGCGCTGAACCCAAGTCATTGCAGTATCTGCATTTTGGCATGCTTTCTCAGGAGACAGTATCCGGAAAGTATTCCTATCAAAGTTCTTAAATTTGCCCTATTTAGTCCAAAGATTACGTTGGTCCTTTTGTGATCTAACCCCGGCCAAAGAGCCTCGGACACCCTATGCCCCTCTATGCTTGACCACTGCTATTTCCCGCCATACTAATTCTTTATTTTCGCCCTGATACCGCATGATGATGGTGCTCAGTGCACCATCTCGGTTATAGGCGGCGCCAGAGTCAGAGTGTCCTGGTATCCAAAATAGTTTAACCCTGTTATGTTTGCTAAGGTGTTTTGAGCACAGGGTGACAACCTTCTACAATTGCTGATTTAACGATATACGATTCTAGCGCTCTGAACGCGGCCTGACTGTCGATGTAGATGGTGATATCCTTATCTGATATCAGCTTCGTCACTAACAGCTCCGCCGACTTTGCACTGCTAGAACCTCTGACTGAAAGACACTATAGTCATCCGAAAGTCTTAAAGACGTATTTAGCTCGGGTTCTCTTGAATACATTCCAGAACCATTGTCATTGTCGACTCATCCGTGAAGTGTTGTAACTTAACAAGTTGCGGTCAGTTACCACTCCTACTGACAGCGATTTCCTGTCTTTCTGTAAGAGTTTTCTTGTTCTCGTTTTGTTATATCCTGGTCACAGTCTTCTTGATACGTCACAGGTGGTTAATGATTTCCATCTGTTATTTGCTTCACTTAGTGATTTCCGTTCAATTTTGGCCCTAAGATTACAGAGTGGAATTTTTACCATACCATCTGCTTGTTCAAAGTCTAGGCCTGAGCCCTTTCTGGCCAATTCATCTGCGGCCTCATTTCCTGGTATCCCGCTGTGAGTTTTACGTTGTGCTGCGTCCCAAGAACCCTAAGTTCTTTACGGCAACACTTAACAAGCTGGGCCGCCTAGCTGTCAATGTAAATTGTGATATCCTCACGCGATATAGTCATCATTGTCACCAATTGGGGGCAGCCACTGCTAGAACCTTCATTGGTGCAGATAGACTTCAGTGTCCTTAGATACTTTATTTTTCTCCCACTGTTCTCTGCTTGGAAAGGCCCACGAGAAGGGTCTTTCAAAATCCAAGTATGGAACAGTGTAATCTGAATTGATGTTGTCATTGAGATATGTAATTGCCAAGTACCTTGGTTAGTCCATATGCATTCGATCTCCAGTACTTTAACTGAATAATCCTGAGAGCGCTCTTTGCTGCGGTCTCCTGCATAAATATGCCTAGAGGTAGAAGGTTAAGAATTCCTTCTAATCCCGCTGTTGGCGTTGTTCTTATCGCGCCGGTTGGAACAATACATGGTACCGTCAAGTTGCGGCTGCTTATGGGCTTTATGGTGGTCTTTATGTAAAATTCAGTGGGTTGCTTGTGATATGCCCAATTCCTGAGATCGATGTGTAGAATCGACCAACTTGGGGTTTCGGCCACACGTCGAGCTACGGGAGCAATATTCCCAGTTGTTCTTGCATGGTGGACCCGATTTCGGTTCCTAACATTACAAATTTGTCCCAATAGCTCCAATTTCTGAACTAATTTAGCAATTGCTGGTCGAGGAGGTAGAATTTACGTATACCAAAAGAACTTTGAACTTTTCGAACTGCTTCAGCGGAATTTTCCCAATTTCGGTAAGGAATTCTATGAATTTCAATGCGTTGTTGAATCGTGAGTCGTTCCATAGTTTTTGCTTGACATCTGTCAAAAAATAACAGAACATTTTTTGAAAAGTGGCAGAATAGCGGTTTTCTTATTGGAAAACCCTATATTACTGTGTTTCTGTCAATTTTTGGGCGCAAAGGAGCTTTATGATGACCTGGGGTACCGCTAAAATTGCCCACACCTGCCTATGACCGCCTCCGCA
Source organism: Brachyopa scutellaris (assembly GCA_949775065.1). Taxonomy (NCBI): domain Eukaryota; kingdom Metazoa; phylum Arthropoda; class Insecta; order Diptera; family Syrphidae; genus Brachyopa; species Brachyopa scutellaris. The sequence continues at coordinate 144,994,716 of OX459112.1, read as the reverse complement.
AGAAACGAATAAAACCCTCTAAGCAAAGCTCTGTTACAAAATACCCTTAGCTACTGTGCTAGAGTAAACTACATATTAAATTGACTTACTCCAAAACATATTAATTGCCATCCCCCGAAACAGGTAGCTGCCTCTCTTAAATTAGCTCAAAGTCGTAGGCATTTTTAGCCGTTTACCAAGAAATTTTCATTTCAATTGGAGGTATTTTTATTTCCAGGAAATGAACAAACATCTGCTGTCCATTGTGTATCAATGTACGAGAGTACCCATGCAATTGATAATCAAGCCATCACCGCAATCGATTCTAGGAAATCCTTTCAATACTGGCTTATTGCAATTCCAATCACAACATTGGCTTGGACTACAATGCTACTGAACTGAATTGATTATAGAATCATACGATCCAAATACTCTGGACGCAAATTCATTTCACGGTAGACTCGCACATGGGGTTACTTGACGATGGAATCGATGATGGTAGCTTATTAATATTCAATCAACTACCACGCGCCCATTATGCTGTATTTGTTCTGCTATTTGTAAAAGATACAAATTCCATTTATACGATGGAAATGAGTGTATTACGCAGATTCTACGCTGTAATCAAATTTCGAGTTAAGGGCAGTCAGCAATCCATCGAAGCACTATTAAAAACCAGTCAAATACGAGAGTAATCTGAAAAGTTTTGAGCATGAACATGGAGAGCTTGGAAATATGCCTGCCGTGGATGGACGTTTTGGACGCTCAGTTGTTGTTTGCCAGTCGTTTTTTTGCAACAATTTACCAGATCTGGCATCTGACCCTCAGCGGCTTTTTTCTGTTTCAGAAGATTAAAGTTTCGCTTGGAAGATAGAGATTTTCAAAATGAACATTTGGCCGGAACAATACTTGTTTCTATGTTAGGATGAAGACATTTCAGGGTAGGTTTATTGTAGATCAAGCTTTAGAATTAGTTCCATGAGAATTGGCTTCCAATTTTGATGTAAGCAGCGCAAATCAGTGCTTTCAGCGTTAATTTCAGTGCTCAAATTTTCATCTTAGTGCCGAAAAATTATATTTAGCGCTTGAGCGTTATTTTAGTGCTTAAAAGAAATATGTCAGTGCTTTTTTAACGCTGTTCACCATACTTATTCCCTTCAATGCAACCAAAACGTCTTAAGTTAATTAAGTTTCTTAAATATCATAGCAAAAAAAAATATCCTTTGTTTTCATATGGTTATACAACTTATGAGTTTTGTTTCTTGTTAACAACGAAAATAAGTTTTTAATGTTTCAAAAAACTTTAAACTGAAAATCATCGAATTTTGACTTCTGCCCTTTTGCCATGAAAGCGACGATATGTATTACTTTGAATTATTTTATGTTATTTAGTATTTTTATTTAACGGTGTAGCCGCCATAATATAAACGGATGATTGAATTAAATAAACATGTTATGTTCTTTTTTTATAAATTACTTTTTAATTTATTTTGAAACTGTTTTTGAGAAAATTGCAATTTCAGTGCCCAAGAGGTCAAAATTAACGCTGAAAATTTACAGAACTGTGCTCAAAGACCGGAACGACTTGGTAACACTGGATGTGAGTACAGATTGAGATTCCACAGCTTTGTGCAAATAATATCCAGTGACTGGGTTTCCAATTGCACTGAGTGCACCTTTTTTGGGTAGAACGAAGTTCAGTAGGCTTTACGGCAATGTATTGAATAAAGAGCTACAATTTTGTTTAGTCATCCTTACCTATGGTGGTAAGCAGCTTCCATATTTTGAAACATAAAACAATGTCGAAGATATTAAATAAAGCGTCCAACCAACATACCTGAAAAGAAAACAATAAAGCACAAAATTTAGTAATGTAAAACTTCAAAAATATTAATCTAGTTGTTTAGTATCAAACATTTTTGAATACTTTGAACGTTCGTAGCTTTTTACAAATCGTGGACTTTTAATCTTTACTTAAGTCGAGAGAGAGTTTTTTGGGCCCAACAGCAAAGTTTCGGTGTCTCTTTGACCATTTCTGGCTGAAGTCCATGCCATCTAGATATCTATACAAAGGCATCAAAGACGCAATTAAAAATGTCTTTTCAGGAGGTCAAGTTGAAAAATGCCCTAGGGCTCAAATAAACCAAACTTTTGTTCAAACCCATGACAGGAAACATCTTAAAGAAGGATATTAGGTATTTAGAAGGATTGCTCTGAAACTGAATGTCGACTATACATCTTTAGAAGAGATCGAGACAACCCAGCGCCTTCCCTATATATGGCGGTTTTTTTCAGCATTAGACGGCTTATCCAACACAAAGAACTTCTCAGTCCTTTCGAATTAAGAAATTCATCAATCAGGGATTGGAAAAATGGTTTGTCTCTTGGACTCATAGGATCCTACGATAGGCTAGGCGCAGTATAAGCCCTGTGATAGGATCAATCTCTTCAAAAATATGTAGAAAAAACCCATCCATATGCCAGTTCTCCCAAACGCTTTAAGCTTTTTTGGGAAAATAAAGCGAAAACGTGATAAAAAATTTCCTTAAAGAATATAGGTACCTACCAATTCCCAATATGGATAACGGAACAATTGCAAAGGAAATTCATAAACTACACACACATCATAAAATTAGTTCGTTGAGGCACGTTCCATAAGCACTTGCAGATAACTACCGCATCTTCCTCGTAAATGATATTCCTTTAGCTACACATCATACACACACACACACACACAGATGCGCCAAATAGTTAGATAACTGTTCTACACGTCCCTTAAAAACCAACTTGGTATTCTGTACGCCACAGCAAATAGAAATATGCTCGTGTGTACCTCAAATTGGTTAACTAGAAGAGGATTACCAGTGTTGACATTTGGGCGGAGAGAAGGGGGGACCATTGTTACCAACTCGAATGTTTATTGCTACCCGACACCCACTCTCATTTTATCTAATCCCCGTCGAATTGTAAACTGCTGTGCCATGCTCTACTGTACTGTTGCTTCTTCAAGGGATAAATGCATCAAGGACACTAAAGGTGAAACTTTTCTTCCACACTACTGCCATTTTCGTTTGCAGTTTTTCCTTTTCTTTCGCTATTGCCCGCGCTATTAAAGGATTGTGCCATTGCCATGCTGGGTACCGCTATCAACCATAGAATGTGATTACATTTTTGAAATTGACTTTGGTAAATGCTAAGGAGTGGATTTTAGCGAAAGTTCCTTAATGAAAATTGTTTCTGCATAATTTAGTACATCCTGTTAATTTCGCAACGAATGCACACATATATATATAACTATACGAGTACTACTGGCATAATGATCAGCACTTAAATGGAATACCTTTCGCTTAATGGAGGGTTTAATAACGATAAAGGAGATTTCAGATGCACTAATGATGCACATTGAAGTCGGTTAGTGTCATCCACCCTCCCTGGGATCCCTACCCCACTCACACACATTTCATTTGATTGAGCTTAACAGTCGTATCGAGTGAATCACGAATGGAGTCTGTGCGGGAAGTGGAGTGGAAGATAGGAAACTTGGAGCGGAATATACAGAGATTCTCTAACTCAATGGAATCGGACAAATTTGGTGGACAGGTATTCTGAAAAGTTCAAGTGGATTTGAGTCCTTAGCCGCATTCCCAAATGTGAAAGGAATGTTAAACAGAGTTTTTTCAAATAAGAAAAATATGAAACGATTTTATTTAATGACATTTTATATCAGAACAGAATCTCATCTTGGCCTTGGCCAAAGGTATGAGACACACTCTCACAAAAACGGCACTCGGCAAAAACGGAGCTTGTGTTAGGCTTGGTACACACATGCGATTGCAGTCGCACGACTATTCAGTCGCAAAAAATAGAACACATAGCTTTTAGTAGGTAGGTTTCATTATCGCGCACTTATGTACATTGAAAGCTATGTGTTCAATTTTTTGCGACTGAATAGTCGTGCGACTGCAATCGCATGTGTGTACCTATCCTTATTCACTAAGAAAAAATAAATAAATATTTGGCTTCAGCAGTCCTAGGTAGAACCAAGCCTAGCTTCCCGCAGCCATTTGTGTGTGCGCGTTAAATTTTTTCACGAATGGAAGGGACCTAGAGTTTTCTGCCGTCTCCGAACGGCGAGTTGGAAAGCTTTACATGACAAATGATACTCTTGAATGCTTGTCAGGCATTCGGAAGAGGTGGACACTGTGAAAAACTTTTTAGGTGTTTGCGGCGGGATTCGAACCCAAGACCGCGGGCTCAGTAGTCCGAAGCACTAACCACTTGCGCTACGGTTCACTAAGAAGCGCGCCAAATATCTAGGTTTGATTCTAGATAGCAAACTGAGCTGGAAATTGAGCGCACTCGAACTAGTGAAAAAACCGTGCAAGAAAGCCTTAGGCTGTCCTCAGATTATGCACTGGCTATAAACTGTGGTGGGCAGACCCATATTTACGAATATGTATGAAATTGTAGTCTGGTGGACAGAACTAGACAAAGTAAGCTACGAAAGCATCTTAAAAACTACTTCACGAAATTGACTCCGGTTTTCACAGTTGCATTGCAAAATGTCAGGAATACAGCCTAGGATATTTTTGCTGATATCTAAGCAGAGAGTATTTTTACGAACACCGTCTAGCTCCAAGCTTCAGAATGCCTTGGCCGATTGGAATGGAATTTCTTTTATTATAAAGTTCAATTTTGTACAGATAATCTAAGATATAACTCATCTTCGTACGTTATACCGAAGTTTAACAATAAGCATTAAATTAAAATAAACATTGAATTAAAAATTACATACAATTTAAGGAAAGCTTAGATCGTTGGATTTTACCAACGACCAGTGGAGATAATTTCGTGTGTGCGCCAAAACCGGTTTTTTTTTTCTGTACCTGCTGCGTTGTTATTTTTTTTTTTTTAATCTGGCGAGGCATCGAGGATATAAATACTGTTTAAAAACGCATCACGCAGAAACTAATGGACGAATTTTAATGAAACTTGGCATATGCCCATTTTCACAGTGCGAGCTTAAGTGTAGGATTGAATATAAACATCACTTAAGAAGTTTTCGTTTTCACAGTCAACACTTAAGTGTGGTATATTTAAGTCATGGATTGAGTGTCATTGTGAACCATTTATGGAAAAAAGTAATTGTGAATGAACACAAAATGTCAAACGATATTTGGTTTTCAATTTCTTGTCAAGTGCTTTTTAGAAAAAAATACAATGAAAATTATGAGAAAAGAAGACAAAGAAGCCGCTGCATGTGTGGAAATAAAAAAATAATTCAATTAATTCATTTTTAATTCAAAAAACGACGGCCACAGCAGTATGCTGACGAAAGCAAAAATATTGTACATCCCTTCCTTTTTTCGATGTGCATCCTGATGAAACACAAACAGGTACACAACAGGGATGAAAAATTACATTTTTGAGTTGTACTTAAAACAGTTTTAAGATTGTACTGAAATGTGGAGTCAATTGTATTGAAAACTATCTTTTACATGAAAAAACATAAACAAACAAAAATAAATAAACATATTATCATACTATAAGTTAACACAATGGACTTGGGTCACGCACTAAGTGTATGCCGGCGAATCATACGGGATTCGCTGAGTCAGTTTGTTCAGGTGCAAACATGTTCTCACAGTGCCGGTGCACTGGGATCCAATTGCACCGCACCGGATACACGCGCCGAGACAGAATTGATGACTTAGCACATTGGACGATGGGAACGATGCCTTCCTACGGGCATGGATTAGATTTAAGAATTAGTCTTATGCGGGAATTTGACTTGTAAAGATTTGTTTTATAGAAATAAAATATATTATTTTTGACCACAGTGTTTATCTTAGTAAGTCGGACGGTTAGGCCAACCCCTTGGTTGGCGTTCGCGATTTTTTTTATGCCCTCTTCAAGGACATGATTTTACTGGCGCCCGAGCAGGGACCGTTCCGTAGACGACATCCTTTTTTTTCCTGTGATCGCTTTTACCCTCTAACCAGGGTACGAGGTCTACACGTTCTGTTGAACGCAAATCACTGTTCCCATGAAAACACAGTGATTACACATAGACTCTCAAAGCTTCCATCGTTCCCATGAGAACACGAATGGAGATCACGCAGGAATCAAAAGGATTTGTGTGAAGCAAATCGTGCCTTAGTAGGGTACTTACAATCGTCAACGTTTGTACCCAAAACGGATAACACGATCCTTCCAAAAGAACCGTACCCACATTGTAGCCGAGTACATTCGATAACGTTTTTTTTTGTTTTTTGTTTCTTCAGCGAAAACCAAACCAAAAAGGAAAATTCTCTTGTGAAAAACTCTTAGTGATGCCAAATATAGTGCTAATATCTGTCTTCCTAGCCACCGTCAATGGCTACCAATTTTTTAGCTATCAATCACCCGTCGTCACGATAAAAGAAGGCAAGGGTTGGATCATTGACGGGCACTTCAAACTAGTGCACGTGATTGACCTAAAACAATTCGACAGCCTGCTGAATAGGCTAAACACATCGATAAACCCAGAGAGCCTTAAGAGCCCGGAAAAAAGAACCACAATTGAGTTCTATCTGAGGGAGATCGGTGAAAAGCTGACCCTGCTCAAGGGAGGAAAAAGTCGGCGCGCAAGGTCCATCGATTGGATAGGATCGGCCTGGAAGTGGGTCGCAGGAAACCCCGACGCAGCGGATTGGGACGAAATCCTTGCGAGCGAGCAGGAAATCATCGAAAACAACAACCATCAGTACAAAATCAACAGCAAGACATTCTCAACGAGATCCTGATAGTAAGAGATGAGGTCAACGAAATGATACGGGCCTGTCAAATAGCAAAGAGTGAACTAATAAATACGAATCTCCTAGATAAGGAAGAAATCGGGAGAATTGTTAGCGCAATGGAAACACTACCATATGCTAACGAGATTGAAGCCGTAGAATACGGGTCACATCTACACGAACGGTTCACTATTACTCTACGTCATTGGACACATTGGACGATGGGAACGATGCCTTCCTACGGGCATGGATTAGATTTAAGAATTAGTCTTAAGCGGGAATTTGACTTGTAAAGATTTGTTTTATAGAAATAAAATATATTATTTTTGACCACAGTGTTTATCTTAGTAAGTCGGACGGTTAGGCCAACCCCTTGGTTGGCGTTCGCGATTTTTTTTATGCCCTCTTCAAGGACATGATTTAACTTATATAATAAAGCAGTAACGCTCATTCTGTAAACACGGCTGTATCTCGGACTGGAGCCTAAACGGCTGGACGGATTTCCTTGAAACTTCATATCTAGGGTATCTGGGACTATACCACAAGGCCAATTTGGAATTTTCATTTTAGCCCCAAAAATGAAGGTACCTATACTTCATTTGGGATCGATTTTATAAAAAGCGGATTTTCGAGAAAACGGCTCCAACGATTTTGTTAAAATTTTATATTTAGGTTAACTTAGATACATGCTATAAAATTTCATACCAGGTTTTTGTTTAAAAAGTTGTACAACGGTACTTGACTTTTTAACCGATTTTCTAAAATTGGGTATTTTTCGGATATTGCTCAGTCGATCGGTATTACTGATTTTCATATAGTAACCGTTTAAAAGTGAAATAGCAATAAGAACTACGATGTAATGTGAAAGAACGCCAACGTGTTTGCGTATACATATGTATGTACACATATCCCTCGCATGTTTTGCTCCTCTTGCAATACAATTCGGTATGAAAGTGGATGCATATGAATTAGGTAAGGTTAAAAAAGAAAACAATCCATCTTATAAATAAATTTGAGAAACAAATTATTCAAAAGTGCAACGAAATTTTCAAAATTATTTATTTAGCTACAACCAATAATGGGGTTGAAAGTGGGTACATATACATAAGATAAAAAAAAACTGCCGCACATACAACGAAAGCATGATTTGCACCAGAAGGAAATGTCGAAAAAAAAGAACATGGTAATGTTGTGGGCCTAACAGGTAATGGTTCTGTTGTTGTCTTTTTCTTTCTTTCAGTTCTCCCAATTCAATTCTGTGTTATAGCTTATTCTATGAATTCAAACTCAGTTTATACGGCGTGGCGCTTAAAAGCACACGAAAGAATATACGAGTGCTTATGAATAGCGAATTACTTATCTGCAGAGGTAGACATTGAATCTTCTAACTATACTGAGCTTTTATTGGTAAATATAATTCACACAGTCATTTTCATAGCTTGCATATATTTTTGCCCCATAAGCTTTGTAAAAATGTTGGTCGTTTTCGACAAGGGTCAGCTAGTAATTAATATTATAATAATTGCTTATTTATTATTATCATTATTTATTTATTATTATTATTATTTATTTATTGTTATTATTATTATTATTATTTGTTTATTTATTTATTGTATAATGTTAATAACAAAAGGTGATTTTAAAAAAATAAAAGAAAGAACATGGCCAAAAAGTGTTGTCTGTCGAAAAAAATGTACATTAGTTAACTTTTATAAAATTTGTAATTAAAAAAATTCAAATGTATAACTCTTACAGTGCCGTGCACATAATTAGCAACGCTGAAGACGATCGATTTGATTTCTTCATATCTCTTGTGTTTTCACCCTTAGGAAATCTTAATTTCCATTTTTACTTTACAAATTAAATACACTTTGTGAAAAGTGCTCGAAATTGATATAAAGTTCCGTTATTTTTTTATTTGTCGCTGAAACAGAGTGGAAAGCACAAAATAGGTCGTGCATATAATTAGCAACGGTTAAATTTTTTTTGTTAATTAAAGACTTTTTGTTAATTTAAAGCGCAGAATTCACTGGTGTGTTAGTATATTCATATTACTTTGTTCACAGTAATGTTTTGAATAATTTTTTAGAGTTTTACACAATGGGAAAAACAGATCTTGCGATGTCAAACCCCAAACCCGTATTCTGAACCATTTTAACGAAAGAAAATCGTATGCCAACATTGCAGACCTTCTTAAGTGATCAAAAAGGATGGTTTTTGATGATATCCAATATTATAAGAAGAATGGAACCACCCAAAAAGTCAGCCGCAAGCTTTGGATAAGGTTGAGTAAAGACCGTGAAGACAAACTTATCGTTGGGTAAAGCCAAAAACTACCGCACTCTACAGCCAGGGAAATTCGTACTGCGGTTTTCGGTGAAAACGATAGCGGACCATCTGTAGATACAATTAAAAGACGTTTGCCCGAAGCAGGACTTTTTGGGCGGATGGCTAGGAAGGACCTACTTCTAACTGAGCGAAACAGAAAAAAAAACGTTTGGAGTTTGCCCATAAATATAGCCAAAAAATGGAAAAATGTACTATTTACCGATGAAACTAAAATAAATAGAGTTCCAACTGACGGTAAATGCTGTGTACGCCGGCCTAAATAGAAAGAATTTGACCCAAAGTATACCTGGCCAACGGTCAAACATGGAGGTGGGATTGTAATGATTTGGGGTGCAATGTCTTGGTGCGGCGTCGGTCCAATTCATAAGATCGAAGGACATATGGACAGGCTCCAATACTGAAGTATACTGGAAAATGCAATGGTGCCATACGCAGATGAATATCAGCCAGTTGTTTGGATCTTCCAACAGGACAATGATCCGACGCACACTGCCGCTTATACCAAAAAATGGATTGACGATCATATGGTGACGTTACTAGACCAGCCGTCGTGTAGCACTGATCTAAATCCAATTGAGAATGTATGGCAAGTGCTTAAAAGAAAGCTAAGTTACGAAAAAATTGGTAATTTCGAAAGATTACATGGGGAAACGAAAGTTAGTTGGGAAACGATTCCTCAAAGCTTTTGCCAAAATTTAGGGGAATCTATACCACGTAGATTGCAGGCAGTGATTCAAAATCGTGGCTACGCTACTAAATATTAAGTTTCTGTGAATGAAAAAGGAATAAATGAACTTTTTTTTATCAAAAACTCATGCGTTGTTAATTATATGCACGACCTATTTTGTGCTCTTCACTCTGTTTCAGCTACAAATAAAAAAATAACGGAACTTTAAATCAATTTCAGGCACTTTTCACAAAGTGTATTTCTTATGTACAGTAAAAATGGGAATTAACATTTCCTAAAGGTGAAAACACAATCAAATCGATCGTCTTCAGCGTTGCTAATTATGTGCACGGCACTGTATGTATATGCATGAGAAATCATACAATAATAAACACTGCAGTACCGAAAATGCAGCTTCCAACTCCGTGAACCGTTCAGAATTTGTAAAGCTTCTTCAAGTGTAAAAGATCTCTTGGAAAGTAAAGCAAGCATAGTTCTGACAAAATAGGACACACTGCTATAAAGTGGAAGAAGTCTCCCACTGCATTCAGGTTACAAAGCCACATATGTACATATACTTGAGTCTTGCATATCTTTTCGATAAACTTTGTAGTTAAGTCTCAGTAATTTACTGAGCGTCATGAAGAGTAAACTTATTTGGTCAAGTCCAAGACGACTTGAGAAGTAATCACTACTGCCCTAAGAATGGTTTAGTTTAGAGAGCTATAAATATGTCGGGATGTGGATGACAGAGCCCTTCTTATAGAATGCTATTGCCTGTCGTCTACATAATTAACATAGATAAGCACAAATAACTTCATAACAAAACCTTGCAAGCAAAAATACTTCATTTTACTTACATAGTTTAGTCTCTGAGATCTTCAGGCTTAATGCTCTCATTTTGCATATTTCTGTTGAAAATATTGAAAATATTACGTTCAGAGAGGTGGATCGTAAAAAAACATCCATACATAATGTATACACATACTGCACCAGCAGTAAGTAACATCAAAGCCCAGTGGAGCTGGTGTTTGGAAAAAAAAACGTCTTGCACTTAGCTGTTTAGCTGTTCTTTTGTTGTTCTTTGTAATTTGTGAGTAAAATGTGAGTTGGTAATAACTAATTAGTCTGTGCGGTTCGTCAAGTGCCGTCTTTGTTATATATCGTGTAACTAAGTTTTGTGTATAAATATTTAGTGTTTAATGTATAAATAATAAAGACAATTTATTATGAATAATATGCTGTTTGTTTTTATTTCGCATCGAAAAAATTAGAGTTCGTAACTCTCGCACTGTGAAAACGGGCATAAGTGACTAATATTCGCAGCTTTGGGAATGCAAATGAAAAGGAGCTGTCGCCAAGTTTTTGGAACGTACCCTAGCTTGAGGAAGGGTCTAGAGTAGCTATTGAAAGATCAATTTTAAAATATAAAATGCAAATCTTTCAATAAAATCCACGAAATGACTTTCACGCATCCATAGCTACCTAAGTACCTACATATATATATTTATTGATCTACGTAGTTAAGAGTACACTTGTCTTTAACTACCTAAGCAATGCATCTTTTCTTATCTCTACCATATTATCAAAATCCCATTGGTTAAATTATAAATAGGATCATGCGTCTTATTCGCGACTGGTGTCTTGCTTTTGTCTCAATTCAGCAAAGCCAACCGCATTTTATGCTTTCGATTATCTGTAAGGATTACGTCCAACACTAAACAAGAAATAAATCTTAACTTGCAGAGCTTCCATTTGTACTCGTCCTTCGGCGTTCTATTTGCGCGATTTTATTATCTTCAAAATGCATTCTTTAGGGATTTTATCGTTCCTTTCTCTAGTACCGACGGGCGGGGTGCCGTTCCGTTTCTATCGAAATCTTTCGTACCGTGTCCAATATATTTGTGCATTTGGCGGACCTGTCACATAATCAGGGAGAGCAGGAGAAGAAAAAAACAAAAACCAAATGGAAGCTTTGCAGATATCGGGTTTAATTCTTTTTGGTTCGTTCTTCAGCTCGTTTATCCATCGCATTACATGGGAGAAAAGTGTAAGTTACGCGCAAGATAAATTCAAAACCGGGGGAACAAATGACTCGAGGGCAAGTCCAACTAGCGTCGTGCACAGCAACAACTAACTGTGGCACCCCTGAATGTAAGGAGGGACTATGAAACGGAAGGATGTCATTTTATTACTCTATAGAGGGATATCCTGATGTACACTTTTTTCTCTCGCTCTTGTCCTGTCTTGCGATAGTTTAATGGAGATATAGAAATATAAAATATTGGACATGACTTAAATGAAGCGAGGAAAGTTTGGAATTGCAAAGTATACTAAAAAAAAAAGGAGGACGATTGGAAAAACAAGAGAATGGCATCCCCGGAATGGTTGTTTGAAGGAAAATGCAAATTGAGCAATAATTAAAGAATCCGCAGATACAGAGGGGAACGATGGAGCAGAGATGGTTCATTGACTTAATATTCGTAAAGTAGTGTGTTCCTTTTGAACGTCGCAACAGGGCTGACCTGATTCATAGGCAATCGTTTTATACCAAAAAAAAAAAAAACATCGTTTGCAGCTCATTCCAAGGCCGTAACAAGGGGGAGGTGGCGGTGGTCACAGGGGTTTGATCCCCCATAGAAATTCTTAATAAGTGCACTTTTTTTAAAATGAGAACAGAGCAATAAGTAGGTAACACGATTTTGTGCGGAGAACTTCTAGTAAAATGTAAATCCAAACAAAAATGAGCCATTTTTTTAAAAAAAAACAGGTATTGTCTTTAGCCAGGTCTTGGAATAAGCTGTCCCAGACCAGTTTTGACACAATCGAATACGATCTAAGGGTCTTAATTTTAATGTTTGAGGCCAAAGTGTCAAAAAATAAAGGTGGACCAATTCACTACACGATAGCCCAAAGGGCAAACATTTAAGTCCTTCATATGGAGGGTCAGACTAATTGAATGCCCCCCAGAAATGGTGTTCAATGCCTTAAAAGAAAATGGATGACCGGAAAACAGAGGACGCAAGCCGAAACGGAGCAACAAAAAAAAGCTCGTCTAAAGGTGTAACACGAACCCTTTTATGTCCTCTAGGGCTGATCTCGGACAAGACAACCTAGTTGTCGTTGCCTGTATACCAGGCCACGCAGGCTTGGAGGGCAATGACCTTGCGGATTGCGTGGCGAGAAGAGGCGCTTGAAAGAATCCTGTAGGCTCTGCGCCGAAGAAAAAACTCCGGAACACATACTTTGCGATTCGCCGAAACATCGGACCCAGAAGCATGCTCATGTCCAATAAAAAGTCTAGGTAATTCTCTCAGTTAGAATAAAAAAGCCAACATAATAGACCCAGTCTGGTCACAGTGTACGAATGCCCATTACTTATTATTGCCGTCAATGGAGACCGTCGCCCAATGATGATTAATTTTTTGGAAGACATGTGGTTTCAAGATGTGTCATTAAAAAAAAATATTTACTTGAAGAATTGAATTTTTATTGAGACATCCTTTTTGTGATGTTTAGTTAGCTCCGCAAAATCACTTTATTTAAACAAAACATATGTGCCCTCAATTTGCTGTTCTGTGCCAATGTGGAAAAAAAAATATTTTAATGAAAAATTTAGATCTTTGTTAAATGTAAAATCTCTACTAGTAATATTATTACGAAGAAAAATGTGAATTTTACTTTGATCAGAATCGGGAAATGACGACTACACAGGTATTTTCATATTCTTTTATAAGATTATATATTTATTACTTAGTAATTACTAAGCTTCTATTCTAAGACATATATACATAAATGAGCAAAAATTCCAGTCTCTGTGTCTATGTGTTGTGATGCACTTTTTGCTGATAGATCATCGAATTGAACCCATTAATTCCTATCTGGAATGTATGACGTATAATGGCCAGTTGTTCCTATTGTAAAATCACCATTATACGCGACGCCCGCTAATCGGTAATGTTTAGTTTCCGATAGTTGTAATGCTTGTGGAATTGTCTTTAATGCGGTTATAAATGTTTCCCCAAGGTCGGGTTCTACTATTAAATGTGGCTTATAATCAGTTGTCTGCTCCATAATTATCTTGCAGCATTTTTTTGGTGTAGGGAATGCATTTTTATGGCCTCTTCCATCATGATAAACCTATCACTCAATATTTGGACGTTAGCAGGTATTGTGGAATGATTAATTGGAGAAATTGCTTTGTTACACTTCAAGCATTTCTTTAACATTATGCAGCTTGGAGTATCTGAAAATAGCGTAAATGCTAAGCTCCCGATGTTGATGTTTCCATCGATTTTTGCTATACTGTGTCGACCCTTTTCGACACTATAAATCGGCGTATTATAAAAGAGGTTCGCCCGCTCTATGTAAATACTTTTATTATTCAAACCTTCTTTTACTAAGATGGAAGCAATTTCTAATAGTAAAATATTTTTTTTTAATGACACATGATAGCACATCTTGAGCACACTACAGCACAATTGGATTGGTTTTAATGAAGTGATGTTGTGGAGCTAACTAAACATCATAAAAAGGACGCAGTCATAACAGTTAAGTTTTTTGAATAATTTTTTTTTTACATATCACATAATAGCACATTTTGGCACATTTTTTTTTTTCTTTTAAACTCCAAAATTGTAAAGTCAACTTTTTGGACATTAATCTGAACCTCCCGACGGTAAATCTTCTGCTGCTATAAAGCCAGGAATATTGACTCCAATTCTGTGTGGTTTTGGCTCTAAGCGCTGGAGCAGAGTCCTGTTGGAAGATCCAGTTCTCTCTATTGACTAGAATATTGGTCAAACCCTTCTCAACACCCTCTAGTACATCTTGCTGGTAAACTTTTGCTCCAGTTTTCACTAATTTTCTCTATCTCTTCTCTTCTCTTTTAATCCCGAATCAGCCTTGACATGGTTCTGCTTGATATATCCCATTCGTTGGATATAATTGTCTGCTTCCGGAGGTGATTTCTGCGAATTCTTTCATAGGCCGCTTTTACTAACGCACTCGGTCGAGCGGCACGCGGACTTTACTTTCGACAACTGCTTTACTTCAGACAACTGCCCGAAGCGACCAATAGTCCGATAAATAAACATTCTCGATATTCCGAGTGGTTTAATCAACTCGAAAATTTGGCCAGTACTCTCTCTGCACTTATGCAACGCTAATTACCGCCATTCGATTCTCTTTAACACCCTACTCCACGGTAATAGATCGAAAGCTGAAACCAAACTGGCTAGCATTCTGTACTAATCAATGCATGTGCTTTGAAAAAAAGGTAATGGTTCAATTCCTAGAAACGGTTTTAACTTATAAGTGCTCGAAATTGTGTAGCAGAACTTATGACACGACTAGGTAGTAGTTATCGAGAAATTGACGATCGTTTTTGAGACCCGTATGATGCCCACTCTACAAAGGACACTCGGGAAACAAAATGGTCGATCTTTTAGCTTCCAAAGTAATCCAAATAAAATCGTCCGCCCTAACAAAGCCTGATAATGCTAAAATGCTGACTAAGGTTTGTCTCCATGGAGGTTGCAAGGAGGTGGGAATTACTCGAGTTACTTAAAAATTAAAAGTGCGGTTGCATGTTGACGTCCATTCCTCGTTAATGGATTAAGTTGCTACTTGCATCGCAACATACTAAGTACCCTGACGCTACCAACCCCTAAAGTGTGTAAAAAATTTAAACATTTTATTACATTACTTAGCAAATGACCTTAAAACGGAAAGCACACTGCAACCCTGGAAAAAAGACAAAAAAAATATATACAAAAACAAATTAAAAGAAAGCACTAATAGCTTAGCAAATTTACATAAAAAAATAAATAAAACTAACAGTAGATAGGAAGGCAGGTCCAATGTTCCATTTCAGATTTTTGTTTTTTTTTTTTTAATTGTAAATTATTTTCGCAAAAAGAAATACAAAAAAGACTTCCAAAGAAAAGGAAAAGTATTGTCATCAAGGGATAACCGGAGGTCCTTTCTCGCAACAGAAGCAGCAATAAGTTTTTTCCAACAACTTGAAGGATACCGTACTTGTTCATGAAATTAAATTTATGCTCACCCTCTCCCTGGCACGTTGCATTGCATTTTCTCAACCTTAAACGTCTTTGTGAAGGTATTTTCTTTCTTTTTTTTGTATAGTCTCCCCTATTTAATTAGAGGGGTAAATGGAAAACAACACAAAAAATCAACTTTCCAATCCAGATCAACCTTCAGGGAAATCAGGATCTACCTTCTTTGGCTATACTCCTTTGAGACTCGGATATGGATACGTTGCACCCTTGGTTTTTCTGATTTATCTTGTGATGTCTTTTGCAAGAGAGTGAATTTTACTCCATTTTGTCCTGTCAAACGTGCTTGGTCCTGAGAGTAATTGATACGTGTGCATCTGCTTAAACAAACTTCCAACATTTACCAAAGGACATTGGGGTTTGTTCTAGTTTTTTCTTCGTTTTTCCTTTAACTATGACAAAATGTTTTAATTAACTAGAATTTGTAGTGTCCTTGTTTGGTAGAGGAGGAGGAAGATGCATTTCGCTTCGTTTCACTTTGATTGAATACTACAAAGCAATAGAATGGCCAAGGATGCATCCACTTTTGTTTTTCTTTAGATGTGAGAATAATTTACGATATCATTCCATAAGAAAAGGAGAGTACGTAATTGACTGTAGATATATTGGTAGTGGGTGTTCGAAAGGATAGTGACTACGGTAGGATTGGAATCGTTATGGTTGAAGCAATTAACCATAAAGAATGCTAAATGACAATTCCTTACTTGAGCCGATGTACATATTTAGCAGGAGTAACAGATGATAGATTTCCTTACCGACCAGCTTTCAAACTAGTTAGATAAAATAGCGTTTACGAATTGTGGACGTGATTACCTGCGGATAAATCGTACAAGTACAGCACTTTTGGGTGCTTTGGGTAATTGACACACGCTAAAGGGGATATGAATACCCTCATGCTTACACACAGCGCGAGCACATGAAGGACAAGAACGAGAGACAGATCGGCGTGATAGGAAACTCAGATGTTAGGTTTGAACTTACTCTAACTTTTTATTAGGATGGTAGCCTGGCTGAAGAAATTATCTTAATATCCTACTAATCCTACTAATATATAAATGTTAAAGTTTGGATGTTTGGATGTTTGGATGTTTGTTGCTCAATAACACCTTAACGGTTTAACAGACTTGAATGAAACTTTCGGGAATAGATAGTCTACTTCCTGGATTAGAGATAAGGCTACTTTTTAAACAAAACATACAATTCCTTGATTCCATAATTCGGATTATTCCAATTTCCGCTTTTATTATTTGGTCATTATTTTTGGGTACACCATTGTCATTGATCGTCATTCTGTTCGGAGAGGGTTGTTTCTGTAGATGGTATGCTCTTCTCTTCGCCACAAATCCATCGTTATCGCTTATTCTTTAATTTTCTTTCTACCCATACGCGCATTGAATGATGGGAAACCATTGCCATTGTTCGTCATTCTGTTGAGAGAGGGTTGTTCGTGTTAATAATTAATGCTCCTTTTTGGGATTCTGATTTGTGACACAAAGTAGAGGAGGGATGAGTTTGCTGATATTTGCTACCGACTTTAGTTAGTTGTGTTTCTGCTACATCAGCGTGCGGATCTAGATCTACAGAAAGGGGGAAATGCACGGTTTTTTTACTTTCTTTTTTTTTTTTTTGTCACTTTACAGCGGTATTTGGTTACCTTAAGGTTAAGTCAGTGGATACCTTAGAATAAAGTTTAACCTTTTATTTCAATTCACAAATACATATATTGTAGTAGGGGTAGGCAGGCGATGTTGAGTCTTAAAATTAGTAAATAGTTGGTGATTTCAGACAAACCTTACCAGTTACTCCACGATCAATGCTTACATCAAAGCCTAATATCTTCGGCGTTTACATAATGCTGCTTTAAATATGAACATTAAGTACTACTATTAGAGACAAGAAACCAGAAAGTACCATTATTTGATGCTCATAAAATACATATTATGTACATATGTGTGTGGACGTGTTTGTACACAGGTATATTACATTTCCATCAATTTTTTATGCAATCGTTTCATCTATAGGGAACAACCACTAAGTTCAGTTTATAATATATTGACTTCAGAATTCTTTAGAATCTTAATTTAAATAATATCGCTTCGTACTACTTCCTTTTCATCATACTACAATCAAACAACGGGACTGATTTAAAGCACGGGCAACGCCGGGCAGGCAACAGCTAGTATAAAAATCACGTGTCACTGTGTTCGTACACGCTAATCTCCAAAACCGCCCAACCGATTTCGAAGAAATTTTGTGAATATGTATGGTTGGTTCCAGCTTGAAAGATATGATAGTTCTGGACCCGATAGGTGGCGCTGGAGTCAAGGTATTAACAAATTCTATATTTATTGACCAAAATTAATCATATTCACAATATCTGTTGGTTTAGACACTAAACACTAAACACTAAAGAGAAAATGACAAAATCTGGACCCGATAGGTAGCGCTGTAGTTATTAACAATTTCTATATTTGAAATCTCTGCACTATAGTTTATTCAAAACATAAATTACTTGAGAATGTCTTCCCGGCTGAATGATTACTTGAACCAAAATTGGCTCAGTGAACATTCTATTTTAACAGGGAGAAATGTCGATGTTGACGAAATTAACTTTCAGATACAACAGCCAAGAGAACTGATGTCTTTCAAATCAAACGACAGTTTCGTTGATGAAAACGAAGCAGCAAACTATCCAACTGATTTATTAAATTTACTAAACTGGTTCGCCGATAAT
Source organism: Brachyopa scutellaris (assembly GCA_949775065.1). Taxonomy (NCBI): domain Eukaryota; kingdom Metazoa; phylum Arthropoda; class Insecta; order Diptera; family Syrphidae; genus Brachyopa; species Brachyopa scutellaris. Next base: position 144,976,134 of record OX459112.1, on the reverse strand, counting down.
TCTGCTTTGTAATTTAAACCCAACCAGGCTATGCAACGGCACACGTTTGGCAATCAAACGGATCATCGAAAATGTTAACGATCTTATTGAAGCAGCTTGACTCTCCATTTTCAAACTTATCCAGGAAATATTGAAGGAAAGTGAATACGAGCCTCTTTTTGCTCTCCATTCAACATTTTTGGAGCCCATCGAGCTGACTTCTTCGAACATTTTAGGTGATGATTTAAATTTCGTGATACAGCCATGCCACTCAATCCCAGTTCATCCGCAATCACCACCTGTGTCATCCTGGCATCTTCGTCAATTAAAGCCTTCACCAGGGCCACATTTGTATCGTCGGTCGAGGATTTGGGCCAACCTTGATGAAATTCGTCCTCCACAAAAAAATGGCCAGTCTAGAATCTTCGAAACCACTTTTAAATAGAAACAAGAGATGGTGCATTTATTCCGTATGCATTTTCTTCCTGTGTTGGTGGTGGAACTTCAACCGAGCTTACGTCACTACGTTTTCTCTTTCTCGTCTTTATTTTTACCTATTATTCTGAAATTTGAAGATAAATATTGTTAGATTATAAAGGCCTCGTCAAACAGAACGCGTTTTCTAACGCCGCGTCAAGATTATTTGACGTAGAATGCAAAAGAAAAAATAAATTCATTCGCTTTCAAAATGTCGAGTAGCTCAGACGAAGAACTATTACTGTTATTCGCACTACATACAAAACGAAAAAGAAGAAAGAGTTTGGGTACATGAAATAAACAAAAAGAGAGTTGAAGTAGGAGAATACCACCGGTTGTGTCGAGAGCTGGAGTCGCACGAAGATCGTTTTTTTCGTATTTCCGCATGTCGCAAGATTGTTTTGAATAACTGCATGAATTATCCTAAAATCCTAAAATTCGTATAGACATGGTTTCAATGAATTTTTCCATATTTTGTGACAACAAACCCTTTGAACGCCGCGTTAAAAATATATAATCCACACGATTTTTGTTGAAATCGGTTCAGTAGTTTAGGCCGTACGAGTGGACATCCTTACATAATATTAATATAGGAACTACGGAATATATAACTCCGCTCCTAGGTCTTAATATCAAACAAAAGTCTAGGTAATACCTGTCTTAATGACAAATCCGTACTGGAGATCTACACGAAAGGATCTAAGACATTGTGATGGCGTAGCAGCGGGTGTCTTCTCAGGCCAGCTCAGCCTGAACTTATATCTAAGACTTCTTAATCATTGTAGTATCTTCCAGGCGCAGGTGATGGCTGTTCGTGAAGCCGCTGAGTGGTTATCAATGAAGTCAATGTACAAATGCGATAATGTCATTTATACCGATGGCCAAGCAGCCATTAAAGCACTCGAAGCACCAATGATAAGTTCAAAATTATTTAAGCACTTTCGAACATTTCTGAACGAGATATCGAGCAGATGTATGCTCAATTGCTCACCCTGTACTGGGTTCTTGGTCATAGAGACATCGCACGTAATTGTAAAGCAAACCAATTAGCCAGAAAATGTACAAAACATGAATTCAACCACAGAACCCCCATATTATAACACATACAGCCACTATCCGAAGGAAATGCCCATAGGTTTTACCCAAAGCGAATTGGAACCTTGTTTTCATCGATTTTACAAATTATCAGAGGTCTCAAACAAGTGGAAAATGGCTACACTTGATTACGTGCATTTTCAACAGTCTAAAACAAATGCGAAACAGAAAATGTTACTGCTGTTATGCTTGTTATATGCATATATGTCGCGCCAAGTAATAAAATATCAAAATGTTAAAAAATTACTATGGGGCCCAGCCAGTGGCGTACGCAGGGGGGGGGGGGGCTCAAGGGGCTAACGCCCCCCCCCCCACCCCCAGTCCCAGCCCACCCCAAAGGCTCAGTGGGTTGGGTACAAATTTATATGTCGTGGCATATGAACACTATTTTCCATTTTCACCTCTGACTATTTTTTTTCCATAACCTCAGCTAGCCTTTCCTTATTGTGAACATTTTTCTCTATAATTATGTATTATGTCATGTTTGTCTGCTATGTCTACTTTTTCACGTTGAAACAAATCGCGGCGAGCAATGTATTTTGTTGGTAAAATTCGAAGTCGAAATGGGAAAAGGAAAAATCTCCCAGGTCAGCGTTTGTGGCGATTTTTTTGACATTTCTCTTTACACTTTTCGTATATTTTTCATATTATTGCTTCATATTTATTTTCTGCTTTCTACCGTTTGATTGTGCATAGAAATTCAAAGTTAGGCAGTTTTACGGAATGTCAAATCAAAGCAGACATAAAATGTTTCGTACCTACTCGCAATTTCAACGTGTAAAAGGTACTGGCAAAATATGGCTGACTGCTAGAAGGTAGACTTGGTTCCTATATGGGACTGCTGACGCCGAATATTTACTTTTTTTATTTCAGTTTTTTCACTAACTGAAATTTTCTTTCCTGTACCTAACGTTGCAAAAATAAGGCTTATTCATTTTAGGTTAAAAAAACAAAACAATCAAAACGTCTTATATTTTGTCTGTTAAAAGAAATATGGCACAGGTAAATCATTAAAACCGAGTCATAGTGAAAACCCAAAACAGCTCATTGAAATCAAGGCTAAGCCCCCCCCCCCCAAAAAAAAATCCTGCGTACGCCACTGGGCCCAGCGTGTGATCAACCACACGCAATTTTTCGCCGACACCAAAATAGGTTAACATAGTCGAGTATAAAGAGAGTTAAAGTACGAAAATACCACCAGTTGTTTCGAAGTTGTTTCGCAAAGACCGTGTCTTTCATATTTCTGCATGTCTCAAGATTGTTTTTAAAAACTACATTTCATAGCAAGTTACAAACTGGAGGTAACCCATTTCAACAAGAGAAAGACAACCAATTGGTTAAAGTTATAAAATAGGTATGTACCTAGTCATATTTATTTTATCAAAAGTTCCAAAAATGATATTTTTATTATTTCTATAGCTCGTGGAAAATGTGCGAAATTGCACACATATGTACGAACACGTCTATTTTCGCACATTTTCAACAAATTTTTCCCTTGAACGCCGCGTTAAAAATAAATTAATCTGTATTTTTCTACAACTCCGCTTTTCACCGCCGCGTTGAAAAATCAACGCTGAAATCAAACGCGCTCTGTGTGACTGGGACTGTGTATTTCAGTACAATACAGAAAATAATCTTAAAGGCTCACACACACCGCCGCACAGTGGGGCAGCTTTATGTAAAGCCATGATACAAAGCTCATTCTCAGTTTAAGTGCGACTGTAAATTTGAATGACTTTTCATGAGCTGTATGGTATTTCTGTTATGATACCACTGTTAATTTTTCTTTCAGGCATGTTGCAATAGTTTATTCAAGCTCTTAAAGTTGACTGAACGAGTTCAGTTTTTGCCGTGTGAGAATTTAAGGAAATTTATAGTGAAAGGAATTAATTTGTGGATTTATGAAAAACATTATTAGCTGTTTTCTTGTAATATGTCTTGTGTGGACAAAGGTTAGTACTTGTTATTTTGAGTTTAGGAACAATCATTTACGCTATTATAACGGTAAAATTAATGTATCAACTTGTCAGTGTTTTCTTTCTTTTTTGTGCCATATATTATTAAATATATCTTGTTTAGGCAAGAGTTTAGCAAGGCTGTGATAGAATTATATATTTAGAATATCAACTTAATGTAACTGTAGAACTGAATCTGCTAAACTCTTGCCTAAAATATTTTTTTCTTAATTTTCTAACTTAGAAGTCATGATAACGATATTTTAAATTTTGAGTCAAATGGCAAAATCTGCTAGCAGATTATTAATTATGTTTGCATCATATTTTAATGATATGCTTACAACACATATACATATGTTTTTAGGAACCGTTGACCAACAAATCGTATGTACGCGGAGAAAATTGGTGGATTTATACCTAAACAGTAAATCCAAAACTATGGACACAAAATTTTCTGAAGTCGAGTCATTCCTAATTAAAAAACGTTTTGTAGTAAAAGTCATCTAAACGAGTTGAAATTTGCTTTAAAAAATTTTAAACATCAGTTTAAAATTAAATAGAATCGTTCGAATCGAACAAAAAATATTTTTCTGATGCATGAATCAAAATGGCTCAATGGATCCATTTAATTTAAAAAAATATATATTATCAGTCTGTTATTTTGATGCGGTCAGTGAGCAGATCAAGTACAATCCTTGAAAATAAGCTAAGGATACAAAAAGATTTTAAAGATTCGGCCGGATTAATTATGGATAACTCTAAACCTGGCTATGGTAACACCAAACAGGTAATGTTGCGAGACCATTCTCTGAAAATAGTTGTTTGTCTGCATCCATAACTAGGATTGATAATGACTTCATCGAAAGATTTTACGTTATCGGCAATATATTTCGAGTGGTTTTAACATAAATAAAGATAAATTCAAAAGTTATTGTGTGGATACTGTACTGCGTGCTGTTTTTTTTTTTTTGCATTATATCCATGGTATTACGTGAGCACTACTTTCCACAAAATACTGCTACATGGCCATGAAATTGCTTCCAGTCGTCCTTTATCTATTGGACAATTAAACGCCGAAGCTTTAGAATGTCGAAGTAAGGATTTCAAAATATATAGAGAATAATACAGTCGGAAAACTTGCAGAAAATACACTTTAACGGACATTTGTAATAGAATATTAAATTCATCTGACCCCTAATTTCTTGTTTGAGAATTCAAAATGCAAATAAGAAATATTTTCATCCGAATGCCACTGAAATGTTTGAAGAAGTGATATCTTAAGATTCTGATTAAAATAAGTAAATTGAACAAAATAATATAAAAATCAAACATTCAATTTTCTGTCATAAGTGTTCTCTTCTTTGTATAGTAAGTTAAAGCATAACATAAATGTACATACGTTGTTTTATTTTATCAACTATAGCACTAAACAACATTTAACAACATATTTGTGTTCTAAAATCGCATTTAAGATACTAAATAACAATTAATACCACAAAAGCATCTTTTCTGCCCCACTGTGCGCCGCGATAGCGATAGCGATAACGATAGCGATCTATCGCAACACGTGTATTCAAGTTTGTTCATTCACACCAACTGCGATAATGTAGCGATAGACTGTGATTGAACGTCTCTAGTATTCAATCGCTCTATCGCGCCATATTCTGTAATTTTTATTATTATAAAATGTCAGTTTTGGTAGTTTTCTAGAATGTAAGTAAATACTGCAAATGGATCGTGAAAATGTTTTAAAAAGTAAAAAAACAACATAAATAAAACTGACAAAACTTCAATCGCTATCTATCGCTATCGCGCTGGTGTGTTTTGTTGTTTATCGCTATTGCTATCGCAATCGCAATCGCTATCGCTATCGCGCCGGTGTGTGCAAGCCTTAATGCGGCGTTAGAAAACGCATTCTGTTTGACGAGACCTTAAGCTTCTGTAGCTGGATTTCTTTTTTAAATACTAAATTGACACCAACTAAGCGAACTGTTATTAGTCCCTACCCCCTACGTATGTATGTGTTTTGTGTTTGTAATTGCGTTGAACATTTCAGTAAGCAGCAAATGTATGAGTTCCCTATTTTCCACTCACTTCAAGCACCTTGGAATGATATATATTTTTGAGTGATAGGTAGGTAGTGGAACAATGTCTATGTGGACCACCGAAATGTATTACCATGAGATATGTAAATACTTTCAGAGCGAACTTATAATGGTTCCGTATTTCCATATGAGTACGGAACGCAAATTAAAAAAAATTTTCAAACATATGTATATAATTTTCTAACACCAAAGAAAATGACTTCCATCAAAAGAATACTCAATTCCTCAGCCACTGAAAGCGCTGCTAATCCAAAAGCACTCAATGAGTGGTGAATATTTATAAAAACTTATCTGAAGCAATTGCTAATCAAAAGTCACACCAATTCATGCCTGAAAATTTAAAAACACACAGTGGCGCTCTCTCAAATGTGCAACAGACACAACAAAATAACAAAACTTGCCATAATCCTTCCCATAAAACCCCAAAAAGTGATAACAATTTTTCCAAATACACACACGCACTAGATAAATATGTAATTGTTTTTGACAGCCCGTGCGCCGTTTGCTGTCAAACTCCAAGCTAACTTCGAATATTAGAACAATAAAAAAAAGGAGGGGACGAGACTTACATATCTTCGAGCAGTTGCTGGTTTTTATTAATGTCACCCAATGTCGTTTCTTTTTAATCGCTTTACCTTGTGGTTATATGCTGATAAGAAAATGCCTCTATTAAATGACAACTGTTTATAGAATTTCGCAAGAAAAAGAATTCCCAGTGTATTTGGCAGCAAAGAGATACTGGGTCCTGTGGCGCAATGGATAACGCGTCTGACTACGGATCAGAAGATTCCAGGTTCGACTCCTGGCAGGATCGATAGTTTTTTTTATTTTTTATTATTATTTTTTTTTTTCGTACAACTATAGAAGAGCAGGAAATTGTAAGTACGAGTATTTATCGTGAGGTTTAACTGTACATATACACATTGGAAGGCTTTTGTCGTCACACTAAGTTGAGGTTGGTCGGCTCTATTGAGCTGTTAGAGCTCAAGCGGTGATTAGGGGACTTTTTTAAACTAAGTCTATGTGATAGATTGATAAGTTTCATAAGTGGGGGGTGGCACTTAAAAAACTGTATATACAGTGGTGGTCAGAGAATTAGCACACGATGCTCTTTTTTTCGTTTTAACACATTAAATTATTATACAGTATGTTTTTCTTAATTTTTTTTTACATTTTCCGAAACTAGCATATATCACCTTATATATGCTGAAAAGCCCCGTTATCTAAACGTTCTTATACTTTTCTTATTGCGAAAATTGGTTCGATCATTGAAAATTCTGTGGCCATCGAATTAGCAAATACAGTGGTGGTATTTGCTATTGTGAACGAATATTGCTACAATATCTGTGTACATGTTTTAAAAAACAGAAAGAGACAAATTTACCTAAGAAATACAAATGTTTAGGAAACGGTCGATGTAAAAATGTGGGTGTTGTACATGCAACTGAAGGTAAGCACTTTGACATCGCTTAGATAAGCTAAGCGGATGATTTGGAGTCTTGGAACAAAACTGAAATGTTTCTTCAAGAAGATACGCCTATAAGCCCACTCGAGGTCGTTGAGAGTGTATTAACTGAGCCAAATGGGACAACGTTAAAAATTCTGAAAAAATTGTTCTGCGTTGAACGTTTGCAAAAGCATCTCCTTATTGGCATTTGGAAAAGGAAACGAAAGAAATTAATTTTGTTTTAGTTTCTTTTACTTCTTTTTCTACTGTTTAACTTTTTTTGTTCACTTTATGAATAAATTAAATAAAGTGTTATGAATTAGAAACAGTATTTGTACATTTATTTAATGTTTCGTACATGGAAAATGTGTTCAATATTACGAATTTTTGGATATAGCGAATGCAACTGGACATTATATCATTCGTTATATTGGACCACCACTGTATTCTGAAAATATGCAATAAGATGGGCCGATAGCAGTCATATACACCTTAGCTCAGGAATATTGATATCAACATGATAAATAACGGAGAAAACGATAAATGAGGTTGCAAATGACATAAGACGTTCCAGAAAATTAATGTTTAATGCAATAAATTACTTTGGAAAACAAAATACGGCCGACGCAGTCAGAAGGAAACCTCCCCCAAGAAAGACAAATGCTGCTGAAAATCGAATAATTGCGGCTTGCACTCAAAAAATCCTTTTATTACTTCGATATTAGCTTAATTTGAAGTCAGTCGAGAACACGGGATAGCGGTTAGAATCAGAACAATTCGAAAAGGTTAAACGAAAGCAATTTGATAGGATGCGTAGCCCCCCCACAAGCCGTTGGTTTCGAAGAAAATATCTCTGACAGGCTCTACTTTCATAAAACGTATGGAAATAACAGTATTTTTTGAAGAAAAAAAAACGTCTTATGGAGTGACGAATCAAAATTAAATCGACTAGGATCTGATGTGAAGCGATTGGATGGTGTCCACCAACGCATGAGCTTAATACATGCTATACTGCTAAAACGGTGAAGCATGGTGGTGGGTGCATGAAGTTATTAAATGCTGTTCTATGGCATTGTGTAGGGATATTAGTTAATACTGACGCAACAATGGAGCATCATTAGTGTTAGACAATATTAAACAGCAATATGGACCCTTCTCCTGATGAAAATTTGCCAATAAAATGGACCGTCATGCACGACAATAATCCTGAACACCCGTCTTAGCTTGTGAAACAGTGGTTAATTGATCATGAAGTTAATGTGTTGCCATGGCCCGCACAGATTTCTGATCTTTAACGGATCGCGAAGCTGTAGATCGATGTGGAGTACAAAACCGAAAAATTGTTCGAAACTTTGGTAAGCTACTAGGGATGGATTGTACTCCATTTCTACCTACCGCTGTCCATTTTTAGTGGAAAGCGTTACTCGGAATTTGGAGGTCGTTATTATCCAAAGAGACTTTTGTCCAAAAAAGTTATAAAATAAAAGTTTAAATTAGGAAATATGATTTTTTTTCCAAGTGTGCTAATTCTGTGACCAGCACTAATATGGAAACTTTTGATAAAAAGGAATGAATACTCGTGGAAAAGCATTCTTTTTTTCGGATTCATTAGTGTGTGCTAATTCTCTGTCCAACACTGTACATAGTTGTACAAATTACATTACATAAAATAAGAAAAATTGAGCCCAGTTCAGCATAATCAAAATCTAAGTTAATTTCTTGTACATTTATTTTCAAGCTTACCAGAAGTTGTCCTAGATCAAATTGATTGTGGGAGTTTATTTATCAGGCGGCACAAATAAAAATTACGAAAGCCAGTGGTACGAGAAATGGGTACAGATACAACGTTCAAAAAGTGTCTATGTATGTATGTGGGAGCGAGTTGCGGCGGGGGGTAACATTTTCGACTAAAGTTTACGATGTTCACAAGATTTTGCAAATTAGTCAGCCAAACATGTTTTAACCCCAACTACGAGATAAAAATAACTTATATCATGAGTGTTTTTAGTGAAAAGTATTGATTTATTAAGAAAACTTATTTAAAGAAATATAAAATCACAATTCACTTGATAAAACCAACTTAAAAATAAATAAAATAAGGTAGCTAGGTAGAGGTGCTGTTTTCAGTGAAAAGAAACCCAAATAGCGCCAAATTCGATAACATGTAATGTGCACTGTGCAGTGTGCATCTGCATGTAATTTGAGATATTTATCTACATACATACATACATACATATATACACCCTGTGGAGTTTAGGCAGAGGATCACTTCTCCAATCCTCTTCTCGAATATCACTTTAAGGTCGTTAAAGAAGGGTTTGCCCAGTATGCGCTACCTGGCTCATTTGTTTTTGACCAATTGTAATTTGGCCATATCTTTCTAAATATAACACAGTTTGTAAGACTAGTTTTAAGAAGTGTGAGAGTATGTTGCCCTTAACCGCACCTACAGGAGTATGAACATTTTCCGCTAGTGAGCTATTAAGGGCCGACCCTCGCATGGCTATTTCGTCAGCTCTTTCATTACCCTCAATGGCATCATGTCCTGGAACACGGAGAAGAGTGACTCTAGCGTGACTCTTATTGAAACACCAGTTAGAAGAAGGGAGTAAATCCATCTGACATAACTTTTGGGAAATCGCAAAAAACCGAATAACTTCTTCATACAACTGTTCTGAGATTTTTTTTCTATAGATGAAATTAAGGACACTATGCTTCGAGTTTTTATTGCTTTCTTCGACCTAAGAGGTGCGTCTACGTCCACAGAAACTGAGATATCGGCGATGTTTTTCTGTAGAATTAACAGCCTGAATTTTATTCAGATACATACTATGTACATATATTGTATATGTACGAGTATGTAGATCCCCAAGAAGTTTTCTTGAACAACGAGTATTAAGGAAAAATTAATTTCTAAAAGAACATCGAAATGAAATATTTCCCTAAGGACTCGGTATATGGCTTGCAAGTTTTTCTTAGATACTTAAACTTTTGAACTTTGTTAATCAAACAACACTTTTCACTGCAACTCAGCATACTACAGTTAGTAAGGACAATGGGTCCCAACGCAGAACCTTGGGGTACTTCCAGATTGAACAAATGGACTTCACTCCCGGGTTTTTTTTTAGTATTTTTTGTTCAAAGTCTGTCACAAGATACCATTGAATGATCTGAATAACTTCAAGTTTTCTCCTCATGGGTCCCTATATCAGCTCCAATTCCTCAGAGCTAATGAAACCTTAATTAGTTGCATACATAGCGAGGAAATGAATGCCCTCAGCGAACATCACAGGCCTTAAATCCGCGTTGGGCCTGTTTGTGTTTTCAGTTACGACTTTCATTATGGATGAACTATATGCGTAACTGTAGAATCTTTTCGATTATAGGCTTTCGAAGACCAAAAATTAAAGGCTAAACAAAAAATTAACTGCAAGTGCCAGAAAATAGACACAAAATGAATAACTGTGCAAAAGATTCATAGACGGCTTCTTAGCAAGACTATTCAGTCTAGAAGGGAACTAATTGACCATTATGCGGCTTAAAATGATCTAAGAGAATATAAGACCTAGTTGGTAGAACTTGTAAAAGATTTTAAGCTTAAACAACCACACTACCAGAGAACGGGTCAGTGGGTCTATGGATTAATCGTACTCTGCGAAAAGGCAGCAGTTCCATTGTTTATAAAGAAATACAATGGAACCCATTAACACTGAAGGAAGAGAAGGCCGAACAAGAGAGGTATAGGCTAACGGTACACAGGTAACTAACAAATAAAGAAGAGTGAATGGAGCTTTTCAAACTAAGCCAAGCCAAGTTGTTATTCATCAACTACAGCGAAAAAGATTCAAGCTGAGTACTTAAACCGTACGAAAAAGGAGCTCACGAAATCGAGTCTTGAAGACAAAGCAGAGACTACCCGACCCAATGGAGATAGATTCTCTTACTTGACCCGCTGAAGATCCTGCACATTTTGATAGTAGCCCGGAGATATTTTGTTAGTTAATTTCAATCCCGTTACTTAAGCGATAGCCAAACATAAACAATCACTGGGGCGTATGTGAAACCTTATTTTTTGTTTTACTCCTTTCCTTCGTCCTTATTGTTTTTTTTTTTTTTTGTTTTAATTGACATGCAACTTTTACACAGATACATAATATGTGTCCTTCTATAAAGCAAGGATATTGTACAATTTCTATTGTCAAGGGTGGGGATTGGTCTGATTTCAAATCAATTATCCAGTGAAGCTGTCTGAAATGACAAGAAACGAGGTCAACAAGAAAATAAATTACTTCCAACTACAATTACGTTTGTCATCGGGACAAAAATAAAGTGCTCCACAGTTGAGTTTTAAATTAACCGACAAAGTTGCAATTACATAAATTCAAACTGACCATCGACATCGGTTGATTGATTAATGAAGAGAATTCGTTCCCCTAGCAGTGACTTACAGAAGGAAATTGATGCGAATAGGAAATGAAAGCTGGTTTTAAATGCTTCAAGCAACCAAGTTGAGAACCCTAATTGCCTTATCCCAAAAACCAAAAATAGCTAAAGCGTAATCGCTTGGAATATGAGGTGGTTCCAGATTAAAATTGAATGATAACTTTGGAAAGATACAAGGTATATATTGCTAACAGCCATACTGCAGAAATGTTAGACGATGGCAATAAAAATTTCAGCCCACCCGACTGACATAAAGTGAAGATCGCGATATGGAAACTTGTATAAGTCAAACAAGGCTGTTGGAGCAGCTAGATGGCTTGGTTAGGAGCGTACACCAACTCATCTGCACAATTTGATCGAAGGAAAGTATACCCGATGATTGGAATTTAAGCATCGTGTGCTCGATCCACAAGAAATGAGAACGTCTAAACAAATTCATGTCAGCTACACTCTGCGAACGCCTGAAACAGCCGGGAAGGTCAGCCGCGAACTGCTCGACCAGATCAAACTAAATATAATATGTACCTATATAGGCTGACAACGTATGGATGGAGCGTGGGATGAGAAGATTCCGAAGAACTCTACGGACGATTATTATTACTATTATTATTGAAGGGGAAGACGCGATGCGATCTTAAGGTCTATTGTTACCCCTACAAGTCCTAGACGAACGAACATACCTCTCGTACCGGCGCGTTCAGGTTGTATGGAAGCGCCGAAATAATCCTATATCTCTTAAAGTACTGGACCGATTTTGATAATTTTTTCACCAAAGTGTTTGTATTTTTTTACTACTATTTACTCCTATTTAAAATTTTATATAATAAAATTTTAAATAAAAAAATACATTAAAAATCGGCTTAAAACTAATATCTGACGAATAAATATTACTGATTTTTTATAAAAATAAGTTCAAATGTATTTACCTATATTTGTATTTTCATAATTTTTTAAGGTTCCGTACCCAATGGTAACACGGAACCATTATAAATTCGCTCTAAATCTAAAATATCTGTCACGATAAAAACATCAAGAAACGTTCTACCTAGAAACTTGAAATTTAGCTCACTCATACATCACGGTGGTCCACATATTTGAGACAACTTAACACTGAAAAATATTGCGAAACAACTATACAGGGTGGCCAAAATTTGAGCTCCACAAAAAAAAAATTCTGAAAAATATAACATGTTGGATATCATTCGAAAGGGCTCAAGGCACAGATTTCAAAAATATTTTCTTTATTTTTTTCTGTATGAAATTTTGGTAGTTATTGCCGAAAATGTGTGAAAAACTCCATTCCCCGCGCTTATCTCCGAAACTACATACTTAAATGAAAAAATCACGGTCACAGCCTAAAATTATGTCTACTATGAATTAATTAGCACACATACTAGTTGAAACAATAGCTATCAAATGAGGAAACAATTAAATTGCTTTGAAGGGAGGTATAGTGAGATTCCCATCTCCATATAACGACAGACTGAAAAAAGAGCGGAATTTTTGAACTTATAAGCGGGGACGCAGGTTGACGCAGCTGAAAATGGTACCGTTGTTTAGGTAAGACTCCAATGAATATTTTAAGTGAAGAATTCAAATGGAGGGGAGTGGAGCACGTTTGTTCTGCTCTACTGAACTTTCCCACATATTGATTTTTAAACCATTTATTTTAAAAATTCATAGCTGCTTGAAGAATAAGAAAATTAAAATTACGATAACGTTTACGTAATCTCTAGACATATTGTAAAACGTATTTGAAATTTTAAAATTAATATCAACTTGTCGCGGAACATATATTGACTAGAGTACAAGGCACTTCGCTATATGCACAAAAAATGGTTTCATAATGGAGCGACTTTAAAGCTTTCGCAACTGTTACCATAAGTGTAAATTTTTCTCCATTCCATCGAAATGTGTTATCCAACTTATATATTTTAAGAATGCATAGCCACTTAGTGTTTCAAACAATTTAAAAATTTTGATTTTTTTCGCCTCTCAAACCACTGTGCGGCGTCGTCCCACGCCCAAGTGAGAATTCCATAGGTCACAGCACCTCATCTAGACCAATTTCCGGAGAAATCGCAGTAGGAGATTGGATGGTATTTGTGGTAGATCCTCTGCTATAATTTGGTATTCATCCAAGCACTTGAATCTTTTCTAGGTTAATGCCCCACATTCCACCAGTATATGTTTGTGCTCTGGAGTTTCACTGAACTCCGTGAAAAATCTGCATAAGTCTTCATCTGATAGATCCAGCTTCCTGAGATGTCTCTTGAGTTTACAATGCCCCGTAAGGAACACAGTCAGGATGCGGAGCTTGTTGATGTGTAAACATCTAAGTACGCGTTAGCAAAATGTCCACACATCCTAACGGGTGCACAGTCGACTGCTGTGCATGGAGAGGATGTGATGAGTATATGCTTGGCTTGAATTTTATCGAACATAGACTGGTAATAATTTACTTTCTTTCCAATGAAGTGGAGCTACACACCCAGCGTTCTCATAAGTGCAGATTTGTCTGCATTTTCAAGATTTTCAACCCAGCTGCAGACTTTTATTAAAGTCCAAAAATCTGCGCGGTTGATTTTGTCTGTATAGACACTTATATATATGTTGTTCTTTTTAAGAAATAATTCCAACAATTCTTCTTTCTCCATTTGTCTTCGCTGTATGCTGTCATTTTCATATTCAGCTCTACTTTTATCTTGAAATGTTCAAAGAAACTGAACGCAGTAACCTTTCAAAATAATAGTTTTTGATTTCGAATTCTCAAACTCCAACAAAATGTAACTATGTAATTTGATGTTTCTTATTGAATTCATAAATATTTTTGTTTGTTTTATTATTGTTATACAGTACGACCTCAATAAAAGCAACCTTCGATACGCGCATCTCCTCTATAAAAGCAACACTTAAAATCTTACCGTTGTTGATTCAGTAATTGCAACTCTTCAAAAAAAAGTGACAAACGCAACTTTCGTTTCATAAATTCTTACACATTTCCATATTTGTATCTTGTCCTTCGTATTCACTTTTGTTATATCTAGGCAGTTATTTTTATGTTACAAACTTTTCCAGACAATGGATCAAAATGCGATCGACTTGACTAAACTCTATTACAAGAAAGCAGTCTATTGGCACATTTGGTGGGAAGCAGATTTGGAAAGCAAAATTAAGGCATTTAAATTAAGGCCATATGCCTCTTGGATAATGCATGGGTTAATGCATAGGGCAATACGAAAGTGCAGGAAACATTTGATGTATCCAAACACTGATCAAACACTGATATCAATGATTCGCTTAAAGAGCTATCCCAAACTGACTGTGTCGAGGACATAAACAATTAGCCCACCGAAAATGAAACCATCCGGAACCGACTTGCAGAAATCTGGAAGCCGAAGAAATCGAAAGTGATGGGGAAATGCAGTTAAAGAACCATCACGGCCAAAAGTTAAAGCGGAAGCTGCAATACAATACAAGCCATCAACATTTGCCATCAATGGGCTGGACAAGATGTCAGTTCTGCAAAATTTAATAGTCACCCGTGGCAAAGAATTTTAGATCTAAAAATCTCAGATAAAAATTAGATTTTTAATTTCGATTTTTTTTTAAACATATTATGTATGCATTTTAGCATTTTCAAAATGTATTTTAAGCATTTTTACCCACTTCTGACACCAACATTTTTTGACTCGGCTATTGCAACAACCTCAATAAAAGCAACTATCTAAATTTCTATTAGTTGCTTGTATTGAGGTCGTACTGTATATGTTATATTTATTAAGTCAGATTATTTCCATTGATATTTGCAGATTTGTCGAAATATTTTCATGGCAACACTGTACACACCCCATCCGCGTAATGTTTACACATAGCTCGGGACTGTTGGATATAGTCGCATCATTATTTTTTTTTTTTTTTTCAGGCTAATGCAAGCTTTGAATCTCATCAGGTTATAATTACCCAGCAGTTTCTTCGCCTGTCTTACACCCTGCATTTTGGCTCAGAACTTGGTCCTGTTTGGTTTCTTCAGTGATTGGAGTTCCTCTTTTATGGTGTGCTCCCCTATGTCGCAGAAGGGTTCAGGGCGCACAAAGGGTGTCCTGATGCCCAGTCTAGTTTATCTAGGCATTCCCAGGCAATCCAAGATTTAATGACATGAGTTCCGTTTGCATTGATAGCGGCTTCGCTATCTGACACTATTGTGTCAACTTGGTGTGTGAAACTGGAAGAGCAAACAGCTAGAGACCGAACTGGCTGAGGAGACCTGTTGTATCAAAAAGTAAAGGCCATGCTGTAGCAAGGTTTTAAGAGAATCTTCCTTTAATCCGGCAAATAAAAGTCATAGCTCACTCTCGAAGAACGTAAGACCTATGAGCAGAGCCATGTTCAGCTTAGCAATTCATAGTTGGACCCTGTAAAGTAGGCTTCTTACCCTGGACCATCGTCATTACGAGATTCTGAAGTCGAAGAACTATTAGAATCCTGAAAGCAGACTAATAACCCGTATACAAATCGAGCTCAGAAGGTGCCTATGAAAGGAGGGGGACTCCACTTAAAAAAGTAGCATCCCTCACAGTTTTATCTAAGACAGATTTCCAGCTTCTAAAGCAGCTCAGCTGACCACCAAAATAAGCCAATACATTGTGATGTTCTACCAATTTTAGTTTCTAGGAACGCCCGTACGCTTTCATCTTTATTTGAAGGTCCCTTATGGCTCATCCTTGCGACATTCCTTTATGAGTTAGCTAACTTTTCGCTTCGATCCGAGAACCATTCGATCTAACATTTTAAATATACACTTTGCTGCGTCGTTAAACTTCACTGTCATCCTGCAAAAGGATCTCGCCCCCCCCTAATCCTATTCAATGACGAAAAAAACTGATGAGCATGTCGATTCCCATGTAAGAATGCAAATGCGCACTCAATTTAATGTCGCGGAAAATCTTAGCTTTTACCTTTCCAAACGGAACAAAGTTCAGGATAAACCAAGGACACTTACTCTGGAAAATTATTACAAAGAACTTGAGTATTATTTGCATTTGTTTCCTCTCCACCCCGCACCCCTAAATGCGAAAACGGATCTCCTTTGATGGGAACTTGTGCTTCTTATTGCACATAAAGTGCATTTGTGCCCCTCATATCCTTCAAAGTCAATTCGGATTTAGATAGGGAATCACGTCTCCCTTTCTCTGGTTCACAATGATTGAGGACATAAAAGCAGAAAAAAAAATAAAAAAAAATTGTAAAACCAAAAAGAAAATCAGCAAACAAATAAAAAAAAACGTGTTATTTGTTCTTTGCACAGATCCCCCCTCCGTCCGTCCGTAAGTGGGAATGGAAATGAAAGCCATTTGCAGAACCCATTCAACTATGAGAGATCCTTTGGATATGCTGCATGAAATTGTGTTCTGAATGCAATACAATGGTAACTGCGTTCGCAGATAAGCAGCGCCATATCTCGGAAAAGCGCATTCACATCGGACAATGGATTTATGCAAACAACAATGTTGCCATCAGAGCCACCACTGAAAGTGGAACAACTGGAGTAGGATATGAGAGCAGCATGCATGCTTTGGTTTTATCAGTAAAGTCCTTGACCTATCCCATCCCTGTTCGTATAGTGTCCGTCGTAGTCGATATTGATTGCTTCGTTGTGTGCGTGTGTGTGTGTGAGTACGGGATTCCATATCCAATCATCAACCCCCTCTGTGAAAATATGATGACTTCATCGAATCCACATATAGAGCAGTAAAAGCAGGAACGACAATGAAAAATCGATTCACGAACAAGCATAAAATTGGTATCCTTCAAGGCACATACACTCACGCACACAAGAACAAATGACCATTGGACATCGCAGCGTTTCCTTTCATTTTGAATAGAAGGGGTTAAGCGTAACTGTCGGTGGCATCAAATGTGTCCATCAAAATTTATCACCAGCACATGATTCTATGAAATTTTCGATCATAAATGATACATCGCCATTGCAGCAAGGTTTTAGATACTTTTTTTTTTGTTGGGTTTTCTTTTGGGAAGAGCTTAATTTAAATTTCGAAACTTTTATTAGTATGAATCGCAGCGAAGAGCGGATTGTGGGGGTGGGGGCAGACATGTTCTCTCTACATGCGACTTGAAAGGATTTCGAAGGATGCATGAATAATTGAATATTTTACTGCGTTGGAACGCATTGCAGATGTCTTTAAGAAGGTTTTCATGGCGAAACTTCACTTTTAACATGATGGTTCCAGGATGGTCAAGTGACAGCGACTTATAAGTTCTCCCAACTTCCAACTCATTTGACAACATCTAAGTGATATCCAGGATAAGAATTCAGGTTTGCAGCTAAGCCTCACATCTAATTTCGGACCTCAAACGCTTCTTTCACTTCACTAATGCCAAAATGAAATCTGATAGCTATCCATTTTCTTTGAAATTCAACGATATATTGTCAGACAGCCCTACCATAATAGCTAACTTTTGTGCTAATTTCTTCAGCTAGTCGTTCACGAACCACGTCGTTGAACCCGATATTGACTACTTTTCGTTCATGACTAACTGTCCTCAAACTTCACTAGCTTCGCTTCATATCACCTCGGCAAATGTCATAGAATAGATGAATAATCTCAAACCCGATCTCTCCCCTGGACCCGATGGTGTACCTGACATCGTCTTGAAAAAATGTGCGAATTATCTGTTCCAATCTCTCACGACTCTCTTTCATCTTTCTATCTCACAGGGAGTTTTCCTCAAATTCTGGAAGAGCTCTTACATAATTCCCCTTCATAAAAAAGGTCGTAAGAACGATATTTCCAACTACTGCCCCATCGCCAAACTCTCCTGCATACCCAAACATTATCTATGACATAGTCTTTTCACTGTAAGTCTATTATTTCCCCTAACCAGCATAGATTTCTGAAGGGTAGATCTCCAACTACAAACCTGACAGAATTTGTATCGAGTTCTCTGTGCGCTCTGGAGGATGGCAACGAAGTTGATGTAATAGCTACTGACTTTAGCCAGGCCTTTGATAAAATCTCCCATGGCATTATCCTTTTCAAACTCAAAGCACTCTGCTTTCACCTAAGGTTTATTATGTGGATTAAATCTTACTTGGATGAACGCACATATCAAGTGCGCTTTAGGTCCTCTGCATTTAACTGCTTCACAGCCACCTCTGGAGTCCCACAAGGTAGCCACGTTGGTCCTTTGTTAGTTTTGTTAGTAAATAATTATGTGGATTGCATTATTACTTACTTAGTTGGCGCTACAGCTCGAGGTGAACCTGGGCCTGCTTCTCGCAACCATTTGTGTGTGCGTGTTATATTTTTTGCATGAATGGAAGGGACCTACAGTTTTTTTGCCGACTCCGAACGGCGAGTTGAGAAGCTCAATCGTGACAAATGATACTCTTTGATGCTTGTCAGACATTCGAAAGAGGTGGGAACTGTGAAAAACTTTTAGGTGTTTGCGGCGGGATTCGAACCCATGACCGCTGGCTCAGTAGTCCGACGCACTAAACACTTGCGCTACGGTGCCCATTGTTATATTTTGCATTATTGTTAACTCTTATTTATTTATTTACGCCGATGATATGAAAATCTATAGGTTCATTAGATCTGCCGCTGACTGTCGGGCACTCCAAGATGACCTGAATAGGTTTTCAACTTGGTGCAAACACAACTTTTTGGAGCTTAACATCAGCAAATGCAAAGCTGTCACCTACTCCCGTAAACGTCTCCCACCCCCTTCTAGGACTTACTATATATGGGATGAACGCGTGCCGTCTGTCACTTATTTGCGTGATCTGGGTGTTATCTGCGGCAGGGAACTTAATCTTCGCTCCCATATATATAGATAACATAATTAGCACAATTAACTCTACGCTTGGCTTTGTTAAACACTGGTCCAAAGAATTTTCTAATCCTTATGTCACGAGATCGCTTTATTTTACTTTCGTAAGACCGATCCTTTCCTTGAATATGCAAGTCAAGTTTGGTCACCTTATAATGATACCCACTCTACACTACCACACCATCTCCTCTATGCCCCATTCCTAGTATATTAAGTTTAGCCTTAAAATCCTTACTTTATGTTTAAGTTTTAACATAGATTGTTTAAGATTTAGTATTAAGTATGCTTGTAATAAGCAAATAAATAAAATAAACTACAACTCTCTAGAGTAAAATTGCTTAGTTGTTGTTTCGTCCGCTCTTCCGTTACCTATGATATCTTAGAGATTGGGGACTGCTGTTTAGAACTGATTGCATTCATTTGCAATCGACTTCAACGATATAGTAAAGACGTAATAGTAAAGACACTCGAGATGGACATAGCCTTAAAGTTATATTCTGCTCGTTGCTTTGGGATTCACCATATACTATCACTAATAAGCAGGTTTCGGATTTTGTTGACCAAAAAAAAAGCCAAAAAAAGGCACAATTATACCGGTAGCAAAAGGTAGCACCGCCTAAGTAAGTTAGTAAGTTCCCTTGTATCGTAGCAACGCTTACTGTGAATGGACCTATTTGTTTTCGAATATTAGAACTTAAAAATTCTCATCAATCTTTATGTTACACCAACAGGTTCCGGTGACAGATTCGACCTGTGAAAATGCTTTAGATAGAAAATAGACCGACAGAGATTTCGAGACATTATTAGTAAAAAGCTCGTTTCGGGCGTACTTTCAGGGCGTCTGGCAGGGGGTAGGCTGAAAGCAAAACGTCTGGGACCTAGATTTTTGTAATCAGGGGATTTTTTCTGATTTTTTTGTATATCATTTATGTGGTTATACCCTCGGGAAAAAAATCTGAAAAATTAACGTTTTTAGCCCTCTATATTTAGCCATGGCTGAAAAAAAAACGCTACCATACGATTGAATTGGATATCACGACGATAATACCTTTACATAGCTACCCATATATTGTGGTTATCCCTCCACGTCCAAAAATTGCTGTCGGCTCTTAGACTAAAAGGGACAATTCATTGTGACTTTTGAAGACGCAGAGTTTAGCGCGGATCAATACGTTGAAATATCTCATATCAGCGATAAGGAGAGGCTTTTCTATTCCCATGGATTCTTTGTCATCTGGTGATCCAGTGGAGAATAATCGAGTTATTTGAACATGGGTAATGCCAAGGTCTTTAAAGGCAGCCTGATAGATCGGAGAATCCAGAGCAGGAGAGGCTTCCGCCTTAAATACAGGCACAATCCGACAGTGACCGTATTTATCTTCTTTTTTTTTCCTTTGGAAATGTTAGGAAATGTTTATTTTTAAATGTACAAATGTCAGCACGAAAGCTCGAACGAATTTCAAAAATACCACTCTAACTGTGTTCGTGCTTTCACCACAAATTCCATCACGACCGGCCACACGACAACCACGAATGTCATTGAAGTCATCAATGCCATTAACCAACCGCCAACAATGACTGCGAGTCCTTAATATAAAAAAAATACATTTAATCCTTAAATGTCACCTTGTCGCCATTGCACTTCTGCTGTACACAAACCTCTTATCCTTCATCGAGGAAGACTCCCCGTGGAGTCTCCTGCGATGGTCCTCCTTAAATAAAAAATTGACGCTGCTAACTAAATCTCCTTGCATTCACCCACTCAAAGGACATTCGATACCTCGTTCGACATTGTCTCGAAATGTGTCATAACGTGCGTCAGTGGGGCTGGTGGGGTGGCTCTCCACCAGTGAATGCTTTTAATTTATTGCATTTTCTGATTCAATTCGATTCAAGGAATTCCTCCTTTCTTTATCCTGTTTTGGTGTTTTTTTTTTTTTTGTGTGGGCGAAAACTTAAAAGGGGACCTTTCTTATGCGATGCATAAATCAAGTTAACTTATGTTGTGTGTGCATTGTGGGGAACTTATCCCCGGGGAGGAGTTTATCCTTGATACGTTTTCGGTTGAGGGTGGCGCGTGGTGGCGAGTCACTTTCAAACACTCGCGCATAGAGGTCATGTTTGTGATTTCTCTTCGCCTTCTTCCTCATTCTTTGTCTTAGTCAAGTAAAAGTCCTTCCGTCCTTACGAAAAGTTACTAACTCAAAGTCCTTTATTCCTAAGTGATCTGCCATAGCAACAGCTGCTGGTGAATGTTAAAACTTTTGAATTAATTTTCATAAAATCAAAAATTAAATACTCGTACACGGGTGGTGTGTATCCTTTAAGGACATCCAACTACAGGCGGTGCATTCATTTTGCATAAGTCGTTGGAAAATGATTTTACTGCAACGAGGGTGCGCAAGCACAGTTAGTACTGCAAAATTACGAATTGAATTGGAGATACTTATCGGTGGAAGAGCGTGACGTGGTATGGTACAAAGGAGACATTAAACACATTCGCGTTTAGAGTTAATTAAGGAACCTGTCGTAAAAGTTTTGCGATCTATTTAACTCTCGCTGATGGCGTATCTTTTTTGTCAACCTATATGAGTGCAATTTTTCCTCGGGGTATAAGAATGAAGTCAAATTCATTGACATTTAAACAACCAACCAGTAAAACTTGAAGGACGATTGGATCAGTTTAAGAACTTCATCGAATTATGAGTCATTGCGGATTCATCGAAAGAGTACAATCGGAAAGGGGTGTAAAAAGAATAAGAAAAGATTGTTAAGATGGTTCCGAGCATGAGATCTGACATGAATCTGAAAATCTTTTTTATAGAATTCAAAGCATAAAATATATGTCATATCTCCTCCCCTACGCATCATTTAAAACTCTACTTGCGATTTCTCTTGTTAATTTAAAGAAATTTAAAAGAAAAACTGTTCAAAATGTCAAAGTTGATGTCTTTCCAAAGCTGGATTACAGGCGAGCAAAATATCCAGGACAATAGGACGCCATAGCACGATGGTGGACCATGTTTTTAAAATGAAGTTATGATGTTTTCGATTGGGCTTTTCAGATTTTGCTCTCAGATTTCAGATTTTTCGTGCTGGATGGAAAACAAACGAGATTGATCTGTTTTTCTGCAATAGTATTAGGGTGTCATTTAACATCATGTTTGTTAAAGGAAATAAATAAAACAAAGAAAAATAATAAGCACAATTTTAAATACACTTTCTTTATATTTTCTAATTTTTTCTAATAATATTTGTGTTGATTGATAGCATTTTGATGTGCTGTGTTTTAATTTCGTATAAAATGTTTTGGTGTAAGTGCAAGTATCTAGAGCTTTTTTGGTCGGTTGGAAAATGAAAATTGTACTAGAGCGCTAGAAATTGCTCGAGATAAAAAAGTGCTTTTTTTGCCCAATCGAAATCGACTTTAGACAACCCTGGAGATGATAAGCGGCAGGAATATTTCGGCTCGAAATAGAAGACGTCGGCGTCGTCCTAAGACCTCAGAAGACCGGCCGGCGGCGGCGCGACGGCTTATTTTATTGTAAGGATGAGCCTCAGTAACAGATTTAAAACGGCTACAAAGATTCGAAGGGTCGTCGATGAAAACGCTAATTTACGAATCAGTGTTGAATCTGTTCGAAGACGTTTAAAAGAGAAAGAGGACTCTTGGCTCACAAAAAATATAGAGGCTGCTCGGTTGAATTGCCATATCATCACCTAAATTGGCCTGTAATAAAACCAAGATTGGTTTTACTAAATTCGTTTTAGATAGGTATGTCATTTGTCCCTGATTTATGTGTTTTAGCTATTAATCTCATTTTACTAAAAAAATATTTTAACATACTACATTTTTTTTTACATAACTTTAGTTATATACAATCATATTTTAAACCATATTTGGTACTGAAAATGTAGGTGCTGCGATTTCATTGCCCGTCACTGTACTCTGGCAATCATGAGGGGATGTCTACTAGATTTTTACAAGCATAGTCTGGCTATTCGCTAGCTATGGCTCGAACGAGCCGACAGGCTAGGTAAACTATGGAATAGATACCCATGAGATCCTTCTTACCCTGCCTCCGCTACATACATATTTTCATAGAAAAATAGGCTAGAAAAGCGGTATAGAACATCAGAACTATGCAACGGTACTCTGGACTTACATCTGCAAGTAAGTGCGGTTAAGGTAGTAGAGGCAGCAGGGTAGATACTCGATTCAGTACAAGGAGCCTTCGGGTGAGTTTTGGATACCACCAGCTTTACAATTTCATTCAAAGGTATCAATGTCTCCTACCAGATCGCTCCAAATGGAACAAAAGGGAAGTACATACTTACTTAGTTGGCGCTACAGCTCGAGGTGAACCTGGGCCTGCTTCTCGCAACCATTTGTGTGTGCGTGTTATATTTTTGCACGAATGGAAGGGACCTACAGTTTTTTGCCGACTCCGAACGGCGAGTTGAGAAGCTCAATCGTGACAAATGATACTCTTTGATGCTTGTCAGACATTCGAAAGAGGTGGGCACTGTGAAAAACTTTTAGGTGTTTGCGGCGGGATTCGAACCCAAGACCGCTGGCTCAGTAGTCCGACGCACTAACCACTTGCGCTACGGTGCCCGCTCAGGGAAGTACATAGAGTTATTAAAACCTGTTCAACAGCGTTGATCACCTCCAAATGTATGTCACACATTAAAAGAAGTGATCGTAAAACCCTAACGGGTGTGAATTCATTTACAGGCACGTACGCAAACTGGAATTCTCATTTCAGCTCGGGCCCTTTGCGAAATGTACCTGCAGAAAGATGAGAAAGCTAAATACTTCATTAGTTAATGTCCAGCCTGTGCTTGGATAAGAAATATAGGCAATTACATCGGATGGGGATCTACTGGAACTTAATCTTGCCCAATTGACTACCTTTGCGCAAGCAACGGACAGATTTAAATCGACACCAAGTTGCTAACTGATTTAGGTGTTTTTTTCGCATAACGACAATATACATATATATAGTGTTGTGCAAAACAATCGCAACAAAACTCGGTTTTGGCGTTCTGTTGCTATAACTTTTTTTTTCAATTGAATTTCGAACTAATTTATAACACGTATTCACTTAACTCTATAATTGCTACAAAAAAGTATGTAATTGATAACAATAACAATTCACATATAAAAAAAAAAAAGGTACAAAAACAAATATCCATAACTCATGACAGTGTGCAAAACTAACGCAACACCTTCCTGTTCTGCAATAAACAACATAATATTTACAAGGAACTAACTGTACTTTTTACAGTTTGCAAAATGCTTCTCAATGTTTAAGACCTTGAATTATTAGAATTTGCATTAGTTGAATTTAGATCCTTTTAGTTAGTGCAGTTTTAATCATGGCTCGAAAAAAATTGAGCGACCATTTAAAAACAAAAAAATTGGAGATTATTTATTTATTATTTGTTGCTAAAAAATATAGCACTTATAGATCTATTGTATGCCAATTAGCAAAAAAAATATAAAGCAACAGGTAGAATCCTTACCAGTGCATTCAGGTGGACTACCTCGCAAAACAGCCTACAGGACGTTCAGAAGAATCTGCAGTATAATTAAAAAAGATCCATTTCTGCGTTCGCAAGAAACTGTGAGTGGACTAGAACTTAATGTGCATTCAACCACAGTCCGGAGACGTGCCATGGAAAACGACATTGGGAGCTACAGGCCAACTAAAAAGCTAATGCTTACAAAGACGCATTTGTAGAAAATGTACTTTCTTTTAAACTTTGATCTAGACACATTATTATAAATCCAAAATCGATTTTTTTTTAATTTGAGGCTTAAGTTTAGAAGAACTTATATTAACTAGTCGTTTGAAAACTAGAAAACCATCCTTTTTAGTGACAAAACAAAATGTAAGTTAATTAACAACGATGGTATGGCCACAGTATGATGTCACAAAGGTGAGCGACTGAATTGACGAAATTGCAAAATGACAGCAAACCGTGGAGATGGTGTCGTGATGGTTTGGAAACAAGGAGTTGATCATTCCCATGAAATTAGAGGGATAATGGACTGCTTTATTTACAAAAATAGCTTAGAAACACAGATAATACCTAACGCCGAATGGAGTATGTCACTTCGATTTGTGCTTCAATACGACAACGAGCCGAAACGCACATCGAAGCTGATTAAGGAATGGTTAGAAAACAATGGGATTCAAGTTCTTGATTGGCCAGCACCATCACCAGACTTGAATCTCATTGAAAATCTATTTGGGATACTTGAACGGCGAGTCACAGGGCAACGATTCCAAAATAAACTGGAGCTACTGACAAGGTTAAAAGAGGAGTGGGAAAACATACCCCAAAGCTCAATTAATAATTTGATATCATCCATGAAACACAAATGTGCCGAGATTATTCAAAATATGGGACAATACACAAAGTACATATTGTGATGTTTTTTATGTTTCATATTTTTTTTTTTAATAAATGAATTATTATTTTGTTAAAAGTATACAAATATAATCTAGTGTTATGAAAACATAATTAAATACATAAATACATAAATACATAAATACATAATACATAAATACAAATTCGCTTCTAAATGCTGTTGCTGAGTTTGTTGCGTTTGTTTTGCACAACACTGTACGTACAGGTCTACGTGCTTGTCGTTTTTTAAGATGACCTCCTTTTAAATACACAATAGCCACGCAATGTCTCCAAGGTTCTCGAAAGATTCCCAGCTGACATCAGCAAATGAGCAATGAATATCCCACTCGCTTTAAGTATTTATAGTCTTTACTTCTAATCAAAAGCGAAAGTACACAAGTTGAATGTCCTGTCATATACAAAACTCTTTAATTAACAAATGCCTATGCTAATGCCTACTCGTATCACTTGTTTGACATTTATAGCCCACAGCTAATAGATAAATCTCAATTAATGGCATAAGAATCCTTAATGCCACGTGGACAGGACCTAAATTTATTAACCTTAACCAAACGGTGAGTGAGTAAGGAAATGTATCTACACATACATGCGTAAAGCTTGTTGTAAACGTTTACTTTTTCATGTCCCCAAAATAGTAGCAATCTCACCCACTAATGGCGCGGATGGACAGTGGACATCAGGAACAAACATTGAAGGCGAGGTCATTGTCCATTTAATACGACAAAAAAGAAAAATGGCAAAGGAAAGTAAATTTCCTAGTTCGCATTTTATTCTGCATGTGAACTAATAAAAGGTTATTCACACCAGTTCCACCCTCCTGTGTGTCGATGTAACTCGAGATGACTCACTAATTGCTTCCCCAGCGCCCCCACTATTGAATATATTTGATAACATATCCAATGGCGACAAAAGAACAAATCAGTTGACCCCTTTTTTCGCGTTCCCAATCTTGTCTTGCATAAAGGATATCCAATTTGTGTGCACTTAAAACTTTTGTCTTAACTGGGAGTATATTTCCCGTTAGTGCGAAACAGTTTTCAGTACAAATCCCCATTTTGTTGTGAATCTCCCTCTATCAATCTGAATGAGGGTCTTAAATCTAAATAGAGCGCGAAAAGAACTCGCTGAACCGCGAAATAATTAAGTGAACAACTTCCACTCACTGATCCTTGTAGATGGTTTGGCTGGGAAGCGTGTTGAAAGCCAATCAAAGTTTTTTCCATTCCAAACGGAACAACACAAAATGATTCCCAACCGACTGGTCTTGAGTTCATCATTGACAGCATGCGACGCTGATGCAACTGGTTAGAAATGAGTGTCAGGAACACGGATATTTGTTTAAATCTGTGAAGAAGACGCAAGAGCTAAACTCTGGTGCTAAGAACTGTATTGATTCTGTGGCGATGAGTATACTCCGGATCATCTAATATAATAGGAAGCTGTGAAGCACAATTTCATCAAACAAGGAGCGTTCTGATGGCCAAATTTATGAACGTAGAGCTAATTCTCTCACCTGTTCCTTTGAAGATATTGGTAAAGATTTTTGTTTCCAATGCGGGTACATCCTACTGTAGTACTTAAATTCAGAGACTGGTCTATTGTACTACCAGGCACAGAGCCCCTTTTATAACGCTTTAGTGGAATGGAGGTAAGCTTATCGAAAAGTACATATATAGGAAACGTTTTGCAGTGTCGTTGCAATCTCCACAGGACTCGCAAACAGGGTGTCACTCATTTGGTTGGTTCCACTCGGAACTGTGCTGAGAAAGAAAAAGTTGGGGTGTGTGAGTGAAGGGTTTGTGAATGGGGGTGGCGAAGTTTTCCACGTCTTCTGCCCTTGCCCTTCATCTGTTCTCTCATTCCCCAGTATGTCGTTGTGGCCAGGTACCCAGAATATGTTCACTGTGCAGGATCTTTCAAGAGTATTAGGTTGTTCTTTATATTCCTTCACTAGCTTAGAATTAGTTTTGGGGTTTGCAAGTGCTTTAAGCGTGGCTTAACTATCCGAGCAGATATGTACGCAAGTGGCTCTGCTGTTGGCATTTACGAGTTCGTTAACGCCCCTGACTATTGCAAAATGCAACACTTCCGCTTGGCAAACAGTCACTGAGGGTTCTAAATGATTGGGTAGATTTATCGGAGGAGAGACATTGTACACCAGCTCCCGATTCTCCGTTAATATGTGATCCGTCCGTGTATATTTCTATGCCCCTACTTCGGCTGTGCATTGTTCCCAGTTCAAACATTGACTGTATAGTCAGTCTTGAATAAGTATACTTTCTCTCTGAGATCGCTTGGGTTGCTGTCAAGTCCAGAGGAATCGGAAACATCTTTCCAGATGGTTCGGTGTCCCGTGAGCAGTTCGTCTTTAAAGTGACCCAGCGCGTGCAATTTGAATGCAGAAAGCCCCGCTGTCCTTTTGACATCGAGTTCCATAGGATGTCGTTTTATGCCTAGACATGCCATACGTTGGGGGTTTGTTAGTAATGTTCTAGTGTAACTGTTGGTCACAACTGGCTACCATACTAACACCACGTGAAGTTGGATGGCTTTGACTACACACTTAAGAACAGAGTCGAATCTTGCCGTCACCTACAGGAGTTATTGGCTGTTTATGTGGACTCGGTTAATAACAACGGATGAAACATGGGTTCCTGTCTTTTATCCGGAAGCAAAAACTCAATCGAAAAAGTGGCGAAAGCCCGTAGAAGCGCCACCAGTTAGGGCGCGTGCAGTTTCGTCGGTAAGGTTTTGATAACGGTTTTTTTTTTTGGGACTGTAAAGGCATAATATTGATAGACTACCTGACAAAAGGTGCAGCAATAAATGCAGAATATTATTCCGATGTTTTAAAAAGTCCATTATGCCAAGCTTTGATTAAAAAACGGCCAGGAAAGCTGCACGCGCGACTATTGCTGCAACAAGACCATGCAAGACCACACACTGCTCGCAAGCCAAAGAGTGTTCTGATCGATTTGCGGTGGGAATCGCTGCCACATTCACGCTATTCGCCTGATATAGCGCCCAGTGGCTATCACCTGTTTCCAGAATTGAAGAAAACTTTACGTGGCCGTTCGTTTTAAGGACTTAAATGAGGTGAAAGCCAGCATAACTCAGTGGATAAAAGACACTTCCCAAACATTCTTTAAAGGTGAGTTCAAGAAACTTGTACACCGCTGTGAAAAATGTATTCAGTTGAATGGAAATTGCATATATTGAAAAATTAAAATGTAATATCGAAGAACATCGGTAAAATAAAACATTTATAAATGAATTCCAAGAACTTTGGAAACACCGATCGTACAAAACAAACACGTCTTCAGTAAGTTCTAGATCTCTTCGCACTTGTGATAGGTTTAGACAACTTGGTTTAACTTTGTTCGCATTTAACTGATCTTTTTTACGTATCCTATAATACAATTAAATCTAAGTGCACCTATAATATTATGGCTTCAAGTGAAATCTTTCACTAAGCGTCAGTTTCGACTACACACAATTTTCACACAAATTTGAACAGTCAATTTAAGCTATCACTTCACAATTCGTCGAACCGTATGTCTGGAATGTGACTCTTTCTCCCCATCAACCTGGTCGAAGCGCCCCAATTTCCAATGATACGATGGTAGGTCATTTATTCGCACAGGGAGATTCCGCATGGAGTTATGGGACTTTAAAATATGACCACATTTCGTGACGCGAACATTTATGCCGATTACCCTCGTACCGAGTATAAAGACGTATTCCCGCCAAACAAGGAGGAACGAATGGTCTGTGGGGATACCAATGAGATGCCTGGAGTATTTTCTACTAAAAGAGAGCACGAATTATGCGGATAACTTACAGATGCCAGTGCCTTGCCATTGAGTGCGCCAACATCCATGATACCTTTGGTTCTGTTCATTAAATGGACATATAAGTTCCAGATGGACATAAAAGCCCAAATCTTGAGAAATCTCTTTGTCAATCTTTTCTAGGAAGCTCATCAGCTATCTCATTTCCAATGATTTCAAACTTCTAACCAAATTCAATGAAGTTTCACATTGAAAACTATTTTGAGAGGTACTGAGAAAGGCTTCAAGCGTAACGTGACTCACTGCAAACGCTTGTTCCTCTTCCTAAAAATATTGTCCGCCGACATAAGAATGGGATACGGGTATATGTACATATACATATTGAAGTCTGGACTTATGTCACATTTCATAAAAAGACCAGCGTTAGGCCCCTGATTCTGGAAAAAACTAGTCCTAAATATGTATAGGACTTCTTGCCGTTCTGATTGATACGAATTGGTGAAGTTCCAACTTATGTATGTAGGTGGCGCTACAGCTGGGGGTGAACCGGGGCCTGCTTCTCGCAACCATTTGTGTGCGCGTGTTATAATTTTGCACGAATGGACGGGACCTACAGTTTTTTGCCGACTCCGAACGGCGAGTTGAGAAGCTCAATCGTGACAAATGATCCTCTTTGATTGCTTGTCCGACATTCGAAAGAGGTGGCACCGTGAAAAAACTTTAAGGTTTTGGACCCGGGCTGGGATTGAACCCGGGCAGCATTGCATAGTAGTCCAACGCACTAACCACTACACCATGGTGCTCACTAAGTTTCAACTAAGTCTCAAAAAAAAAAAAAAAAAAAATTCGGAGCGAGCACTGGACGTACTCGAGATCTACATATGTGTAAACATCTCATCGCCGCAGTACGGGTCGGTAATCCAGTCAAGGAGCATTTAGTAGATATTCACCTGTAGTTTCAACTCTCTTAGCTCATTTGAAGAATCCGTCCGTCCCACTGGACAGTCCGTAAGCGACATCGATATTAGTTGTAACTAAATATAGTTGGGCGATGACCAGAATGAGCTCATACGATAAGCCACCCGTATCGAGTAACTCTTTCTTAGGTAGACTTTGTCCTATAAATGTCAGTTGTTCTGTACTATTGTATCCTGTGAAACGGTCCTTCGAACTGGTCTGTTGTCATACTCAGCACACTGCAATTATATTCCATCATTTCCCTGTTTCTAAAAAAAGACGGACACCGTTGGATTAACGTTCATCCGCAGAATTGAGACTCGATGATTTATGATCTGTCAATACCAAAACGTCAGTCAAGGTTTACATTTTCATCATGGTGAAGCTAACACCGCGTCTCCACGAGACATTTCTGATGGCAGAATTTCATTGGAAGAGAAAATAAGACAAAATATAAGAGATTGCAAGCTATCAAAATGGCGGATGGAGACCGCCATATGCCGACAGCGTGCCATCAATAGCAGGATTTTTCGTATGCCATTGATGGCTTGCTATTTTTTCTCTTTCCTGTAACGAACGAGCAACGTTTGGAACTCGACATTGACAACGTTCTGGGCGAAATGTGTGTTGTAGAAAAATTACTCCAAAGAATCGATCGCTACAAACATGCTCGCGGTGGTCATATGAACGAGATCGAATTCCGTACTTAAAGTTAGTACTTGTACTACACATGCAATAAATTTCAACCCGGTACCTAATTGTTCTGTTTTATTTATATATACAAAATCTGTATGTTTTTATTGAAAAACTCTTTGCGAGTGTTTTATAGCCCCGAAATGGAAATTATCCGCTACAAATTCGAAACATCGCCACATACCAAAACAAATCTATGTTCCCAAGACACCCACCATCGGAAGTACTTACTAACCGTGCACACAGAAAAGTGTGCAATAAAAATCTAATTTTCGTTGCTTATCCGTTAATAAAATAAAACATATTTTTAGGACGATACTTCCTGTTACAATTTTTCGTAACATTTGCATCAAATTTCTCCGGGGGGTGGCGAGCGATAAAATGTTTACACATCCAAGACCAGAGCAGCATAAGTATTCTTCGCAACAAATAGCCACAGAGCTTGAACCGATGCATCTCTCACGATGTCAAAGCTGCTTAAACAGGCTGACCTGATATTTGATATGTGCCATTTGGCCCACCACTCACCAAAACAAGACTTGCAGCAGTTTTTACCCAGCGGCAGCCTGGCATATCAAAGGACTTTTTTACGTAGGTATCACATTCCTGATGATTAATGGCAGCATGTAACGGAGCCTCTACGACCACCCCCGTCTTCGATTCACGGCGAATGCTTGTTACCCGCGGCTGATGGAAAAAGTCTCTAGCGGATGACCGGACTTAAAGTTATGCGACTATTTGACCGATCGTTACACCCGGTCTCCACGTGCTAAAATGTATAGCAAGATAATTAGCATGCTATGAAAATAGCTAAAGAGACGGCAAATAGCAACATAATTGAGATTTTTTTTTTTTTTTTTTTTTTTTTTTCCCCGAGGGTAGGTGAAAATCTTCCATAGACACTATGAGAATAGCAAGCGCGTGCTTATAGTAGTGTCAGATTCTTACTGACCAAAAACACCTCCCTTCGATATAAATTTGTTAGATACTGCAACTAAGTTATACTACTTATCAAGCAATTTTTCTATCACGAAATATAAACGTTTGGCAGGTTACTTTCCAATGAAAGATCCTGCATATTCCGCAATTTAGATGCGGTTAATCCTTATCTCGCCAAGTCGAAAGGTTTTGTCCTTTGTAGTCGGCGCAATAAATTGCTCTCATCCAAAATAAGTAGGACTGTATTATTAACATGTCCGATTAGTCGGTTTCTATGTTTTCGCGCGAAGCTTCTAGTTTCAGCTTCGATTGTCGGAATTCCGAGATCCCTGTGGATATCGTCGTTTCTAGCATACCACGGTGCTTGGACAATTTCTCTAAGCACTTTATTTTGAAAGGTCTGTAAAATATTGGCATTTGTTTTCTTGGTACAACCCCAAAGTTGTATACCGTAGGACCACACCGGCTTTAGCACTTGCTTGTATAAAAGCAGTTTGTTCTCGGTACTGAGGTGGTAATGTTTCCCGATCAGCCAGTACATTTCTCTATATTTGATTTCTAATTCTTTACGTTTCATTTTCACGTGCGAATTCCACTTCAGCTTTGCGTCAAGTGTCATTCCCAGGTATTTGGCTTCATTTGCAATAGGAATTCGGGCCAAATTTATAAAAATTGGCAAGTCATTAATTTTTCTATAAGTGAAATTCACGTGAACAGATTTAGTTCCGTTAAGGGCGATCCGCCAGTCCCTCGTCCATTCATTTACTTTATTCAATGCGTTTTGCAGTTTGGCAGTCGTTTCCTCGATTGTTTTACCTACTGCTAGGATAGCGGTGTCGTCGGCAAACGTAGCAAGCATAGTGCCATCTTCTTTCGGTATATCACGAGTATATAACAGATAAAGAAGCGGCCCCAGAACGCTTCCTTGCGGTACGCCGGCCGAAATTTTTTTGAGCTCTGAGTATTCGTTTCCATTTCTAACACGGAAGAGTCTATTTCCGAGATATGAATCCAAAATCTCGTATAGGTACACGGGGAGTACTTGTCGTAATTTGCATTTCAAGCCATCGTGCCACACCTTATCAAAGGCTTGCGAGACGTCAAGAAATACGGCTGAGCATATCTTTTTTTCTTCTAGTGCTTTTTCGATTACGTTAGTAATTCTATGCACCTGGTCAATTGTCGAATGCTTACTTCTGAACCCAAACTGGTGGTCAGGGATTAGATTATTTTCTTCTATAACCGGTTGGAGACGCCTTAGTAATATCCTCTCGAAAATTTTTGATACGACTGGAAGAAGCGAGATTGGTCTGTATGATTTTACTTCATATGACGGTTTTCCTGGTTTTAAAACCATAATGACTTCCGCAACTTTCCATTGGCTCGGCACGTGTTTTAATCTGAGTGCAGCATTTATAATATGGAGAAGCTTAATAAATGCTCTTCTAGGTAAGGCTTTGAGAATTTCTCCGGTAATCAAATCATAACCAGGAGCTTTCTTAGGTTTTAGTTTCGCGATCTCACGTTCGAGTTCTCTAAGCGTCGCAGATCTGCGCGTTAAATCGTCAGATGGTGGAACTACCATCCTTGTGAGGTTGATGTTGTCATGAACCACTTGACCATCGTTCGGTTTAAAGGTTTCTTCCAAATGGGCGGCAAAAATATCCGCTTTTTCTTTATCTTCCCTTGCCCATTCATTTTGATTTATTTTAAGTGGCGGCGCGGGGATTTTGGGCCTTTTGGTGCCTTTTGCGGCTTTCCAAAGGGAATAATTGGAATCTTTTTTCGCTGTTAAACTTTCAAGGTAAGAGCCTATCGCACGATTTTTAAAATCCTTAATGCTATTCTTTAACAAATTGCAGAGACGATTCAGATGGGTTTTATGCTGTGGAGCACGACTTTGTTGCCATCTTTTACGCGCTTTTCTTTTTTCCCTAATTTATTCCTTTATTTCAGCAGGATATCGTAGACCGTATTTGTCTGGCGTTTTTCTTGGATTATGCGTATTATTCCAAGAGGCGAGCTGTACTATCTCAACGAAGCGATCGACTTCAACCTCAAGTTCATAGGGTGTCGTAAGCGGTACGCTCAGTTCAACATTTACTTCGATTTCGTTCCTAAAGCCTTCCCAGTTAGTTGTTCTGCCGGTTAATTTCGCTGGCTCTCGGTTAAATAATAGTTTTTCGCTCAATGTCAAAATAACTGGGGAATGATCAGACGACAGATCAAAGCTTTCTTCAACTTTTATGTGGTTGTTAGATATTCCTTTCACCACGAAGAAATCGATCAGGTCAGGTATTTTCAAAGTATCAGCTGGCCAGTAAGTCGGTTTGCCCGTCGAATGGAAATCACAACTGTACTCCATACCTGCCCCATAGAGCATTCTACCTTTTTGCGAGATGTATCTAGAGCCCCAGAACGTATGTTTCGCGTTAAAATCGCCGCCAATAATGAAATTAGGTTTCAGCGATTTAAATAAGTTAGTAAAATCACTTTTTTCAAGCGCGGAACGCGGTGGACAGTAGATAGATGAGATTTTAATAGTACGCTGACTATTTTTAACTCGAATTGTGCACAGTTGCAGAGTTTCAAGCTCTATCTTTAGGTCTTCGCATTGTTCAATGCAGTCTTTAATAAACAAGGAAGATCCTCCTCTCGCTTTGCCCGAAGGGTGACAAGCGTGGTAATCAGTATAGCCTTTTATTTTTAAATGCGACTCCTTTTTCACGTGAGTTTCAGAAATCAAGCAAATGTCAATATCTTTTTCTCGCATGAATATTTCCAATTCGTCAAGTTTTTGCAAAAGTCCGTTTGCATTCCAAGTATATATTTTTAACATTCTTTTTTCATTCATATTCTAGGTGAAGTACGCGTTTTCCGTGAATAACTCTCGAGCTTAACCAACCTATCGAGAATAATTTTATTTATTTTGCTTTGCTCTTCAAGTTTCGCGAGAATAATTGAGAAAACTTGAGAAGCAGGGTCCGTCGGGATTTCGATGTTTTTTGATTTTTCGGATGCTGCAGCCTGGGCGTAGGTCTGCACTCCTGCTGTCCGAGGGCTATTACTTGATGTCTTTTCTAATGGCTTTTCATTACCATTTCTCTTAAGGCCAGAAGTCGAGGGCTTTTCTCCTGTAACCAACTTTTTCCGCTCTGAACCCGGTGGTTTTTGTTTGCCTACGTTCGCCTGACCGATTTTACTATTTGCATTAGTTAGCGGTCTTGTTATTTTATTTTGAGGCTTATGGAGTGCATCTCTCCGTTTTTGCAACTCCTTAGCTACTTCACAGCCTCTATAATTTGCCGGGTGCTTTCCCTTACAATTAGCACAGATTGCGGAGGCTTGTTTGTTCACTCCACAGTCTTGGGAGAGGTGATTTCCGGCGCATTTCACACAACGCGGTTCTTTTTTGCAGTACGTTTGCGTATGATTAAATCCTTGGCAACGTTTGCACTGCGGAATTATTTTTAAATTTCTACGCATGGGCTCGATTTTGACCACGATATTCAATATGGTTTTAATTCGGTAGATATCGTCGATGCTGTCAGATTTATCGAATGTTAGCATAAAAAGTGGAAGTCCACGCCTAACCAATATGTCTATATCTATTTCAGATTGTTGCTTTTCCTTCTTGATGATATTAACGGCATCAAGAATTTTAAAGCCTTTGGCTTGAAGGTCGCTCATAACCTCTTCTTTGGTGCATGAGGGGTGAAGACCCCTTGCTACAACACGATGTGGCCTTTCTGACTTGATTTCGAAAGTATACCACTGAATCTTATCCACATTAAGTTTTTGGGACACTGCTCGGTAGTCATCGTGGTCGTCGACGTTAATTCTCCACGCATTATTCCTCAAAGATGTGACCTTAAATTTCGATGTAATCGTTCCTTTAAGGAGGCTATGCAATTTATTATATTCCGTTATCCCGACGATGTTTATTGGTGGCGGTAAACGAAATTGCGTTTTACGTTGATTTTCTTGCAGTTCTTTACGCTTTTCTTCATTTAAGGGCACGACTTCGGGCGAAGAACCGGCTCTCCGTTTTTTAGAAGGTCTTTTCTTAGGGACCCGATTCGTTTCGCGTGCTAGCTCTTCTTCATCGGTGTGGTACTCCCGACTATCTAATAGTGCTGGAGCACATTCTCGCTCTTTCTGCGAGTGTGTTTTCTTTAGAACCTTATTCTCTTCTTTTAATAGATCTATCTCTTTCTTAAGATCTTGATAGAGTAGATCCATTTCGTTAAGCTTTATTCGGAGTACTTTATTTTCTTCCTCAAAGCTTTTATATTTCGCTAAGTCCTGGTTTTCGCGCTGCGGCGCTCCCGGCGGACTTTTTTTCCTGGAGTTATTCGATCTTGATGGAGGAGATCGAGATACCCTTGCACTTCTTGTGAAAGGGTCATTGGATTGCAATAAATGGCTCTCCCCAGAATCCGTAGAGCCGACCTCCGAAGAGGGTGGATTTTCCAGTAAAGCTGGACTGCCACCTGGGGTAATCAATCTTTTTGTTTTGTCCATTGCATTTTTGTATACACTATGCACTCGGTATACGGAGATTGGATTTTAGTCGCCTCTTACGACAGGCATGCCTACCTCGGGTATATTCTAACCCCTACCCGAAGGGGAATAATTGAGATAGCAATATATCCATAGCAGGATATTTAGCAAGCTATAGTTATCTTGCTAATTTTGACGTTTGAGTGAAATTGGTTGCGTTCGTTGCGTTTGAACAAGAAATAAATAATTATGGCCGACTGGAAGATGTCACAATTAATAAACAATATTCAGTTTCCATGTTTGTGGAATTATTATTATAGAAGTGCTGAGTACAAGCGGTTGGATTTAGAAAAAAAGAAAAAGAAATATCAAGCTATAATTTGCCCACACACAAATTTGACAGTTCTCTTTTTTATAGCTTGCTATGAAATCCTGCTATTTGCAATAGCACGTGGAGACGCGGTGTTAGATTCAGAGGGAGGAAAGACATATTAGTGCAGGCCCAAACCAGACAGAAGCACCAGTTATTTATTTATTGTGAAAATAGACCTGATTTCCACTTTGCCTGTGTCACAAGGAAGTCGCTTAAAATCCTTCGTCTCTACATGTGACTACACACAAAGAAAACAACTGATGCAATTCCTTGCTAATCCCTTATGTCTAATCCTATTGGTCAGATGAAGAAAACGTCATCTTTTCTGTTGCAGTGTTTTCAAAATGACCTTGGGGAAGGTCACATGACCTGAATTGAACGGGAAACTCTTTCTATTTTTACGAGAGTAGTTGCAAGGATAAAAGAAAAATGTAACTTTATGGAGATTATCTTCAAGTTACCTCGAGTTCGCTTCTCCCCGTTATTCAAACTGAAAAAAAAAATGTATGTATATAATCCTTGATAGAAAAAGCAGGAAAAACGTACCCTTTCTTGCCATTAAATGTCCCGTCTTTAGCTGAGTCAGAGAGATACAAGAAAATGTTCGTTGGTTTCCACCTACAACAACCCACTTTGTTGTGTGTGCTTTCCTGGTATAAAGGATATTTATACTTTTCTTTTTTCCTGGGTATACTATTGAAAGGACTCTATAAGCAACAACTCACGATAGGGGAGAATAATCGACGACATCGAGAACGACTTTATTATTCTGAGTAGGGTTGCATTTTTTCCGTTTGTTTCTGCTCCCACAGGGTCTCCTTTGTTGTTTAATTTTATTTTTGGGGTTTCGATTAACCGCTTTCAATGAGTCAGCAGGATCAGAATAAATGCACGTGGATGTGTACAGAGAAAGGATAGTTTTAACAAGGCTTGGTAATCTTTGGAGGTGGCATTAGTCGACTGTATTTCTCTAGCTTCGTAGGAGTGACTTTAGATGGAACAAGAATCCGAGATTGAAGTGGACATAGGTGTAAGCTATCCGAAATACTAAGCACAAGCAGGCTGTCAAATTTCATACTGTACACAAGTGATAAGAGAAATTAGAAACCCGATCTTTGATGTTTTAAAAATGTAGAGCAACGGCTGAATACAGCTTTATAGGAGACCAATTTAACATTATCAACGTATAGATGTATCGAGCAAGGTTGAGTCACAGATGGACCAGTTCATGTACAAGAATTACAGGATGTGGTCATAAGATAGATTTCTGAGGGACTACCCACACCGTGGAATGTTCTTAAGATAGTTCAGTATTTACCGTTAAAGCGGTCAGAAGTTTGATTGGACAAGATGACAAGTTGTTACTCCAAATCTATAAATATTCAACATCAGCAGAGACGACTTAAAGTTTGAGAAGTTTTGTGAAGAGAAAGTAGGGTTTGTTCTTTTTAATAAAATATAAACTCTGCTCTTAAATTGCCCAATGGCCACCCTTAAAGAATTTTGCTACTTAAAAATTGTAGCCTATTATCCTGTCATAGATCCTTCAGAAAACTCAAGTGTGAAGTGCTAGCTTCCATTTTGATCCGCACGAGCATTTTACCACAAATAGTGAACCCTCTGTCCAACAAACAGAAGTAACTATACTCAGTTTCGCTGGAACCACATGTTGCTTACAAGCTATCACTCACACTGGACACAGTCAACAAAAAAAGCCCAATGTTAGATGGGAAGGTGGTTCCACTTGACTTGCCACCAGACAGATCTGTCGTAGACTGGATCTGAATAATTCTAACTACCTTCTGTCCCTAGTACCGATTTTTAGTGTCATCAAAGGACACTGCTCTATAGGCAAGCATGTAACTAGGCTTGGCATCCTTACGAACGACCTCTGTAGAAATTGCAGAAACGAGGAAGAGGAAGAAAATCAAACTCATCTCCGCTTTTCATGTCCAGCACTTTCCCGTAACAGAAAACTACACCGCGAATACTTCTTCAACGATCTCAGTGACCAAGCACAAAAAGACATTGGAAGCCTATCTCGTTGTATACAAAGCTCTAAATGGTTCTCAAGAGTGGCGGGGATGCATATCCCCAAGATCTTTGGTATCACAATGGGGCTCTATAGGCCTAAGTGTGCTGATAATCATTACTGGCAGCCACTGCAATCTAACCTAACCTTGTATAAATCTTGATGGACATGATCCACAAAGATTCCCAATTGGATTGAGATCCTAGATTAAAGCTGGCCAATCCATAGTTTCTTTAATTTCGCCTTGAGTCCAGTCTTTTCAAATGTGTGACCGATGAATTGGTACCATTGGCTTATTGGAATACAGTTCGTAGAAAAAGGTAGCTAGGACGCGGACCTCATCCAATAGATTTTTATAATATACTGCGTAAAATAAATCGGCCCCTTCAATGAAAAACAAAATCCTGCCCAAACCATTATGTTGCCACCACCAAAATTTCAGGGTAGATTAATAGCATTGTATCCCTTATGTCGTGCCAATATCGCTTATAACCATCAGAGCCGTTATAAGAAAACAAAACACTTTTTGCCATTGGTCAGTCTGTATGACAAATGTGATAGAGCAACTTGAAGACGGGCGTTTTTGTGGTGTTGCTTCAAAGTTGGTTTCCCTTTCCTTTACTTTCACCCACTCAAGTATGCCAAATTCACTTAAAATATGTGCCACGCGTCTCGAGGTAATGTACAAATTCAATTCACTTCGTTTAGGGATGCACTGAATTTTTGTGTACGAGCGATTCTCATAATTACCCGTTGTTGCACGTGGAAACTTTTGATGGTCTTCCTGGGCGTTTTGTTTTTCTATCTTATCACCAGGGTTCGGATTTTGTTGACCGAAAAAAAGTCAAAAAAGGCAAAATAATACCACAGAAAAAGGCAAAAAAGGAATTTAATAATAAAGGTTTTCATGCATTATTATTAACATTGTAACCCAAAATATTTTGGATTTCTCTGGTAACAATCGCCTGCGATTATCTCTCAGGAAAGCCTTGAATGAAATAAAGAACCTTTCAACATGGGTAGAGCCTAGTGGAGCCAAGATAAAAAATGTCACATCCTTGACTTTAATATTTGAGTCCAATTTAGAGTTTGCAGCGCCTAATCGTAAATTTGCTGAAAAAACCGCGTACAATTTTTTCATCCCATCTTCAGCTACTGGCCTTTTAGCTTGTTGTAATATCTCCTCGAGTCCGTTCAAAGTCTTTAACACCTCTTCTTCTAAATACTACGCTCTAAGATCAAGTGCTCAAATTAAAATACATACAACTACTAGCAGCCACTTTGTTAAGTCTTTAACTTAGTTTAGATTATTAAAAGTCGACACGATCCATAAGGTTTTGCTCTACTTTATTTAATGAATCATCTTTGTCGTTAATTTGAATTTGACAATCTCGTTATGAAAAACAAACATTTCTCTTTCAGGCAACTTTAGTGATGCCACTCTATAACACACCTGTTATTTGTAAACTCTTTCCAATTTCACCACAAACTTTTGCAATTGACTTGAATCTTTACGCGGATCTTGTGGCATTTTCACTTTAAATGACAAGCAACAAAATATTTTGGGAACAGCACGCATTTAAGCAAACGCAATATTTAACAGACTTGCACTTAGTATGACCAGTATGTCACAGAGCATGAATCTAGATTAAAATGCGCACAGTTACGAAAAAAATACTTCCCAGATGTCTAACGGGTTTTGTCACATGAAAAGGTGGTAAATAAAACTACGGCGATGCCTGAGATTGCACGTACGGCACAAGAAAAAGCGTATGTATGCTGAGTTGAAACGTATCAGGGTTGTGTAGGGTTGTATTGGTGTTTAGGGATTTTTTTTTATGCGCGCTAGTGTAAACAACGCGTGCAGTTATGTACTTGTTCATATGAGAGAAAAACCTGCTCTCATACGTGTGGACACTAAAATTTCTTTCATGTGAGCAAGGATAAATCGTATAGTTATGAAGAAAGTGCACATCTACTTTGACAAATAGTACCAAAAAGGCAAAAAAGGCGATATGAGTAAAAAAAAGGCAAAAAAAACGCAAAGTCAACAAAATCCGTTCCCTGCTTATCACGTTTGCTACAGCAACATGGGACCTGTTCAGTCGACGGCCAATTTCCCTGTTAAAAAGGCCATATTCTTTGAATGCCTTCATTTTTTCAACTTCTTTCTCTGACAAGGTTGTTCCACGTGCCATTTATAGCCAATTTAAATCAATTTGCTTTTGTGTAAAAATACTAATTAATAGACAAACTTAACTCAATTCAACTTATATTTAACTTCAAATACTAAAACAATACGTTTTATCAAATAACATAAAGCCACAGGCTATATGACCAGGAAATAAGAAACTGGATCCAACGATATCTGTAGAAGCTGCGGAGACGAGGAAGAAACTGAAACGATCCAGGATCTTCTATGGTACTGGGTACTGCCCCGCCCAACACGAATGACACCTTCGCACCTTCAGAAACAGTGCAAAGCTGGGAAACTCAAAGATATCGGATCTTCTCAGATTTTCAGAGCACAAACTGGGGCCCTACCTTGTATTGCGATTCTAAAGTC
The DNA here is from genome assembly GCA_949775065.1 of Brachyopa scutellaris. Lineage (NCBI taxonomy): Eukaryota > Metazoa > Arthropoda > Insecta > Diptera > Syrphidae > Brachyopa > Brachyopa scutellaris. The sequence goes on along the minus strand of OX459112.1, from coordinate 144,934,484 downwards.
AAATCATTCGAATTCGCAAAATTGTTACTCTGTAATTCGAATCGCAAATCAAAATTTACGAAAATAGAACAAACTTTCGTTGCCAACTTCAATATATTTTCTTTTCGCAAATCTAGTACATACTCTGTATTAGGTGTGTTTGGTATCTTTTTTGGCACACGGAATTGAAGTCTGTCAAATAGTAGAATCCTCTCAAAGAGAGAGAACTCCTCTCAAAGACAGAAAACTTGCACAAAAGTAAACAAACGCTTTTCAAACAACACTTGGTCAAACGTATCAAATTGTTTTTGTTTTCCACTAACACTGTAGATTATGACATTTCACAAACTGTCAGATGGCTGGTTTGACAGAGTTGGCTCGGCCCACCCCAAGGAATTGGTCTTGCAGATAATTCATCGCAAAGAGAGACCCAAATGAGAGTAAAAAAAATTGAGAGCCATGAAACTGTCAGATTCTATGTAGTTTACGTAGAACTTTCGAAAACTAGCATGTTACCAAACAGACCTATTGCTAAACGAAATGTCAAAGTAATTCTGTCCATTACTTTATTATTTAACATTCACCAAATTCAATATAGGTACAAACAATTTAAACCACAAAAATCCTTTTGATTTAATTTTTTGTTGACATTTGACATACCAGACTCGAACGATATACGCAGAGTTTGAGAGAAAAGTTGGCAACAGAGTCGTTCGATTCTGTTTTCTTATACAGTGCCAACTCAAATCAGAATCGGAAAGAATATTCGCATCCATTTGACTTTAGAATCGCAATACAAGGTAGGGCCCCTGGTTGATCCCAAACCATGAAGGGATTCGCAATAGACCTTCGGGTCTCCGAGTGGAGATGATTGTTTTATATAATCACACACCGTTCTCAACCTAACCTAACCTAACCAATGGATAAAATTCATTCCGCCGAAACTTACAAAACTATTGGAGAACTACCTTCCTGATAAACTTTAGAGGAAGTAAATTAAGGATCATTCTGGTATGATCCGCCAGTCTGGAATGTCCTTTAAGAACGACGAAACTTCTTTACAAAACCCCTATACCGAGCTCAGTCCTCTTTTTTTCTTCGTTTTTAAGGTTAGTCTTTAGGGTTAAGCACAGCGATCAATAGATGTCTTATGCTATCATTTGGTTGTTGCACTTTAACGGTTTGCTGCATAGCTTAAGTCAAGATCGGGAAAGAAACAAGCATATGACGTCAAATGGATCTGGCCATCGTCAGATGTGTTGTGTCCTCAAGACAAAGTGTGCAAGTCTTAGATTGACTTCTACCTATTTTCTTGAGACGTAAGCCAGAAGAATAATGGCCAGTGAGGCAGTCTGTTAAGAGCTCTGATTGATATTACATCCTTGGATCGTTTGGAGAAATTGATGTATTTCTTAGCATGTCGATTGGTGGGTTCCAGTATGAGAGCTATTCTTGCTCTTCAGCGCCAATGAATTCAGATTGGAAGCAAAATGTTCCCAGTTATGTCATTGTCACCATTAACCCAGATAAGTGAAAGTTTATTCTGAACAGCATGCTGAAGGAAGATTTGTATATTCAAAATTAAGTGAGATTGGAAGCAAACTTTCAGAGCCGCTTGACTACTTGAGATGATGTCTGTATTCATTATTTTGAAGTTTCTTCTGATGCATACTTTAGAAGAGACCTCAATAGCATAAACCTCCGCTCGGAAGATGTATGTGGAACATCCCAATGGTACAATTACAGTGAACTCTCTCATAACCGAACACTAACGGTACCGAGTAATTTGTCCGGTTATGAGAGAGTCCGGTTATGGGAGAACTTTTTATATGAAAAATCGTGTATTTATTTCCGTTCTTTGGTATCTGTCCGGTTATAAGAGGTGTCCGGTTATGAGAGAGTTCACTGTAATTGTACCATTGGGATGTTCCACATTCATCTTCCGAGCGGAGGTTTATGTAAGGAGAGAGTGCACTGTTTGATTTTGGCGCCGAATTCTCCAACCCCCACTGCACTAACAATATTCATGTATGTACTAGTTATGCTACTTCGTGTACTGGTCGTGAAGATGAAATTGAAAGATGGAATCCCTGATAAATCAGATTTTTAAATTTCCGTACAAAATGAAGCTTTAAGGCGATCCCTACATTCCCACAAGATTAAATTAACTATCTTTTATTCGAAAAGTTTAATTATTATTTTCGGTCAATAACAAGAGACAAGATAATTTAACCAAATCCGAAATCGATAAGAGGACTGCGTAGGTAGGTACTCCATTATTTTGTTACGCAATCACTCATGGCTATTTCATTTGAACCGAGCCTATTCCATCACAGAATGTTGTTATTACAAACGAGTGCGTGGTAGGAATATGATGTACCCAGTGGCTTTCTTCCAATTGTTTCAATAATCAAGGCAAGTACATATGAACCACAAAACACAGCTAAAGTCCACAATTTGGTTGCACAAACTTGCTGGTATGAAAGAATTCATGTTCACTTCAGTAATGGAGAAGTTATTTAATAAAAAGTGGTCGGCATAGCTACCAAATTGAATTTGTGTCAGTCCTGCGGAACTTAGACTATAAGCAGGATATCAGAGCCCATTATTCTGAAAGCCACGAAGGCTTTCGCCGTTGCTTAAAAGCTGTGAGATTAGGATTGTAAAGCGAATGCGGCTTGCACGCTCCGCTCCGTCCAAGATGACACAAATAGCCCTTATATTGAAACGACGCGAGAAAATGCCAACTAACGGCTCTTGCTTACAAGCCGCAACGTGCCTATGTTCAGGTCCAACGAGAATAGACAGCAATTCAAAATCGAACATTTTCGCCAAAAACCAATACTTGCCCTTTACAGTAACAAACAAAAACCATTGAAACGAATATAGAACACAAATCCCAAGAAACACAACTGTGTGGAGGTAGCAAGGATGATACACTCAAGACTCAAGAATACAAAACAGAACGTAAGTACACGTCCTTGAAATATGTCGGACTATGTCTGTTGATCTGATTGTTGAATCATAATATGCTTAATGGGTGTAAGTAATTTCTGTGGATACACGACATACGACCACGATTATAAGTCCCTGGGCCAGACAGAATCATCAATGAATACAACTACGTAGTCACAGAGAAAAACAAAAGGACACGTGTCGAATCAATCAGAAAGTTACTTTTCTCTTTTCTTTGTTGTTTCATTTTTCCCAGAGACGTACATGCATCAGAGATCAGTTTATTGTACTTGCATAGGAGTTATATTCCCTTTGGCTTTTGAAAGTAAATTGTTCTCAACAAGAATATTTTCAGAGAGTCTCAATTTTAGGCATTTGACATCCGAATAAAGAATTTTAACCGATCAAGGCATAGGATTATCGGCATAGCAAATTAACTCGCCAGAGAAGTTAATTTGGGGTTTCAGCAGTTTCCTCTACAGGTTGCCAAGAGCACTGCGGATCTTTTTGTTGAGTCAATGTAAGCTGCCCCAATTTCCTAATATACTTGTGAAACCACAGGATCTTAGGACAGAAACCGAGCTGCAGCCGGCAATCGAAAGAAGGGTTTCGGATATTTTTTTCATGAACAAAAAAGTTCGAGTCTTATCTTGGCATTCTTCTCCGCAGGTGCTGTCAAAATCATTAGTTAAGACCTCTGCATTTCTGATGCGAATGTTTGATCTGATAAATCACAGTGCCATATGTCCATCTGCAAATGCGTCTTTTTTCCAGTTTAAACAACAATGGTGGAATACGCTACTAATGAACAAAAGGTCATCATTTCTAGACAAATCTAACTTCTTATTTTCTTGGTTGGAGTCTCCTTGGAAGCTCTTCAGTATTAGTCGATCTAATAATAGTGCCGTAGGTCGACCATTTTACCGCTAAAAAACCATGGCAAAACCGCTGCGCTGGTTTACATAAACAATCCTTTCTCGTTATACCCGAACCCTCTCCCTACTAGCCACTGAGACTTCTCGAGCGGTTCAGAATAGCCAGTAAAGAAAACGACCAATCGTCTTTCCGATGTCTATCCAACGCATTGCTGTCTATAGCCCGCCACCTAAAAGATCATGTTAAATGTTTATTAAGCCAAAGACAAAGACTCCGAGGTAACTAGAAACTTGTTCTCTTTAGGTAAGTGTGATAAATGACTTCGAGTAAAACTCTAACGAGGTTGTAACCTTTTTCTATAGATCTTCAGTGAAGCCATCATAATTTATTTACAAAAAAAAAAAAAAAAAACAAATACATAATAAAAGCTCTCTCTCTCTCTCTCTCTCTCTCTCTACTCGCTTCCTTGTTATCTTATGAATTGACTCTCTTGTCATTAGTTCCCGTCACCTGGGATCAGAATACACTTTTATTTCTGCCAATTTGATAAGGTTGCCGGTTATGAGTTTTCCATTCATACGGTGGCAGCTTATCACTTAACCTAGATTCGCAATCATAAACACATACTCGACAGCAATCTTTCACCAATAGATATACCACCGCTATCACTCTTCACCCCGTCTATCGTCTTATTGGTCCATAAACTATTTATTGTCGCACCAAATCTATAGAGAACCTAGTGTTTCGACAGTTCTTGCGTAACTCAAGCGACGATCTAGAACGACGTCAGTGATGTATAGGTATGAATGTATTTACCTTCTTTTTAACAAATTGAGAGCTATTGTGACATTAATTTACCTTTAGTTCCTCCAGCGCTGATTGATCGCTCTCAGCTGGGTCCGTATTCAGCGGTTTGTGGTAGTAGAGTTGTAGTTCGTCGACCGCTTATCAGTGTGTGCGACGCTGCTCTACGCAACAGGTTCAATGACTGTGATCGATAGTAGGTCAACGGAACGGGCCAATCGCCAATGTAGAACGATACTCGCGGCTACCGCTACCCGGTTGGCGCGTAGACATGTAAACTTAAGATTTATTGCGACATTTGTCTCCACGACCGACGCAAGAGAAGCTAATTTATTCACGACGACGACGACGACCGATGTAACCGACAAGTTAGTTTTTTTTTTTAGTTTCACCTGTGAAAGGTGGCTGCGTACTATATCAACCAGATCTGTAGATGAGGTTTTCTGTTAACACTTTTTGAGCCTACAATGGCGGTGGTGGTTGTGAAAGTTTTCAAAAGGCTTCGCGAATTTCGCTTCCCAACGAGTGCTGAGAGGGTTGTAAAAAGTTTTCTCCCGATATTACCAATAATCCAAACCTCCGGTGAGGCTGTCAAGACCTGAATTCACACATTTTCTACCTCGAGATGTAAAGAATTAATTTTTTTCTAATTGATGTACCGTTTTATACATATTCCATTTCCATGGAACTTTTCACGCGACGTTCCCGGCGGATATGTGTCGTTCCCGAGCAGTCGATTACGGTTTACCTAAAGAATTAAACATCACTTTAATTTTATTTTCGTTTGTTTTGCTATATTTATTGAAAATTGCACTTTAATTTGAGCATTTTCTTTGAGACACAACAAAAATAAAAACTTGTATACATGGCGAAAACGTCAAACGTCGCTCATAACATAAACCCTTTTTGACATTTCGCTTTGTGCTGTCGTTTGATTGGAAGATTGTCTTTTATGGTGGTTGTTTCTTTTTATCGCTAGCTATGGCTGCGGCATCTGATGGGTATTTGTGTTATGTAAATGGAGTGGACTATGAAATGCAGATGGCAGCATCGGCGGTAGGAAGTGAGAATAAATGTGGAGTTTTGTTTAAATTCTGATACCTTTTAAGTGTTTAGTTAAATTGTTAACTAAATTGACAGAAAAAAATGTTTGACAACTAAAGATGGGATAAGAACATCTTTTGAGTTTATTAAGGTTTATTAAAAATGAAAAAAAGAATAAACATTTAATTTAATAAAAAAAACAGATTTTTGATTTTATATTTATGATTCGGATATCGTATGTGGTATGTCACACCCCAGATGGAGGAACGTGTAAGTAAAATATACATATGATGGAGGACGGAGGGTTAAGATTTGCTGTCTATAGGATAAAGCAATTTTGCAATATCTGTATAATGTACATACATCCGCTTCATTAAGGAGGGATATCACTTGCTAATAAGCTTATACAATTTAGACCTCCAGTTCCCAATGTCGTTTTCGTTCAACTCGATTCCACATCCAGCAGCTAGATCCAGCCATTAGCATGTACTTCGGAATATTCGACGGAAGGCGAAACATTCTTTTTACATAAAATCTAAGCAGCTTTTCTACGTTTTCATATTGTTTTCCGCTCCATACTAGCGATAATAAAACCGATTCCGATACAGCAGCTTCAAAAACCCTGTAGGTATTTAGCGCTATGACTAATATATTTATTTTTGAAAACATTTTTCCAAGCTACGTTGATGGCCGTTTTAGGTTTTACGAGTTTTTCTTTGAGGTGTCGTTCCATGTTTGTAGTATCTGGCAATACTATTTTATAATTTAAGCTTGAATAATTGATGTTTCAATAAATAATTAGAAGCATGAAGCACTCGATTGACAGACACCAGGCAGTAGAGACGTGTTTCACTGGCTACTACAATGTTCATATTTTTAGTTATGAATACCCCGAGAATTTCGATTGATTCCTCATTTAAGCGCCAGATTTCGTTGGAACAGTTTCGGCTTCCACCTTCGTTGAAAATCATAATTTTGGACTTAGGTTTACCACTAGTTTCCATAATCTGGTGTAGGTACTCATACAACCGATTTATCATAAGTTGTAGAGATTGAGAACAACATTGTCTGCAAACAAAAGCGCTTTTATTAACACCCTCGCATATTCCACACCTCCTGGCAAACAATCAGCTAGATCGTCAATGAACAGAGCAAAAAAAATATTGAAGCTCAGCGCACATCTCTGTCTTACTCCCGAGTACGTTTGGAACCATGCCGATAGTCCATATATAAATTATTATTAGTCCAGCATATAAATTTCCTATTAATCGCCCAAATTTTAGTGACATTCCCAAACCGTAGAGCTTATATAATAAGGCTGTCCGGTCCACCGAGTCAAAGGCTGCCTTAAAATCGATAAAGAAGGCATAGAGCTTCTTACCTTGCGAAAGAAATGTCTTGGCAATGCTACTTAGAACAATAATATACCTATGGTCAATTGTAGAGTACCCTGGCCTAACACCAGCTTGGAATTCATTCAGTAGGTTATTGGTTCCTATCCACGCATTTAATCTTATTTGAAGTAACGCAGTAAAAACTTTGTAGGATGCATTCAAAAAGGAAATACCATGATAATTCTCTGAATCCAGTATAGAGCCCGTTTTGTGGATTGGAAAAATTAGGGCCTCCTTAAATTGCTGTGCACATCCATACTCCAAAATATTATTAACCCTCACAAGGGCGACAATTTTTGCCCCTTAATCAGTACCTTAGTAACCCAGGTTAATATTTTTATTCCCTTCCTCTTTCTATGGGCTCTATGGTTTACAAAAACAAAATTCTTACTTCCTGTCTTCCTTTTAATTGTTCTTTGTTGTTTTTTGAATAAATTTTGTAAATTATATTTTTTGTGCACCTGGAAAATAACAAGGGGAATCCCCCATTAGTATGATTTACATTGGAAAATTAAATTTTATGTGAATTGAGCGAATTTCCTCATCAAATTTGTTTGACAATCATATTCAATCAGTACACTTGTAAATTTCATTTGTGTGAAAATGGATCAAAATAGAATTTAAATTTCTTTCAAGTGTGGGCATTATCCATATAAAGTATTAACATATCACATAAGCGGGGTTCACATTGAACGATTTGTTTGACACACTTGTTTGACGACCTACCAAATCGGTCAATTCGAACGGCGTTCAAACAAGTCGTCCAACTTATCGTATGGTTTTTCAAATTTTTCAACTTTTTGCCATGCTTGACACACATATCGTTCAATGTGAACGCTTGTTGTCAAACTTCAGGTAATTTTTTTATTTTTTTTGTGTATTCAATGAGTAAACATCGAAAATATGGTTTCGAGCGCAGACAAAATGTTTTAAAATTTTTGGTATTTCAAAGATTTAAAATTCCAAAAAAAATAGGAAACAGATATGGAAGGATTATTTACTACTGATTTGGAATTCAAAGACGATAATGCTGCAATTAAAGAAGTAAATAAAATACCCGCCCCATGTTCACAGTTCAACATCTTATCAGAAATGATGTGTGTCAAACATATCGTTCAATTCGAACGCTACCCTAATTTGGTCGTCCAACAAGTCTGTCAAACAAATCGTTCAATGTGAACCCCGCTATACAATCAGATAGGTAGATGTAGGATGTGCAATTTGATACATGATATGATTTTTCTTCAAGATTGGCACACGAAGTACAACAGCAATACTTGAAATCGATTCTTGTTACACTTCACTCTGATGATGAAGAAAATAGCATACATTCTTTAACAAAAGGAGGTGTGGATGTGATGAATTAAATGGTTTGTCAAAACACAACTAAGATGAAAACAAACCGCTGGCTCTATTTTACAACATCATATACATGCATACATATTCATATGTAGCTGACTTAATCTTCCGGTCCAATAATACGATTGCCTAAGACTGTGAAGTCGAGCCAACGCAGAGAGTTTCTTGAGGAGTTGAGGGAGTATTTTTGTACGCCTACAATAGCCGTGTTTTTTTGAAACGTAGCTAGCCAGTAGTTGCTAGCAAAGTCAAATTTCACACGTAAAACAAATACAACAACCAGCTGGCTAAAACTCTTGATTTTATCCGCAGCCAAAAGCAGCTGGCTAGGAATGTTGCGATATCTCATGGCAAGGTGGCGCTTAAAAATTTGTAGAACATTTGACAGACTGCCGTGTACGAAAATTATATAATTTCAATTACTAAATGATGTTTCACAGAAATAATCCACTATATTATGATTTCATATCACTTTATGTAAATTATCCATTGAATAAATTACCGAAATTAATTGTTTTCGCAACAAATAACAAAAAATCGATTTTGTTGAATGCGGAATACTTTGACATTCACACTTAACAGCTGATCGAAATCACACACATATGACCGAAATCACGCACACCAACTTGGAGGTAAGTCAGCTGGCTTCGGCTGGCTGGGAATCGTTTTAATGAACGACTGGCTAGCTACGTTTCAAAAAAACACGCCTAATAACTAGAAAAGCTCGAATTCCTCGAAATGTGGACAAAGTAACACTAAAAATCGCATTTTAGGTATTCCAATTGATCAAATTGAACACAATACCTAGACCTACCATCCAGTTTTGCCTGATGATGCTTCTCATGAAGAATCTTCAGGTGGCCAAAAAATTAGAGGTTCTTGCTTCATATGTTACTTACTTAGTTGGCGCTACAGCTCGAGGTGAACCTGGGCCTGCTTCTCGCAACCATTTGTGTGTGCGTGTTATATTTTTGCACGAATGGAAGGGACCTACAGTTTTTTGCCGACTCCGAACGGCGAGTTGAGAAGCTTCATATGTTATCAGCACAAAAACAAAAAAAAAATGGAAAAGAGCAACACAAAAGAGTTGCATACAGTGAAGGAAGGTTAAGTGCGTAGTTTGACAATGACAAAGTGCGAAACTACTAATCTATAAATGTTATATGTATGTACAATGTAAATAGTACCATACCTATGCATGTTCATAGAGGTACTGAAATATAATAAACAACAAATTGGTTTCTTTCGTTCACAAATTTAAGATGTAGCTTGCAGATACCACCCAACTGAAACTGTATGTGCAACATACTCACATGTAAAAACATACAGAATGCTTTCGCGACAACGATCAGTGGAGACCATTGCCACCGTCAATGCACCAGCGGGTATGCGTGTATGCGATACATGCGTGTAGTATACGTGATTGGGATTGCTTCGTGCTAACGCATATGTATTGTAATTGTTCGATCAGCTCTGTCGTTCCATGTTTGTAGTATCTGACAATACTATTTTATAATTTAAGCTTGAATAATTGATGTTTCAATAAATAATTAGAAGCATGAAGCACTCGATTGACAGACACCAGGCAGTAGAGACGTGTTTCACTGGCTACTACAATGTAGTCTAGATCAGCTCTAATCTAATAACTGGATAAATTTGTTTTGCAATTTGTTTTATGATAAGTAGATGCAGGGCTTGGAACAGATACAGATGATGTATGTATGTATTTATTATGTTTTGACGATTTGGCGGTAACAACGTGCTGTAATATTTAAGAAAGCGGAAAACTTAGATTGGAAGAAATTGCTAACCCACCTGCGTCACTTTTTTCTTTAATAGTCTGTTGAAAATTCTTTATCCAAGCAACTCAGTCAATACGATCCTATAATAGTTATTTTCAAATATTTTCATTTGGTGCTAAGCAAATTGTGGAGCAAGGATTTATGCCAACTTTTAAGATGCAAGCACAAGTGTAGCATTTAGCTGGAAGTCTCCTTCTAGTAGACAATTTATTACAAATACACATATGTATCTACATACAAAGAGAATATTTTTGTATGCGCAGCGAAGCGGGTACATCAGCTAGTATTCATATAATTAGAATAACTTTGAATTCATCACTAAAATACCTAAAAGCCATGCTTTATCGTTTCCATTGACTCGAAACCCTTCTTCAGTAAAGTGCCTTCCATAAAAATGAATCGTGTGCAGCTTCTCCTTAGGTCCGTTCGCGTACTTTTTTTCATCAAATATGTGTTTTCTGTCAAATTTCGAAGAGTGGGGGTAAAATAATGTTTGATCGATTCGCTTTCTTCTTTATCTCCGCAGCTTCTACAGATATCGTTGGACTCAGGAAGCCATTTGCTTGTCTTATAACCTATCACACAGTGTCCTGTGATTATTCCAGTGATTAAATATATGGAGGATTTATTCCAAAGAAGTGCTCCTTGATTTTCCGAATTGCCTTTTCAAAATTCTGGGAAAGTGGAGGACAGCCGTGGTCCCATAAGCCATAGGTTCACTTCCCTAGCATATTGAAATGGCATCCAATAGAGGTTCCCCGATAGGAGGCAGATGCATACAATACAGTCGATCTCAGAAGTTACAGGCGGTCCTACACATCCCAAAAACATAAAAAATGAGCCTCCAGCAAGAAGAAAGCACTAAAAGACTAGCACACACCAGAAAACACGCCATAAGCCATACGGATGGTCACACAAGCAGGCAGAAATCATGATGCGATATAACGGAGGGTCCCTAACAGCGATCATGGCAATGGCCGAGAACCCACTCCAAAGGTGTAACTCGATACCCAAATCTACATAAAAGTTTGATTCGCGAATAATTGTAGGCATGAGAAATGTTCCGGCCTGAGGATTTCAAATAAAAAACTTTCTGGATTAATCTTTGGAAGTTATTGCTTTGTCTGTCGCCACGTGAGCACCGTGATGTAGAGGTAAGAGCGTTGGACTACTACGCAACGTATTTAGGTTCAATTCCAGTCCTAAAAAGTTTTTTCACGGTGCCACCTCTTCGAATGTCTAACAAGCAGTCAGAGAGTATCATTTGTCATTGAGCTGCTCAACTCACCGTTCGGAGTCGGAAAAAAACTGTAGATCCGGGGGAATTCGTAAAGGTCAATTGCATAACGATGATCACAATCAAGAATTTGAAAACGTGCAAGTCCGTCAACGATTCGAAAACCTATTGCCATTGCAGCTGATTGCAAAACATCGTGCACCAGCGCATTCGATGGCATTTTAATGCGCTTGCGTCACAACACTGCAAATGATCATCGCAACTTTGACGTGATCTTCGTGCAATTGACGTTTACGAATTCACCCTAACTTCCATTCGTGCAAAAATATAACACGCACACACAAATGGTTGCGAGAAGCAGGCCCAGGCTCACACCGAGCTGTAGCGCCACCTAAAGTAAGTCGCCAGTTAAACGCATAGCTTCTACGTCTACCAAATAGATCATGTTCAAGCTTTAAGAGTACAAGCTTTGACTCCAACTATGTCCTGATTCAGCGGCCGAATGATAAGAACCAGAAATCTGCCCAAAAACCCGTAAGCACGTCTGGTCTACAGAAAATAGAGCACCTGAATGACACACACAAAAAAATTAAACTACTCAAATTAAGTCCCTCAGCTAAAAGCAAAGTCATTCGTCTTCGCGAATTCTTCTACCGCTAGCTGTAGATCCTCTGAGGTTCTTCCTGTTTTAGCCAAACAACATTAGATGCTTTAGCTGCCATATTCTCTGTCTTAGCTGTTTTCTGTGAGTCTCTGATGGAAATTAAACTGTTGAAAAAAACACAAAACCACTCTTCGCGTTTAATTTACTTTTTTATTGTCTATTTACACAAATAATTAAATATTTAAAATTTCTGTTTTTATAAAAAGAAATGCACCTAAAAACACTCATTCAGCTTAAATTAAAAAAAAACAAAAACAACACAATCAAAAAATAGGAATCAATTAAGTAGCTTGCTCAATATAAGGGCCACAACCACTGTAAAAATAGACGTCCTGAGACTAACACCGCCATTGTCTTTATCTTCTGGATCCTCTTCTTCTGGTTTTTCTTCTTCTGGTTTTTCGCCCACCCACTTTATCCTACCCTCAATTCCTGGATAGACCATCTGACGAGCCTTAATAAATGCCGCGAGGGTTTCACTATCAATCAGCGGCAAGCGCTGATTGGCCTCCTTACTTCCATTGAACTGATGCCCATCACCGCCGTTCAGTAGGAACTCAGGCAGTATCACATTGTACATCTTCTCATCGTCCAAGTCATAATAACTCGGAACCTCACATTCTGTACACAAAGTCTCTGCACTTTCGACACGATCGCCAATGGGTTTCGTCAAATTGTATACCACTCGAATGCCCGACACTTGTAGGAATCCTCCATTGGAGTCATAATCGAAAACCTCGGCCGATCGTTCCAACGCTTTGCGAACTGTCGCTCCCGATATTTTGGTCACGTATAAGTCGTTTTTAAATGGCAACACCGAAACGATGTCACTAGCGGTGATTGTTCCTTCGGAATTCTTTTGAATTGAAGTGCGTATTCCTGAAAGAGAAAATCACAAAATAAGACAGAAGGGTTGATAGTTGGTTAACTAACTTACCGCCACCCTGAACAAAGGCTATGGCAGCATCTGTCCAGTACTGTCCACCAACATCTTGCAAGATTCTGGCATAAACCATACTGTCGGCAATTAAATTTCCCAGATTGCATTCCTCTACGCGGCATACCGAGGAATCTCCTTCAAGCCGCACTTTGGTGTTACCAACGATGTCGTTTTCTAGTTCTGTAATATTTGGTCGATACAGCTCGAGCAGTTCAAGAATATCAGAGTCCTGGGGTATTTCGGCATTTAAAAGGATCGGTTGACCATCAAACTCGATGAGGTTTCCATTCTCGTCAAACTGGGGAAGAGTTGAAAAGGGATATAAGAACAAAGTACATAGTAGGAGATGACCTACGACTGTAGAACAGAGCTATTGCAGCTATAAACAGACGCTTTTCTTAGTAGGAAATGAAACTCTACAACACAGATGTGAACGGAGCCTCAAAGAGTCTTCAGACAGTGACATTTTCAATCGCAACCTTAAGAGTTATCCTGAAAGAAACGCTCTTGTCAATGATAACTACATAATTCCAAACCTGACTCTAAGTCAAAGTTCAAGTTCCAGCAAATTCAAGTTCCAGTTCAAGTTAAAGTTTAAGTTCGATTTAAAGTTCAAGTTCAAGTTCAAGTTCAAGATTCAGTCAATGTTAAGGTTTAAGTTTTAGTTCAAGCTCAAGCTCAATTTCAAGTTCAAGTTCCAATTAAAGTTCAAGTTCAAGATTCAGTCAAAGTAAAAGCTTGAGTTCAAGCGGAAGTTCAAGTTCAAGTTTAATTTCAAGTTCAAGTTAAAGTTCAAGATTCAGTCAAAGTTGAAGTTAAAGTTGAAGCCCAAGTTAAAGTTCAAGTTCAAGTTCAATTTCCAATTCAAGTTAAAGTTAAATTTCCAGCTGAAGTTCGGGTTCAAGTTCAAGTTTCAGTTCTAGCTCAAGTTCAAGTTCAAGCTCAAGTTCAAGTTCAAGTTCAAGTTCAAGTTCAAGTTCAAGTTCAAGTTCAAGTTCAAGTTAAAGTTTAAGTTCCAGCTCAAAATCAAATTCAAATTTCAGTTGAAATTCCAGTTAAAGTTTAAGATCAAGTTCATGATTCAGTCAAAGTTATAGTTTTTAGTTCAAGCTCAAGTTCAAGTTCAAGTACAAGCTCAAGGTTTAGTTCCAGCTCAAGTTCAAGTTCATATTTCTTTTCCAGTTAAAGTTTAAGGTCAAGTTCAAGATTCAGTCAAAGTTAAAGTTTTTAGTTCAAGTTCGAGTTTGAGTTCATGTTCCAGTTCAAGTTCAAATTCAAGTTCAAGTTTAAGATTCAGACGAAGCTCAAGCTCAAGTTCAAGTTGAAGCCCAAGTTAAAGTTCGAGTTAAAGTTAAAGTTCAAGTTCAAGTTCAATTTCCAATTCAAGTTAAAGTTAAATTTCCAGCTGAAGTTCGGGTTCAAGTTCAAGTTTCAGTTCTAGCTCAAGTTTAAGTTCAAGCTCAAGTTCAAGTTCAAGTTCAAGTTCAAGTTCAAGTTCAAGTTCAAGTTCAAGTTAAAGTTTAAGTTCCAGCTCAAAATCAAATTCAAATTTCAGTTGAAATTCCAGTTAAAGTTTAAGATCAAGTTCATGATTCAGTCAAAGCTATAGTTTTTAGTTCAAGCTCAAGTTCAAGTACAAGTTCAAGTTTTAGTTCCAGCTCAAGTTCAAGTTCATATTTCTTTGCCAGTTAAAGTTTAAGATCAAGTTCATGATTCAGTCAAAGTTATAGTTTTTAGTTCAAGCTCAAGTTCAAGTTCAAGTACAAGCTCAAGGTTTAGTTCCAGCTCAAGTTCAAGTTCATATTTCTTTTCCAGTTAAAGTTTAAGGTCAAGTTCAAGATTCAGTCAAAGTTAAAGTTTTTAGTTCAAGTTCGAGTTTGAGTTCATAATCCAGTTCAAGTTCAAATTCAAGTTCAAGTTTAAGATTCAGACGAAGCTCAAGCTCAAGTTCAAGTTCAAGTTCAAGTTCAAGAAAGTTCAAGAAAGTTCCAGCTCAAGTTTAAGCTCAAATCCTTTCCGTAAAGCTAAATTATAAAATTATTCCTGTTGACAGAATTTAGCACTAAGACGCGCTTCGGTTTGCTACTACGATTTAACGAAAGCCTACATTCATTGAACACAGACGTAGGAGACATGTCTAATTTCGCCGAAAGCTCTCTAAAAAAAAAGAACAACAACTCATAATTACCTGAACATGAAGTTTCCCAAGATATTTGGTATAGGCGTAGGCTTGTACGACTGGAACCTTCTTCCCACTGGATTGAGCGATAACTGTCGGGTATGGACCCTCAGGCCGTTCGCTGTCGGGTTGATCTCCGTTATACAAAAATGTATTTGTATGACCGCCAATAACAATATCGACTAGAGGACACTTTGCAGCGATTTCCAGATCCATTTGGTAGCCGGAGTGGCCAAGGGCAATGAATATCTCTATACCCTCCGATGATAGTTTTAAAGCTTCTTCACTGCAATTGGAGAAAGAATGATTTGTATCTAACTCTTGAAATGGAGTATGTTCTACTTACTTGATGGATTCAATTTCAGGTTCAAATTCAACGTCATTATTCAGGGTCAACGCTTTGGTTTCTGGCGTGACATAGCCAATGATACCGACTTTAATTCCAGACACGTCTAGTACCGCTGATTTCGCGAGGCTTTTTGTCTCTGCCAGTTCCCGTTCCTTCGAGAGATCTAAGTTTGCGGCTAACACAGGGAATGTTACCTGATTTAGAAAGGGGATCAGTCCCGCAGTGCCTTCGTCAAACTCATGGTTTCCCAGGGACTAAAAGAAGGACGGTTAGTTTATTTTAAAAGCATTCATGCGTTCTCTCTCTCTCATTCTCATACAATTGCATCGGGCGATAGTTTATTTAGAAACGCTGCTGTTATATTATCCTTGAACACAGTAAACCATGGAGTCCCGGTGTAGGTGTCACCAGCGTTTAGATAGAGAACTGGTGGCCCAGTTGTTTTTGCCTCTTCTCGGAATTTACGGATTCTAAAAAGTAAATGTTCCCACCAATTCAACGGCGATAAGATAAACTTAACGAAACTTACTCATGTGCTGTCCTAGCAAAGCCGCCATAGCATTTATTGGTGTTCTCGTCAGCTGGAGCACACTTGCCTCCACTGACGTTGGTCTGTTCAAAACGCGCATGCATGTCATTATTGTGCAGGATCAGGAATTCAATGGAAGTGGATTTTTTCACGGGAACTGATCTGGCAGATACCAGCTGGAGACCAAGCAGACTTATGATAATTACTAGTTGTGTGTTCATGTTGAGACGGGTTGTACTGAAAAGAAACAGACATAATGTATGTTACATCAGATCGAAGTTAAAGGAGCAAGGATTGAGGTGATCTTATATGCAGGAAAGGAAAAACACGAGAGCTACTCGGTTATATCGGATAGAAGAGGCCTTGCCATTGATACTGTGGTTGGAGGGATACTCAATAGTTAATATACGTTATGTCGATTAAGTGATGCTAGTAAAAACTTGTGAACTCGTCAAGCTGACAGTGAAGAGGAAGATATAGAGTGAAATTTGAATACTTGGGTCTTTAAAGCGACGGCTGCAGAGTTCTCCAGGTGCGAAGTATAAATCTCCAGTGCTAAGCTATGCTGTGGACATGGTAGAGTGTTGCGTGAGGCACTGTGATAACCTAGACTATCTCGTCAAACATGGTACAATGATCCTGGAATTGGCGAAAAACCGTGAGAACTTCGAGCCATCAGTATCGGCGGTGTTGCAGGAAATGTACGTATACCTGAAGCCTCTGGAGAAGATTAATATTTTCGCTTACGATGACATTACCCCGCTAGTGGAGGTGATCACCCGTACTTTAGAGTACATAACCACGTTCCCGGGAGACCTTATAATGGGTCTAAGAATCCTGAGGCATCTATGCATCGGAGGAGGACGAACTGATGCCAGTGAGGAAACCAAAGCGCTAAAACATCGATTTGTAGCGCTGCAATTCTACTCCAAAGACGGTGTCCTAACTTTGCTTCATATTCTGGAGAAGCTCTGCCAATACTTTGAACAGCCAGGACTTCATGCCCCTGCGTTGATGACCATCCAGAGAGTTCACTGCTGCCAGATAGTATTACCATCCCTTCACGATCTGCGAGAAATGCTCACCTTTGGAATTCAATGCAGAGACGTGGAATACAAGGACCTCACATCTATTGAACATCTCATGAAGACCTATTTCCTGATGCACTACATACCTCGAGCAAGCCAAGCGTTCAAAGAGGCTCAAAAGGTCAAAGGTGAGATCATCAAAATTCTCCTGGCATATACGCAACCAAATGAGGAAGACGAATATTCACTACACAAAAGCCTATGGACACAAATGACACGAGAGGTTGTAAAAGCCATTCTCTCCCGGTCTTCAGGTGTTGGCCGAACTGCTACCACTGCCTTTGCCACTGCCAATAACTGGGCAGCTTAAAGAGTCACAAATGCAGTGATTACACACCGCACGTAAGCTATGGTCTGTCCATTTGCACCCCGAGAGCGATCGACTAGCGCAATTGACTACAACCGTCTGTCCGACATCATTCCCCCAATTATCTGATTTACTAGCGAGAGTCTGCCTTCAATTAGCTGATCTAGCGCCCAACATGACTCTTCTAGTTTCAAAAACCCTAACTGAAGCGTATTGTTACTCAACACGCAGCATGTCCCATCTCCACTGTCTATGAGTGCACAGATAGATGACGCCCAACTCAGAGTTTAGTATTGATTGGATCCACTTCGGATCGATACTCTGGTAAAAAAAGGATTTGGCACTTTGCGAACGTGTGACCTCGGACATAGCAGATCTGGTTTCCACTTGTCCTCAGAAACCAACCTCTCGTCTGATTGTAAACGCGTCTGGAACGCACTCCAACAGCACCATGCTTCCGTACTCGTCGCGTGGAAGTAGAACCCACAACTGGCCGACCTGAAAAGAAAATCTACGTCACTCCTGTTCGTAGACGAGGATTTACTAGAGCACCACCATCCCGTGGTGATCTATTTCGTCCTCGTCCGCCGAACACGTCGAGACCACCATCGTTACACGTTGATGATTTCCTTGCCCTTGAAACTTGCGGAGCACAACCCACAGGACCAACAGGCTACAACGAAATCCCCTCCCTGATGCGTGGCTCCCGTGTGGGACGCAATCGAGGCTCACGAATATCCAACGCTGGCAATGGACCCTACAGAACCGCTTCACCATCTCCATGAGATCCATCTTTGGCACCACCCCCGCCACAGCACTTCCGTGTGGCAACATCAGAGCCAGAACTCATACCTCACTTTAGCAGTGATCGCCCTTACTCGCAGTCTCACTTCGGTGGACAGCGGTCACGAGGGCGTGGAAAGATCAGGACATACTTACGTTAAAAGTGGTCGCTATTCATAAATCTATTAATTCTTGCGTGGGATTTTCCGGGCTATAGATACATATGTATGTAAAGTCAATGAACTCTTACCCATACCTCTGTGCACTCTTACCCTGACTTCGGGGCAAGAGTGCGCAACTTGACTTGCTTAAGTTTTTTGATCAAAACATATGAAAAATAAAAAAAAATATAAAATATTTTCGTATAATTTTGTTCCTAAAATATAGAGCTACCAAATAATATGCCCTTTTGCGTGTTATCCCGACTAATGAGACACAGCTCTAGAACATATTCTGTTCGAACATGCGTTCGATAAATGGATGGTAAGCGGTGGAGGCCTATTTGTACTGAAAGATGAAATATTTATCTGATTTTTACTTTAACCCAGATATTGCCACCGTCCTTTTAAAAGAACACCAGAAGTGGTGTAAAGATATAGGCTCATTAAATGTTTGGGTAGGTGCAAACTAATTTTTTTGTTGGTCTTTGTCAATAGTATAAATCACAGTTACGAATAAATTCGGGAAAAATGCAGTTCGGAGATTTCGCTCTTGATTTTTAAGTGAAAACATTTTAATTTTTTGTTTTGTGTGGAGTGGAGAAACAAAAGTAAGAAAAACTTATTTGATTTGTGAAAAAAACAAGTTTTGTTAAAAAATAAATAAAAGTTGTGTTTGGATATTTGGAGTGATGATGGGGTTTCTCCCACCGATATATTCATATGTCCCCCTCAAGATACAAATGCTTTAATCACTGATGAAAATAGTGGGGAAGAGAATAAAGTATGCCTAGATTCGCCGGGTGGCCAGTTGCGTGGGCTGGCAGAAGTGAGAAAAGAAGATAGCGATGATGGATTCGACAATGACGATGACACTTGATTAGCAGGATTAGTCAAACGTAGGAAGTCTCTTGAAAAACCTAAGCATGTTTCGCAAAAAAAATATATGTGCGCTAGAAGAAAGACATTGCTCCGTGGGGAAGTTGGATCAAAAAAGTTTTCATAGGCAGATTGCAACTGGCCTGCTTGAATCTTTTAAAAGAACATCCCAGCAGGGTTCAAGCAGACAAAGTTCGAACCTTCATATGATTTGAGGGACACGTTCATCTAGTGGAATACAAGATGACCCAAATGCGCTGAATTCGCTACCATAAATACCCAATTTTATTTGTCGAAAATGCGATATCACATTACATCCAAAAGATTGTTTTTTGGCATATCATACAGTTTTGTAAGATATTTTTTTAGTAATTGTTATCTTTGTTAAACAATATTTGTTTTTGTCACATAGAACATGAATAAAATGAATTTGAAAAAAATAGTAAATACAATTTTGGAATCTAGATTTGGTAGTGCGTTTTGCCACCGTCCTTTTAAAAGGACTCCCATTACTGACTTAACTGCACATAAACTGAAAATAAAATGTTTTTATTTATCACTGGGAAGCTATTTTGAACTGGATTTCTTAGTCCAAACCAAAATTAAAAAAAATAAAAACCTCGGCAATAAGTGGGTTAAATCCAATTCTTACAAATCCACTTCGTTCACCTAACCATCCGAAAGCCTCCTGCACGTAGTGCTGCGTAAATATCTATCTATCGATGCTTTCGATAGTTTTTGTTTTAATATCGATAGTAAAAAAAAAAACTGCCACTTTATATGGCAATCGATGAATCACACACGTTTGTTCAAATAAAAAGTATCGATATCAACTTCTTCGAAAGGTATCGATACTATTAGCTTCAATCGAAACTACAGAGATATTTTGCAAAACTTATGTCTGTTTGTAAACTGGACACCTAAACACGATTTAAGTATCAATAGGTTAACAGAACATCTGAGCCAGAAATGAGTCAGTAAATCGGGCAGCACCGCGATGAGGAAAACAACTCAAACAGTAAATGTATTCGAAATATCGATATCAGTCGTGTTCGAGTATCGTCTTATAGATCATGTTTCAAGACATAATGCGATTGAGTATGCTCTTAGATTTGGTGTTTAGTTTTTTCAAAGCACTAAAGACAGCACAAATTACATTTTTACTTTTGCAATATATATGTACATTTTTAAATAGGAAAGAAAACAAAACAAAACAGACAAAGGCAACCACTGTTCTTTTTTAGTGTTCGGTGACAAAGACTTGCTGCCGTTACATTCTTAAGTAGGTAAATGAAATATAACCTCATGGATGGACTTCATTATAAAGCTGAAAATGAACTTTGCAACTAGAAATGGGCAAATGGACAGTTGGCAAAACCATTCAGAGATGATGACTTAGTGTGCTTAAAAAGGTTAAGGAAAACAAAGCTCCGGGAGGTGACAGGTAATCATGTGAGGTTTTTGAGGTATTCGAATTTTATTATACTTCTAACTGAATAGCTTACATCTTACAAGAATTCTTGAGAAAGGAAAAAGTGGAAGAAAGTTTGCTAAATGACATAATTCGATTTTTCTACAAATTCGTAAAGAGTATTACGTCGCATCATTTGTGGGTGGTGTTAAATAACAATTTAGAGCTCGGCGAGCATCCAAAATTCCTGATTTGGCAGGCTATCCACTATCGAAAACAATCGATACTTTTTGACCACTATCGATTGTTTCCGACAGCCATTTAAATATAGAATTTCAAAAATTTCTTTAAATGGTCGATACCTAACGCACAGAGTATATTTAAAGTTTCACAGAGGAACCTGATCTAATAAGCCAACTGTCAAAATGGCTTTAACTTAAAAAGGGGATTCCCCGTTTTATGAGTCAGTAGCGTAGGAATAGGAGTTGGTCTCTCAATTCTCTCTGTCTGTACGTAGGTAGGTATGCATTTTATGATGTCTGAACCTAAAAAGCTGGACCGGGTTTCTTTAAAACGTGGAATCTAATCTCTCTCGCTGAGAAAAGTTTATTTAATATGGTGCATTTAACTTTTTTTATTGTTACCCGTAAGAGGAAAAAAACTATCGATATATATATCGATAGCTATCGATAGTCAAAAGCCAACTATCGATAACTATCGATAGCACTGACTATCGATATTTCTCCACCTCTATCCTCTATGTACCGAAGGATGCCAACTCCCAAATTGTCGAATAGAGAGATTTTGACCTCTAATGAAAGCCGAATTAAAAAAAAAAAAGTGCGTGAGAATCTCGCGCGTTAGAAGTGAAATTTCTTAGGTTCTATACTCTGGTCCATAAATGTTTTCAGTACAGCGAAAATAGGACATTTGGCTCTCAGTATTGTTACAATAGCTTGCATAAATCTGTCCCTTTTATAAACACTCACTGAATTACCGTAGTAGCATGACAAATCGCCACAAATCGGAGAGCAATCCCCGTAGGGTTACCATCTCCTGATTTGAGAACAACACAATTCGTCGAACGAAATAAAGATAATTATGTACAAAGTGGACACCACTTTTGGCATCGATGCATAAAGATACTCGAAAAAATACCCTCTATATCATACGAACATTTCATCAAAATCGAGGTGTTACACATTTTGTACACTATTACCGAAATAGATCTTGTATTGCAATGTGCATAATGCATTGCACAAGAAAGAAGTCTTATCTGCCACCAAAAAACTATCGAAATATTCAAAAGGGTATTGCAAACTGAATTTTAAGGTTCGAATTAAAAACGACGTTCTTTATTCTTCATATTATCTTTAGGAATAAAACCAAAGAATATACAAACTCAAAAGAAGTCGCATCTCATATAAAATTTTTATATTAAAACATTTTTACCCGCAGAAGAAATTGTATATGTTGTGTATTCGGTGTGGTGAGAGTAAGACGCTCGTTATTCAGTGGACAAAACGAAACTGACTTTATTTAGTGATCTTACAAACTAGGATATGATGTTATAATGTTATACTACATTGGTGTTGCCATTGGTGTTCTTATTGTGATGTTAATACATAATACTAATACTTAACACGCTCTCCATAAGTTTTGTAATAAAGTTATTAATAGTTTATAAAACAATGCAAATTCCTTTAAATATAATATAAACTAAAAATGACTTCAATTAATTTTCTTTATAATTTTAACAATTCATATTTCATAATTCTATTTAATTCATAAAAAACTTCAATTCATTTCCTAATAATATTAATTTTCATTATAATATAAACTTAAGAAAAACTTCAATTCTTCAATTCAATATGAATTCTAATCTAATAAAATAATGTAGAGAAATGAATATGTGTTAAACTCAAGATAGACAAATTATTATGTAATCAAAACTTTATACGGTTTACTTTACTTTTTAACTACTCTTCCGTCTTGTCTCGGTCTTAATTGTCTTGATTGAACAAGTTGATTAGGCTGTTCACAGTCAACCGAAGGAATTTCGCGACTCGATGCTACCACCGGCGAACCGCTGTGTGTTCCTGGGTTTGGCTCATACAATTTACTCTCAGCCTCAGTATCATCAACCTGTACTGTACCAATATTTTGACCGCGAATTTGACATAAATGTCTTTTAATTTCTCTATTACTTTCTGAGATGATGCAGCAATAAGAACGAGGACCCAATTTTTGTTTTACAGTAGCTGGTGACCAACTTGCTTTGTTTGGATCTCTGTAGTCTCGAATAAACACTTTTTGACCCTTGTTGAAACTAATTTCGCGTGTGCCTTTAAAATATTGCTTGCTTTTATTTTGACTGTCGATAATATTATCTTTAATTAATGGTGGTTTCAATGAACTGAATCTAGTTTTCAAATTTCTACCAAAAAATAATTTTGCGGGTGATTCGTTGGTTGTGCAATGTTTTGTGTTTCGGTAATCTGATAAAAATCGATTTAGAATAATGTCAATATCGACTTGTTTATTGATTTTTAAATTAGCGTATAACGACTTTTTTAAAATTTTTACAAAGTTTTCAGCTTGACCATTGGTTGCTGGATGGCCAGGTGCTGTCAATACATGTTTAACATTGTTAATTTTCAAAAATGTTTTGAATTCTTGTGAGGTAAATTGTCGACCGTTGTCACTGACTAAAATGTCGATAATACCATAACGGCAAAATAATTCGCTCATCTTATTTATTACGAATGCTGATGTTATGGCCTTGGTTTTAAATATCTCAACCCATTTAGTAAATGAGTCAATTACTATCAGAAAGTGGAAACTATTTATAGGACCAGCAAAGTCAATATGAATTCGACTCCAAGCTGAGCATGCTGGTTCCCATGAAATTAAGGGACTTTTCTCTGGATTCGTTTGTAATTCTTGACATGCATTGCAATCTCTTATAAGATTTTTGATGTCTCTATCCATGTTAGGCCACCAAACATATGATCGAGCAAGTGATTTAGTTTTCACAATACCAAGGTGTGACAAGTGTAACTCCTTTAGAACTAGATTACGCAATTTTTGAGGAATAACTGTTCGATATCCCCACAAAATACAATGCTGTTCAACCGTCAACTCTAATGCCTTATTTTTGAATGAATCAAATTGTGAACCTTCCAAATTTTTAACAGTACCCTTTTGAATAGCATCTTCCAATTTTGATAAAATTGGATCGCGTCTTGTTTCAATAGCAATAATTTTAAAATTCAATTGCAACGTATTTGCTTTTACAACAAAGTTAATGTAATGTTCTTCTTTGTCAGTATGCTCAGAAGAAGTCAAATGTGGTATACGTGATAAATTATCAGCTTCATTTGAAGTTCCTTTAATGTACTGAATTGCATAATTGAAACCAGATAAGATGAATGCCCAACGTTGTATTCGAGCAGCTGCCATAATTGGGAGACTTTTATTTTCACCAAAGATGGTAATTAACGGCTTGTGATCAGTTTGCAAAATAAAATAATTGCCTAATAGATATTGTCTAAGTTTGGTGACACTAAAAATAATGGCTAACGCTTCTTTTTCCAGCGTACTATAATTTTTCTCACTTTTGGATAGTGCTCTGGAAATGAAAGCAATTGGTTTTATTGATTCATCAGAAAATTTGTGTGAAAGCACACCAGCAATCGCATTATTAGAAGCGTCGGTTGATAAAATTATTGGTAAGTCGGGATTAAAATGAACCAAAATTTGGTCTGAAGTGACTTCCTTTTTCATTAACTCATATGTATTCTGGCAATCTTTGGACCATTTGAAAGAAACACCTTTTTGCAAAAGATGGTACAAAGGACTCATTTTATGAGCAAATTTATCTATAAATTTTGAATAATGATTTACCATACCAATGAATGCTCTAACCTCAGATACGTTGGTAGGAATTGGAGCTTTTAAAATGTTCGAAACACGTTCATCAGTTTTTGATAGCCCGAATTTATCGATTGAAAAACCTAGATACTGTATTTTAGATTGAAAGAAAGCACATTTATTTTTGTTTAATTTCAAACCCGCTATTTGCAGTTTATTTAAAACAAGTTTTAATGTTTTAACGTGTTCCTGAAATGATTTACCTGTTACAGTAATATCGTCTTGATAAACGACAACATTCGGAATACCAAGTAATATATTTTCCATAGTTTTCTGAAAAATTGCAGCCGCTGGTTTGACACCGAAAGGTAATCTTTTCATTTTTAAAATGCCAATGTGCGTACTCCACGTGCAAAGGAGTTGCGATTCATTGCTTAAAATAAGCTGATTGTACGCATTAGATAAATCGAGTTTCGTAAAAAGTTGACCACCCTCTAAAGATGCAAATATTTCATCAATGCGCGGCAATGGGTACTTAATGTCAATTAAATGTTTATTAACCGTAACCTTGTAATCACCGCATATGCGTAATTCGCCATTTGGCTTAAGAATTGGAACTAAAGGTGTTCCCCAATCAGAACTATCTACTGGCTCAAGAACGTCTTTCTTAATTAAATCACGTAGTTGGCTTTCAATTTTACTTTTCCATGCAAGTGGAATAGGACGCGGTTTAAAGAAAATTGGTTTTGCATCACCCTTAATTGGCAGCGAAATTTTATGTCCATTAAATGCACCCAATTGTTCATTGAAAACATCATGAAATTGAGTCTTAAGCTGTTCGATAATAATCGAATACCTTTCGTCTGATTCTATTGAATTAATCTGGGTTAATTCAAAGTTGAACGTTCTCAAAAACGAGCGTCCCAACAAGGGCGGATTTTTCGTGTCTGAGACCACTACTATTATTTTTTTATTGGTACCTCTATATCTAACTACTGCATCAAACTCACCCAGTAATTTAATCCGATCTCCATTGTAGTTGACGTACGGTACACTACACGGTTTAAGTTTATCTTTATAGTATAAATTGCTGTATACTGAAGCTGGAATCAATGTACATGGGGCACCCGCATCACAAACGATGTTCATAGGTGTATCATTTAACTCCACCTGAAGCGAGTACACGTCCGTCGAATTCCTTTCGGTTAAACTGAAAACAGAAAAATCAAGCTGATCGTTATTAACAATATCAGAATCAGATAAATAATTTATTGTTTCCTTAACTTTAGAGCGGCAAACTGATGCTAAATGTCCGATCTTTGAACAGTAATGGCACGTGCTATTCTTGAATTTACACGTGTTGGAATTGTGGTTACGCCAACCGCAATGCTTGCATGACTTTTTACTGTTGTTGTCTTTGTTGTAGTTGCTGCCTTTGTATTTGTTGGTTTTTTGATGGTCCCGTTTTTTTATTAAATTGACACTGGAATCGATGACTGCTTCTGCTCGTGATGAAAATTTTGTTTCTGCTATTAATGCCTTCTTCAGCGCATCTTGTAACGACAGTTTTTCATCCTCTTCACAAATTCTGTCGAAAATTTTTCCCGATAAACCCATTATGAATTTATCCAGTATGAAAGCGTCTAAGGAACTTCCATACTTGCAGTTAATTGCTAATCTTTTGACTTTAGCAAACCACTGAGCCACTGATTCATCTGGATGTCTAGTTGCACTGTGAAAATTCCGACGTTCACGGAAAATTATGGTTGGTGGTGTGTAGTGTGTTTCTAATATTTCGCACAATTCCTTGAACGTTTTTGAAACCGGTGAATTTGGTGAACATAAACTATGTAATAAACTGTACGGCGCAGCACCAATAGACTTTAATAAAATCGCTTTTTTTATATTTTCCGCTTTACAGTTAACTTCACAAAAATGTATTTCCAACTTCTCTTTCCACTCGAACCACGTTTCATTTGCAGGAGAAAATTCCGGTAAATTTGCTGTCTGATACCATGTGGTAGTGGTGGTGGCTGCAGCTGCGTTGGAGATTGTCGCTTTGTCGTCCGGCATGATGATGAAATTTTTTATATTTTTTTTTTGTTTGACTCCTCGTCGCCAATTATGTTGTGTATTCGGTGTGGTGAGAGTAAGACGCTCGTTATTCAGTGGACAAAACGAAACTGACTTTATTTAGTGATCTTACAAACTAGGATATGATGTTATAATGTTATACTACATTGGTGTTGCCATTGGTGTTCTTATTGTGATGTTAATACATAATACTAATACTTAACAGTATACATAAACCCCTTTTCACTGTGGTAGTATTTTTTCAGGTCAAAATATTATGAAACTTGTATGCATTAGTTTATTCCTACATGCTACATCATTCAACCGCTCAAACTCGAGAGAAGATTTTCAGTCGTTTCTTACCGCAGACCTCAGTCCCCTCGCCTGTTCAACTGCCTGTTGAAGTTGGAGAAGGGGAAGCGTTTCACATTTTCGTCTGATTCAGACAAATTTGCTCTACCGCGGCTAAAAAAGTTTCATTTAAAAAAAAGCTGCACTTGCGAAACCCAACAAATTTTTCCACGAAAATGGCGGCAAGTTGCCAACACGTTCACTGACTAGGATGTGCAAAGCCTCATGTGAAGTGTCAAAACTAAAGTTCGAGCATTTTGTCAAGGAGAGGAATAACTCAAACTATTATAAAGTCAACTTGGCAAACATTGACCGAATCTCAGCTTCGAATGCATGTGATATCTTTATATATTATGTATAACCGCATTTATTAATTCTATATTAGGGGCTCCATTTAGTACTATAGTATTCATAAATTTATTTTAACCAAAATTCATTTTTTAAACTAGTTTTTGACTAAAAACTGAGTGGTCAATGTTTTACTACCCCCTTAGTCTAACTTTGACCGTACCTTAAATTTTGAAATTAAATATAATTTTTCTACTGTAGGTCAATTTATTTTATTTGTTCTATTTTTTTTTTTTAAGTAAGTTAATTAAAAATAAAAAGATTCTATTAAAAATTTTGAAAATTGAAAATTTTAAAATTAGGGTTTCATAAAACGGCCGGAAAAAAGTGTGGTCCGTGTTAGAAAATTCATATGTCTAACTTTGACCAGGCCGGTCAAAGTTTCATATACGCCGCCACACAAAAAAGTGTAATAAAAGGTACTAATAGAAGAAATTGCACTAATAGTATTAAAAATCATTTAATCTGTTAAACAATTTTTCTCCCATCTCTGAACCAATAGAGCATTCATATTAAACCATAATAGCAGATCTACTTATTAAAAGAAGTCGGAAGTATCAATTTAAAGAATTTTTTTGTTTTTCGGTCAAAGTTACACTATCGGTCAAAGTTAGACCAGTTGACGGTATGCAATATTTAAAATAGCATACATACATATGTATGTATAGTAATATAATATAATAAAATTAATTAGCTCTAAGTTTATATTTCTTGAATTTCTTTATTGTAGCAAACAAAATTACATTATTGGATACTATTGCACAATTTACAGAGATGTGGTATTATTTATTACCTTACTACTGAAAAATTACTAATGTGATACAAATAATATAATACAAATAATCTAGAAGGAAAAGCTACAAGTAAAATGTTTAATTTTCGGATTTTAAACGTCACACTCTATAGGGAGTGGTAGGGCTATGTCCCACGAACAGTACTTCATTGTGCTTTACGGAACCATGATAAAAAAAAATCCGATTTTAATATGCGAATAGCGCCCATCATGCTTCACTTACTTAGTTGGCGCTACAGCTCGATGTGAACCTGGGCCTGCTTCTCGCAACCATTTGTGTGTGCGTGTTATATTTGTGCACGAATGGAAGGGACCTACAGTTTTTTGCCGACTCCGAACGGCGAGTTGAGAAGCTCAATCGTGACAAATGATACTCTTTGATGCTTGTCAGACATTCGAAAGAGGTGGGCACTGTGAAAAACTTTTAGGTGTTTGCGGCGAGATTCGAACCCAAGACCGCTGGCTCAGTAGTCCGACGCACTAACCACTTGCGCTACGGTGCCCATCATTCTTCAACCTTAACTTTTTCATTTTATAGCACTTCGCAACTCAAAAAATAGCCATAATAACCGCTCAAAATTGAATGATCAAGAGTAAAAAAGCCCATCAAAGTGTAAATGACTAAACCCAAAAGTAAGAACGGCAAATAAATGTTCTCCTAAAAGAGCAAATACGTATTTTAACAAAAAATAACTAAATTTACATAAATTGCATAACAACTATTTTTATAAGGTTTAAATTTTGATTTGGTGTAGGTATTTACTCTTATTATTGATTTAAAACAATCAAAGAACAAATTTAGTCTGATGATGCTTTTGAAAATATAATAAAACCAAAAATATTAAATGCCAAATAGTTTCGACTTTTGGCGCTAAAGTGTTAACACGTGTTTGAATGAAATACAGCGAACGCTTTATTTTTTTTGTCACTTTGACGGAAAATACTGAAGGTTCTATCCATCGTGGGGGAAATACAACACGAGTGGTTATGAAAAGCTAGGCTTTTTTATGAGATATGAACATCATATATATTATTTCTGTAGTACCTATAGGCACCATTTGCAGCTCTCACATTTAACCAATCTTAACAAATGAGGTGTCAAAAGAAAGAGAATTTCCTGAAGCACTGACGAATTGCACTTTCACTTCATAAATTTCAACAAATTAGAAAAGCAGAAAGTTTGGATTTTGATGGTTGGAGTTCTCGCACGGGCACACTAGTATGTACATAATGGGCTGCTTATGCTTTTCGAGTTTAGATAACTCCTGAACAATAGCTACTAAAGAATTTCAAGTCAAAACCCACCATCTTTTCATCGTCTACAAAGCCGCATAAGATAGCATTAGCATTTATCGTCTTGAGCTCTACACGGCGAATGCCGTAATCAGGATCCTGTCAAAGTGATCAGTTGTGGTGCTGTGGACCAATCAATGTAATGTGCAGTCTGGAAACAGTACATCTGCACTAAATTTCAAACGTATATTGGAGTTCAGCAGGGATACGTTATCATGTGATTCATGGCAGGTATCAACATGCAAGGCACTATCTTCAACAAATCTGTTCAGCTGCTGGGGTAAGCAGACAGATGAGATATTATCGGTCGCTCACAGCGTGATGTCATAGAGGCTTTGACGTCAATTGAAGAACAGGTGAAACGAGCATCGTGGTGAACACAAAACCAAATGCATCAACAAATACAGCACCGTCTTTCCACAATTTACAAAACAGCACTATAACAGTAATATCAACTCCATCTTGTGGAAATGCATGACACTTTAGTGGAGATCTGACGAAGACTTATCCTAGGAAACCGCTGCTACTTCGGTGTTCAAAACTCGTAAGGCGAAATGCACGAAAAACTACATGTTCCAGCTCTACGACATGAGTGCTGGACGATTAACAGGAAAGCAGAAACGATTTTGAACACTTTCGACAGAATATTTGATCCAATATGCTAGGAGACGATTGGAGGAGATAAGTGGATGTGGATGTGGGTGTTGTCTTAAAAGAAAAAACACGTCAACTTCATTGGGTCGGCCACATCAACCAAATTAACAATAATGCTCTAGATGAGACGATCTTTGAATCACGGTCCCCAGATGCAAATCGACAAAAAAAGACCGAATCTCCGTTTTAAGGAGCAAGCTGTTACAGATGCCACAGCGCTTGGTCTGGAAAATTAGAAATGTAGCATACTTAGGACCGAAGAGGATGGAAGGCTACCATGTCTCAGGCAGAGTCCCTCCACGGCTTGGGAGCCTTAAACAAACCCGAAGCTTTAATGCAGGTGCAGATATCTTTTACTAGGATTCCGGAAAGTTCTTCAACATCCTAGATGAATTGTCTGTCTGCCGGAGTTCTGTCTTAAGTGGAAGAACACACTTTCGAGTTTGCAAACTAATAAAAACAATAACAACAACAACAATTTAAATTTTTTTACCGGGACACAGAACAAATAAGAAAAACACATAAACTGGCCAATTGCAATCCAAATAAAGACGATTACTAAATATATTATCTAGCGCCATTTTAAAATGATTACGGTACATAATACCACGTGTTCCCATGCCACACTTACTATTAAACTGCAGCTAATCACCAAAAGATGATTGGTGCGTCGCTAAAAGGTTTTTTTTTTAAACAAAGGTCCACGAATGTCATCCAAAGTCCAATTGCTTCGTGTTATAGAATTTTTAGTTATTTATTAAAATTAACCTGTTGTACAATTCCTGCTTGTATATGTGGTAACTATAACAAGAACACTGAAAAGCTAAAAAAAATAAACGGAGCAATCAACACATTTGTCGCGTTTGACTCACTGACTATAGGGAGCGCTTTAATCGATTAGTACCCCATAACACGAATAGAATTATGTAGGTACACATGTACATTATGTCAATACATCAATTTTCAATGTGTTTGAATTTAAATAACAAAAGATATCACATTTCACAATGCAGTACTGATAAGCGTTATAATCCGCACACGTAGCCGGAAATTATCGTTTAATATAAAAGAGCGTAAATCATTGACATGTTTGAAAAAGGATTATAAAATTAGAAGCTATCGATTAGATTAGCAATTTTACGCACAAATTCGATAAAGATCGAAGTTCCTACAAAAAGTATTTTTACAACCGTTCATACATACATACGTGGCTACATACATACACTACCTACTCAAATGTAAAATGATTTATAAATTGCTGGTAATGATACTCGTATACCACATAAGTTTACCCAAGAATTATCTTTATCCTTATCTTTATCTTTACTATTATTATAAAGAGGAACAGTTTGTATGTATGAGATAATCTCTGGAACTGCTGAACCGATTTCAAAAATTCTTTCACTAATAGAAAGCTACACTGTCCGGAATGGCTATAGGCTATTTTATTTTTTACACCTATTATTTACATTTACTCCTAACATTAAAGCAGTTATACGAATTGCAAATAGCAATGACGTGACGAGACGAAGTTGTGTTCCATTTCAACATCATTCCGCAGTACTCGCACCTCGCACGGTTTCTCGCTCCCATTCTTATGTGTTTCAATTTGGTATGTTTGTTTGTATTTGTATTTTCATTTGTATTTATTTTGGTTAAATTTGCTGTATATACAGTAAAACTTGTGAATAGTGGAATCTGCGAATAAGAGAATCTTGCGTAAGACATTTTTGGATGCCAATTTTGATTTTTTTCATACACTCTTATAAAGTGGAAACCTGCGAAATCTGGATACTGGAAAATTTTTCAATGAATTTTGAATATGAATGCGCCATAATTCATTAACATTTTGTCGGCTTCGTTTCCTTTTCCGAGAATTTTGACATTTCAATTGTTTCTTTTCGTGTGTGTCTCATTCTGCTAACGGCTATATTTAACACAAGTTGACATCTTGAACTCCTATATCGAATTTAATCCCAAAATAATAAAAGAAATTAAGTTGCCGATATTGGAAAAAATTGCGAATAGTAGAAATGTTGCGAGTAGTAGAAACAAAATGTGCACCGAAGCATTCCACTATTCACAAGTTTTACTGTATATTTATATAAAAAAATGTTATCATCATATGTGTACATATGTATTTAACTCTCTTTGTATCCCAATTTAGTTATTAGGGTATCAAAAAAGAGGCAACTATCTACTAGTTACATACGAGCGAAACTGAAATATTTGTATGGATTTTCGAAAGAATTACAGATTCAAACGCGAGTGAAGCCGCGTGCAAAGGTTAGTTTTTGTTAAATATGTACTTGATTGAATTTTACAATCATAATTATCGTAGTAGGTACGTCACAAAACATCATAGAATGCTACTTCAGTTAAGGTAGCCCTAAACGACGAACATGCTCGCCGAACTTGTTGGTGCTCGCTATGTTTTTCTCGTGTAGGGACTGGTTCGCGAACCGCTCGCTGTTGGCGAAAAATTTTGATTTTTTCATGTTCGTTGGTTTCGATGTTCGCCATGTAGGGCCATGTTCGCGAGCAAACCTAATTTTTGCTGTGAACGTCGCACAGTGGGGCACGATACCCCAAAAACCGGAATCAATTCAGGTGATGAACTGGCTATATTGAAAACAACTATTTTATGTAGGAATCTCTTATTAGTGCATAGAATGACCTTATTTGACTTTTTAAAGTTTTTTTTTTTTTGTTTTTAAACGAATGATTTTTTAACCTTAGAAAAAAGGCAAAAATATAAAAAATTCAAAAAGCAAAAAAAACATAGTTCCGCATTTTTTGGTAATGTATATTTTGAAACTATGTTTGTGTATTATAAATAATATAAATTGTTAAAATTATTTACATACATATTAACATATTTTTGAGTTTATTCCGACTCCAGCATATAAGCTGTCCCACTGTGCGTCGCCGAGTTCATATCGTGGATGAAACACAATGGCACATGTTTACACTGTGAAGAATCAACACGAAATGAATGTTCGCCAAATGTGTTCACCGTGTTGGGGATAACGCAAACGAACAAGTTCGGCGAGCATGTTCGTCGTTTAGGGCTAGCTTAAATACGCAGAAATTGAAATGTGCCACATACACACACTATGACGTCACCCACGGCTGCATGGGCTGTTAGCTCAGCTCTGGGATAAAGCAGAACGATGATTTATACCTCAAATGAATCTTAAAGGAATTTACTACAACCAAGCCATTGTTGAGTTAGGGCTGTGTGTGTAATGACAGAAAATTTGATTCTCTGCCACTTCGATCTCAAATTCTCAGGCTCCTATAAGTAATGGAGTAGTCTGAGTACACCCATAAATTCCGGCAGGAAATACAGATCATAATAGTGAAAACCGCATCTAAATCCGTTTAGTGGCTTTCGAGATTAGCCTGTACATACAGAAAAACACATTTTGGGGACTTCCTTTTATACTATGTATAGAAGACTGCAAAGTTTGCATATTGTATGGTATGTTACATTGGAACACATTTAAGATATCTGTACATACTAACATCAATTGTATGATCAATTGTATTGTCTCTTTTTCTCTTTTTTAATGCTTTCCTACCCTTAAAATGCTTTGCACAGCTTGAGCCAATACGAAAAATTAAGAAGGACGAAAGAGGAGATCCAAATCCCATTGGTCTTGAATGTTTATAAATCGTAATGAGAGCGGAAAATTGTATCTTTATAACAGCTAAGTAGACAATAAGACACCGGCGTAGGATAACAGTAGATATCTATGTTATATTTATGTATAGGTATATGTATAAAAATAAATTGGTGTCTGTTTGTACAAGCATAACTCGGCTGAACATCATCCGATTTGCATGGGAATTTTTTTGTTGGATTCGTATTGAACCAGGTAAATACACAACGGAGCCGAAAATTTGAAAATTTTGAAGAAAAATTGGAAAATTCAGGAAAATCGGTTTTCCATACATTTTGTATGGGGAATTTTCTAGTATTTTTTTCTATGATCAACGAAGTTAATAAAAGTATTTTCTCAGTGACCAAGTGAAATTCAATGGACTGGTGTTGAATTTTGTGTTTTTTTTCCAGAACATTGAGATTTTCAAAAATAAGATTATCGGCATATCGAATCTGGAGTTGCATCAATACAGGTCACCTTTATTCATCCACTGTTTTCCTGCGATTTGGTATGATAATTTAGTATATTCATTAATTTTGTGGATAACGATTTTCAATAAGGTATTCTGTCAACGACCAATTTGTGTTTAATGCAATTGATTGACGGTTTAGTGTAATAATGCCACTGATAAGATGATCGAACATTGGACCTCGCAATAAAAATATGAGACGGGTGGCTTATCGAAACGGATGAACAGCTTGCACGTCACAATAACAAGCCCTCTTACGAATTGATAACATGTAGCCGCTGTTATCCAAGAATGCGGTGATAAACCATACCTTTAAGGTAATGTCGTCAGACGAACCTTCCCATATAACCAATGTGGATCAATTGTTCTATTCCATTCGACAAACAACGTTGTTTTTATAACAAAGCGTTGGGTGACCTGAAATGTGTGAAATTCATTTTCCGGGGAAATAAAATGCATTGAATTCAATTTAATTTCAAAAGAGCTTCAGTCTTTTAAAAGAGAGGCTGTGGATCCTAAGTATTTGTAGTTTGAATAAGTGACATTTCGCAAGAAAGTGACATTATTGTTAGAGTGTTTTTACTCTTGCATTAATTTTAATAATATTGCGAATAAATTAATTTAAAAATCGGCCAATAATAGGCACAGGATATTAATAAACTGGAATACGAAGTTTTACTTCATTGTTTGCATTAGTTTTTGTGTTTATCTAACCGTAAGATTGATAGGTAAGAGCGTCACACTGAGATTTATATATTAATAAGATTTGAGCGTAGCTATTAAATTACAAAAATTACGATATTAATATTTTTTTTGTGTTATATTTTTCGTGTTGTTTTTTTTATTAAATTATTGGTAGCAAGGTAGTGTTTTAGTATTAAATGACCTTCTAAGAAGTTCTAGAAATCTTAAACCAGATTATCAGATCAATTATTTATCTGCCATGTGAGTAACACGAATGTTTGCGTACACGGGCAAAGCCAGGCGGGTCGTCAGCTAGTTAATTTATACAGAGGGCGTTAAAAAACATGGAAAATATCTAAAAGGTCAACGGAAAATCCCCATAACCCGATCTCTTATGGCCATATTATTCACTCAATTTAATCTGGGTTAAAACTCACACCCGGGTTGAAGTAAATTTAAACCGAAAATTAAACCCAACTCCGTAATATTAACTCGTTTTAACCGCACTTTAACCCGAAAAAATTTAAAATTAAATTTCAAATCCGAATAAATTTAAACTGCCTCTGGTAACGAGTTTAAAAACTTTGACCCGGGTTAAAACTCAATTTCATAGCATTGACTCTTTTCCGTTGTCAGTTCACACATTCAGATAATGAAGTCCACGCATTCACAAATTGAGAGTATGCATTTTCATTGGTGGAAGGGGAAGCATAGAGAGAGAATTCTCAGTTTTTAATTAATTTCAACTGACATTTGTCATTTTATGAATTTTTAATCCATCGTTTTTGAGTGAATATTATGAACATACGTTTAAATTTTCGGGTTTAAAAAAAGAGCGGGTTTAAAATTAATTTAAATTTGATTTACACCCAGAGTGAATAATATGACCGTTATTGTTTTTCTGTTATTAGGTAGCGGAAATGTCCTTATTGCGACTGTGCTTCCGTCAGTGTTTCCATTGTCAAACGTAGGTTTCAAGTTAAAAACCGTTATGGTCGAGTGGCTGTGTTGCACACTGCAAAAAAGAAGAAGTGATTGCATTGGGTCCAGCAGCACTGAAATTGGAAACCAAAAGTCTAGAAGACAGTTCTGTGAAGTGAAAAGTCAAATCGAAGTTTGCGATTAAAAGTGAGATGTGTTCGTTCACAGGTTAATCTGACGAATGTTTGGTGCCTTCGGTAAAACATGGTGGAAGCTCTGTAATGGTGTGGAGGAATTATGAGGAATGAACCATACAGTCATGTCGCAGTCGTGCAGCAAAATAAAATAAATCTGCAAATTTGCACAACAAAAGCCGTAATTTGACATTTATGAAAACAAGTCCTGCCAAATCGTTTGCAATGGTAATGCGGTTTTCCTAGATGTGAACGCAATATCTGTATTGCTGCAGTTTTTTTTTTTTAGGATTATGAACTCACCCAATATCCTCTCAACACCACTGTGAAACAATTCTCAATTGGAGTTGAGACAAGTTTGAAAAAAAAAGAAACAAAAAAATCAAATAAGTAAAAATTCTAGTATGTACCTAAATGTTTTTTATTTGCATTTTTAAGTAAATGTTCACTGATTGCCATTAGCATTTTTTTATCTTTTTTTTTTACGTTTACATGGTGGGCCAATACTTATGAGCGGCAGTGTAATCCACTACTGGAATATTTAGTAAATATAGTTTTTAGTATTTATTAATTTTACTTGAATCGTTTAATTTATTGTCAGACAAATTATAAAAAACAATTTAATTGAATTTGTTTTGCTGGAAAAATAATAATAAAATCAAACGATTACAATGATTGGCTAGCATTTGAAAATGTAATCCACTTCAATGTATCGCACTTAAAAATGCATTTAAACGTACTTAGCCGCAATACCCACAATCGATGGGTACTAGTCGGTACTTCACTGTATTTAATGATTTGATAATTTGTTATTGGGAATGTTGTGAACGTAGGAACGTGCTAATTGTTTTCTTTTTGCAAAAATAATAAAAAAGTACTGGTAAATTTCCATGCGCGTATTGAGTAGTGACACTGTCTGAGTGGCGTGGCGGGTGTATATTCGTGATGAATGTAAGAATTAACGCTATTGTTGGAGAGCAACAATGTCTAAGGGTTGTTGTATCTTCGATTGGAAGTACCAACCTTCATTCATATATATCACGAGTATTTACTCATGTGCAATATAAATACCACAATATGTATGGAGTACATTGCTATAAATAGGTTTCCGGGCCAAACATTTTTTACACAATCAGGCGCACCTTGGGAGGACTCAAATGAATGGGCTTTGGCTATACCAATAACTAGCCTCTAGTTAGAGTCAGTTTTGCTTTTGCCCTTACAAAGAAACTGTTTTATATAGCAGTCAACTCGATGCAAGGGTAAAGGTTATCTGCTTCATGGCCCTCATCCGGCCAATGATCGTATATGTATGTCCGGTGTGGTTCAACGTGGGATCAATCTCGATGGAAAGAATTCGGATGTTTGACAGGGGTTATCTTAAAAGCGGGTACCTACACACTATCGAACAAGAGTGTCACCCAAATCTGATATCATTTTTGCGCGAAGAAGCGAATGTACACACTATAGGTTTTGAATGACACTCAAATCATCGTTGCTCTTGTTGTTTTTCGACCCTCTCTACCTGTGTTTGCTTTTTAGATGATGAAATTTGTATACACACAATCGAGCAAAAACAAAAACGGCCGCTGAGTGTCACGCAGTAGGAAAAAATTTTGTCTATTACCCCGATAAAGTAATAACGCAATTTTTGATTAGCACATAGCACTCCTCATCCTGACTACATTCCTTACGGGGTATTGTAAGCTCAAGGGGCATCTCAGGAAGCTAGGTCTTTTAGATGTAAACTCATGCAGATTTGGCAATGAATCCATTGAAACTCCAGATTGTGGGGCACTAATCCAGAAAAGATTTAAGTGATTGGGTAAATACCAAATTACAGTGGAGGATCTACCACTCATAGCATCCAAACTCCTATTTCGATTTCTCAGGGAAATTGGTCTGAATGAGATGCTGTGACTTATGGAATTCTCACCTGGGCTAGGTGTGAGCGAAGCTCTCTCTAACCGATTCTTATAGGAATATTCACGAGACGGATGTTCCTTCGTCTAGGACTTGTAGGGGGCACAATAGATCTTAAGGTCGCGGTGCATCTCACTCTTGAATAATAATAATAATAATAACAATAATAATCAATAAGTGGTTAATGCGTTGGACTTCTACGCAGTGCTGCTCGGGTTCAATCCCAGCAAACACGTTTTTTCACGGTGCCACCGTTTTCGAATGGTATTATTTTCAAAGAGTATTATTTTTCATGAAAAAATATAACACGCACACACAAATGGTTGCGAGAAGCAGACGCTGGTTCACCCCGAACTGCAGCGCCACCTAAAAAAGAAGAAGAAGAAAGAATAGTAATAATTAGGGCTAGGATTTCGATTTTTTTGAGACACATTAGAAGCAATCTTTCCGATCCAAGAATTTTCCTTTAAATTGGCATCCAATCGTTAGTGCATATTTTTGCAACTTTCCAATAATGATCTCTTATTTCGTTTTATCTATGTTTCTATTTTTTGGTGTTTGGGCAGTTATTTTACAGTTACTTCTCTCAGAATTTTTTACACTCGTACATAGATCGTAGGTGCATTTTATTTGCGTGTTTTACCAGTGTTCAGCTTATTTTCTCGCGTTCTATACATAAATGCTTAGTTTTATTTTAGAAATCATGGCTATCGTAAAAAAAAGTTCCGAAGCTGTCTATAAAGCAGAAGGCTGAGATTTTAAATAAATTGAGTAACGGTGCATCAGTTAAATCGCTTTGTGAAACATACAAGTGCAACAAGTCAAGCATTAGCATTTGTCTTCAATGGGCTGAAGAAAACTCGGTTTCACTAGAAGATACATTCACTCTTCAAAAACTCTGAGAGCTGGCCGTCGACAAAAATGTATCCTCCAAGAAAAAGCAAACGAACGTTTTCCAATTTTTTAAATTTATCTAACCAAAAACTGTTTTAACATTACGTAAATATTTTTTTTAAATGAATTAAATATATTACTTTTCTTTTCTTTTACGACGAACAATATTCTTTTATTTTCCATACTCTAGTTTTCACGTTAAATTCTAGTTCTAGGCTTAAAGTTTTTGAGACTCGATTATTGCAACAACCTCAATTAACGCAACTTCTCGAATTTTCATTGGTTGCTTTTACCGAGGGCGTACTGTATTACCATAAATGCATATTTTGCATGTTCTTGCATATTTTTAATAATAACTGCATATTTTGTGCATATTTCCGAAAAAAATTCAACACAAAATTTAAAAAAAACAAAACCGTAGAAATGCACACACACCATTAAACTTTTTGTCGTTTTTTAGTTCTTAAAAAAAGATAGCATTTTTTTAAAAACTGGATAACATGTTGTTTTGTTTTTCAACAAAAAAATGCAAAGTTTAACTACAGTCGTACAGTTTAACTGGTCGCTATATAACGGTCGTTTTATCCGACTATTCAAAAAAAGAAAGATTACTTGTGCAAAAACCAACCCCGTGGGGGAAAGCTGGTCGCTAAAAGCGACTGGTCGTTATAAACAACGTCCTTATAGGTGACCACGCCATGGTTTTCAATGCATATTTAAGTGCATATTTCCCATTTTTAAGAGCATATTTTAAGCGCATGTTTTGCGTTTTTAAGTGCATGAAAATCCTAGCCCTAGTAATAATAATAGCACATCATCAATTTTATTCCCTTTTTTATTTTGCACTAAATTTTATTTTTGTGTATTTCTGGTACTTTCTAGTCTGATTCTAGTATTGATTCATTTTAACTGCCGAACTGGATCCTTTAAGTAGCCAAGTCCTGGGTCTTCTAAGTCGGAAAAGAAGCAGAAGACTTCAAAATATGAGGACTAGACTGTTAAATTCATAAGTAAGAGGAATCCACGGCCTACAACTACAGAAGTCTGTGCAGAGTTCAACCATTTGCAATATGAAAGCAGAAGTAACAACGACTAAAAGGCGTTTCGCTACCACATACCTTCATCGAAAAACGGTACGAAAGCCAATGCTACGTCCTCAAATTACTAGCATTGGGAAGAAAGCAGCAGGATTTGTTGAGACTCTTATGGACAGGTGAGTTGATTTTTTTTTTTTAATTGAGAATTTCAAGATCGGGCGGCTCGCTCTGCCCAACAAAATATACTCTCAACAATCAAACGTGGCGGTTAAGACCCCAGCGCTGGGGACCTCGACCATATCAGTGGAGTCATAAATAGGAAGGCGTACAGAAAATATGCCTCAGATTCACACTCATTAATAAGAAGCCTTCTTCCACGATTTGCCGAGGAAACACACCTGCACCAGGAAGAATACAAAGAAGCATTTAAAAATATAAAATTGTATGTCAACTTTAATCCAATAGAGCTGTTTTAGTACGACCTTTGCAGAAAGGCTCGAAGAAAATATCCAAAATCGAAAGAAAAGCTTTATAATATCCTTCAGAAGTCAAACGATAGAGTAAGAGTTAAGAGGCGACTTTTCTACAAAAAAAAAAGAACTGATATTATTCAATTTAACTACAAAGGTCGGAAAACTTATAGCCGCCAGTGTATTGAGTTGTGAGAAGGACAAAGCTTAATTATTAGCGCTGCACATGCGCAAACAAGTTTGCGCGTACTTTTCTTTCTTTACCTATTCTCAGAACCAGTTGTCAAGTACTTAAGGAAGGCAAACAAAAAGAGAATGTTTGCTTTTTAAACAAGTTTAAAGCAGGTGCAGAAGTATATTGGATTAGTACCGATTAATCGAGACTTAAGTGCTCTTAGCACGCGCATATGTATTGTATATGTTAGAATGAATTTTATAGGTATCAAAATGATTTACATGCACGTGCTGCAATATGATATTTCGACATAAAGAAATTGCCCTGTTTTGCAAAGAGAACTCATGCTATTCTAAAATTGAATTAAAATTGCACAAATGATTAGAGCTTCAAACAAGATGTTTAGTCTTTTAGATGTTAAAAAGGAGGGACAAGCCCGACAATGAGTTCTACCTAAGCTGGTTTCTTGATGGTTGCGTAAATATGTACACTGGTCCCTCGCTTTGCGTGGGGGTTAGGGGAATGAAAAGTCTCGCGCAATGCGAAATCGCGCAAAGCGAAACCGCGCAAAGCGAAGTACGAATTTCATGTAATTTAGGGTGTTGCGTTCCTGAAAAATGAAATGTAAGCATTTATTTAAGCCGCGCAAATCGAATTTTGGTAGGCAAATGCATTTCGCGCAAGAGTGAAACCGCGCAAAAAGAAGTCGCGCAAAGCGAGGGACCAGTGTATTATGATTCGGGGATGTATGCACTCTTGGATTGGAGAGTGTTCCAGAATAAACGGTTAGATGACAGCACAGTCCTACGTCCAATTATTGATCGATAGCCTCATCCTATCGCTTACAAAATGGACTAAATAACTCTCGGATATTGTCTTTCAAAAAGACACCGATCCGAAACAATAGGCTCACCCGTGATGGATGCAAAGCAAAGGGATGCAAATTTTAGGCTAGTTGATACCCAACTTCATTTGATCGAATATGTGAGTTATTGAGTATATTCATTTTACTTTCCACTGTTATTTGAAGTCTTGCATAAAACAAAAATATCTTTCCGGAATACCATTAATTATTCTAATTTGTACCTTAAACTAAATACCTGTCTTTTAGGCTTTCAGGTGAGAGAGGATAAGTTTAGACGAAGTCAGTTGTAGAGGGTTTCGAATGTGTTGGGAAAATTGAGCTTAGTATTTGTCTAATCATTGAGATAATATAAACAACACACAGTAAAACCATCATGCAGTTGTACTTAAATTGGAAATCAGTTTAATTACAGTGCAGGAGGTTATCACCGGACAGCTGCTACGATATGTCTCAAAATGTTGAATTTCTTCGATTGGCGGAGTATAATCGCAACTCAGGCAGCTTTCTTCCACATTTCGAAAAAAAAACCGAGCCTTCTCGCAACCATTTGTGTGTGCGTGTTATACTTTATGCACGAATGGAAGGGACTACTCGTACAGTTTTTTGCCAAACGACCGACGGGTTAAGAAGCTCTTCACGACAAATGATATTCTTGAATGTTTGTCAGACATTCAGAAGAGGTGGTACCGTGAAGGAACTTTTTGTGTGTTTACTGGGATTGAACCGGAGATAGTATGCGTAGAGCGTAGCGTAACAGGCCGTCTCCACGAGCTAAAATTCATAGCAAGA
Source organism: Brachyopa scutellaris (assembly GCA_949775065.1). NCBI lineage: Eukaryota > Metazoa > Arthropoda > Insecta > Diptera > Syrphidae > Brachyopa > Brachyopa scutellaris. Next base: position 144,892,273 of record OX459112.1, on the reverse strand, counting down.
TAATTAGCATGCTATGAAAATAGCTCATGGAGACGGCAAATAGCAAGATAATTGAGATAGCAGCTATCCATAGCAGGATATTTAGCAAGCTAAAGATATCTTGCTAATTTCTGACATTTGAGTGAAAATTGGTTGCATTCGATGCGTTTGAATAAGAAAAAAATAATTATGACCGACTGGAAGATGTCACAAGAAGAGATAATTAATTTGATAAACAATTTTCGGCAGTGGAATTATAGAAGTGCTGAGTACAAGCGGTTGGATCTAAAAAAAATGAAATATCAAGCTATAATTTGCCCACACACAAATTTGACAGTTCTCTTTTTTTTACGCTTGCTATGAAATCCTGCTATTTAAAATAGCACGTGGAGACGCGGTGTAATAGTCCAACCAATAGAGACAGTTATAATTTCACTCATTTCGCTTGTATGTCACAGCCCTTCCACTCTTTCATTTGTATACCTATTGAAATTTAAAATACAGACTTGAATCGGTGGCCCCATAATAGAAATGAACTGCTGACGCCTAGTATTTACATAATTTATTTTATTTATTTTAGTATTCTACACAAAACAGAACAGCAAAACAAGCTAGCATAACAAAAATGTAATTAAATACAAATTGCACAGCTCAGCGCAAAAGTGATTGAAACGTCAAAAAAAACATTATTACTGTTCGAGTAATTTCGTTCATCTGATATCAAAACTGCAATAACTATTCTGATGACGTTTGCTTGCTTTCCTATAGGATTATGGTTCTCTATAAAATGTCAGTTAGCATGGAGAAAAAGCGTCTTGAACCTCAATCTCAAACTCACATGTAAGCACTGCAGGACATCCAGTAGAGAGAGCAATTATTAGTTTCCAATATCTTCGATGAGGAGTCGTGACCGAGTTCGATACAGCTAACTGTGACGTATGATCACCACTAACGCAGACCAAATGTGTGCTCATTCGGATTCTAACCTAGAGCCCATAAAAAGACTGCTGATTTAGAACTATCTAGACAAAAACATTAACCTCAGGAGGTTTCTCTATAGTCTAGACATCAAGCCAGCCAACTAGATAAATAAGGCAACATCTTAATCCAGTATGTTTTCCGAAAAATGGAGAAAGTAGTTTAAAAGACCAAGTTGCGTTAATTCCGGCGCAGCACCTACAAAATTTCCACCACTATTACAAGGTAGCTGCAAGGGTTTTTGAATACGAAACGTCCTAAGGATTTCCTTCTGGCTAAACCTCATTTTCAGTTCGAAGCTCAATGAGAGAACTCGTCAGAGTCCTATAATGACAAAGGTAGCGTTGCTTGTCATGGATGAAAGAAAATCTGGTCGACCGAAGTTCGAAAACCGAAGTCGAAGAAGAAGAACGTCAACCAGGGAGAAACTAGAGAGAACTAAGGCACATCTCTAAAAACCGTGTGTGGTGTGATGGAAGCCTTAGAATTAGAGCCCACAATGGAATTCAAGACAAAAATTGTTAAGGCATGAGGATGAAATGGAAGTGTAATCGTCGTCGATAGATTAACTATTTTTAAGCTCACCCAAACATATATGTCTGCGGCACAGCAAGCCTACTTTAAAGGCAAGGGTGCGGAAATAGCACTGCACGATTTCGGCACCATTGAAAGATCGCTCTACTTTAAAGAATACACGCTTGCAGCATTTCTCGATATTGAAGGAGCATTCAACAATGTCGAGACACATGCTACTGGAAAAAGTGCTGGAAGACAACCGAATTGAATGCACCGTAATAAGGCTTATACTTAGCCATTTTAGTGGAAGCTACATCACTGCTGAACTCGGGGGAAGGCGATCACATCCAGCGGCAGGGAGGTGTTATATCACCCATTCTCTGGATCATGGTTGTGAATAAACTACAGGTGGAACTTAGATACAGTGGAATAAAAGCAACAGCATACGCAGATGATACGCAGATGGAAGCAAATCTTAACCTTCTGCCTCTAGATCTCTACATGCAGGAGGTCACAGAATAAGCCAGTCAATGTATTGGAATGCATATAGACACACCAAGATACTTATTCAGTTCAGACTACACCATCCCATACTTGGACCCTTCTCGTGGGCCTTTCCAGCAGAGAACATAGGGAGAAAAACGAAGTATCTACGGACTCCAAGTTCATCTACACCGATGGGTCCAGAATGGAAATAGGTATAGGAGCGGGTTACTTCTCGGAAGAACTAAGAACAAACAGCTCCATACGACTCCTAGACCACAGCAGCCTTTTCCAAGCTGATGTTCAAGTAGTAAGAAAGGCTTCCCAATTGGTGCCAATGATGACAATATCCCGAGAGGATATCACAATTTACATTGACAGCCAGGCGGCCATAAAAGCAATAGACACTACGCAAATAACATCTAAGCTTGTTAAGTGTTGCCACACTTGGGACGCAGTAAAACTTTGCTGGGTTCCTGGTCACAGCGGGATACCAGATAATGAAGCTGCGGATGAATTGACCAGAAGACGCTCAGCCCTAGATAGAGAGCAAGCAGATGGTGTCCACTCTGTAACCTTAAGGCCAAAATTGAGCAACGATCAATTAAGTTTGCAAGGGCGTCCGGATGGTTTGAACCAAAACACTGATAGCACGGGTGAGAACATATACTGGGTACTACAATGGAGTCACATAAACCTAAGTGTGATGAGGATGTGACCATTCTCGTCAGCCCGCATACCTAACTCTTTTTTTATAATTATCACAGATCCCTTTGATAAAATTGGTCTTGTCTTGTGCCCTTGCAATTCGAAAAGATTAGAAGATAAACCAACACAACTTCGAATCTACCTATGTACATATGGACATGAACATAACACGTAGACTCGACTCACGATTTCGAAAGATTCCATGAAGAGATCAAATCAATAAAATAAAACTCGTGATTTCGGGAAAAAAAATACGCAAAATTGTGCAATAACATTTCGTCATTTTATTGCCAAAAAACACATACACTGGCACGTGCTAATTGAATAATTCAACAAATTAACATTAAGTAGATATTTTAACCAATATTTTGCATCACAACATCAGCAGCTTGCAGGTGCTTGCAATAATTTGGTACGAATAATGTACATGTGTAAAGTCAACTGAAATCTGATTTTTTCCCCTATTGTCTCCACTTCACAATCAGTTAAGTGGGTACACACAAATATCACTCAATTACCGTAATAATTCACCATAAAATTACAATCTAAATAAACAAAAATATCTCATTATTAGCAATTCATTATTAGCATTGCTTTACAATTCCAATAAAAACTTCCATCACGTTACAAAAAAAAAAACAACAACATTTCTAAAGGATCCACAAACATCACCGCGCCAGCACCAAATAAATAAGAAAAAATTTATTTGACAGATATTTCACCAAATTATGTCAAAATAATTAATTCTAATTTTATTCACAAAAATAAAAATAAAGAAATTCCCCGAAATAAACACAAAAAAAAAAAAAAATAAACAAACCAGTCGGTGACAGAACTAAAAATATTTCGGCAAAACTAAAAGAGGGACTGTCAAAGTCACTTGACCATTTGATGGTCGCGTGCCCCCATCGATCGGAGAAATGTTAATGCACTCGTTATTTATAGTCGTTTTCGTTAAGCACTGATCGTGTCTACCCACCTGATGATCTTCAAAGCTAAATTGCAAATAAAAATCCAAATAGAAGATACAGCTATGTATAGATACACAATTATGTTTAACCGGTTGAAGACAGAGGAATTGATTCAGTGTTGATCATCCTTTTAATAGATCATTTCACCGACGGACGATCGGTTAACGCTGAACGCGGTGTGATAACTTAACAAAGATCGCGATTTTCTTTGGTACGATGCGGAAATAAATGTTTACCGATGCGACTTCGTCGAAGTTAACCTCAAGACTGACTGTGACGGTGACGCTGGCGCACGATCGGATCGACACACTAAACCGTTGTGTGTAGGTTTTCGATTTTGATTTGATTTTGGAATGTGGCCATAATCATGAGAGGCACTCGCTTGTACATATGTATATTCATCATCATCATCATGATCATCACGATCGCACTTAAAGGTGGTAGTGCTGTGCTAGCGCTAGCTAGTACGAGTAGATCGTGGATAGTTGCTAGTTAAAGTGTGCATAAAGAGAGGATTATCGTTTGGAATAGGTGTATTGTTATCGCGAACAAAACAGCAACTAATAAAATCGTTTTTTATTATTTTGATAAGATACTCGTTACTCGTAGTCGTACAATAGATGCGATTAGTTTAATAAAGCAAGAGTGTGTCGTAGATAAACTATTGTAATTTATTCACTTATTATCGGCAGCAAATTTTTGTTTGTCACATTTTGTATGGTTAAACAGAAAAGGGAAAGATACAGGGAATGGATGACATGGGTGGTTACAAGCACTGAGCACTTAATGAGTGTTTCGTGTTGCGTTTCTGAAGCGCTTTGTAGTTCAGCTAATAGAAGCAAAGTGGATATTATCTGTGTCGATTTTATTTCAATACACTAGTAGACAGAAGACAAGTGTTGATGTTTCATCAACTTGTAGACACTTGAGTGATAAAGCTGTTTTTGTTAATTTGTTTTTCTCAAATTTGGTGTTTGGTGGATACAACTGTTTTGCTCCCACTAGTATACGAGTTCGAGACCCACTTATGTCTACCGATATGTTGTATGAACATCTGCAGGTGATAAGGATCGAACAGATACTCAAATGTTGATTATAGATAGTGATATGATTGCGGTTAATGATGGCTAGAAGTTTCCCACTAAACATTCACTTCGTTTCATTATTGGGATGCAACGAACAACATTTTGAAGTTATCGCTGGATAGTTACTTACTTTTATTATTTCAATTATTTTAGAAGCACTATCAGATCTGTATTGACGTCAACAAGGAAAGTGAATTGATGTTTTTTTTTTATCTATAACGCACAGCACAGAAAAAAATAACCCAGAAAAAAATGGAATATATTCATGTGATGGGCTAGCTAGGCATGCTGAAATATTTTTTTATTATTTTATTGTTAGATTCCTAATTTTTTTTTACATTTAAAAACAAAATCCACGTTTTGCAATTATTTTCGATGAGTACGATTTCGCATAACAATAGAAGGTACAGTGCGTTTTAAAATGATAAGGTCACCTGCAAAATTGCATTATTTCACAGCGGTATACATTTTTTTGACAAAACTATATTCGAAATTGATAACGGTCCAAGATAGACAAACATGTTGTTGTCAAGTGATTTTTGTGTCACTCGCTCCACGTGAAAGGACGAAACAATTATTTTTGCATTGCAGCGTTTCAAAATTATAAGATCAGTGGACAGAAACTAAAAATGTAGGCATTTTTAGAAAATGTTTGCAGTCTTTGAATTTAATTATTAAAATTCTGAATAATGGGAAGAGGATAGGCTTTTTCAAAGTTGAACAAGGGCAGATCAACGCGTTTTTGACAGTTGGAAAGAAATTGGTCGTAAATTGGGCATAACTTTGTATGTAATTCAAATTTTTTTTTTTTTATATTTATTTTTTATGTTTAATTTTTATTCATTCCAACTTAAAACTAATATCTTAACAATTGAAATAATAATACTACTATTAGTGGAAGGAATAATATAAGTCATTCTGTAACAACTTAAACTGAACATTTACTGAATGACTTTTTATTTTTTACTAAAATTTGTACAATTCATTTAACTGATGTGGGGTAGTTATCAGTTTTACAATAAATAAAGAGAGAAGAACTTTAAAAGTAAACAAATTAAGAATTTGAACACAATTGGATTTACGAGTACAATTAAGAAGAATTTGAATGAATGCATACATATTATATTTAATTGATACATAAAGGGTGATTTTTTAAGAGGTTGAGAACTTTTTTTAAAAAAAAAACACAAAAAATTCGAAAAAATGAATGAAATATTTATTTGAATCGATAGTTTGAACCTTGCAATTTAATGTTTAAAGATAATTTCATGCAAATGTTGACCGCGGCTGCGTCTCAGGTAGCCCATCCGCTGAGTCCAATTTTGGCATACTCTTTCACACATATCGGCCGGTATCTCACGAATGAATGCATGGATGTTGGCTTCCAGTGCGTCAATCGAAGCGGGCTTGTCCCTATAGACATTAGCCTTGACATACCCCCACAAAAAATAATCTAATGGTGTCAAATCGCACGATCTAGGCGGCCAATTGACCGGCCCGAAACGTGAAATTAACTGTTCACCAAACTCGCCTCGCAATTGCGCCATTGTTTCGCGTGCTGTGTGGCATGTGGCACCGTCTTGTTGAAACCACATATCATGCAAGTCAAGAACTTCCATTTCGGGCAAAAAAAAGTTTGTTATCATCGCTCGGTAGCGTTCACCATTGACAGTAACGCTGCGATTCGCATCATCTTTGAAGAAATATGGCCCAATAATGCCGCCGGCCCATAAACCGCACCAAACAGTGGCTTTTTCGGGATGCATTGGTAGCTGTTGCAATGCTTCTGGCTGATCTTCACTCCAAATGCGGCAATTTTGCTTATTTACGTACCCATTCAACCAAAAATGAGCCTCATCGCTGAACACAATTTTTCGATAAATGAACATTTCGAACCGAGCACGAATTTTGATAGTAAAATTCAATAATTTGCAAGCGTTGTTCATTTGTAAGACGATCCATGGTTAACTTGCAAACCAAACTGAAGCTGTTTGACAGTGACACAAGGTACTAAACACACGTCAGCTGTCAAAACCAGTGTTGCCAAAACCAAACCAGCTAAAAAATCACCCTTTATAATGAACTTATGAATACAATTAGGACACATATCGGAAGAACGACTCAATATTGATATATTCGATAGTAAATAACCAATTTTTTACTTTATTTACAAACGAGTGAAAGATATATGTTCGTCTTACAGCAATCGGTAGTTTATTAAAAAAATTTGGCGCAGTAGCAGTAAAAAAATGAGAAAATTTGGTTTTATGTGCGACTGGAACATTGACCAATGCTAGGTTATTAACGCGTAAGTTATACATACTAGAATTTCTATTTGGAGTGTTCCCACTTTGCTTAAAGAATTCCCTAAGAACTTTAAAAACATAAAGATGTCTTAATGGCAGTATACGCAATTCTCTAAATAGCGGCCAACTATGAGCATGGCGACTTCTACCACAAATTATTCTTACTAAGTGTTTTTGGGCTATAAGTAACGAACCAAAAGTGTTATCATAAGATCCGCCCCAACTCGTAATACCATATTGTAACTTAGAGTTTGCAAGCCCATAGTAAAGCATAGTTAATACTTTTTTAGAACAGTAAGGTTTTACCAGATACAGTTTGCGAGCCACTCGTCTCATGTGAGATTTAACAGCTAGCGTATGAGCTTTCCAACTCAGATTGAGGTCAATGATTACACCCAAATATTTATATTGACTTACTGATTCAATTTTAAAGCAATCACTTGTGCAAGACTTAAAGCTGAACTATAATAGTCGAATGGGTTCGTACGACCACGTACGAAACTGTGCGAACACAAGGAATTTGTATTGTACAACCATAATAGCTTTTCGCTTCGATTCGTTAAGTCTTCGTCCACTTTTGCTCACTTACGAAAGGAGCGAATCCATTCGCTCTTTCGTACGAAAATTTGACATTTGACTTTAACACCTGTGTAAAATTAAATTGGAATTTCGGAAATAAAGAAATGTTGTTTTATTTGCTTTTGCATTATCATTTTAAAGAACAACAAACAAATCACGGGCAAAACGACTAGAATCTGACAACCGCCAGTGACATTCGCTTCCGTTCGCATTCTTCTATTATGGGCAACTTGAGCAATTGACATTTCGGAAGGAAACTTAACGTAGGATTTTGACACTAGCTTCCGATTGCTTTCGACTATTATAGTTCAGCCTTTATTCACATTAAAGTTGATACACCCACAAGTATGCAGAGGTAGACAAAACCTCTCACAGTCATGTGAATGAAAAAATACATTGAAATCAGAAAGTTCATTACCTAACATTTTAAAAGACATAATGTTTGTTTTCTCGCTGATAATCAACTTGTGAAATGCAAACCACTCCCTTAAAGTTTATAGATCTTCCTCAATTTTTGTAATGCAATCAAACGGGGTTAATCCTAGATATGAGAAGGCAATATCATCAGCAAACGCAGTAGTTAATCCATTCAAGTTCTGATTAAAGAAGGAGTTAATATAAATAAGAAACATAAGTGAACCAAGAACAGAGCCCTGGGGAACACCATTTTTTATTGTGAGAGAACTACTAAAACTTCCATTAATATTAACAACCTGCGTCCTACCTATAAGATACGTGCGAAGCCAATCATAAAATACTCCTCTGAAACCTGCATCATACAATTTCTTCAGAAGCAAATTGTGATCCACCATGTCAAACGCTTTCGTCATGTCTATGAAAATAGCCATTGTAGATTTGGAGTGGTTAAACCCTTCATACAATTGGGTACATAACCTCAGAATGGCGTCTTCTGTGGATTTGCCTGACCTAAAACCAAACTGATTTATCGAAAAGAATTTCTGATCGTCCAAAAAAGAAACCATACGTGATTTAAGAAGCTTCTCAAAGAGTTTCGAAAAGGTCGGAAGCAGAGATATAAGTGGATATAGGTCTATAATCGCGAACATCTTTGCGATTTCCTCTTTTAAAAAGAGGTATGATTTCCGCGCATTTCAACGACTGTGGAAAGCATCCATTACTTATGCTATAATTAAATAAGTAGCATAGTATATTACTTATATTAAAGGCAATCTTTTTTAAGAGCGCATTTGTAATGCCATCACTTGTACTAGAACTTTTGTTTTTTAGAGATAGTATGAGCTTAAATATTTCTACCGATGAAATTGTGTTGAAAACAAAGCTATTAACCTGCCTAACGGAAAACTTTTCAGGTGAAGTATTACAATTGCAAGTGTTATTTAATTTTGTAGAAGGCTTTAACCTCTCTGAAATTTCAATGAAATATTCATTAAAATGGTTCGCCATGCTACCTGATTCAGTTAAAATAACGTCATTCACTTCCAGGATATCGATAGATTTAGACTTAATATCTTTTTCTTAAATTTCATCTACAGCTCTCCACTCTTCTTTAATATTACCTTTAGCATTTTGCATCTTATTGACATAGTAATGATCGCGTGTATCTATCACTTCTTTATTTACATCTTTGCACAATTTGTCATAGAATTTTTTTAGCCTAAGATTATGTGGAGTTCTACTACATTTCGTTGCTATTTTGTTTTTCCTTTTTATTTTCTTTAAGAGATTAATAGTCATCCACGGTTTAATGAATTTTTTACTATTCGAATCATGCATCGATATAGAAGTGCAGTTTTCAATGTGTTTTTTCAAGGTCGATAAGAAAAAGTCATAGGCAACCGAAGGATTACTCTCTGCATAGACTGATTCCCAATGTTCATATCGTAAACAATAATTTAACAAAGCATAGTTTGTACGAGATTTGTTTCTGTAGGAATTTTTTTTGTAAGGGATAGTAAGGTTACCATATGATGATCCGTTAATTTTAAATTGTAAACATTCCCACAAAAATAACTCTTATTGTTTTTATGTATTCGCATGAAAATATGATCTATACAACTCTCGGTTGAGTTTGATACACGAGTTGGTTCATTCATGATACTCTTAAGACCGTACGAAGCCATTAAAAACAAATAGTTCTCGGTGTCTCTGTTAGAGTCATTCAGAATATCTATATTTATATCACCTACGACAATTAAGTTTTTAGCTTTAGTTTCACTCAAAATAGAATTGAACTCATCAATAAATACACTTTTATTGAATTCATGAAGCCTATAAATGCACAAAAAGGTTAGGTTTCATTTTCATATACGAGAGACAAATTCACTACGTCAGCACTAGGAATATTAATCAAAGAACAATCACACATATAACCAGATTTAATATAAACTGCTACACCACCGGCTGTGTAAGAATCATTGCAGTTTCCAAAAAGCAAATAGCCCGGAATTTTATAAAAATCTAACTCGTTTTGATAAATCCAAATTTCACTCAAAACTATTACTATAGGCAAATTCTCGAGAGTTCCGATATGCGCTAACAATATATGAAAATTTTTTCTTAGACTACGGATGTTCTGATGTAAACAAAGGGTTATGCCAAAGATTAAGAAAACTACTGCACAAAAAAGACTTCTGAACGTCCAAAGAAAGTAATGGACCGAGATATTCGTCGAATTTTAAAAGCGGCGTCAAATTCAATGAAAAGCTGCAATGATATCAAGTTTATTGTTTAACCCTTTGGCACGGGAATTAATTGTGACCGTATTAAAATTATGTGGGTGATATTTTTAGATCCATAATGCTTCAAATATCATGTTTTGAGACTTTCAGTTGAAAAAAATGTTTTGGAAGATGGGTTTTAGAAATGTGCATTTAAATGTACAATCCGCTCCAATTAAAAAAAATTCGTGCTGCAAATTAACAAAAAATAATTTCTCGATTTATTTGCAGATATTACATTATTACAAAGAACTAATATAAGCATGAATAGTATTACTATAAAGAAAAATCAATTCAAAAAATCTCCTTTGCTAGTCTTGCGGTTGTTTTTGGATGCCGTAGCTTTTTTTTCTATCATCAGTGAATGACTTTCCGTCTAGCTGAATATCGCGTAGCGGTCTTATCTCATTTTTTTCTTTTGATGGCAACAGGTAAAGAGGTTGAGGTGTTTGCTTCTGAATTTGATCGGTGTCCCCCGTTTTGAGGTAGTAGATGCTGATTCCCAGAAGTTTGTTGGTAATTTCTAATCGAAAATGCAGGTGATCAAGAATTTTACGTCCTGATCTCCCAATTTTTCAAAAGTCCGTTCAACTACTTGCAAACGCCGACGATATTGACATCATTGGTAGAACACAGCGAGCTGTCACCGGTGCGTTCGCGAGTATAGAAATGGAAGCGGCTAAAATGGGTTTAGCGGTAAACGAGGGCAAAACAAAATATATGCTGTCAGCAAAAAGGGACACCCAACATCGACGAATTGGACAGAACGTCACAATAGACAGCTACAACTTCGAGGTAGTAAAGGACTTTGTCTACCTCGGGTCTGCCATAACTTCAAAAAATGACTTCTCTTCGAAAATCAAACGAAGGATTACTCTTGCCAACCGCTGTTTCTTTGGGCTAAGAAGGCAATTGAGTAGTAAAGTTCTTTCTCGATCGACTAAGGAGACTCTATATAAGACCCTTATCATCCCATTGTTGCTATATGAAGCTGAAGCATAGACTTTATCGAAAGTGTCGCTTCGAGAGAAAAATCCTTCGTAAGATATTCGGTCGGGTTTGCGTTGACGGGTTCTGGAGGAGAAGATTCAACCACGAACTGTACGAGCTGTAGAGCGACATCAACCTGGTCAAAAAACTGCACATTGGGCGTTTAAGATGGCTGGGTCATGTAGAGCGTTTGGACATCAACGCTCCGGCTCGGGGAATATTCGACTCTTACCCGCAGGGTCAGCGCAGCAGAGGACGACCTCGTCTAAGGTGGCGCGCACAAGTAGAACAAGACCTCAGCCAACTTGGCGTGCGCAACTGGAGGCAGCTAGCTAAGGACCGGGCTAGCTGGAAGAGGTTGTTGGTTGAGGCCTTGGTCCACCCCGGACTGTAGCGCCACCTAAGTAAGTAAGTAAGTGATATTAAAAAGTATTTTGTTGATTTTCACACTTATGGCATTTATGTAATAGAATACTGTGTTGTAAATAGACAGGCTCTTCGCATGCAGTGCCTACAAATCTGTTTTTCCTTTGCGTTGGGTCGTTTACTTTGCAAATTCGGCACTACTTTACTGGGCCGTTGATGTCTGGTTACTACTAGGTTGTAGAATACTTTGTTGTAATGGTGTTCCAAAGAAAGTTTGTAAGCCATTACGGAAAACCGTCCTATAATCTTTGGATTATTCATCCTTGCTTCGATCTGAGGATAACTAACTACTCAATCAAAAAATGCAGAAAACGGTGGGTATTTTGATGTTCGAAGGACTAGAGAGTTTATTTTACGAAACGAAAGTTCATTCATCATTTCTATTTTGAAATTCTATTCCTTCGAAATAACTGTCATTATTCGTACGTTTGCAATTTTGAATTTAATCCTTCGAAGGCAAGGCATATTTTCCATAAAAAGCAGGCGTGACGTGCGACCCCAACAATGTCTGTAAGACACAAATCAAGATCTACCGCAGTATGCTGTGACCCTTGCCTAAAAGTGAAGCTATCAATGTGAGAAGATAGAAAAGAAAAGAGAGAACATACGATGAGATATATGTATTTGAAATGGACAGATTTTATTCCGTAGGGTTAAATTTATTTCATGATTTCTTTCGTTAATAAACTTTATTCCTTCGAATGTCAAAATACAAAAAAAAAAATCATTCGAAGGAATACGCACAATTCGTTCGACTATTCATTCGAATCTCAAAATAAGGCTGAATATGAAATCAAAAAAATTGATTGATCGCTTAGTTTAGGAGATATCAAAGTTTAAAAATTCATTTTTATGGAAATTCCATTAGGGTACCGCTTCTCGCCAGACAATATACACGTTAATTATCCTCGAAACCCCCGTGGACTGGTATTCAGCCAACAGTGAGTGTTGTCTGTAGACTGTAGGCAGGTCTTCTAGGAGTCCCAGACCAGTTTTGACGCTGTCAAATATGATTTAACAACCTTGAGAGTTGCTATGAGGATGGACATAAATGTGCATCGTGTGTGAGTCTTTGTAAGTACCCGAGCACATATGTATGTAGCTCTATGGCGTACTCCCGTGTCGACGATTTTTAATAAAAGTATAATCCTTACAGGGGCGTAGGTACTACGGATCATAACTTAACAAACTAAATGCAGAAATTGTGGGAAAACCGTCGCATTTAAAAAAAAAGTCTGCTCCTCAAGGCAATCTGTTAAAAATGGTGGTTAATGAATTAATTCGAATTGGGGTTTCAATTGAGTGACTTCTCACCGTTTTTACCAGATCTGGCAGCCTTTTTCTGTTTCCTAGGCTGACAGAGATTTTGGACGAATGAAGAGGTCAATTATAATTAGAACGGATTAAAGACTTGGCAGCATCACTGTATAGACTTATAAGGGAAAAGGCTGGATACCTTTGGAAATTCTGATAAAAAAAAATTCAAAAAGTGGTGATAACGTTGGCCCTCTTGATTCCTACATTTGACGCCACCGACTACTTCATTGAGATACTTGAAATTTCGTGTCATTTGCAATTATTTAGTCTTTCAACGTTCGACAACCTTCTTGACTATATCGTCTATCAGTACATACTTATACACATAGTCGTTAGACTTTAGTATGTTTCTGTATTTACACATATAACGGGATAGCTTGCATGCTCGGAATAACGCGGAATAACTTTGTCCAACACCAAGAACTGGTTACTCATTCAGTAAGTCGATTATCGCCTGATGATATCGCCTCGACGATAGTCTTGCGTCACGTAAATCAATAATCGACGAAACGATTATCGTCAAGACGATCATCTGCATCACATATCTCAAAAATCGACACAACCATATCGTCAAGATATGAGGTCTCGTCTCGCATTGATTTGTATGCCTTTCTTGCGTGTGGTCTCTTTTTCGTGAAGTTTAGAAAATGTTTTGGCACTTAAATTTTTTGGTTTTACAAAGTGAAAATGAAAATAAAAATTACAAATTACAAGCAATACGAAGACGAAGACAATTAAGAGATAATACCTCTTCCAACCCAAATGTAAGTACATACATATATGAACATACATTATAAACAACTCAATTTACTGCCATTCAAATAATTTAACCCAGCGCAGGTTTGTTCAACGATTTCGACTATCAAAAGAAGCATTTTTGTATTCGTATTGGAAACAATAAATGTGCCAGATGGTTGTCGTGTAACATGCATATATTCCTCCAATACTAAGACTTTCCGGTACGCTGGAGGTTCTGGGTGGAGGAGGCTACCAGTGGTTAACTGGTACACTAGTCCATCGCTTTGTGCGGGGGTTAGGGGAATGAAAAGTCTCGCGCCAAGCGAAACCGCGCAAAGCGAAGTATGAATTTCATGCAATTTAGGGTGTTGCGTTCCTGAAAACTGAAATGTAAGCATTATTTAAGCCGCGCAAATCGAATTTTGGTAGGCAAATGCATTTCGCGCAAAAGTGAAACCTCGCAAAAAGAAGCCGCACAAAGCGAGGGACCAGTGTATAATGATTTTGGGGTTGCAATCGCCCAAAGTACTCTATTAAAAATTGTTGCCGACTACCAGCATCATAGAAGCCAAAAGTGGTCCTTTATGGATAAAATGGGGAATATTCAGCAATACAGGCAAGGCTGAAATAAAATAATGGTTTTACCGATAAATACAAAAATCATATATTTAAATTCTATTCCCTTTGTACTAAGCTAGTTGTTGGGTGCATAGACAGTGCACATCTTTTTTACAGACACCACTACAAGATGAACAAATGTACATTTTTCTGGGCACCCCATCGGCATTTTAAATTGATGCCAAATCACACCACATTTTATTTATATCCTATTTGCCTTGGACAGTATTGGGTTTATAGCACTTGGACAAGTCCGGATGCTCCTCGATATATGTATGTAGTTCATCAAAATTGCTAAGTGATTCGGTGTAGCTGACCTATCAATAACATTTTAACAAGTTTTTGATCAAATAAATATAAACTAACTCCAATTACTTACATTTTGCAATTTGTTTATAGAATCATTGGCAACAAAAAAACAATCAAAATTATAGCACAAATGTCAGTTATAACAGTTTAGATGCTGTTAAACTTCTACCTTGCCTACTGTTTGAGAGATTCTGAGAGACACTGAAAGTTCTGAAGCTTTGAGTAAAATAAACGATAGACGAGACGACAATCATTGAGTTACGTAAAGCAAATTGATGATGATATCGTCGGCTACTATCGTCTAGTCTAGACGATTATCTTCCTAAAAGTTACCGAATGAATGCCCTGAGTAAATTTGACAGATTTTGGCACGGACTCGTTTCCCATTTCCATTTCGACGTAAACTGTCAAAATATTTTTATTTCTTATGATAAACAGTAGTTCTTTCGACTGTCAATGCGTTATATGAGTTTCTACCGAAAGCGCATTGATAAATTGATTAATCTCGCTGCGACAGTTATATTTCATCTACATTTTTTCTTTTTAAATGAACACAAAACGTTAGCAAATTTACTTTCAACTCATTAACTACGAGTATTATTATGTCAATTGTTTGTTTTTTCCCTCAGACGATCATCAGACGATTATATGTTTTAGCCCAAAACCTAATGAAACAGATCTTTTGTCATTTTGTCGGCAATTTAATTTGTTTGTTTATTTTCTGTCCAATTTAATTGCGATTGTGAGACAAAATAAAAGGTCAATTTGAGCGGCTTTAATAAAAGAGAGCCAAATTAAAAATAACGATTCGCCAGATGATTAGGTTGGTAAACCTAATCATTGACACTTAGTGAATGTAACAGCACTTAAGCGCGCTTTTTGTTTGATAATGACACTAGCTTTGGTACGTTTTAATGTGAGAATCGTATGAGCAGGGGACATGGTAACAAATGGGAAATTAAATGTACTTTGAAAATCATTATAAATCGCAAGAAATCAAGAAATCATATTTATTTATGACAAAAGAGTGTCTGGTGAAATTCTTAGAAAAATAAAAGCAACACCCTAGTGACGAATACGATCATAAGACTTGATTGGAACGAAGAAGGTGGTGATTACGAGAAAAGCTCTAAAAATCACGCGGTGGCTTTAATAAGCTCACAGCTAATAGGAGTCAGAGAAAAAAATCACCATAAAAAATGCTTGCCAAAATAAATGGGTGATAATTGAATCAACATATTGGATGAAGAATTCTTGAAAATCTAAACTAATACAATGGTGGATACAGTGGAGATTAAAAGTAACTACAGTTAAAATCGCTTACAACGACATCGGTTATAACGACCAAATTCTTAGGTCCCGATTGAGCTCCATTATAATCCCATTGAAAAACATATCGTTTATAACGACATCACTTACAACGACATATTTTTCCCTTTTTTAGAAATAAGATATTGGTTATAACGACTAAAATCGATGCAACAATTGCTGCGACTGCTTTTTTTTTAAACGGTATCTGTTTATCTGTAGATGCGATGTTGTACATATCTATGTACATATAATTTCGGATACGTTACAGCTTACCGTTTGTTGATGTTATACTTTTTTTGTTTTGCGTTTATTACTGTTTTAGAGTTTGTTCAACAAAAGTTTGGAAAATTACTTAGTGCTTATTTTAGTGTAACGAGCGATCGTAGATGTTTTATTTTGTTCGGTTCGCATAAAGTTGAGTTGGAAAATGAATCAGAATTGAAAAATCTTTACAACTGAAGAGAAAGCAGGTATAATTTTTAGATTGGACGCTGGAGTGGAAAATAAACCTTGCCAAAGAGCATTCTGTTTCACACTCCACTATATCCACAATTCTAAAGGATAAGGAAAAAGTTAAACAAAAAAAACAATTTGAGGAAGTAAAACTTACCATAAAAAAGAGTTCATTGCACACTGAGGTTGAAAAGGGTTTGCTTATATGGTTCAAGATACAGAGAAGTTCTAGTATACCCATCAGTGGACCTATTTTGCAAGCTAAAGCAAATGACTTTGCCAAGGAGACAAATCAATTTACTCGTACACACCATATGTACGCCTCAAGAACAAATAAAAATTATGAAACAAACATAAAAAGGGTATATTACTTGAAAGCAGATTAATCAACCTTGATATCGGTTATAGCGACCTATCGCTTATAACGACCAAATTTGTTGGTCCCTTGAAGGTCGTTATAACCGGTTTTGACTGTACATAGTTCACAATTATTATTTTTTGTATACCCAGACATTTAATATTTGTTTTCTTAATTATACTGATGTAACTTACATAATGTATAAACGAGTAAAATTTTTGAATCACGTCAAGCAATTTAGTTATAATACACCAAAACATAATACACCGGTTTGCGTCGATTCGATTTGCGTCGTTTCGAAGTTGCGTCAATTAAAAATGATCGTGATTTCGAAGCTGCGTCGTTTTTGTTTCAGTTTTCGTCGTTCACAAATTTGTGAGGTTTCGAAGTTGCGTCGATGTGTTTTCGGTTTGCGTTTTTGTTATTAATTTTATTTATCAATTTTTTTTTTTGTGTTAAAAGGGGATTTCCCAACTTATTTCACAGTGGTTGGAAATATTTTCTTATAATGATGCTAACGCGAACTGTAGTTTAAAAGTAACAAAATCTGTGACAGGCGCGAAATCATTCGACAGAAACGTCTATTGAAATTTTAAAATGAATTAAATGTCACATAATAACACAATATTGAAGTTATATTTTCTGTGTAATTTATTGATTTCTTAATAATTCGATTTTTTTAAATGAAATATACCTATTAAGAGTAAAAAAAAGTTTGGTTTTTGAATGATATATTTTATTCTGGTACCAATTAAACCAAATGTAGTGAAAATACATGGGAATCGCCAATTCGATTTGCGTTGTTTCGCTTTGCGTCGTGTTTTCCTGGTCCCAATTAACGTCGCAAACCGGGGTATTGGTGTATATGATGTGTTAAAATGCGAGATTTTGTTATTCGGGATTTATTTTAAAAAATGCGAAATTTTGTTTTAGAGATTTTGGTTTGCGGTCAATCGTACCCAACCCGTGTTAATGGGTGTTTCACCATGAGAGTTTTTCATTTGCAAAGGGTATTCGGGCCACGATAGTGCCATCTTCTTTCGGTATATCACGAGCATATAACAGATAGAGACATGAGAGTGGCAAATAAAACCTAAATGTCAGCAAAAAAAAAAAAAAAAAATCATCTACAGTAATTATAATTAGTAATTTTAGTCATGGATAGATACTCAGTGGCACAATGTGCTAAAATTATCGAAACCTATTATGAAAATGGTCGTTCGAAAAGAATGCATATCGCGCATTACGTGATTTTTTTGGTGTAAATAATCGAATAACTGAGCGTACAATTTTGAATATGGTGAACAAATTCCAGGAAACTGGATCTGCAGCAGATGTGAAATCATCAGCGAGTGTTCGTTCATTTGAAAACATTGATACATGGCTACACACTGTGTAGTACACAGCCACCGAGATCGTGCAATTTGACAGTATCAGACTTCTTTCTTTAGGGCTATCGCCAAAGTGAGGTCCATGCCAGTAAACCAGCAGCAATTCAAGAGCTAAAAGACAGCGGTGAACATTTGGCCGATATTATCTTTTACACATAATTGTTATCGATCAATAAGCATTATTCAATAAAGAAATCAAAATCATTCCAATGCAATAATTTTTTATTTACTACTCGTGGTTGCCCGGTGTGCTTCGCTACACCCATTGCGAAAAGTGTTTATGTCACAAAATTTAATGAAATTTTTTCGAGTGTCTTTTGGTGCACCGAGCGATGTCATCTGCAAGTACGAATTGTATTTGCAAATGTTGTTAAAGAAGTGCTTGGAATTGAATACATATTTAAATATGTACCTACGTAAATATATAATTCTGAATCAATTTTCCCGACATTATAAAATAGTAATGACTCTGGTGGAGAATTAAATGGCGACAACTCTATTTGGATTTAAGAAAACTGTCCAAACAATAATATAAAACTTTCTCGACCGAGTTTAAGTCAAACATTTTAAATTAAATTAAATAAAATAAAATTCATTAATTTTTAAATTCTGTGCATTACTTGCAGTAAATAAATAATTTTATTTCATTTTTGAACCATTTCGGTTAGATATAGGAACTGGCCCAATACACTTGTCTACAAAATTTAATTTTTTTTTTGCACAAGAATGAGACACATAATTTCTTGTAGATTTTTTGACGATGAATCTAAATCTGGCAACTGGCTCTAGGATTTTAGAACTTTGAGATATACTAATCCCAAAGTGCTAAAAACACGTATTTTGGCGATATTTGAAGTAATTTTTTGAGAACATCAAATTTTTGAATTCATTTCTAACTAAAGCATCCTTTAGTACTACTCTTTCCCTTTCAATCCCACTTTAGTTTGTTTCACTACGAGGTTTTTTCCTCAAGATATACCATTTTATTACTATAATGCCGTTCGTTAGTACCAAAATGCAAGATTTAAAATAGGTAATATCGAAGTACTGAAACAAACTAAAATGGGATTGCAAGGGAAAGAGTAGTTCTACAGGATGCTTTAGATAGAAATGACTTCAAAAATTTGCTGTTCACAAAAAATTACTTCAAACATCGCCAAAAAATGTTTTTTTAGCACTTTGAGATTGGTATATCTCAAAATTGTGACGTCCAAGAGCAAATCTGTTGCCAGATTTAGATTCAGCGTTAAATAATCTACAAGAAATTATGTGTCTTATTCTTGTGTCAAAAATGTTGTTGGCTAGTGTAATCAGTGGTTCATATCGTAAAAATAACCTGTTCGTTTAAGTGCTAAAAACCCAAAAACTACCATCAAAAGTTAGCTGTTAGCTGTCACCGTACATTGCTGTACTAATAATTTTGCGATTTTGGTGTTCAGCACCATCTAACGGAAAACTTGAAAATGCTTGCTTTACAAACATTTCTCATATTGTGTAAGTTTCAGCTTAATCGTACGGTGAGTTTAAAAATGTTCAATCCCAGCAAACATCTAAAAGTTTTTTAACGGTGATGCCACCTCTTTCGAATGCCTGACAAGCTTAAAGAGTATCATTTGGCATGAGGAGCGTCTCAACTCGCCGTTTAGATACGGCAAAAAACTGTCAGTCCCTATCATTCGTTTAAAACGCACAAATGGAATTGTTGCGCCACCTATAAAAGAAAGAAATAAAGAAAGACGGTTTCGAACCACCCTTGTAAGTGCAAAACCCGCATAGCATTCTCGATTTTTAGAAACATTTAGTTAAATATTCTTCACTTATCGCTTAACTACATTCCCCCTTTAAGTACTCATTGTTTCCCATTTCATAGTCATAATTTACATGAAATATTCAAAACAAAAGGTAATAAACTTAATCTAGTACAAAATGTGGTGAGTTATAGTGGTTATAGTAAGAATTTGACGTTTTCTCTTGATTTTCACTTTTCGATTGTTGATTTTGAAGATCTTTCGCCTTTTCTCGGACTCTTCTTGTTTGTGAATAAGTACCTTTGAGCAGTTTAGCGGGTTTTTGTAACTATGTACATTGTACATACCCCGGATAACTACCTAATGACCAGTGAACGGATTTTGTTGACTTTGCCTTTTTTTGCCTTTTTTTTTTACTCATATTGCTTTTTTTTGCCTTTTAGGTACTATTTGTCAAAGTAGCTGTGCACTTTCTTCTTAACTATTCGATTTATCCTTGCTCACACGAAAGAAATTTCAGTGTCCACACGTATGAGAGCAGGTTTTTCTCTTGTATGAACATACACATAACTGCACGGCACGCGTTGTTACACACTAGCGCCCATACAAAAAATCCCACATACCAATGCAACCCTAAATACATTTGCATCAACTCAATATACATGCGCTTCTTCTTGTGCCGTAGGTGCAATCTCAGGCATTCGCCGCAGTTTCATCTGACAAAAACCGTTAGACATCTGGGAAGTATTTTTTTCGTAACGCCTTTTCATCTAGACTCTAGATTCATATTCTGTGACATTATACTGGTCATACTTAGTGCTGGTCTGTTGAATATTGCGTGTGCCTGCTCCCTAAATATTTTGTTGCTTGTCATTGAAAATGAAAATGTTTGTAGTGAAATTGGAAAAAGATTTTTAGTCGGCCGAAAGACCGCATATTCAAGAGTTAACAAATTACAGGTGACTCCTAGTAGTTGTATGTATGTTATTTTAATTTGAGCACCTGATCTTAGTGCATTGCGTCCTATTTAGAAGAAGAGGTGTTAAAGATCTTGAACGGAAGGGCCAGTAACTGAAGATGGGATGAAAAAATTGTACGCCGTTTTTTCAGCAAATTAACGAAATGGCACTGCAAACTCTAAATTGGACTCAAATATTAAGTCAAGAACGTGACATCTCTAATCTTGGCTCCACTAGGCTCTGCCCATGTTGTAAGATCCTTTATTTTATTCAAGACTTTCCTGAGAGATAATCGCAGGCGATTGTTACATACCAGAGAACTTCCAAATGTTTTGGGTTACAATGTTAATAATAATGGATAAAAACCTATATTATTAAATGCCTTTTTTTTGCCTTTTCTGGCTTTTTTTGGTCAACAAAATCCGAACCCTGCTCATGACATTGGACAATTCTGCTAATACACTTTCCGGGTTATACTGTATCAGCTTTTTTCTGAATATTAATAATATTGATATTTAAATTTTAATAAATGTAATAAATAATATTGTAAACAAATTATTTAAAAATAATGTTACAGTTTTTTTATGACATAAACAACTTATTACTTGCGTGTACACAGTTTTTTTTAATGAAAATGCAAAATTATCTATGCATGTAGGTGAATAACATCTAATTTAAAATTTTATAATTACTCCATATTTATGGCCTTAATATTTTTAATTGTTTAATATTAAGTTATATAAGGTTTTCCATACAATCTTGATAAATACAAATTACAACCCACAGGCAATTGGTTTTCATATATGAAGTAAATCTATAGAAGATTTCATCGCTATCTCATAGACTAAGCGAATAAATCAAAATTTTAATTGCTATGAGTACACCTGCCCTTGGCATGATGCTATGTATTTAAAAATTTAAATTTGACTGGGTAGTTATAGATAATTGAAGCTATTTTAATTTATAAACTAATTATAAAAAAGTGTTTTATAATAAGTGCACCGCAAACGCCTTTCTGGAAAATTCTTAGATGGGCGATAAAAGCAGTAAAAGTCCAAACAGGAGAGGCGAACAATTTAATAAAACTTCATATTTTCATGTCTTACATCAATTCAAGCCGTATATTTGTTTTTCTTATATGAAAACAATCATTTATATACAATTGCGCATGTGTATGTACATAGAAACTTTGTAAGGCGTTGACTTTTAACTGTGCTGAAATGCGCCGATAATTCTGTGTTTCTTCTGCAAATATACATACTACAGTTGGCCTGTCCTGTTAGCCACCCTTGTAGGTTGGCCATCAAACGAAGTTGGCCAATTTTTAACCGCACTATGACAATTGCATCATTTGCCTGGTCCACAAGAAAGGAGACCCCCTCAACTGCTCCAATTACAGAGGCATCAGTTTCCTCAACATCGCCTATAAGATCCTATCTGCCATATTGTGTGAACGCCTGAAGCCTTTCGTCAACAACCTGATTGGCCCCTATCAGTGCAGTTTCAGGCCAGGAAAGTCCACCACAGGCCAAATTTTCACACTAAGGCAGATCCTGGAAAAAAACGCAAGAGATCCAAATCGATACCCACCACCTGTTCATCGATTTCAAGGCTGCCTATGACAGCATCCGGAGAAGGATTACTCTTACCAATCGCTATTTCTTTGAGCTAAGAAGGCAGTTGAGTAATAAACCCCTTCTCCGATCGACTAAGGAAACTCTACGTAAGACTCTTAACATCAAGGTCCTGCTGTATGGAGCTGAAGCATGGACTTTATCGAAAGTGGATGTAAGTAAGTAAGTAAGTAAGTAAGTTTATTTATTTAGCCTTTGAAAAGCTATTTAGTTAAAAAAAGATACAATATACACATTATTATTACTTTTTACAATAAGTGGTACTTAAGGACTACAAGTATTTTAATTTTACAAATTCAATTACTTTTTTTTTAAATACATTTATGTTATTTTCAGTCTTTGTGTTGTTATCTAGGCTATTATATAATTTAAATCCCTTATATATAAGTGAGTTTTGCGATCTACTTGTTAAAAAATTAGGGAGTCTTAAATCATTACAGTTTCTTAGATTATACTGTTGTACTTCTCTCACATATTGAACATATTCACACAGGTATTTTGGCATTAAGTTATTTTTTATTTTGTAGACAAAAATTAAAACATTCATCGCAATTCTTTGTTTTATTGAAAGCCACTTTAACGTGTTTAACATAAACTGGATTGAAACATACCGACTAAACTTCAATGTACATCGCATTGCCTTATTTTGCAACTTTTGCAATCTTTCTAACATACCATCACTACATAGAAACAAAATTGACGAACAATATTCAAAATGCGGTTTTACAATTACATTATAGACATTTATTGCACTTGTTATCGAGATTTTACTCCTGATTCGTTTTAAAAACCCTATCTTTTTTGCGACTTTCTTACAAATATATTCAATGTGGGATCCAAAAGATAACTTATGATCTAATACAACACCAAGATACTTAATTTCTTCTACTTTCTGGATAATCTCACCGTCTAGAGTAAGGTTGTTGTAATGCTGTTTTTCATTTATAACAAGGAGTTTTGATTTCGAAATGTTTAGCTTCAGTTTATTTTGTTTGAGCTATATGTTGATTCTGTTGATGTCTTCTTGTATTAATCTCTCACAGATCTTGCTGTCAACACCGGCTAAATATATAACTGCATCGTCCGCAAACAAAGCCAATTGACAATTTTTAACTGCATATTTCATGTCGTTGATGTAAATGTTGAAAAGAAGTGTTCCTAGAACAGTCCCTTGAGGAGCTCCAAACTCTACTTCTTTCGCTGCCGATTTCTCACCATTAACTACAACTTTTTGAGTACGATTTTTTAGATATGAATCGAACCATTCAAGCTCAGCGTCCTTTATACCATATTTGTCCATTTTATTTAGCAGATACCCTCTATTCACTGTTTCAAACGCTCTTTTCAGGTCGAGAAATACACAATACACACTTTTATTTTTAGCTAGTTCTTCTTTCCAGCTAGTTATTACTAAATTAACTGCTGATTCACATGAGTGACCTTTTCTAAAGCCAGACTGAGTACTCATAATAAGCTCGTTACTCTCAAAGTAAGTATACAATTGATTATATATAATTTTCTCAAATACCTTTTCGCAGAGTGGCAATGCATTCACCGGCCGAAATTCTTCACACTTTATCGTCCCAGTAATTTTTTCAATGGGTGTCACTATCGATTCCTTCCATGAGTCTGGAAACTTCTTAGTTTGCAAAGATAAATTAAAAATTGCTTGCATTACCGGACCTAATGTTTCGAATTGGTCTAAGTATATACTCGGACTCATAAATTGAAAGTCTTTTTTGTTCTTAATAAGTCTAATCGTTTGTTCAACAGATTCTAGGGACACATGAGTAAAGAAAAATCTTTTGTTAGACTCGCTTACAAGATTGACAAATGACACACATTGGATTGAGTTAATTATCTCGCTCACACTATTCACAAAGTACTCATTAAACTTGTTCGCTATTATCGTATTGTCTTTACACATTTCATCACCGAAGATTACATTTTTTATTTCATTTTTATCCTTTTTAAGGACAAAATATTTAAGGTTTCTCCACATTGATTTTTGGTCTCTTGAATTAGTCACTTTTAGCGCGATGTATTTGTTTTTGCACTTAGTAAGTTCATTTTTGTATTTATTTCTAACACTAGTATATTCTCTCCAATCTCCTTCGGAGCTGGTCTGTATTGCTTTAGCATGTTTAATTATTTTGCTGTTTTTTAATTGGCTCAGGTAGTTGTTAAACCACTCATTCCCGGTATACTTCTTACATTTAGTTATCACAAATTTCGACACAGATTCATTAACTTTTTCCAAAAACATGTTCGCAATCACATCGACATCATTTAGATTACATAAACAGGCAAAGTTAATATCTAAAACATTTTTAAAGTCCCTTTTATTGTATTTAAACATTGAAACCTGCTTCATTTTTTCTTTAACTTCACGAACACCCTTTAGTTCAACTATTATTGTTTCATGATCACTTATTATCAAATCCTTTTCCGTTCTTGCTTTAAATTTCTTATTAGACGTTATCACAAGATCTATAAGAGTTCGCGAACTTTGTGTTATCCTTGTGGGCTCCCGTATTAACTGAACACATGCACTATCTTTGACTATTTGTTTTAACTTTTTTACATATGTGTCGGTAGGATTCAACCAGTTAATATTAAAATCCCCTATTACAATTACATCTTTCCCTATATCACACACTTCATCCATCAATGTAGCTAGCTCTTCGCAAAACGTTAATTGTGATGAACTTGGGGATCTGTATATCGCAACAACAATAAACGAATAATCCCGAAAGTATAAACAGTTACTCGACCACCACAAAACTCTATCTCTATTATACGTTTTTAGATTTTCTGTGCGAATAGGATTTCTCACATATAGCGCAACACCACCTGTATGGGAAGATTCACTATCACACCGTCACACTATCACTGTTCGCAACATTTTTTGTAACATGGGTTTCGGAGAGGACAATGACATTAAATTTATTCGATTCCACTATGTTTTGGAGCTCATCAAAATTATTTTCCAGTCCGCATATATTGAAATAAACCATTACAGGGTTCTTTATTTGCTAATAAGCTATTTTACTTCTCTGAATCTCTTTCTTTTTTATATATACTTCACACAATTCACTTCTACAGTCGTGGGATACATTTAGATTTAATCCTAGTCTAGTATTAGTGACTAAACAATTATTGCACTTTAAATCAGAATTATTGCAGTTTCTAGCGTCATGTTCTCCACTAAATTTTGCACAAACAATTTTATTGAAGATAAATGAAGATGGATGAAGATATCCTTGGTCGCTTCGAGAGAAAAATCCTTCGTAAGATATTCGGTCCCGTTTGCGTTGACGGGTTCTGGAGGAGAAGATTCAACCACGAGCTGTACAGCGGCATCAACCTGGTCAAAAAACTGCATATTGGGCATCTAAGATGGCTAGGACCTGTAGAGCGTATGGACATCAACGCTCCGGCTCGGAAAATATTCGATTGTAACCAGGATAATAATTGAGTTTGATTTATTCTCAATGTGGTTTATATGCTCTTTAAAATCAAGTTCAGGGCTAAAATAAACACCTATGTCCTTAAAACTATAAACCCGACTGAGAGAATGATTCGATATCAAGAAGTTGAATATAGTCGGTACCCGTTTCCTAAAGAATGTCATATCCTGACACTTGAGTGGGTTAAGGACTTAACCATTCTTACATCACCAGGTACTGAAGCTATCAATGTCTGATTGCAGAAGTCTGCAGTCATTTAAGTTTGTAATTGCTTTACTGATCTTCATATCGTCGGCAAATATAAGGATGCTGCTATGTTTAATGATTGATGGAACATCATCGATAGCAAGAATAAATTAAAGTGGACCTAGGTGGCTTCCTTGAGTGGATCCTGCCAAGAAGGAGTCTGAAAGAAAACCTCTAAGCTTAACCTGATTTTTAATTTAACCTCTGGTTGAGGTAAGAGCCAACCCACGAAACAAATAATGGGCGAAAACATTACGCCTCAAGTTTATAAATAACTAGCTGTCCCGGCCGACTTCGCCCGTGTCTAAAAAATATAGTGTTACTTACAATACATGCACTGTCATTTTGTTCGAAGAATCAAAGACAGTGCGAACGCACCTCAAGGTTTGCAGTCTATCAATATATACAATCCACAAGTGTGGATTCTAAGTATTTGTAGTTTGAATAAGTGACATTTCGCAAGAAAGTGGCATTTGTTAGAGTGTTTTTATTTTTCCATTAAATTAAATAATTGTGCGAATAAATTAATTTAAATATCGGCCAATAATAGGCACAGAATGTTAATGAACTGGAATACGAAGTCTTACTTCATTGTGTGCACTAGTTTTTGTGTTTATCTAATCGTAAGATTGACAGGTAGGAGCGTCACATTGAGATTTATATATTAATAAGATTATGTCATAAAAATGCTGATCAAAAGCTTTGAAGAAATCTGTGTAGACACAGTCCACCTCATGACCATTTTCTAAGGCATTAGAACAGTAAAGAGAAAATGTAAGCAGATTTGTGACAGTAGACCTGTTTTTGATGAATCCATCTTCTTCTTTACAGATAACACCTCGACAGAGAAAAGTAAGACACCACTTGTTCAAATAATTTTGGTATGCAGGACTGCTTAGATATTGGTCTGTAGTTCGTGATAATATTTCTATCGCCTTTCCTAAAGACGGGCGTAATAAACAATTGCTTCCAGAAGCTAGGGAAATGTCCAGTCGTTATGGAGACTTCGAAAAGAAACTTCAACGGCAGAGCAAGGACGTCGCTGCATTTTTTCAGCACTATTGGAGGAATGCCGTCAGGACCTGAAGAGTACTCATCTTTCAGATATGAAATAAATTTGGAAAGAGTCTCCAAGCCTAAGGCAATGTTGGTAAAGGCGACTTGAGGAACATCTTTAAGATGCTCAAAGTATTTATCATCAATACTAAGCAGTACATCGTTAAAAGATTAACGAAAATGATCCGCGAAAGAGGTGCAGATATAAACAGGCTTATTAATAACGCTAAAACATATTATGTATAAGAAAACTCTGCTAGATATTCGTCAGACTTTTTCTTGGAATTAACTGAGCTCCAGAATTGTTTCGGGTTAACGTTTAACCTTTAAGGGGTTACATGGGTTTCACGGATTTAAAAAATCGATTTTTTTTTTATCCTATTAAATTTTACAACATCTCTAAGATATCGTTCTAAATGTTCAAGTCGATCAGAGTAATAGTTTCGGAGATAGAGCCCTTGGGAAGTTGCGCGCTCAAAGCAGTTTTATTATCACTTAAAACTTAAAACGCGATTTTCTCGAAACCGTATTTTCAAAGTCGGTTGTCAAGATTTCTCGAAAACTACTGAACCGATCTTGATGAAATTTTACACACATCTTCGAGATATTATTGACAAGGAGTTGGACGAAGGGCTTTTATTTTTGTTATGCTACTATTTTTAAAAAAGAAATGTAGAGCAAATTTTACCGAAATTTTTAAATTTTTTTGTAAAAGTGTTTGCCAAAAATCCGATTTTCACTTTTTTGTCTTTCCCTCCGTCCGAGTTCTAGTTTAAGGTATTAACTAAAACACGTATTTTTTTTTTGACTTCAGTTGATTCTGTCATGAGTTCTGCTTTCAAAGCGCAGGGGTCACCGGAAATGACGTCACAGTGGCAGAGTTTTAAATAATTTTCTACAAAAATTTCAGAAATTCTTTGTCAAATATACACTTAAGGCAGTAAAAAGTTTAATTGAAATATTTCATTTTTTATATAAAAAGAAATTGTTAAAAATAAGCCGTTTTTTTACCGGAAGAAACCCATGTAACTCCATGTAACGTAGGTAGGTAAGTTATAGTAATGGTAGGTGGGGAACATCATGATTTCACTTTATTACGCTTAACTTTCCTCTGCTAAGTGGTTCTATGGTCAAATTGTCATTATGATATCATTTTAGGGTGGAGCAATGTTAAAACAATTAGCTTTAAGACCTCTTGATAGAATTTTTAGTCGTCGTTTCCAAAATAGTGCTTTCGGTAATAATTTTTGAAATTATTTTTTGTTCAAACAAATTCGCCATCATTGGTATCAATTAAGTCAATTTCTTCACTTGGATCTTCACCTTTATCTTGCAATAACGGCTGGATGCGATCCTGATCTTTTTTAAATGACATTTTTAAATTAAGTACATAAATTCACCCATTAAAAAAACCACACAACTGGGTAGGTGGGGTGCTGACAGCGCACTTGCAGCTTGAACAGCCTGTCACAGCTAACTTGTGTAACGAAGCTTTTTTAAAACCATATGGATCTGTATAATAGAAAACAAAAGGAAGCTATTGTACCGACAACGTGTTTTGTTAGTCGCAAAGTATAATATTTAAAAAAAAAAGAGCTTGGGGTGTTGCCGGCACCCCACCTACCCAGTTAAAGGTTAAGGGATTTTATTTATTACACGTGGGCACCGTAGTGCAAGTGGTTAGTGCGTCGGACTACTGAGCCAGCGGTCTTGGGTTCGAATCCCGCCGCAAATACCTAAAAAGTTTTTCACAGTGCCCACCTCTTCTGAATGCCTGACAAGCATTCTAGAGTATCATTTGTCATGTACAGCCTCCCAACTCGCCATTCGGAGACGGCAGAAAGCTGTAGGTCCCTTCCATTCGTGCAAACATATAACGCGCAAACACAAATGGTTGCGGGAAGTTAGGCTAGGACTGCTGAAGCCAAATATTTTTTTTTTTTTTATTTATTACACAATTAGTTGAAATGTAGCATATGTTCATAGTACTATATACAGTAGTCTCTCGTTAGCGTGAACAACGGTTAAAGTGAACTCTGGATAACGTGAAGAGTTTTTTTTAACATTGACATCTCTAAAACGTGAACAAATCATGAAAACTCCTAAACGTGAAAAACAATTTCCGCTCCAAATAACTGAAAATTTCGAGCAAAATGTGTATTGAAATTAGTTTTTCTTGGTAAATCATCTCGTCTTGTATAGTTTTGAGTCAGCTACAAGTCAGTTCGTTCATAGAGAATTCAGAGACAAAGACACTCCTCGGTACTCCTTATCCTTGGTTTTTAAGATTTTGTCTTTAGAAAAATCATATGCGTAGGTTGGCTGTACAATTAAAGACATCCATGAATGGAATGAAGATATAGAAGACTCTAATGTCGCCCAAAGTACCAACATCATAAGTTGTGGAGAGAGTGGTGATGGAGATGTGCTGGAATTGCTGAAAGAAAAAATTAAACCTAGTGAAGCCATTTACATTTTTAACAAGGCTTTGGAATGGACTGAAGATGAGCTTGTTAGCCAAAATTACTTAAATGTGTTTAGACGCCTTAGGGAAACGGGGGTGGGAAAGATTGTTGAGAATAAAAAATTAAGTTTAAAAAACTAAAACCCGACTACGGGAAAAACCAACTGAAAAGTACGAAACAAGATGAAACGAAAATGATTTTCAGAGTACAGCTGTGGTCGCATGCCGCTTTGTCGAATGAATGCGTAACTATATAAATACGTTATTGTAACGGCATGCGGCCACGGCTATACTGTGAAAATCATTGTTTCGTTTCATCTTGTTTCGTACTTTTTAGTTGGTTTTTCCCGTAGTCGGGTTTTAATTTTTTAAACTTAATATTATATTAACATCTTTTTAGTTTCAAAAAATATGTAGTGTATGTATGTATAAGTGAGCAATGTCGTGTTCTACTACCCTTTCGTTTGATACCCATATTAGGGATGTAGTAAAGATAACGGAAATTCACCATCTTGGGGGGCGTCCGCCATATTGAATTTAGAATGACGTCATATCGTATGATATTCTACTCGCCAAGCCCTTTCATTTCATACCCATATTAAGAAGGTGGTAAAGATAACAGAAATCCGCCATCTTGGGGCCGTCCGCCATATTGAATTTAGAATTACGTCATGTCGTATTGTATTCTATTCGCCATGCCCTTTCATTTGATGCCACCGTCAATGCGGTTGTAAAGACTAGTCGGGTAAAAAAAAAAGAAGAAAAAAAAGGAGAGGTAGTCCGCCATTTTGCTTGGTGCGCCCACCATATTGAATTTTTCTGTGACGTCACATAGCCTGGGACACTCTTCGGATAAAGACGAATCCAACGACACCTCATTTGTTGAAATCGGTTCCATAGTTTAGGCTGTACGAGGTGACATTCTTACATACATACAAACAAACAAACAAATAAACCAAACCCAGCCTGTTAAAATCATTACCCTTCCTCTGCGTAGTCGGGTAAAATGAAGACACAAAAACAGATGACCAACTTTTTCTACTATCGTTATGGCCACGTTTTTGCTTCATATTTAAACTCATTTTTTATTCCAAAAGCTTTGTATATACTTAATATGTCCCTTTACAATAACTTTTTTCAAAAAAACTAAAAATACGGTTATGTAACAAATTAAATAAAAATACATATATAAAAACGTTTTGAAATTTCTACTGTGGGATTCTTTTGTTAAAATTTAACCTTCGTAAACGTGAACTGGCTTAGTTTTTAATTATTCACGTTATCGAGACTCTACTTTATGTATTTATATGTATGTATGCAGGCTACGGCAACGTCCTTAAAGCAAGTTTATTGCATTAAAACATTTCAATCACATATCATGAATAGGTTTACTACACTTGCGTTACGACGTCAATCTTCTAATCAGTAAATTAAGCAGACATACATACATATACAGTATTAATCTTTTCGATAATCTTTAAGTGTGATAAAACACGTAAAGTGCTAATCAATTGGATTCCAAAATTGAAATACATACTCATATTTTTTTTTTAATTAGGCATATCGATACATTTGGTACATATGAACGCAGACGCAGGTATCTGTTTAATAATACATATGGTTGGCGATTTAATCTGAACAGACAGTTAATTGTTTTTCTATTAATTGCGTATATAATATTCCTAAAAATAGAATACTCTTTTAAGATTGATGAGAACCCCCTATTCTTGGAAGATTTTATTTAATGACATATTTAAATGCACGAAAAAAAAGAGCATTCTAAATTCATAAGATAAGTAAAAACTGACCATACGAGAACATGATATATTTTGGTCTATCCTATCGGTTTCACCCATACCATTGTTATATTCTTTCAAGATGTTAGGTCTCGAAATGGTGATGTGGGTGAACGTTCCATGCGAATTAAGTTTAGCTATTTCGACAGGATTTGCTCTAAATATGATTGATGCCACACACACCACGGCATTATCCATCCTTTTGATATTTAAAATGCCAAATTCGATATAGTCTTCGAGTAGTGAGTGCCTCTTGGCATCTTCTTGGCTTGGTCATTTTTAGGCAGTGGACAATTGGGACTCTTTTTGATGTGTAAACATCTAAGCGCGCGTTAGCAAAATTTCTATTGGAGTAATTCCGCGATTTCGGGGACGGAATTCCGAACGGTTGCGAAATTTGTAACTCAAATTTCATAGCAGCGCGATGAAATATTGACATAGTGATTGCTTATGTTCTTGGTCAACTTTTATTTTATTGCGGAAAATGGCATGGTTTTCAGAAAATAGTGAAAATACTGCATATTGGGGGGGAAAATGTTATATGCTAAAAATGTTATACAGCCCTAACTCAATAATGGCTTATCGGATTGAAAAACAAAAAAATAGGTGAAACTAGTAAATTTGTCCCTGATTAATTTGAGATATAAAACATCCTCATGCGTTGTCCTGAAGCTGAGCAATGTTCAAAACAATTATTCAAAGCATCGCCTACAATTTTCTTTCAGTGGAACCACTGCCAGCAGTCGGGCGGCAGTGGGTATCGTTGCACTAGTGTGTGTGAGTATATGTGCGAGCTCTAATATGATCATTCATAATGCTTTGCATTTCAATGTTCTGCAATCATTATTACCATTTGCGGCTCTCCCACTCAACCAGTCTTAACAAATGAGGTGTCAAAAGAAAGAGCAGTGATTTGGATTTTTAGTTTATAAATATTATTAACAATCTTGCATGTAGAAAACCTACATCCTATTCACGTATAAAATGGCTACCTACTGGCCTCTATTGGCCTAGTGGTACCTTGTTCCTAAAAATAAGGGCTACTCTTCGTGATAGAGATCCTGAAAAATATTAAGTGTAGTAAACAAATTGTTTATATTTATAAAATCAGAGTGCATTTCGTCATTGCTCCAAGACATTATTTTGATTAGCCACCTCATTTGTGAATGTAGTTACGTTGAAATAATATTTTTCTATAATAACTTCATTCATATGTTTTTTTTCGAAATTATTTATACTGATGAAGCCTTCAATCATACCTACAAGCTGATATTATTTATGTAAGAACTTGGATGAAAAGTTCTTATAACCGCGGCGGTTAGTAGCGCGACGGTTTTTCTACTTTTGAGTTTAGGGGTCCCAGGTTCGTTTCCTGACGTCGACTGCTGCGAATGGTGTGGATTCGATGAGTATACATTTATGCGATTGGCTTGAATTTTATCGAACATAGGCTAGTTATAATTCACTTTCTTTTCAACAAAGTGGAGCTACAAACCCCATTCGCGTGATGTTTACACATAGCTCGGGACTGTTGGATACAGTCGCATCATTTTTTTTTTATGGTTCCTATAGAGTATAGAGCACCGTATCTATCGTGAGCACCGTGGTATAGTGGTAAATGCGTTGGACTACTACGCAATGCTGCCTAGGTTTAATTTAGGGGGGTATTCTAGTCTAGCCGTACAAATGAGTGTTTTTTGATATTCGATAAAAAAAAGCCAGTTTTTTATTAAATATTTATTAATAAAAAATTAATAAAAAATAACAACAATTTTGAAAAATCAAAAAATTACAAAGTGGGATAGTTTAAAAAAGGGGGGGAAAAAAAGAAAAAAAGACGGAAATTGAAAAAAAAAAATTCACAAAATGGAGGCTGTTTGAAAAAAAAGAAGTGATTTTTTGCCCTTTTTTCAAAGTTTTTAATTATTTAAAAAAAATAGTAAAAAAACAAAATTTTTAAATAATTCTAGTTCCATAGAGGGATATAATAAAGAAGTTCCACTCCAAAATTCAAGTTAATCGGTTCATTAGAACTTGAGAAATCACGTCAGACGTGTTGGAAAAAGTAGTTTCGAGAAAAACGCGTTTAAAGATTTAAGCAAAGTTGCAGGCAGTCTGTACTTACATTTCGTTAATCGACTATTCCTGCTCCATACATTGGGCCAGAATACCTACGTACTCTAGAATAGTTTAGAGTAAACTGAGCTTGTGGTCGCCGTGGTCGTGGTGGTTAGTGCGTTGGACTACCACGCAATGCTGCCCGGGTTCAACTCCTGGCCGGGTTTGACACCTAAAAGAGTTTTTTCACGGTGCCACCTCTTTCGAATGTCTGACAAGCATCAAAGAGTATCATTTGTCACGATTGAGCTTCTCAACTCGCCGTTCGGAGTCGGCAAAAAACGACCTTCATATAATGACTTTCTGAGAATTCATGGTGTAGGATAATTCAGCCTCAGGAAGTCAGGATATATTTTTGAAGGTGTAGACCTTCTTTAAAAATATGAAAAAAAAAAATAAAAACCATTTTTTTCAAAATTCTAGACTAGAATACCCTCTTAGACATATAAAAGTTTTTTCAAGGTGCTACCTCTTTCGAATGTCTGACAGGCAATCAAAAAACGCCACCTAAAGAAAGCTAAATGCCTAAATGCTTCAAGTAAAATAGCATAGTAATTCCAGTAAAGACATTATTGAAGTAGTGGCAATATAGTAAAGCCTTCAATTCCGGGGGCATGGCTTGAATCATTTCTAATAAAGGAGCTACACATTTCCCACATTTGGTCTCCAAAACAGGGTTGATAGGTCTAGTAGCTCTTTTTGTATTAGTTTTCCACTTAAATGCATCTCCCCGGCAGATGTACATATGTAAGTATATATGTGCCAGACTCCGCTAAGACCGACGCAACGCGTCTTCCGCTTGGTTTGAGGAGCTTCCAATACGTCCACATTCTCTAGCACCTCAATCTTTAGAACAAGTGCTTTTTAGTATCATATTAAGAGTTTCAATTTACAGTAAGAAATCAACTGCACGTTTGAAATCGGAAGTCACCATAAGCACTAAGGTTCGGGATGTAATCATCATCTTCGTATTTCTCATTTTCCATGTGAAGTTCGCACGGCTGTAATAGCAATGTACGATGATGAAAATCACCGGTACCTGCCTCATGTTCCATCAGCTTCATCTTCTCCAGACAATGCGTCCGAATCTGGCATCTTTATAAAGGGTGTGCTCGGAAATACATCCTCTTCATCAACCGATTGCACCATCTCCTCCAAATATTTAAGTGCTCCATCGGTACTTTTAAATTAGAAGAATTATAACTTATATTGTATTATAATTTATCACACCAAAATGAAGACAATAACTTTTTGAATACAAGCAAACGATAAGAAAATATATCTTAAATAAATTGCTGAATAAATTTTTATTTGCATGCGGTATGTACGACTGTGACCATATGGTAACAGCTACATTCAAACCAAGATACCAATAAATCCGACTCAACAACAAAATTTATAGAAAATGTTTTCTTATATTCTGATATTATGACCAAAGTCACGAATCGCAAACATAATTGTTATTTTGGCTCGTATGGATATTCTTAATTGAAGCGACGCTCCATTTTAGCTT
This sequence comes from Brachyopa scutellaris, assembly GCA_949775065.1. Classification (NCBI taxonomy): domain Eukaryota; kingdom Metazoa; phylum Arthropoda; class Insecta; order Diptera; family Syrphidae; genus Brachyopa; species Brachyopa scutellaris. The sequence goes on along the minus strand of OX459112.1, from coordinate 144,857,054 downwards.
TTTAACACTTCTTAAAAAATACAAAACTATGTGACCTGATAACGTGGCTTAGTGACGTGCAAATGTATCACATCGTAGCTTAAAAGAAAGGTCGAATCATTTTTAAAACACTATCAGATCTGTGTCATGGTGTGCTTAATACAAGCAACAGCCATAAGCAGAAATTCGCCAGGGCAAAATATGCATCAACAGGCTCATCATTTAGTGCTGGTGTTAGTGGTTAGGCTACGCTACATTTCAACACTACCACTAGCAATAAATAAACAAATATAAGAACAAATATACATAATTAGAGTTTATGTTCGAGGAACTACATTACGCAAGACATTTTTAAGTGTAATTTTGTTAAGATTAAAGTCAAGAATGTTTACATTTAAGTTATAGATTTTACTCATGCGGCTAATAGGCTCATGCATCCCGTAATTTGTTCTGTGATGAGGAACATGCAGTAACTCTATACTACGCAGGTGATGCGATCCCCCACGAAAGTTTAATCCCAAACAGGATAATAAGTCAGGTGCATCAATCAGACCTGAGATCAGCTGATGCATAAAAATTATATCATTATTGACCCTTCTTTGAGCCAAAGGCTGCATTTGCAACAGTTTTATCCGATGCAAATATGGGGGGAGGTTAAAAGGATCGTCCCAGGGAAGACCCTTCAATGCGAATCGAATGAAGCGTCGCTGGACAGCTTCAATACGAGTATTGAGATTTTTCTGATAAGGTGTCCATACTTGCGAAGCATATTCGAGGTGAGGACGGACAAGACTGTTAAATAGTGAGAGGGTGACATAAGGATAAGACTCAGTTGCATCAATACTAGCGCGTGGTGATATCTTCTTACAACTGTTTGAAAAGTATCGGTAAGTGAAACACTACCAGTGTGACCATACGATAACAGTCGTCCTAATTTATGAAGTCGGTTAATTTATGAAGCACTTACCGACATTTTCAAAAAATAACGAAAAACTCATAGTCTACTTAAAATTACGTTTAAAAAAGTGTTTGTCCCAATTATTAATTTGCACAGCACTATATGTATGTTATTTGTAAACTTCCGTAAGTCGTAACCAAGCATTCGCGATTTGCACCTTTTGACAGCCAGTGATCGCTCCTAGTCATTTTAATTATTTTTATATATATAGTACATATAAAAATATATACTCGTATACATATTAAAATACATATAAAAAAAGCCACAGCTGTAAGTTGGTTTGTTGTTCTATTTATTAAATGTGGAAAATACAAAAAAAAAAACCCATAACAAAAAAAAAAGTGTCACCAAGACCAAAAATACTTTTCTTCAGAGCAAGCTGATACTATATTAAAAAATGTTTAAATTGCCAATTCCGCTGAATATACAAATGAGAAAACATAGGCACCTAAAAATAAAGGAACAAATTAATCTTCAACTCTTAAAATATTATTCATATTTATTTTGATTTATTTTTCGACGTCTTGTGGTTTTTTTTTTTGCAATTCAAAAGATTGTGCTGAAAAAGTGCGTTGATCATATTTTTTGTTTATATTTCCTAAATTTGTGTCACACATTTAGATTAATCACTCAAAGTTATTTGTTTTTATTTTTAATTAATTGTTATCTTTCAGCTAATTTACAAAAAATATATTTCACTGTTAGTGGAATATTAAAAAAATTAAATTGAGAGAATCCATCAAAAGAAACAAATAAAATATAATTTATCTGGTAAATAAGAAAAATTAATTAAAATAACTAGATTTAAATATACAGTGGGAAGGGTTCCCAACCGTTCTCCTTTTCATCGCTTTTTCCTCCCGTCCTCCTCTACGCAAAAATGTTCCACTTGTTGAAAGGTGTGTATACAGGGTGGTCCGGTTTGGGATCCGAATATATTTTGGGAGCTGATTTATTGGTTTTTATTATGAAGAAAATGGTATGGGAGGAAGGAGGGGTCTATCTTCAACACCCACTGATCTGCAGGGTGTTTAAAAAAGTTTATTCAGAGAAATACCTACTTCTCTGAATGAACCAACAATAGGCGTGTTATATAGTGTCTATATAGACTTGGCAGCATGACTATAATTGACATTTGTCAGTTTAACATCTGCTGTCAAAATCATTAAATTCATGAATGTAAAAGGAGCACACATTTTTTTAAGAAATAATAAAAGGATGGACTAATCATTAGCTTAAGCTTCCATTTTGTTAATTTTTTACATTTTCTCTTTACAAATCTATGTTTTCGTCACCGCAATTGATTACAAATGTCCCACTTACATGCCATATTTGATGTTTCGATAACATTTTCGAACGAAGGCAACATATTGAAAAGTCAAGAGCCGCAGCTTCGAATAATGTGCTAACCAATTTCTACACTTCTGTAAATAGTGCCGAAGAATTAGCAGTTATTGCCTTGGAAGTTGTACATATTTTGCACAATATTTAGCACAGTTTATCGTAAAGTTCATTGCATGGTATGAAATAATCGAACAGACGATAAAAGCCAAGAACTGCATTATTTACATATATTTTTTTTTTTCGTAACATCGGTGTCCTCCTTATGTTTCAATCAAAGTTGGGAGCCCTAAGTGGGACTCTAACTCGAAGTTTTCTGAACGTTAAATTCGTATCAAAAATATTGCTTTTTAATGCATTTTTTATGTTTTCGTCGAATATTTATAAAAAGTGTTTTTAATATTTTGTTTTCAATATGGCAACACTCAGACAGCAAAGACTATTTTTTAATTCAGTATTTTTTTTGCAAATCATCATGGAAAGGCTTAAACTTGTGCAGCGTTTACAAATTGTGGAAATTTATTTTCAAAAGCAGTGTTTAGTAAAACCGTCCATGGTGCGCGGTGACAGAGCCATGATCAACGATTTTTTGTTCCCAAAAGTGCATGAACATTGTCGGCAGGACATTTGGTTTCAATGGGATGTTACCACATGCAATATTGCCATACCACCGGCAAAACATTGAGTTATTGAAGGAAGTGTTCGATGACAACATTATCTCCAGAAACGGCCCTGTGGCCTGGCCTCCAAGCTCGTGTGATTTGATGCCGCTGGACTATTTTCTGCCGGGAGTCGGGACACTTGAAGTCCGACAAGCCAACAATATCGGGCGAAAATGGTCGAAAGTGGTCGAAATTGAAGCCGCATGATGCAGTTCCTGAGAAGCTCCCGTGGTAACCATAAAATTATCTATCGAAAAAACCATTTGGCTCATTTGCTGAACTTGTGTGCAAATATCCCATTGTAATTAACGTCGACTTTTCTATTTTCCCTACCTCTCCTACAAAGCTATGGGGATTAATAATGGCTATCCCAAGCCGAACTGGGTGATGGCCAAAGTGAGTCAGTGATCTCAACTTTGTGACGAGCCGTGAAATACTTTGTCATAGGTCGGGTGTCAAGTTGAATGTGTTTCAATGTTTGTATGTTACGAATGATTGAATCAATCACTCCAATTCCAAAAGTCGTACGACCCGTATTCATAGTCGTATTCAGAGTCGTATCGCATTCAAATTGCTATTCCCGAAGCCGAATGCGGTGTACACGACAACCCATCGCATAGAATGCATTCCAACGCACATTTGAGATGTCAAATATCAAGTGTCAAATATAAAATAACAATAAAGAAAATTTCGTGAAGTGTTTGGTTTCTTTTTAAGGGATAATTTTGTATTTAAATAAATTATAAAGTTTGAATTCAGTGGATTTATTTCTCGACGATGAGGAAGAGGATATTGCGGATAATTCCGCTCGCAGAATGTGTTGTTGTTAAACAAACTAAAGTGCAAGTGCAAGTGCAAGTGTTGTGACATGCTTTTTTAATACTTAAGCTTTAAAAAACATTTCGGCTTTCACACGGAAGCATTTAAATTAGTTCTGTATTAAATTAGTCCAAGATTCGGAGACGTTATATTGCAAGACATCCTGGATCTTGTTATGATTCGTTTCGGAGAAACAAATACCTTACGAGGTAAAATTCACGTAAAAGCAATAAAATAATCTAATAATTCAATGTTTACATTTCAGGCGATTCGGTATACGGATACTCCATTTGGCTAGGATTCTTTACTTTGTGTAAAATATATTTAGACATGAAATTGTTCATAAAAAACTATAATAAATATTTCTTAGTTCGAAATGGGAATACCAAGAGTCGAATGCGATGCTTTGCTTTTGACAGAAAGCAATTAGACATGCGAGTATGTTCGCAGAGTACGAATTTGGGAATAAGAACATTCGACTGAAGTCGAATACGAGTAGGAAATACGACATTGGCAATAGGGGTGAATACAGGCGAATACTCACCCCAATTCCCAATGTCGTATTTCCTACTCGTATTCGACTTCAGTCGAATATTCTTATTCCGAAAGGCGTACTATGCGAACATACTCGCATGTCTAATTGCCGTCTGTCAAAAGAACGTCTCCGAATCTTAGAATAATTTCATCCACAACGAATTGAAAATGCTTCTTTGGAAAGCTGAATGTTTTTATAAAGCTTAAATATAAAAAAACATGTCACAAAACTGGCATTTAAGTTATTTAATTTTAAAACATACAAGGAATGCGGTAGTTCCAATTGATTGTATTTGTTTCTCCTTCCACAAATCGTTCAAGGAACGGCTTTTTGTCACAGTTCGTTCATATGAACGAATCATGACAAGATCCAGGATATCTTGCCATAAAACGTCTCCGCACTTGGAGTAGTTTAATCCAAAACTAATTTAAATTCTTCTTTAGAAAGCAGAAATGTTTTTTTGTCACAACACTTGCACTTTAGTTATTTAATTATAAAAGATATCAGGAATTCGGTAGGAATTTAAAAAAACTGATAACAGTGGGTCGAGGAAAGAATGCAAATCAGGAAAAGCGAGAACTCATTCGAAAACTGCCTCATATACGAACATTTTACAGAAAATTACAGAAAAAAACTTCAATGTAGTATTTCAGCAATAGCAGATGCCTTAAAATACATCGAAAAGCCAGAAACACGGGAAAGGAAACGTATAATCTCCAAAGCTGATGACAGGTTAACTTTTAGATTTTCTAAAAGCTGCCCAGCGGCATCTTCCAAGGTCATACAAGATAAGATTTAACTTCCTATTAGTGATGCTGCCATTGGCAGAAGAAATCCAAAAAATAAACGTTGTGCCAAAGTCCACGCAAGGTCCCATTTTACACAAAAAAAAAAACATCTGCAAACACGTATTAAATTTGCCAAAAGTCATGCCGATTGCCCTGCGACGAAATGGGGTAATATACATTGGACGGACGAAAGCTAAATTGTCCTATTTTGTGGAACTTGCTCCCAACAATATGTCCGACGTCCGCCCAATACAGAATATTTGCCTCAGTACACGGTAAAAACTGTTAAACGTGGTGATGTGAAGGTCATCGTTTGGGCATGTTTTTCGTATTAAGGAGTGGGACCAATACATCTGATAAAACGTAAAATGGATCAACATTTGTATGTACAAATCCTTGATGAAGTCATGCTCCTGTAAGCCGAATACGAAATACCGCTAAAATGGGTGCTCCAACAAGATAACGACCCGAAGCACACGAATAAAAAGATGAAAGAGTATAGTTTCGGTTCAAAGGTATTCGGGTTGTGGAGTTGGCCCACAGTCCCCCGACCTGAATCTGATACACAACTTTTAGTGTGATGTCAAAAATGATGTGCCGGATGCGAAACTAGTAAGCATCAACAGCTTTGGAGAGTTTTTAAGGTAGCCTGGCGTAAAATAACTTCCACTCGTTGTCAAAATCTTGTCGACTCTATACCTCATCGGTGTGAGGTTTTCTTTAAGAATAAATGATTTTCAACCAAGTATTTAGCTTGGTACCTAAATATAACAATTACCTAAATTTTGAAATTATAAATCTTATTATTTAAAATATTTGTGATTTTTAGAAGCACTCCTATTACTTTGAACAGTTATACTAATGACTTGAAGTACTTTTTTATTTTTCATAAATCTATTTTCCACTTTACGCTAAAATTTTTTAATCTAAATGTTGCTAAATAAAATGAATTTTGTTCAAAAAAAAAATAAACAAAAAAGATGGCAAAAAAATTACAAAAATCGACGTTTTCCAGTTTGTGGAATACCGCTCCTATTATTTTGAACACAGCTGTACATTGGTGGAACCCAGCGTGAACATTTGAAAAAATTTATCGTTCTGTTGAAAATTTCAGAACGTTTATCGAGTCGAAGGAAAATGTTCATCATATTTATTTATAGACTTTAAATTTAGTTGATAATTTATAGGATAAGAGTCGTGACTGAGTGGCAGTGGCTGCCGGTAATTCGAGCACATGTATACCCAGACCTACAAGGGATCTTGGGGATGTGTGTTTTCTGTTACGGGAAAGAGCTGGACATGAATAGAGAAGATTTCTTCCTCTTCCTCGTCTCTGCAACTTCTACAGAGATCATTCAAAAGTGACTGAGTATGACTAGGAGAAAAATTACCGAATACCATTCTCATTTAACCCCCCAAAACTACTATCTTAGCCACTATTTAGTACATCTGGTCCAAATATCAATTCTCTATGTCAAATAGTCTCTGAAAAAAAAAACCTGTGACAGATAAACAGACACCGAGTTGATTCCAAAAGAGATCCGATTCTCCGATTAGGATAAGAAACACTTAATGGGGTGTCAACATAACCAGTGCCTACGCTAGAAAGAAGAGAAAGGAAAAAGACGACGAAAATAACGCACAGAAAAAGCAATCTTGCGATGGCTGCCTTAGTTGGTTAGCTTTATATCGCTGGTCTTGTTCATGTGAAAGCACATCACTATCGAAGTGAATACATTCGTAATAGAATTAACTCCAAAATTGTTGACGAAGCTGTCAATAAACTGAACCAGCTTGGACGATGTAATAAGATCACACTACTGGTCTGGGTCCCGGGACATTCTGATATCCCGGGAAGCGATGAAGCTGATGCTAGAGCAGTCCCGTTTATCGGCCCTCAGCCTGTTATTAGCTGCAGTTCAGCCTATGCTGAAAACAAGCTTCTTGAGCTGCTGCGACTACAACACTACATCCATTGGCACGAGCTTAGGTCATGCCGACAGGCCAAAATGTAAGTAGACGCGCCCAGGGCAAACAGAACTAAATTTCTGTTACACCTCAGCAGAACTGACCTTAAAATCCTCACAGGACTGGTCACTGGGTTCATTCCCTTAAACGAGCACCTGTACAAAATTGGTATCAGAAGCTCGGGCCTTTGCGAGATGTGGCTGGAAGAAGATGAGACAGCTGAGCACTCCATTAGCGAGTGTCTGGCCTTTGCTCGGATCAGCAAGGTCGCTCTAGGCAGCTACGTCCTACGGGACGTTGATCTACTGGAGCTCAATCTTGCCCTATTGCTTCGCTTTGCGAAAGCGACGGGTACTCATACTCACTCATAGTACCCAATCTCCTACTGCGAATTGCTATCTCTCAGAGAAATAGGTCTAGATGAGGTGCTGTGGCCTATGGAATTCTCATCTGGGCTTGGTATGACCGAAGTTCTCTCTAAACAATTCCAATCCAATAGGAAAAATGACGAAATAGGTGTTCCTTCGTCTAGAACTGTTAGGGGGCATAATAATAGATCTTAAGATCGCGGTGCATCTCGTACTTCAATACAAAGAAAAACATGGTCGTCGACACTTAAATACAGGTCACTAAAAATAGCGCCGCAAAACTGTCTTCAGTTAGAAGATGATACCCGTACTTGACTTAAAAAACGTCGTAAGCCAACGTCCTTTGAAAGATTTGCCATGAAAAGTCACACTAAACGTGATTTTTTTAATTCAATGAATTGAATTGAATGGTGCTGCTAAGACTTTCCATTCCCAGTATGGATCCGAAACTACTCTGATCTAAATCTACTCCATGATGCTAGAAGTTCTAACTGGCAATGGCAAGGATACTATAATTAACACCGAAAAGTAGATTAAATCGAAAGATTGTCGAAAGATGTAGCACATTGCTACAGGCAATACACCAGGTAACTCCGCGATATTTGGTACGTACCGAAAGTGTCGATGAATTGGGAAGAGATGGAGGTAGGTTACATCTAATGCTACCAAAAAGCCGGTAAAATTGATTAATTACCAGTCGGAGAAATATTGGAGGCCAAAAGGGTATCCACGGTTCTACAGGCCAAGTGAATCGCACTCTCAGACACGGAAGAATGCAATGAAGTAAATGCCACTAAATGACACGTTGCTAAGCACACAGCTTATAAGCTTGTTTTAATCCAGATTCATGGACAGGAGCAATGACTTAGCAAATGCTTTTTTTGTTCTGACACTTTGTTTAAATTCTTAAGCGGTGTTTGCCGCCGTACCGGTACCACAGGCTCAAGCGATATGAACTGCAATTACAAGTACAATTAACTTTGGTATTTATTGTTGGACTTAGTTAAGCAATCGACCTGTCGTATTTGTATATTTCTGCTAATTAAAAACCAGTTGCTGTCAATATTGCTGCATTCACCTATCGGCATTCAAAAAACAAAAGAAAAACAAGATGTAGGTCGCGCATGTCTTATTCTAAGCACGGCGGTCATCTGTTTGAATTTAATTCGCCTCATCAGATATCAACAGAAGCAAAAGCCAACCACAAAGAATGGAAGTTCCACAGAACGGATGCAAATATTTTTGTCCAACTAAGATAACACTTGGTATCAACTTTAACCATAGTTCATTGCCCATATGCAAGCAATCTCAAGGTGTTGTTGCTTACCAGGAAAACTATGTATGCGCGCACCAATCACTTTTAAGAAATAACAGCAACAATAAACTTGAACCTTGAAGAGGCTCTTCAGTTCAATTCACGGAAATTTTTACACTTGTTTTTTTTTTTATGATTATTTCAGATACAATTGAATCTCAAAGATTCCACCACTTTCACTACACTTCGCGGAACCGGTTCGAAAGAGCAAAGCAGAACTTCATGCGCTCTGTTCAGCCGATTAAAGTGAACTAACCTTATGGTGAAAAGAAACCGCGCTTGTTAGATGGAAATGGAAAGCAAATAAACAGATTTTTTTCCGTTTTGTACTTTTCGTATAAAAACCAAAAGATAAATTCGACCACTTCAAGTTAAAGATAAAAAAAAATGCTATATTGCTATGGAGTGTGAGCCGGAGCATGCCAATCGAAATTCACCGAAGGAGGCCAACGGCTCTGTACAATGCTCAAATGTAAGAAAAAATTTGGCATGCACGATTCAACAGAAAATATCAAATCTTAAGAAGGAATCCCCCCAAAAATAATCAGAACACGTCGTGATAGCGAAGAACTAGAGGTGAACACTAATAATTCAAGGTTGTTGTGAACTTAAAAACAAAGGCGCAAATTCATAGTCAGTGCCTATAGCCGACTACAGTTACAGCCGGCACTAAATAAAGCCGGTTATAACTTTTCGTTATTCATAAACACATTTTCGCCTGTGTATTAGTTAATATCGACTTTGGTATGTTTTTGTAAACTGATTTGAACGAACAAACACAAACGTCAAAATATTATATGAGAAATTTAGAGCCGTCTATAATTATTTAAAGTGACGTTTGGGTCATTTTAAATTTCGATCCGGCTATATTTTTAAAGTCGACTTTAAGGTGACTATGAATAGCAAAAAGTATATTTTAGGTTATGTAGGTGAATAAATTCTTTGATTGCGCCAAACTTTTTGGTGCAACATTTCCGATAGCCTGCACTAATTCTGAGCATTTTGAACATTTTAGTGATGAGCGTGATAGTTCGATGTATTGTCCGTCCTTGTGGAGACATTCTTATTAGGTCGCTATGTTGTCTGTCCTAATGTTCGGTACAAATTTTGCAATTGATTTTACACTCATTTCCCGGTGAGCTAGAGACTTTAAACATAGCTCAGAACTGGATGGCAAAAGAATATTAACGCGCTTTCTTGTCTGTCTGTTCATTAGGGTTCGGAACGGAGTTTCAAAGACTTTATGAAACCTCTAAATATGCAACATTTTTCTGGTGTTTTTATTTTTGACCATATTTAAAATTTTACATTGCATACTTTTAAGCTATTACACATAGTTACCGTAACTAATGGTAATTTTTTTAATTTTGTATTTTAATTTTTGACTTGGAATGAATATGATGCTAATTATAAAACTCCGCTAAACATTATTCGATTTGCATGGGAATTTTTGGTTGGATTTGTACTGAGCCCGAAAATTTGAAAATTGTAAAGGATAATTGGAAAATCCGGAAAAAACGATTTCCATACATTCCATTCGATATGGCAATTTTCTTTTTTTTTTCATTTCGATCGTAATATTACAGTGAAAATAATTGCCAAAGCTCCAAATTTGGAAAATTGTTAATCGAAAAACCCCCTTTTCCACATATTGCAAGATAAATAAGAGATGGTGCTGTTAGTCCACTTGATATTGCGCAACTTGACAGGTGTCATTTTTGCTTCCTTATTTCAACATAGGCGAGCTATACTAGACGGCAAACCTCAATCCATTTGACAGACTCACTCTACAATTGAACATTTTGTTGTTGTGAATGGAATGACAGGCTGCCCGAAATGTTGTGTTCAAAAGGAAAGAAAGAAACAACACGCTACACTTTTAGACAGTTGATGGCCACGTGCTCAGTCATATGCATTAACAGACAGGAAAATTTAGGCTTCGTTTATTTTTGACAATGCACGGCCGGGGGAAATGCAAGTTTGCCGTCTATTATAGTTTTTTTTTTTTGCATTAAAATTACTTTTTGAGCATTATTTATCAAATTTTTATTAATCAACTTACTTACTTACTTAGGTGGCGCTATAGTCCGGGGTGGACCAAGGCCTCAACCAACAACCTCTTCCAGTTAGCCCGGTCCTTAGCTAACCGCCTCCAGTTGCACACGTCAAGTTGGTTGAGGTTTTGTTTTACTTATGCGCGCCACCTTAGGCGAGGTCGTCCTCTCTTGCGCTGACCCTCCGAGCTAGATTCGAATATTCTTCGAGCCGGAGCGTTGATGTCCATACGCTCTACATGTCCCAGCCATCTTAAACACCCAATCTGCAGTTTTTTGACCAGGTTAATGTCGCTGCACAGCTCTTCTCCTCCAGAACCCGTCAACACAAACGGGACCGAATATCGTACGAAGGATTTTTCTCTCGAAGCAACCAAGGATATCTTCATTCGCTTTCGATAAAGTCCATGCTTCAGCTCCATATAGCAAGACTGGGATGATAAGGGTCTTGTATAGAGTCTCCTTAGTCGATCGAGAAAGGACTTTACTACTCAATTGCCTTCTTAGCCCAAAGAAACAGCGGTTGGCAAGAGTAATCCATCGTTTGATTTCCGACTAGATGTCATTTTTTGATGTTATGGCAGAGCCGAGGTAGACAAAGTCCTTTACTACCTCAAAGTTGTAGCTGTCTATTGTGACGCTCTGTCCAATTCGTCAATGTTGGGTGTCCCTTTTTGTTGACAGCATATATTTTGTTTTGCCCTCGTTTACCGCTGAACCCATTTTAACCGCTTCCATTTCTATAAACGCGAACGCCTCGGTGACAGCTCGCTGTGTTCTACCAATGATGTCAATGTTGTCGGTGAATGCAAGTAGTTGAATGAACTTTTTAAAGATCGTACCTCGTGTGTTGACTTGTGAGTTTCGAACAATTCTTTCAAGTATGATGTTGAAGAAGTCACATGACAGCGCGTCACCTAATCTGTAGTCATTTTTTGGCATCGAAGGTCTTGGTGATGTCATTACCGACCTTGGTGGGGCAGCGAGCACAGACCGATGAGGGACGTCAGAATTAGACATGGCGGCCTTGAAACGGATGAACAGGGACCTGTACCACAAAACAACAAGCATTGTTAAAAAGGCGAATTTTAACAAGTAACACGAGTTTCTATACGACGAACAGCTTGCTACTTGTTAAAATTCGCCTTTTTAACAATGCTTGTTGTTTTGTGGTACAGGTCCCTGTTCATCCGTTTCCGGTGGTGACAACCGATTTGGACTTCCTGGGTTTTTTCCAGGATCTGTCTAAGTGTGAAGGCATTTGGTCTATGGTGGACTTTTTTGGCTTAAAACCGCACTGAATGGGCCAAGCAGGTTGTTGACGAAAGGTTTTAGGCATTCACACAATATGACAGATAGGATCTTGTAGGCGATGGAGACTGATACCTCTGAAATTGAAGCAGTTGAGCGGGTTTCTTTTTTGTTGCAGATCTGACAAATGATGCTAAAATTCCATTCATCTGGCATACTTTCATCTGACCAAATCTTAGAGATGAGTTGGTGTATGCCCACTACCAAGTCATCTCCAGCTGCTTTAAATAGCTCTGTGGGTAGACCGATCAGCAGCCTTGTTGGACTTTACCTTGGATATTGCTATCCGCAATTCGTTTTGATCAGGTGGATGGGAGTTTTGGCTATCATCATCTAAATTGAATGGTTCATTCTGCCTGGTCTTCATCGCCATTGTACAGTCTGCAGAAGTAGTCTTTCCATATTCTCAGCACCGATTGTGTCTCTACTACAATGTTTCCTGTTGTTTTGCTGGCACTAGATCAAATTTACGAAAACTGCAGCCAAACAATTAATAACACGAGGCTATAAACATCAGGTCTAGAACTGGCTAACCATAAGACGGAAGCAGTGCTAATAAGTAACAGAATAAAGGCAGAGCACAAAAGTCGGTGAGCCAAACTATCGCGTTTAGTCCACACATCAAATAACTGGAAATATGCAGGAGATAGAGCAACAGTGAGCAAGTCGATTCTTCTGCGTCCCCCGTATGGGCACCAGCGAAGGATTGGAAAACGTACAAGAGACTGATCGGTGTACAGAATCGCATCGCTGAGAGTATGCTGTGCTTTTAATACGGTGTCAGCGGAAAAGATTATCGTTATCTACGGCCGAATGCCCATCGATCTAGAGATAAGAAATACGGTGGTGGTAAGCAAAAAAGGGCTGGAAGACGGGATAAATACTAGCGAGGCTATACAAGCAGAATGACAAAACAGGTGGACCACGACAACGAAAGGAAGATGGACATAAATGCTGATCGCCAACGTAGAAGAGTGGACCAGTAGGAAACATAGAGAAGTAAATTTCTACCTATCTCAGTCCATATCGGCATGGATGCTTCCGAGAGTACCTCTACTAATCCAGGCACGTGGATGACCCATACTGTCCCCACTGCGAAGACAAAGCCTAGAAAGCAGAATATGTTTTAACAGAATGCCCAGAGGCACACAGCGGCCAGAAACATTTGAGTCTATTGGATGATATGGATGTGGGCAATATGTGGTTCCAACAGGGTGGTGCCACTTGTCAATAAACCAAGAAAATAATTCCTTCAAGTTCGATGGTCGTATTATCTTCCGAAACGGTGATCTCACTTGGCCGCCATGATCATGTGATTTCACACCGTTGGACTTATTTCATTGGGGAAATTTGAAAGAAAAGGTGTTCGCCAACTACCATTCAAGAGCTGAAGGACGAGATAATTCGACACATTAATGAATTGAGCCACAAGCTTAAGCGTCTTCCAAAATGTAGACAAGCGGATTGAGGTCTGCAGCCAGAGCCATTGTGAACATTTGGGTCACATTTTGTTCCATATTGCATGGAACGGTGGGCACCGTAGCGCAAGTGGTTAGTTCGTCGGACTACTGAGCCAGCGGTCTTGGGTTCGAATCCCGCCGCAAACACCTAAAAAGTTTTTCACAGTGCCCACCTCTTCCGAATGCCTGACAAGCATTCAAGAGTATCATTTGTCATGTAAAGCTTCCCAACTCCCCGTTCGGAGTCGGCAGAAAACTGTAGGTCCCTTCCATTCATGCAAAAATATAACGCGCACACACAAATGGTTGCGGGAAGCTAGGCTTGGTACTACGTAGGATTGCTGAAGCCAAATATTATTATTATGGAATAAGTCACATTACTGATTAATGAATAAAGCTCTTAAATTGTGTTTATTTTATATTCACACTTTACATGGTGATATCTCTAATGGGACCGACCCCCTTTAGTTATATCTAGAGGGCTGGATGTTTCTGAATGTACTATTTAGTCGTTTGCGGATGACACCACTTTGATTTGCATATTTAGTTGAAATATTAAAACCCATTTGAACTTTGAACCGAATACTGAAAATGACATTAAAAAACCGATCATGGGAATCTATAAATGACTTCTTTCAAAACAAAAATCATTCGTAAAATAATTAACATTTTTATTTATTGCGGTATTTTGGTAAAATTGACTTTTTGACACTCTTGTCGCTTTAAATTCGAAATAAAAATTTGACTGGTTCCAAAAACTTGTTTAAATTAACTGAAGAACACTGAAGAACACGGGCAATGACCGAATAACGTTAATTTTGTTTTCTTGTGTTCAAAAAAGGTTACTGGTTTAATAATACTGATGCTACGTCAATCTGTTTCACTGATGAACCATAGCTGACCTACAAACGTGTTTAATGAGTTAAGCTGGTTCAATATAATGTGGATGTGTTACGAGAATAGTTATTACCGGGAAGAGCTAGTGAACTGTAATTTTCGTACAGTGTCTGCGGACAATTTGGAAAAATATTTAAATCACAAACCAACGGCTTACACGAATTCAAACACAATGCAAGTTTCCACATTTCTCCGCTACGAAACAAGAAGGCTAGTACTAATGTTAGAAACAACGCAAAGTTGAGTACTAAGTTATACCGCGTCTCCACGAGACATTTCTGATGGCAGGATTTTATTGAAAGAGAAAAAAGAGAAAATATAAGAGATCAAAATAGCTGATGGAGACCGCCATATGCTGATAGCATGCCATCAGTAGCAGGATTCTTCGCATGCCATTGATGGCTTGCTATAATGTTCTACTTTCTCTTCCCATGAAATCTTGCCATCAGAAATGTCCCGTGGAGACGCGGTGTTAGCAGTGGCGTACCAATCGGAAATGGCGCCTAGGGCACGCATCAAAGTTGCGTCCTTCGTAAATTTTCTTAATATAAGAAAACAGATACTCCGTCTAAATAAAGTGATCATAAATCTTTCTATTCTAACTAAATTTTCCATTTTATAGCGAACGTAAGTGCGTAAAACCGTTACATTACAATTACACCTCTCTGACCTTCTGCGACGCAAACATATCGATAATGTTTTCCAAATTAGTTCTATCCCTTTCTTCTCGCTCTACACTGAGCAAAGCTAGGTCGCATACCCTTTTTTGACCCATTGTAGCCTTCAAGAACTTTTACTTTAGATGGCGCTACAGCTCGGGGTGAACCTGGGCCTGCTTCTAGCAACCATTTGTGTGTGTAGAGGGGTCGAAAATGACCAAGAGTTTTATTGACTCAATGAAATAACCAACATTGCTGGGTTCGGTTCCATCGCATGTAGTGAGTGGCTCCCTGTGACCTCGTAATGCTAGATTTTGAGAAGCAAGAAATACGATACAGTGAAGAATTCGTTTTGATACTTGACGCTCCCGGACGTCCAATGGAAAGTTACATATGTTAGTTCCAATTTTGTCTACTGAACAGATAAGTTGTTGGATGTATATATATTTTTTTTATTTTTAAATTTAATAAGTGGCGGTTTTGCACGCCCCTCTTTGAAACGCGCCCTACCTGCCCCACCCAAGATACGCCGCTGGGTGTTAGGTTAGATTAGGTTGAAAGGGGTTGAGAGGCTGAGCCATGCAAAAACACTCGGCACCAGAGCGGCCCTAAAAATCCATCCAAGGATGTCACCTAAACCGCCATTATTTCCCCAAAGCCTTTTATTACCATGAAATTTTTTAGAATGAGGTTGTTGACTTTCCTCCAATCACTACCAAGTATGTTATGAGTGGTATCGGTGTGTTGTTTACAACTGCTACAGGACCAAATGTGCAAGCTATGCTGCTCACAGACACAAAAAGATCTATTTGTTCTATCGGCCTACATTCTTTGACAATGGAGGTAGTTTGGCCTATTTCAAAGTGTTTTTTTTTTTCTAATGTGGTGGGTGCACCTATGCATATGAGTCGACGGTGTTATCGGCAATATCTTCTATTAGGAATGAGATTTGGGCTTCTATTTATTGGTATCTTTATTTCATTTAGAGGTTTATGAATAATTTCCAACTCACCATTCAAGAATTGAGTGATGGACTCGCTTGGATGTTGTGTTCTTGCGGTGACACGGTCCTTCCATTCTCGTAGTGTTGGTGGCTTACTGAACCGCTATTTAAACGCCTTTAACCATGTTTGCGAATAAACTTTGTTTTCGCTTTCGAAATTCTACCAGTTTTTGGTAATACCTGTTAATTTGCTGGTGCTGAACGCTAGCATTACTTTGTCCCTCCAGCCATTAATATTTGCGGCTTTATCGATCGACTTGATGAAGTTGTCGCATGTGTTGCTGTCCTCGTGTTGCGCTTAAGAGTGGTTTGGGCTATATTGAGTTTTGTGTATTTGTTCGAATTACATGTAACCGTGAAAATATCTTAATGGGACAATATTTCGGTGAATAACGAAAAATACATTGAATACATTAATTACAATGATAGTATGTATTATCAAATTAACTATGTTTTTATCAAGGATTGCCAAACCTAGTTCCACTTGATTAGCAAAGTTCAATTATGCAGCACAGGTTCCGCGAAAACTTCTTCTTTCTTAATGAGCATCCACCCATCTCCATCATATGTAAGACCATCCGGACTTATGGCGATGAATGAAAGTTGTATGGAAGTAACTAAACCAACGTCAAATAGCAAGTACCTGCGACTTTGCTAGCTTTTCACCATATTGCCCATATCTTGTTGCACCATTGCTTTTGAATAGTTGCTGTTGCCATCATAAAGAGACGACATTTTCGTTTGTCTTTGTTATGTGAGTATGTATAGAAATTATAAGATTGCGCATTTTCCTCTCAATCAGCAACTGGGCACTACTCTACTACTACTAGAGGATCATCTTTGGTCCTCGAAATCTTTTGAAAATGTTGATCATTCCTAGACGTTAGAAATGAATTCATCAGAGGAACAATTTTTTTGAATCCGTTAGAGCTGATGATGAATGAAAAAAAAATCATCTTCGTTCCTGCTATTCTCCCTAAGCTCCTCCCATTTCTTCTTCCCTAGCCTCTTAAAGGTCAGCTTGCTATTAGGTTTCCAGCTGCGATTTGACGCAGTGGATTGCAGGGAAAGGTTGGACGAGCTAGCGATCGACCGATTGTCATCATCGTCAAGGAGAAGATTCTCCAGATCGATGTCAATCGTTCCACCGCTTTCTCCGTCCGAGAAAACTACGATTGATGGTCCTAGAAGTTGGGCTTTTCCCTCTTCTTCCATCGTGTGGCTTGGGGGGAAACCCCACTGAAGTTTTTACATCAGTGTTTTGATTGTTTTTTTTTTTTTTTTAGTATCTTTTTCACTATTCACTAATTTAGATCCCATGAGTTGGCCGGTGAAAAGAAGTGCCACCACAGCATAGCCGGTTTCACTCTGGTGGGGCAAAAAATACGACAGGCCCTTGTCAGGAAGCCTGAAGGAGCTGGTTAAAGACTGATTTAACCCTCAGCCTTGCATCCTTGGGCACGGTTTGCTATATGCTCACACCACCACTGAAATCAGGTTGACTACTCTTTGGCTTCGGGCCCTCATCCAGAGATCTTACAGTTTGGGTAACCCTGCTGCAATCGCCCTCCCCACCAGCGTCAAGGTAAGTAGTCGAAGAGGAGGAAAAGAGGAGCTTGCAGCTTGGTGCTGCTGGAATTGTTTGAAATGATTATGGAATATATTATTAGCTCAGAAGAAGCTTCGGTATAATAATCATACCAGTTAGGAATTCCTGGAAAACTTCATCCTGCTCTGCTGCTCAAAAGTGGGGAAAAGTTGGCAACTGCCTTGCTCTGTACAGCTTATCCATTTAAGATTTGGTTCTCTAAATTATAAGAAGTCACGTATGTACATATGTAGTAACAAATACTTTACCTTAGGCTTAGGTAAATAAAACAAAATACAATAAAAACCTATTTGTAAATAAGACACGCAGTTATATGCTTACATTTCTTTCCTTCACCGACCTTGCACGAACAAGAATTGTACATAGCCATGACCGTCTATTAAGTGACAAATTCTTTAATTTGACTTCATGTGGCTTTGAAGTCATGGCAGGAGCTGCTACCACAGGCCCGGTCACCTCATCCGCCGTACCCAACCATACCCAACCAGACTTTACAATCTGTCCCCCTTCACGGATTGATCACCAAAATAGTGGACGATATCATCGAGGTAAACTAAGATATCCTTCTCAACATTTTTATTTGTTTGGTTCTCTATCGCTCGCAAATCTCGCAAATTATTATGAACCTGAAAGCGAAAATCAATCAATTACTTGCACTTTTTTTCATTCTCGTAGTACCTACGTGATTCTATTTACAATTTACTACGAGTGTGTTATTTTCTCTTATTATTTTAAGTTACTTTAAATCCACTTAAATCGGCATATTTTTAAACAATTAATGCACACATATGGCTGATGACATAATTCAAAACGGCTAATAAAAGAAAACGAACATGGGTGTCTCATATTAAATAAGCTATTCACCGTTCGGTAGTGGTTCGCACATGCACTGTAAAAACTTTGCCATCTATCGGTGCATAGAATAGCCACAACTTGAAAGCATCCGATGCACACGCCTTCTGTAAAGCGCCATCTAGCCCCGAGTGCAGCCCAGCAATGTGCGAGTATCTTATGAATTTGAATTTACGGTTAGGTACTTATGTATATTCATTCCCATAAAACGCGAAATTTACATTTATTAAATCTGAACGTCTATTTAGATTTCTTTTTACAGATGCGCAAAAACGCAATTTCTGCGTCGCACAGTGTTCCATTTCACACCAATAAGTGGACAAAATTCAAAAAGTGCATGACAAAATTGAGAGTACTTGCTAACGAATGGGTTCAAAACTCCTAACTCGGAAGACGAAATGCATGCTCTACAAAACACTGATCCTGTCAGTTCTGCTGTATGGAGTCGAGTGTTGGACGATAAGCAGGAAAGTAGAGCAGATTTTGAATACTTTCGAGAGAAAAATTCTTCGTCGGATATTCGGTCCCGTATGCGTGGAGGGCGAATGGAGGAGAAGATACAACCGCGAACTTTATGAGCTGTACCAAGATGTGGATGTAGTTCGAAAAGCCAAAACACGTCGACTACACTGGCTCGGCCACATCGAGCGAATGGACAACAATGATCCAGCAAAGAGGATCTACGAATCACAGCCTCCAGGTTCGAGATGACAAGGAAGGACCAAGCTACCGTGGATGCCAGTGCGCTTGGTCTAGATGACTGGAAGCAGCGTGCCCGGCATCGAAGAGAGTGGAAGGCTGCCGTGTCTCAGGCAAAGACTCTTCACGGGTCGGGAGCTCGTTAAGTAAGTAAGTAAGTAATGTCTTATGAAGTGCTTGAAATGTCTATGAAGATAATGCCTGTGGAAAATATATTTTTAAAATTTCAGAGCAGTCGAAACTAGAGATGCCACGAATAGTGATTTCACCTGCTAGTACCGAACGCGAATGCGATGCTGAAGCGCCGAATATTTGACAGCCGAAAGTAAGGTGCTATTTCTGTTGTTGGCTTACATTGCCTATATTGGAGTTTCTTAAAGGCTATTGGTGGCATTTCTTTCAAAACTTGAGAAGTTATTAGATCGTACCCTGGTGTTTTTTTTTTTTTTTTGTTTGATAACTTATGTATGTTGACATATGACATATACTTTTTACTTCTGTTAGTATGACAATAGGAATTTCACATTCTTCCGTTCTATAATTTTTGTTTTGTTTTTTATAATTCACGGGGGATATAAATACCGTTTAAATGCTTTGCACAGCGTAGGCCATAGGAAAAGAGGAGATACCGATGTGCATTGGTCTTGAATGTTTGTAAATCGTAATTGGTAAAGCAATTCACATTCGTGTTCAGCAATTAAAGAAAGATTCTCTATATATTAATGTACGTCCGAAGTAAGGGTAAATTGATGGGCATTTCTTGACACGTGTAGCCACGCCAGACAAACTTGGCCTCAGCTAAGTCGACGTAAAACTTGAAGCCTTTTAAAAATTAGCAGAGCACATATCGGCACCCTAGTTGGCGTATTGACAGGTCATTGCGCAATAGGCAGACATGCCAACAGGCTGGGAATCCTCGCCAATGACTTCTGTCACAGCTGCATAGGTGAGGAGGAGGGGGAATCCCGCCGTCTGGTACTTTGTACTTTTAAGGGCGGGTTTTGTAACTGCGGTCGTTTCAGGCGACTGGCTGCATTGAGAATCAATAAATCATTTTTGAGTTCACAAATTTGTTTTTTAATTTCGTTGTTAAAACATTGCTTTATCGTCTGGGAACCTCGTAGTTTTCTGTCCATCAATGCTTTCTATGAGCGACTTATTCGCTTAGCTGTTTTATTGTCAGTCAGATGTCAGATTTTGTGTAAATTTCCTAAGTATTTAAAGCTACGGAGAAATCCTACCTATACTAAGTTTATTGAAAAAAAAAATTGGATTTAAACGCGTGTTTATGAAAAACTAAAGCTGTACCTTCGCGTTGTGCAAATCATTTCGTTGCGTCATCCAGCAGTGTCAGTGATTTTTGTTTTGTACATGTATCGCCCACAATCTGTTCTGCAAAATTCATTCCAAAGTCTTTTGTATTTAAATAAAATCACTACGCAATCTCAAACAACCTTCCGGCACATCTGGTCGTAAGCATTCTATTATTTTGTTTTATCTGAAAATATGGACGACATATGCGGGGCAGATACTCGTATCCCATATAAATTCCAACAAACCAACTGCTAATTAAATAAATCATCGTCGTATTGTTCGCTTATCAGAATTTGCAGCTTAAAACCCAACGGTCCAGCACCAGCATTGCGATGAAATCATAAAACCGATCAAAAAAACAGAAAACTGAGTACTTCCTCACGAATTCCACTCAGGCAATATTTATAATTTATTCTTGTTCATCCCCTTATTTTCTGGAATTGAGTGAGAGTGACAAAGACGATACCATGGCAGACCCCTACTGTGTGCGCTTATGAAAAATGTTTGCACACAATGTTTGACAGGGTTGCCAGGTCGTCGAACATCTGAACACATATCTGAGAGTATAATTTGCGTTGGGAAGTTTCGCAACTCACTGTTCGAAGTCGAACGATCAGCAATAGAACTTTAGATCGTGTCGATTTGGGCGAATCGTTGTGAGAGGATAAGCATCGGACATTTAACTCAAACTGTAGCATTCAAATGAACATACTTATAGGCAGATTTAAATTTTGCGTTTAGCCGAAATAATAGATACTTATCGACGGATCGTATTTGATCTCGAAATGGATGCGCTCCTGGAACCCGAAAAGAAAGTTGCCAGTAAACGAAATGTTTCCAAGTCTCAACCCGCGTTTCAAAATCTCCTCTTTTTTGGTGGACATCGATTTTCTCATTACGTCTGATACCGAACGAACGTACAGTTTAACGTGCCCTTGAGAAGACTGGCTGTCGTCCAGTCAATCGTTCAAACAATTTAGTGGAGCCTATCACCAGATTCAGCCGCACAAATGTTTAAGCAGAGCTTTCTGATGTGCAAAACTAGAGTTGGGTTCTTTGCGGTTTTGGGATCGGATTCATTGATATATTTTATGAAAAAAATCGTATTGAACGCCCACTGAGCTACAGGGTGTTTGAAAAAGTTTCTCTAGAGAAGTATGTAGGTACCAACAGTTATTCAATTATAAATTCTAGTGTATTAAACTTAGAGCAACCACAAGGGGCTCGTTTCATAGACAATTGATTAGTGTTTATAACAGTTTAAAATTATTATCATCCGTGCTTTCATTTTCGAGATATTGGTCTTCAAACACAGATCCTTTTAATTTTTTTTAAACAAATTTTTCTGAAATTCGCATTTATCTCGGGAAAGTGTGCTTATAATTTTTTTTACTGTTATTATTTTGATGCCCCATAACGTCACCTACAAAATCACCATATTTTTACCTTGGGCTCACAGTCCTGCATGTATAACCACTCCCAGCGGAAATGCCGTTAGGTATCACTTCGCAGGGCTGGTGTTCCGTGTCTGCCGTTTCAGCTCTTCTTAATCATTCAAATCTTATCCCGTTCTGCACACTCGTTATGAAAGAGCAGATCTGCAACCAGTGGTCCCCTGAGTTAAGCATAGAGTATTACAAGCTCCATAGTCGGCAGGTCCATTCTTATTTCTGCGAAGCGTCTTCAGTGAAGAATTGGGTGCCTTCCTCTCCCTCTGGACATTCTGGACAGAAGGGCGAGCTAGCGTATCCAAATATGTAAAGATATTTACGATAGCGGCCGTGATATTGGATAGCTGTCCGATAGCGGACAGGGATTGCCTAAGGTGGAAGTTGCAATCCCGGTGAACTCTTTTTGTCCAGACCTCGATTGCTGGAATCAGCTTGTGGTTCGATCTGCGTTTTGTCATGGTGTCCCATCTGCTACAGATGTTACATTTTCTTCTCCTTTTAGCCTCCTGGTAACGCTGGTCTCTTGTTGGTTCTACGCCTAAGGTAAGGTAAACCATTTGCATCACTTTGGCCATAGAAACCATACCCGCTATAACACAGGCTGCTTCGTCCGAGGTTGTCGGAAACCGCATATTGATTTTACTGTGCAAAAACCTGTGTGCGGACGAGAGCTTTCTTTTTGTCTCCCTTGTTGTAAGAGCGTATAGAAGTTTGAGCTTACCACTCTGGAAAGCAGAATCCTCCTCGCGTATATAGGTCCACCGATATTTGGCAGCATCCCGGAGAGCGCTGCCTGCACCTTTGATGCCTTTTTACTGCAGTACTCGACGTGGGTCTTGAAATTAGGTCGATTGTCTTAGTATTTTAACGCCTATTTAGACCGGATTGATTGACTTCCAGCCCGGAAGTTTGCGTTCCACAGTCTTTCGGCTTGTTACTAAGACGGCCTCTATCTTGCCTCTAGCCAATTTTTGATACTGGCGATCGCTTCATCCGTGGCGAACTCCACCTCGTGGATATGTTTGTTTACGATACCTACAGCGATATCATCAGCAAACCCGGTAACCTAAACTTCTTGTGGCAGCGTTAGTCGCAGAACTCCGTCATACATTATGTTCCACAGGAGAGGTCCAATGACTGACCCCTGGATGACGATTTAGTAACTTTTCTGCGGTGTAAATCTATTTATAATATTGAAGCTTGAAAAAACGCTCGGCGCTTCGTAATAAAACACACTTTCACTTGAACCACCAGACTATCTCCTCATCCGTGTTATTTCGTCCAGAAAATTTGCTAAGCGAACAGAATGTGTTCAAAGCCCATACTGTAAGTACAACTAAACGATGACCGCTACATTAGAAGCAAAATCACACACCATAGAATTCTATTCAAGGATACATAAACGTAAATGCAAAAACACAGAGTTTAAAAAAAAAACTAAAATATTTCTCCCAAACAAAGCAGATGGCAACCCCCTTTATGGGAATTCAGAAGGAAATCCCTCATTCTGTCAGGAAACGTCTCATATTTTGTACATGTGTGGTTTTTTTTTTCGTTGTCCCTTTTTTCCCATTACCCTCGTGATTGTATCTGTCGGCTGTCAGTAGGCCCCTTCCATATGCAAGTCCTGTCGATATGACAACGCCCGACTCTCAGCTCCGACGCGACGGGTATTTCACGTTCGTTGATCTCAAAAATGAACACATTTCAATTTATTTGAGTGGAAATTTGTGTTTTATCCGTTATAAAATAAGGCATATGCCGAATTGCCGATGGCAATTGAATGGCATCTAGGGAGAGGGCGCCTGTGCCTGTAATGATTGTTGGTCTGGTGCTGGTCCCTCGCTTCCCTACGGTGCGCAGTTGTTCCGTGCCTCCCTTGAGTTTAATTTAATTTATTTTCATTTCACTGGATTTCTCATAGAAACGGCAACGGCTGCAATTTTAACTCATTCTGAGTTTTATTGTCATTGAGAGGAGAACGTTACCGATTTGTGCGCCGGTCGCCTCGTCTCGCCATTTCCAGTGCAGTACCAGTAGTACACATTTGCTTGTTGTTTGGTTTGTTTTTGTTATTGTTTGACGGATGACCGACGGTAGACGGCTGTCATATGTTTTTGTTTGGCGTGTGTTGTTACTGTAATCTGTGTTGTTGAAATCTACTTCTGCGGAGCATAGCTGGCTGCTAATATAGAACAATCCATCCAAATAGGAACGGAAGTCTGGAACGTCGCGTGTGCCTGTGCCATTTTGGGGATTACTACGTCCGATTACCTACGTCCATCGAAGTTGAAGATTATAATTTAAGGATTTGTGTCGCTTCTTAAAAGTACTGTAAGTACATTTGAATCATTTTATTTTAATTTATCCAGAAATAGATAGAATTCTGTGTATGTGCGTGTGTGTGTGTGTGAGAATGCCAATGAGTTTCATCATCAAATCAATTTCAATTGACTTGTTTAGTTTTTGGTGATCCTGCGCAGTGTTTGCATTATTTCAGTCTCTTCTCTGGTATTTGTTTAAATTTCACTCAAAGTTCAAAGTGAGACTATCTGTAGACATGTACATTAGGTCAGCTGTTAGTTGCGTGCAATTTGTTAAAGAAGGCGGGCGGTGGTTTATCATAGTTTATCTGTAAATGGGGGTTGATCAGAACAGAATCGATCCTTAAGTAAAATCTAAAAGCCCTTATTCCTGGGACAACAAATTCAAATCCTGCCTGTCTTCTCCATGAAACATGATATTAGCAGAGACAATAAATATATAGATGTCGCATTCAAATGGGAAGAACTGGTAGAGTAACTTCGGGTATTGTGGAAAACCCATTTCTATATTGGACTTAACGGACAAATTGTACCTATAAGTATATGACGTGGCGGCCGACTACTAGAGGGGCAACACTGGCTTGAAGGTATATCAGCTGGGTTTGGCTGGCTGGGAATCGTCTTAATGAACGACTGGCTAGCAAGACTTCAAAAAAACACGGCTACTGTATGTACATAATAATATGTATGACTTCTTGGGTTCTATACTCTGGTTCACAAAAGTTGTCAGTACAGCGAAGATAGGACATTTGGCTCTCAGTATTGTTACAATGGGCGCATTCACGATTCTAGTGACTTCGTACGTAGATAATCCCAAAAGTCTTTGTGGGCGATTTAACATTTTTAATTTTTGGGCTGTTTATCATAATGTCAAATCGCCCAAAAATATCACATTTTGAGCGATTTGAAATCTTCGTTAAATTGGGTTTAAAATTGTGCTCAAAGCAAATTGTAACAACTACAGTAACAGTCGCAGCAGAATTTTGTTTTCTCTTGATAGGTATTATGATTATGAAATAAAGTACATATATGAAACGTATACATATTAGCGCGTGAAACGGCGCGGTTACCATTTCGCGCCGCGCCGACCCCCGTGCACCGCTCGTTTGTTATCCCCTAGATTGTAAGTGGAGCCTGACTTTTTGTTTAAATACACTCCCATGCACTTGAATAGGGACAAGATTTTTTGTTTAACTTTTGCGGTTTTCTAATAAAAGAGTAAGACACATGTACAGGGATATATTTTAAGAATATTAGGGATTCAATTTTTTATCAGAGGAAAAAAAAATTATGCTTAAAACTCTTTCCGTTATTTTTATACAAATTGTTTTGTAAACGTAGTTAGAAAAATGTGCATTTTTCTTGCAGCACTTGAATAGGGACAAGGGCAATTTCTTTCGTGAGGCTAAATCATTGACGCTAAAAGTGTTTTTTTTTTTTGGTATGCCTGTCAAGTTTAAACATTTTTAAAGCAAATGGGTAGGGGTAAATTTTTTACAGAAGAAGAGAAATGCAAAATACTTGCCTATAAAGAGGGCTACCCCACCAATAGAAATATTGCCGAAAAAATAGAAAAAAATTAAGTCGGTGGTATGCAACTTTCTTAAAAATAAGTTGAACTATGGAAACAACATGAAATGGCAAACCAAAAAAGCAATTACATCTACTGAAGGCAGACGAATTGTCAGAGAAGCCTCGAACTGTGACTGTTCTGTCTCACAAATCTGTCAAACTTGGGAACTACTGCGAGTGTTGACATGGTAAAACGATTAATGCGAATAGCTGAATATCTGAAATGATTAAAATTTAAACAAAACCCCCTCTTACTACGGCTCGTAAGGAGACTCGTCAGCTTTTTGCTCGAAATTGCATTCCATGGAATAGCGAGTGGCATCGTATTACACCCTATACCATTACACCCCCCTCACGACTATGGTGACGACTAACGACAGATTGTATTTTTCTTTACGTATGTTATGAAAATAGTAATTGTAACCACCGGGTCTATTTAAATTAAATCGTTTTTCGTCTGAAAAACGATACGATTCCTCTCGTTATTCCATGTCATGCGCAACTTCGAGCAAAAAGCTGACGAGTCTCCTTGCAAGCCATGGTAAGAGGGAGTTTTTGTTGAAATTTCAATCTTTTCGGATGTTTAGCTCTTCGTATTACTCGTTTTACCACCTCTATTTCGAAAAAGCTGTAATGATTTGCTTTAATTTAGTACATAATGGTAATACTGCTTTGATGTTTATTTTCCATACACACAGCGAGAGTTGATGGCGGCCACGCATAGCACAGTGTGCTGTCGATTGTGTGGCCGGCTGGTCATGATGGGATGTATGCGGATTTGAAGAAAATTACAAAAACAAAACTACACTCAGTGGTTTAATTTTTATTTCAGTGGCAATTTTTTGATTTGAGTGCCATAAAAACATGTACAGGCACCATTGGTTAAAAAAAACCACCTCCCCCATAAGACCTGTACTGACAATTCTATTGGAACAAAGTATAACTCCGAATTATGTGTATCTGCATTATTATTATCTATATGCTAGGGACACCCTACGCAGTACATTTTCGAGTGTAATTGGGATAAGAATTAAGTCAAGAAAGTTAACATTTAAATCACATAGTTAGCTCATGCGGTTAATTGGCTTATGCATCCCGAAATTGTTTCATGGCACATGCAGTAGCATGCATAAAGAGGATAATGAGTCAGGGACATCAGTCCGACCTGAAATTAGATGATGCATAAAAATGATGTCGTTATTAAGCCGTTAAGGCTTTGGAGAAATCTAATATTGGTTTCTAAATGTCTATTTTTACAAATCAAAGGTCGAATTTCTAACCGAAAACAGATACACTACCTTAAAACATGAACGAGTGCCATGAACTACGATTGTGTGAACAAAACATATCAAAATCACAGCCGATAATTGGAGAAGAACATGATGGAAGGGAATTTGCAATGTCAAAATAAAAACGTATTGAACTTTTTTTCCCCAAGTTGTAATGCTGTGTTTTATGACTATCGACATTGCACTAACCTGGTTCATACTTTGAAGTGTTGTTCACGTTTCTTCTGAAGAACTGCATTTATACTTTCTTGATGAACCTTTACCGTAGAGAGACAAAGGAAAGAAAGAAACTCGACCTAGGGATAGTCTACGATAGATTTAAGTTAGTATAGCGTTTAAGTTTAGTTTATGTTAATGTAGAATTGTAGACTAGCTGGGGTTAGCTTCTCGTTCCCTTTCCTCTCTTTTTCTTTGGTATCGGCATATGTAGGTCTCTGCAGCCTAAGTAAAATAACTTTCCGTCTTTTGTTTTTGTTGTGTTCTTAATAGGGTTCGAAATAAAGAACACGAGATATTTAGTAAAGCGATATAATTAAGAATTTATTTATTGGGACTTATACACTAATGAGGGAACAAAGGGATCTAGTCATTCTGACAACTATACAGCAACTGAAATCTTATTTCAAAGTCATACGGTATTATATACAATATTCCAGTGACAGATTACGTTAGGTAGGTAAATATATAGTTATATTGTTTAGTTATGTTCGATTAGGTAATTGGTGTTTACTCGACAGTTTTTTTATTGGCACACATTTTTTTGTTTGTGTTGGCAAGACTAGCTCAACGAGGTCGAGCCGAGCATTCGCAAGCATGTGTCCGCCCTCCGCACCTAAGCCTAAGTTGCCTCTGTGGCCCAATCCTGCCCATAATAATGGCAGCCTTTCGATTTTTGGCCTATTACTATTCCAATAATCAGAATTGTTCTTTGTAGTTAACAAAATCATCCTCTTGCAGAATGTTATCCTCACATCAAAGATCAAACACTCACAATGGAACAACGCATACCCGAGTGTTGAGTCGCTTTGGTACGCCGTGTTTCTGTATCTTGTTTCCATAACTTAAAGGAAACAGCCACAGAATTTACTACCTAATTTCGAATCAATTTTATTGAATAAGTCCCTCTAACGAGCACGAGAACCGAGTTGAAGAAGAGGATGCCGAGTCAATAAACATTCAAATGCTGGAACAAAATGCAATTGAAATACCTATAACTATTTGCACTTGTTCCTGGAAGTCTCCTCTATCTCAACACAAATGTCCAACATACACTTTTACCAACGATATTCCAACTTCTTTAAGCCTTTCAAAAAATATGATTCCTCAAACCTTTTCTTCATTCGATGGAAAGTTTTTTCCGCCGAGCCATTTCTTCAAATTATGAAACAAGATATACCTAGTTCCAAGGAGCCAAATCTGGAGAATCGGGTGGATGAGAAAGCAGTTCATAGCGCAATTCAGCTAATTTTGCTGTGGCTACTGTGGACGAATGAGCCGGTAGATCACTTTTTTTCTTCTTCAAATGCCGTTTTTCCATCAATACTGCATTAAATTTATCTAATAAATTGGCATAGTACTGTCCGGTAATCGTTTTTCCATTTCCAATAGTTATTGAAGATTACACCGTGGGAATCCCATAAAACCGTTGCACTAACTTTTCCGACCGACGAACCCATTTTTGCCTCTTTGATGAACGTTCGCCGGAAAAAGTCCACTGCTATGGTTGCTCTTTCCTTCCTGATGTGTAGTGGTGTATCCAGGATTCAGCAACTGTTACGAACCGGTGTAAAAATTCACTGGAATTGCGCTTGAAGAGTTTCAAACTCTGCTTTGATAAGTTAATTCGAGTCCGTCTAATTTTTTTTGCTATGCCTAGAAAGAACCAAAGATGGCAGAAAAAAACTCAATGCCATCAGAGCGCCATCTTCTATTAGTCACTGACTTATCGAACAGCCCTCGTATTTAAAAGCAGAAATAATGCTACGGTTGAGGGAAATAAAATCTTGAAAAAAACCAAAATTCAAAATACATAATAATAAAGCTTGTAAAATAGAAACAAAAACACAAGCCAATTTGTGTTTAACCTTCGTATCAATGCGAAATGAATACACTTTGTCGTCCGTCTATCACTCGATGAATTCGCATTACGCAGTTTTCAAATCGGATAGATTGATTTATGACCAAAACCTATTGATGCTCATAGTAGCGACATAACGACAATTCTGTTACTTTCCAGAGCTCTACTTATTGTTCATTATTGGAATGATGAGCGCCAGCTGTTATCAATATTTCAATATAGCCATTCAGCTCCGGCAATGTACATATCCTTCAAACTTAAGGCTCTCGCATAGGATTGTTCAATGTTCACGTTCATTGCGTTGAAAATTACTCATAATTCCAATTTGATATTACTTACACCAAAAAATATACACATATGAGCTTCACAAGCATAAGATTCAATGTATACTAAATAATGAAACACTGCAACACAAATGTTTACGTTGAAACATGTTCGAACGGGAAAAACATATAGGAACCAGAACCAGTGCAATATAAATAGGGGTACCCGTACCCGGGTGTACTTCGCATATAACTCCGTATTAGCGTTGAAAAATAAATTTTATAAAATTAATGGATTATATTTATTTTAAATTGAGTAGGCAATTCGAAGCAGAATTCAATTTCAAGAAGGTACTGAAAATATTGTTATGTAGTCCTTTGGGCGAAATAAGTTTTGTATTGGTTCAATAATCAAAAGGATACCCTCGCATTGATACGAAGGTTAAATACTTGTCATTCTGTGTAAATAAAAATCTACTGCGAATGAATTCAATCTACTGCATTTTTTAGAAAATCTACTGCGCAAAAATAGTCCTAAAGTGGCAACGCTGGTTGTGACCAATTCAGTTATTGTATTTTAACCTCTCAATATTTCCTATTTAACTCACCACATTATTTGTCTACTCCCTTTCAGATGTTACCACTATCATCCGAAGCTCTATTCACCACCGCCGATGGCAGTAGCCACATCATTCAACGACACGAACCGCATCACATTGAATCGAGTTCATGTGATCGCCCGCAGATGGCATGGCAAATGTATGAACAGCTGCTACGTATTGCAAGCAAACAACATAAACAGCAGCCGCAGCAGCAATGTAACTCAAAGGACGAGAATATAGACACGAAGCGAATGTGGCTGGCTGCATTCACAGGATCCAGTTTAACCTATCGTCCAGGGGTAACAGCAGGTGCTGCCGAACCCCTCTAAAATAACAGCAAAAAGGAGGCACAAAAAAAAAATGAAACGATAATGTACAGGCGGATATCCCCGTTCGTTTTGAATGAATATCCTACCATTGCTGCACGGATTCCAGGTGCAATGAGTTTTCTTCGTCTCTTATTAATGTTTAACTCGAATTTATATACCAAAAAAAAAAGTATTTGTTCTCAAAGTAACTAGTCAACTGATATTATATGTATAACCAAAAATGCCATCGGAAGAGTGAGGCTTTTAATTTTTATGTTCTCTTAGTGTTAATGTTAAATGCAATAAAAAATAAATTAAATTAAATTAAATTAAAACAAATTATTTGGAATTTTTTGTTCTTTTATTGATTTGGTTTGTAGCGCTATATATTTACAGAACGGGCGATCAACTTAATTTCTATGACTAGAGTTTGTTTGTGAGACTAGATAGGAACTACCATGTCTATGTTAGATGGGGATGCCCTCTTCGACTTGTCCGACCAGCTTCTCGCGAAGTGTCTTGTAGACCACACTATCCTGGGGGATTCCCTCTTGTTGAAGAAACAGCAGCGTTTCACGAGCACACATTGCAAAGCCCAGAGCTTCTGCTTCATGTCGCTGGCATTGCCTGTCCACCTGATTGTGGTGTTCGTTTAGATAAAAGGAAATCTCCGAATCATCGTCGTCTTCGTCGAGTAAACCACCATGCTCGTCGTTGTAGTCCAAGTCATTGTCGAATTCATCCAATTCCCTTTGAAGTTCGACGATTTTCTGCAGAGCTTCGATGAGGATTTTGTTTCTGGTATTTGGCACTATCACTGGGTCATGGTTGATCGGTGGCGTTGGCGGCGAAGGAGGTGGAGTGGTACTTTGACGTGCACTTATCACTGATGGCCTTTGTTGGCGATGGTACTCGGTTTCGAATCGTTCGCGTTTACTATCGTCAGATACTGGGAGTTGTTCATCACGTTTTCTTTTAAGGATCAATTTTCCGTTCATATTCGCGGCACTATTTTCAACTCACGAACTATGCGAAAATAAACATTACGTTAAAAGGACAAACCGAAATGTACTTAGAGATCTCAAACCAAATGCGACGATGTGATCGCAACGAATGCCGAAATCGATTTGCTTCAGACCGCGGTGAACTTGTACCATCAAACCGACCCCGACCCCTACTGAAAGTGCCTGGAAACTGACATACACCAGACAATCGTCGCTTTATTTTATTTGGTTTGGTCGTGTGCGGCTGCTGCAATTTTAATGTGCGTGCGCGCGTTCACCGACCGAACGTGCACGCTTCCTATTTCGGAACAAGTTTTTTTTTTTTTTTAAATACACGTTGTTGTACGAGTATCTGCAGCAATACATCAAAGGCACGGGAAATGGGGAGGATTTCAGTCTGTAGGGGAAGAAGTGCTCTTGTCTTTGTTTCGATTGGAATAACCAAACGCACTAGCATCTGCCGGAGGTGTGTGTAAGGGCAGAGTGGAAAAAAATCAATGCAACGAAAAGGGAAAGCATGGTACAATTGTTCATAGACAACAATTTGTGAGTACACTCTGTGGGACAAGTTAGAGAAGCAAATGGTTGGCAGGAGTGAACTGTTTGCTCTGCGACTTAAGTGCGGTTTTAAGCGAACACGTCAGTAGAACAACTACAAAACTTCTGTCCTTCATTTACATACATACAGTCGTGCTCATATAATTAAGTCACATAGCCATCCATCGTAAGGAAACGTCATACTCCATATTCAAAGCATACCCTCATCGAAAGAATTGGACCATAAGTTCATCAAGAAAATGGTCATGCCTGGTGGCTCATCGATGATGGCCTGGGGATACTTCACCTCATCCGAGCTTTGTCCGATTGTCCAAATTAATGGAAAAATGATTGGTGAGATGTATAAAGACATCATAAACAATCATTTAAATAGAGACTTGGCAGATAATTTGCTACTTGCATGGATCTTTCAACAATATAAAGATCCAAAGCATAGCTCCAGGTTGGAGTCCATCTCCTTCAGTGGGTAGCTCAAAGTCTCACTAAAAAACCCATAGAAATTTGATGGGGAGTTATAAAAAGGGTAGTTGCTACAAAAAAACCTGCAAACAAGGCCTCTGTGTTAAGTTATTCAACAGAAATAGAACAAGTTCACACCCACTCAATGTGCAGCCCTTGTCAAGACTATGGGCGATAGATGCGCCGAAGTTATGAGACAGAAAGGTTTGGAAACAAAGTATTGACTCTAAAAGAGATAGAATATGTATTAATATCTACAACTATTAATGTATATTTAATTTTAAACATTTTTTCCAGTAAATGACTTAATTATACATATGTCACCGAGCTCAAAGCGATATAAACAATTAATCTGCAAAATTTATATTTTAATGATTTGCTAAACAAAAAAATTAAGAAGAATTGAATTTTACAAATACTTATAAACCGAAGATAGTGTGATCGTGTTTTTATGACTTAATTATATGAGCACAAGTGTATGTTACACAAGTCATTAAAAAATGGTGGGTGCTGTCATAAGACTCAAAACCATCTCACAGTGGTCAAGTAACTACAGTGGTCACTCCACAATACTAGGTATATAACTTATGTAAATCTCCCCGAAAACATAGACTATACTGTGCCGACGAAGCCCAATTTTGATAAAAACTTTAAGGCCCTTCTGGGATGAGGAACTATAACAGACAAGTCGGTATACTTCTACATTGATTGCTCTAAAACTAATGATGGTGTAGTAGGAGAAGGTGTTTTCTCAGACATATTAAATCTCAATCTCTCCTTCCGCCTCCCTGATCACTGCAGCATATTCCAAGCGGAGATCATTGCGATTTCGGAAGCACTGCCCTTGATCAGGAGGAATTTAATATCTTCTAATGATTTAAGCATATTCTCGGATAGTAAGGCGGCCTTGAAATCCCTATAATCAGTCTCATCTACTTCTAAGATCACCACCAACTGTCGCTTATCTCTTGAAGAGATGGCTGAGTAATTTAACATCCACCTATATTGGGTGCCGGGGAACAGAGACATTCCAGAGAATTGTAAGGCTGACAAACTCGTTAAAATAGGAACAACAATACCTATTTTACCGGAAAAGAGGAATCTTGGTATGCCCCTCGCTACAGCTATCACTCATACTTGACAAAGTAAAAAAAAAAATCCAATGTTAGATGGGAAGGTTGTTCCACTTACCTTGCCACCAGACTGATCTGGCCTATAAAGGAAATAAACCGTTCTAACTACCTTCTGTCCCTTAAAAGACTTATTGGACATATTGGTTTTATTACAGGATACTGCCTTAAAGGCAAGCTTGGTGTCCTTTCGAACGACTCTATGGAAGTTGCAGAGACGAGAAAGAAAAAGAGAGCCCAACACATCTCCTCTGTTTATGTCCAGCTCTTTCCCCTAGTAGGAAACTACACCTAGGTGAATACTTCTTCAAAGACCTCAGTTGGTAGCTTAGCTCGCTTCATACAAAGCTCCAAATGGTTCTGGAGGGGATGCATATCCCCAAGATCTTTGGTATCACAATGGGCATTTATAGGCCCAAGTGTGCTGGTAATCGTTACTGGTAGCCAGTGCAACTTAACCTTACCTAGTTATAGGAGGGTATATTATGGCTCGAGACGTTTTCTGTGTTTAGTTCACCGTTCGGTGTCGTTGCTCGGTATTAAACTGTCGGCCTCTTCTTTTTTTTGTATTCCAAGCTGGAAAGGAACTTGTAAAATATACTTTTGAAAGTTGCCCTGCATCGTTCATTGCTCGAGCTTACAAAATGTCGCCTTTTTATGTGTCCGGAATGAACAGTTTCAAAACTTTTCAATAGTCGTTCGTTTTATTTTACAATTTATTTGTGCTGATAATGCACCAAACCAACTGGCACAAAAAAAGAGATCACGCCTACTGTATCCTATGGCGTTCTTGCACTCACATACTGTATTATTAATCTAGCGCAAGCACAACGAAGTGAACATGTGCAGCCGTCGCAAATTGTCATCACCATAGCACGGATCATGGTGTGCTGCGCACAGTCTTCCTGCCTGAAAGTCTCTTTCAATTCCGCTTGTCCATGTTTATATTTGAGGAATTCACATCCACACACACACGGATATTGGACGAAAAAAGGGAAGAAAAGTGCATTAGAGAGTGAAAACGTTCCATTATTAAAACACGAGGGTCCCTTCCCTATGGCACTGGCACTGGCAATGGCACCCCTTAATCCACGACAGCACGGTGCGACCGGCGCACGACCAAATAAAAATTATTCAAAGGTCAGGGCGTTCTACTGCTGGCAGTAGTCCATCCACATTTATAGTGGTTTATCTTCTATTCCCGTGGTAGGATTTCCATCTAATTTTGGATAGTGCTTTGATAAGAGCACTTCATTGCTGGATTTAGGTTGTGTGGGACAATGGCAGCAGGGTTGCAAACTATTTTAATTTACATAGAAAAATTCTAATCAGAAATTGAAGAGCACATACGAGTACATACAGTATGTATACAGTGGCGAGCAAAATAATAGCAGTGCTACTTTGAAAACACCATTTTCCTTCTTTTTTTTTTGTATTTATATTTTTTGCAACTTTTACTGTAATACTATACTTATCAACAATATGTCGTTCCAGTGACGCCATATTGCAATGGTAAGCCCTCACTTTTGCGTTAAAATATCAATCGGTAGTGCATCTCATACATTTTTAAGGGAGCAAAATAATAGCAGTGCTTATTCGATGTCGGTATACAAATTTTGT
The DNA here is from genome assembly GCA_949775065.1 of Brachyopa scutellaris. Taxonomy (NCBI): domain Eukaryota; kingdom Metazoa; phylum Arthropoda; class Insecta; order Diptera; family Syrphidae; genus Brachyopa; species Brachyopa scutellaris. The sequence continues at coordinate 144,821,806 of OX459112.1, read as the reverse complement.
TTTAACTTGATTTTTGGATCTAAATAATAGGAAAGTGAGTTAAAACCTTCTACTTTTTATTTTTTATCAAACTGTAGTAAAACCGATTAATGGGATTCGATAAAAGTGGGTCGTGGAATGCACTGCACACCATAGAAGCGCGAGCTAATTCAATTGCTTATAAAAGTCTCACAAACGTACAAGCAAATTAAGGAACTCTCGGGTGCAACGCTAAAATGATAAGCAAAATACTGCATCCGTCAATGGTGAAACGTGTTGTAAGGTACTCTAGGACACATCTTTCGGCAGCAGTTACCCAGATGGTTGATTTGTTTAACTTGACATGTGGTATTCACACTTTTAGAAGACGGCTGAGGGAACACAATCTCAGTGTTCGAAGTCCACGACAAGTCCCACTTCTCAAGAAAATGCATGTTTCAAAAGAGCTGAGGTTTGCGAAAAAGCATTTGTCGTGCCTCCTGAGAAGTGGAGGAATATAATGTGTACTGATGAGACTAAAACCGTTCTGTATGGCTGAAAAGTATCTCGGTTGTATGTCAGGCATCCACCCAATACAAAATATGATTCAAGATTCACAATAAAAACTAAAAAACTCAGTGGATCTAGTACCATGATTTGGGGATGTTTTTCATAGTATGGTATTGATCCAATATATTGGTATAAAAGTATAATGGACCAGCACTCATACGTTGATATATTGCAGAACATCATGCTGTCATATGCCGAGCACGAAATGCTACAAAAACCGGTTTTCCAGCAGGACAACGACCCGAAAAGCACCAGCTGAACAGCTAAACAATGGTTTCAGGATAATATGATTGAGTTCATGGAGTGACCTGCTCAATATCCCGATCTCCATTCTATTAAAATTCTATAGGCCTTATATAAAAGAGATAATGTACTGCACAAAAAACCAAAAATTAACGAGTTGTGTGGGGTAGTTTAGTAGTCTTTGGGATCAATATCACCCGAAAGGTGCCAGCATCTTTTAGACTCTGTAAAACGGGTTTGCGCAGCTGTAGTAATTAAAAAAGGCCATGCCACTAAGGACTAGTATATTCTTAAAAACACCTCATACTAATTTATTTAAATTCAGTATTTTTTTTTTACTTTACTTTGATCAAGTAAGCTGGTGAAAGTAGAGCACTGCTATTTTTTTGCTCGCCCTTTTTTAAAGTTCTTTTCGACAAAATGCATTTATGTTAGTTTATTTTAATTAAATCAAAAACTAATAAATGTAGATATTATATGAAAATAACGCATTTTAGGCTACCGGTAAATTTTTTTAAAAACTATTGCTTAATTTGTTGTATTTTTGATTAATGCCTTTTCTTCAGCGGCACTGCTATTTTTTTGCTCGCAGCTGTATATGTACCAGCATATGCACTCAATGCCAATGCCAGATCATGTAACGAGAGTATGGAATAGTCCTTTGTTACTTTACTCGCTCCATGTATATTTCAGGACATTGAAGGCACTTTCGATAACACTGGCTTTGATTTGTTTTCAAAAACTATCAGTCAAAGAGGGATCGAAGAATCGAGCCACAGCTGGAAAATGGTCAAAGCTCGGCCAAAGCTACTTACTCAAGGTTACATGCTATCAATTTCAATTACAGTTTTAATTTTATTAAGTTTCATTGGTTTGTACAAAGAGGAATGTCTTATACCTAGTACTTAGAGCTTAGTATTAATTTGTATGATTTCAAATACTTAAAACTAAATCAAATTAAAATACAATTTATTTAAAAATAGTCGAGGAAAGCAGGAGGGATGATGAAAGGTAGTGAAAGGTATTAAATGCGAGAGGTTGAGGACGAAAAATGAAGAAGAACAACACTTTTAAAACTTAAATTAGAGTTTGATTTGATACGGGTACAGGGTTCGGACTTCAGAAACAGTTCGCATTAGATGGAAACAAAAATCGCAGTAAAACCAAAATTTCCGTAGTAGATTTACAACTTCATGATAAATACATAATTTTATTGAAAATAAATAAACAATAAAAAATAAATAAATTAATAATAACTTCAATTACATATTTATTTGGGAAGCCTTTACAAAAAAAATAATAAAATAACTAAACCAAAATATACATATAACTGTTAAGTTCAAAAATTCACGGCAGTTTTGTGAGAATATTTCCTGCCAAAAATTGCCAAGTTGCCCTAAATTAATGAAAATGTTTAGTTTTAATAGAAGATAGGTACTTAGCTATTTAATTTAAATATACTGACCTTCAGTAAAGATAACAATAATTTTCATTTGTCATTTTGTTTTACTGTGCTGCGATTCAAACAAAAATCGCAGTAGATTGTGAACAAAGTGCAGTGGTGCAGTAGTTTTGAAATTTTAGCCAAAATCGCAGCAGATCTACTGCGATAGCAGTAAAGTCCGAACGCTGTACGGGTAGGCAAACAGTTCCATAGTCTGACAACGTGAATGAGGAATAAACGTGAGGAATTGAGGTGCGTTTGTCGAAAATTTATAGTATTCATAGTTCTGGAAGATCGTGAAAAATTAAGCTTAGTGAACATATATGTAAGTGAGCTTTGGTTGTATATGATTTTGTGAAGGAATATATTATTTCTGGCGTTTAAGTAACTCTGCAGAGAGCAACCCAGTAGCCTACGAGAATAAATAAAGATGTGATCAGTTCTACGAAAGCCATGTACATACATATAGTACAGCATCATTGAAGGCAACCTGCAGTTTACGTTGCGATAGTGAGTCGAGAGTGCTGTAACATCAATATATGTTATGTATAAATAGTTCAGTTTATATGAGAAATTATGTTAAGAGGGTTAGTATGTAATTTTTTTCCCAATACGTTAGGTACCTATGTCTAAACCAGGTAAAATAATAAATACTAGTGTACCGGTGCGAGGAATCTCGCATGTAGAAACCCTATACCCGTAGGTATAGGTAATAATGTTTTTTTCATCATAACTTGACTCATATGGACTTTTTCAAAATTGTTTATATTGATGAACAAAGTTCAGTTGATAAGCTTTCGATCAGTGTAAGAATCATTGAAATCGCTGCAGGAATAAACTCTCGGGAGGAATCACAAGCTCTTGCGCTAGCGATTTAAATATAATGATTAATACGTGCGTTTTTCACGCACAGTTGATGGAATTTCTACCACAGGTTAAACTTGTTATAATTAAATATCATTTTCTGTCATTCCGGCAAAATCCACGAAAAATTTCAACTCTCATCATTCTCGCCATCATTTTTCATTTCAAGCTGCATACTGGTATTTTTACATCATTCTAGCAAAAATGATAGTATGTAGTCTATTGAATAAGTATATGTATGTACTGGGTGATGAGAATAAAAATAAGAATATCCTAGTTTTGTTTGATCAATATTCATCAAATTTTCTTGTTTTTATTTACATCACTTTTTGGACGATTTTATTAATTTTTGGACAAAAAGAATAAAAGATATATTTAACAATAATTTAGGAAAAGAGATAATTAGTAAATCCATGTAAAGGAAAGAGTATTATGTCCTAAAAAAAAGTACGTCTGGTTAGCCTAGTTTAGTACGAAGCCTACACTAGACTAGACATATTCGACTGCTCTGATTTTGCTGATGTTTAGCCATATATTTCACGGTGTCACCTCTTTCGAATGTCTGACAAGCAATCAAAGAGTATCATTTGTCAATGAGCTTCTCAACTTGCCGTTCGGAGTTGGCACAAAACTGTAGGTCCCTTCCATTCGGGCAAAAATATCTCACGCACACAGAAATGGTTGCGAGAAGCAGGCCCTGGTTCACCCCGAGCTGGAGCGCCATCTATATTAAAGTAAGTTAGCCATATATCCAGTAAAAGATTAAGATTGCATTTTTTGTTTGATATGGGGACTTTTTTGGATGTAGTTGAAGTCCATTCACTAAAAACCATCTGTATATACGCTCTAAATCTTCACTGACAAGGACAGCTAGTTTAGCTAGGCTCACGTGAAGTTGCACATCATTTGGATATAAATAAACTGATGTGTGTTTACAAACATATGGAAGGTCGTTTATGAAAATGCAGAAAAGGATCGAAGAGAAAACTATTTATCAGTTTAACTGCTCTGTCACTGAGCCCGAAAATATGCTTTACTTTCCAAAGTAGATTTTTATGGTTCACTTTATCGAAGGCCTTCGAAAAGTTTAGTAAACAGATGCCTAATTTCCTCACGTAAATTGACTATAAGCGTTGAACAGCTGTGGTTAGCTCTAAAGCCAGACTGTCGAGAACTTAGCAAGTTATTGTTGGAAATGTATCTCATCAGCGGCTTAGATATAATACCTTTGAAAACCTTAGACAAGCAGGGGAAAATGCCGGTGTGTAATCAGCTGGGGAGGTGGGGTTTGTTTTTTTTCCAATTGGCAAGATTCGTGCAATTTTCCAAGAGTCCGGAAAACTTGAAGTTATAAAGCCCAAAACTTGGGTTAGGTGGGTTATGATAATTGGTAAAACGAGTTTGACAAAGCGTATTGGCAACACCGTCTTCTGCGATGGAGTCGGACCTTGCATTTGGTTGTGCTGAGCTCGCAGCTTGATTAAAATCGAAATCAAAATTACTAACACTAGAATCACTCCCAAGAAAGATGTGATTTAATTCATCAGGATGTGGACTACAATTGGGACTGTTATTCTTATTGAAGACACCGATTTTACGAGGGTTTGCCCCAGAGCTTTTTAGCAGGTAGGAACATTTTAAGCTTAGAAGCATTATAGTTTACCTTCGATGTGTGCAGTATTGAGGCTGCGAGATTACGAACCACCTTGTAGGTATTCCAGTTTTTATCCGTGGTTGGTGCTTCAATTGTATAGCTTATTGCGTTTTTAAATTGCATTCACCACATCCGACGTAAGCCAGGGGCAGATTTTATTTTGAATACGGTACGTGGCCAGAACACATTGATCAAACAACGCAGACAAAATAGCTTGAAAACATTTCAGTTAGAACTTACCTAACGTTCATCCCAGGGAGCTGATGTCGCTTGGATGTAAAGCGCATTCAAATCTATAGAACTAAAATCGTTGAAAGTGAAGTACTCAGCGACAGCAGACCTAGATAGATTGATATTGAAGGTACAGACCAGGAGATCATGGTCAGAAGCAGAGTCAAATGACAGTTGATCGAACAAAAGAACTAATGATGGATCAGAGACGATAAATAGATCAAGAAGACTGGGTAAGCGATCACGAGCCAAACGAGTTGGGGAGTTGGTATTTACTATATTAAGTCCTATCGATGAAATAGAGTCCTTCATTCGAAAAGTTAGGGAATCGTTTTTTAGCAGGTCTGTATTGAAGTCACCACAGATGATAACATATGTATGTACCTATATCAGATAAAGCAGAAAAGAAAGGATCATGGCTCAGGTACGATTGTTACTGAAAGCATATGAAACAATAGGTACATTTAGTATGGGACTCGCGTATGTATTTCGACAATAATAAATTCGATCCCATTCTAAAAATACTTCGTGACTGCATCGCATTTGAGAGTTGATTTGCAATAAATTGCTACTCCACGGCCTGTGATTTCGGAAAACTCTATTTTCTAAATATGTATCTCATCATCACCGCCATAATAGTCTAGTCAACGATGATTTTTGTATCATAGTGAGTGGTTAAAACGACCCAACCATTACAAGTATGATGCAAAAATCACTTCAAATTGTTTCGGCGTGGTGTAACAGGGAAAGAATTTCCGTCAATACTTTCAAACCCGTTCTAGTATCGTTTACTTGAAGAAGGATTGTCTTAAAAGGTACTAATTTTTTCATCGTCAGATACCTGGGCGTTGTCTCAACTGAAACCTAAATCTAAAATTTATATTAAAACGTGCAACCAGAGCCTTATGCGCAAGTCACTTCTTGTGTTATAGGACCTGGGGTCTTAATCTATAAATAATATACTGGCTGTATTCCATGATAACCAGATCCATTATTTCGTATGCGGCCTAAATATGGTGGCCAGAAAAGTTTCAACTTCTAATTGTTTTGGTATCAGTGGTGTTATACGCACCTGCTTCAGGAACTACATATGATTCGCCATAAGAGATCTTCATTAGGAAGGCAACTGCTAGAAGTGCAGTTAAACTGCAACTTATTCATAGGTTCAAGAACAGGTAATCTTACGGGCCATCTGAATATTATCAACAATATTCCCGTGGAACACAATATGCTTTGCAGTATGATAATAATCGAATACTTCTTTGGCAGAAAATTCGAAGTTAATATCTTAGAACGTTCCTTATGGCGGACCAACCATAGACCGAAAAAGTCTGGTACAATAAACGGATGGGGATGGAATTCTTGGGTCCAACACCAAAGTTTTGGTGAGATCTGTGCGTTTATACATTTTAACATATCCATAAAAGGCACTGTTACACATGTCTTCTCAGACAGCCAAGCTGCATTTAGATGCTTTTCCATTAAAGTACTGCTTCACTGCCCTCTAATCTCTAGCCACTCCTAAAGCCCCATTTAGATGATCAGTTTAGTTTCAGTTTCAGTTGAGCTATCAGTTGAGCTTTCAGTTAAACTGATGTATAACTGCAAAAACTGAAACGATTAACTGAAACTGAAACGGAAACTGAAAGTAAAGTCCCATTTAGATGATCAGTTCAGTTTCAGTTGAGCTATCAGTTGAGCTTTCAGTTAAACTGATGTATAAATGCAAAAACTGAAACGCTTAACTGAAACTGAAACTGAAACTGAAACTTATGGAATTCCCATCAACTTTCAGTTCAGTTGTCAGTTAAACTGCTCACAAGTAAAATAAAAGCTCAACTGAATACCGAACTGAAGTCTAAATGCACTACCTTTAGGTCTGTTTGGTATCTTTTCTGTGTAAGACTTTAATCGCTGTCAAATAATAAATAATTTGGAAAGTGGGGGAAAATCCTCTCAGCAGTGGAAAATTCGTAAGCAAAGTAAACAAACACGTTCTGTGTAAAACCAGTAAAACTGTCAAACGTGACAGTGGTGGATTTTTCGCTTTAAATTTAATTAATTGAAGTATCGAATCTTTACGCGTTGAATTTCAAGGAAATCTGCTATTTATTCCATAAATACACTTTAATTTAATAAATAAAAATGTCCAGTGAGGAATTCAAAGCTGTATTGGATTTTCTGTCTTCGAGTGAGTCTGAAATTAATTGTGAATCCTCTGATAGTGAGGAAGAAAATGTGTTATTGGTTAATTCGGATAGCGAAGTTAATAAGTGCGGTTTTGGCGGAAACAAAGAAAGCACGAAATTGCGTTAAAAACTATTTGGAGGCAATGGTACCTTCATACAGTGAAGCGGAATTTCGTCAACACTTTCGAATTTCCAAAACCTTATTTGAGCAGCTTACCGAGAAGTTTGAGCAGTCGGAGGCATATACTATGCTCCGGCCAGACAAACGTTTTTCCGGACAAAAGCATTTGGCAGTCTTTTTGTGGTAAATAGTTAATTTTTGTTTTTAATTAACAAAAAATTAAAAAAAACTATTCTAGGTTTGCTGGGCACGAAGCCTGCAGCTATCGTGACTTGGCTGACCGTTTCGATTTATCACAGTATGCCATATGATAGATCGAATAACTATGTTTATCAGTAGTATGAGTCCGGATAGTATGAAGTGGCCAGCCGATGATAAAAAAAAGGGAAACGTGCGAGTTTTTTAAAAATAAAAGCGGTGTCTTAAGGGCAATAGGTAAAAGCACGTTATACTTCAAAATATTTCTGTACCAACATATGATTTTATTCAACACAGGTTGTATTGATGGGACTCATATCGTCATTGATCCGCCAAAACAATCAAAAGACGATTATATTGACCAGAAAGGCAATATGACTCTTACAATGCAAGCTGTATGTGACGAGAAGAAGAAATTCATCGATGTATTTATAGGATTTCCTGGCTCTTGTCATGATAGCTGGATTTTCCAAAACTCTCCTTTCTATTCGGAACTAGCAACATCATGTGGAGGTAATATATATACAGTGGTGGCCCAATATAACGAATGATATAATGTCCAGTTGCATTCGCTATATCGAGAAATTCGTAATATCGAACACATTTTTCTTGTACGAAATATTAAATAAATGTACAAATACTGTATCTTATTTATAACACTGTATTCAATTTATTCATAAAGTCAACAAAACAAGTTAAAAAGTAGAAAAAGAAGTAAAAGAAACAAAAACAAAATTAATTTCTGTCCTTTCCTTTTCCAAAAAGCAATCGCCGCTAATAAGGACATGCTTTTGCAAGCGTTCACCAGAAACTTGTAGCTATTTCCCGTAGACTTATTAGAACAAGTTTTTCAGAACTTTCAACGTTGTTCTATTTGGCTCAGTTAAGTACACTCTCTACGGCCTCGAGTGGGCTGATACGCGTATCTTCTTGAAGACACATTTCAGTATTGTTCCAAGATTCCAAATTCTCCCATTAGCTCAACTAAGCGAATAATTGGATCAAGGAGCTTACCTTCGGTTGCATGTACAATACCCACATTTTTCCATCGACCGTTTCCCAAACGTGGGCACCGTAGTGCAAGTGGTTAGTGTGTCCGACTACTGAGCCAGCGGTCTTGGGTTCGAATCCCGCCGCAAACACCTAAACGTTTTTCACAGTGCCCACCTCTTTCGAATGTCTGACAAGCATCAAAGAGTATCATTTGTCACGATTGAGCTTCTCAACTCACCGTTTGGAGTCGGCAAAAAACTGTAGGTCCCATCCATTCGTGCAAAAATATAACAAGCACACACAAATGGTTGCGAGAAGCAGGCCCAGGTTCACCTCGAGCTGTAGCGCCAACTAAGTAAGTAAGTAAGTTTCCTATACATTGTTGTATTTATTTCTTAGGTAAATTTGTCTCTTTGTATTTTTTAAAGCATGTAGACAGATATTGTAGCAACATTCATTATATCGAATATAATTTTTTTTGTTCGTTCGCTATATAGAGCCGATAATGCATTTGAAAAAAGTGTACGTTATATCGAGCATTCGTTATATCGGCATTCGTTATACTGGACCACCACAGTATATGTATAATTTCATACAGACGTAATAATAATGTATGCTATCCTTTCTTTTAGAATACTACTTACTGGGTGATTCAGCCTACCCTCTGAGTAGGTATTTGATGAAACCATATAAGGACAACGGCCATTTAACGAGAAGTCAGAAACACTTCAATGTCAAATTGAGTTCCAGCCGTGTTTCAATAGAACATACTTTTGGAATTCTAAAACAAAGATTCCGACAGTTTCACTATTGCAAGTTAAAGGGTATAAGGAAATTGTGCCATTTCATTAGAGCATGCTGCGTTTTGCACAACATCGCTAATAAGGATGATATCGAGTTCTTATTAGAGGCTGATTCAGATACCAATTCTGATCCCGATCATCATGCCGAAATCTCTTTAACAGGAAACGCCACAAGAGATACCCTTTGCGAAGAAATGTGGAACAATCGGCAAACTTAAATGAAATGTAAATTTAATTTTTATACCAAGATGGGTGCTGATAACGGAGGTGGTTTTAGTGGTGTTAGAGTCCCACACTACTATAATAATCGAGTACCACCATAGTGTCTATTGAGATTTCCACCTTCGAAAAAAAAAAAAAAAAAACATGGTAAGATTGTTCGCATGCTTACCTGTTAATACTTATCCTTATTTTCCTAGCTGAAAATTTATAAACTATCTGCAAATTAAAAATGAAAAAACACATTGCTCCGTTTTTGAATATTTACTTTTTATTTTTATTAAATAGTTAATTTAAATAGTTAATTTAGTAAAATTAAGTAATTTTTCTTCGTAGAACATATAGAGAAAAAATTAAATAAAAAAGCATAACAACAAAGATAAACGATTGTGCATTGTAGGTACTAACTTGATTTAAAATTTATTAAAAAAATTTTCGATAACCAATCTCTTTTGTTTGAGGTGGTCTTCCTTTTGCGCCATGAGTTGCCTAAGCCTTTCCATTCTATTTTTTTCTTTCTCGGCTAAATACTCAAAGTGCTTAGCCGTGTAATCAACCTTTGTTTCCCTGATGGCGTCCAGTCTCTGCAGGATTGCTGGATCAGTCGGCTTAAATTGTTTCGCCTGCACAGAGCGTGCGCCGGCAGCAGTGGACGTCTGAGGCTGATTAAAGTCTGCCTGCACAGAGCGTGCGCCGGCAGCAGTGGACGTCTGAGGCTGATTAAAGTCTGCCTGCACAAAGCGTGCGTCGGCAGCAGCAACTAATTCCTCCCGGGTTGAGCCTTCAATCTGGTTAGTAGCCAGAGTGTATTCCGGAAAAACAACTCTCCGCGATTCGAAAATAGTATCTAATTCACTAAAACAGAAAAACCATTTCTTTAAATAAAAATATGTAATATATACATGCATACATACGTTTCGTAAGCACAAGTCAATCTACTGCGTCCGGTTTGCGAATTATTCAATTTCGTCTTCTTGTATTGCCTTTCCAAGCTACGAAATTTAGCTTGAATTTGGACTGCATTAAAGTCATATCCATGCTGCCTCATGATTTGACTTCTTAGCTTCCACATTTTCGTTTTATTGCTCAGCATAAACTTTTTTCCAACTTGTGGTTGGTACTTGCCGAGCAGAGTCAACAAGAGTTTCGTGGGCGCATCTAGCCAAACCATCTTTCTCCCTTCCGCATGGAACGAAATTTCACCAGCAGCACCTAAGGTATCGACGTCATCAATACCTGGTTGCATGGTATCCGGTTGTAGTACAGTAATAATATAATGATAGTAGAAAAATTGTACTGTTGTTTATTCGAACTAATAAATAACGCTACTGTTTAACTACACGGGCGAAGCCGGGTGAGACAGCTAGTATTCTATACGACTTCTAAAACTATTCTAAAAAAAATCCGGTCAAGTGCAAGTTATACTTGCGCAATAAGTGTTCCGTACTGTATCAGTTATTTTAACTACATACATATGTATGTCATAGATTTATGTTGATAGATCTATATGAACCCTTTCTTTACGATACGATTTCTACTAAAGATACAATGATACTTTGTTCGATACTCACATATATGTACAAACATAAAAACATATATAGGTACATATATGTACATATGCACTTATATATCTGCAGACACAAGAAAGTACATGTGTACCTACAGACTTAGTTTTATGGTGCACAGCACATTTCAATACAAATAAATTGAGCACAATTTGCGAAAAATAAATTCAAATTTGTACCTACATAAATGTATACCAACAAGTAAGTTGAACAAATTACCTACATATGCATGTATGTATGTACATATGTCTCTGATGTCCTTTCTTATCTGCTCAGAAGAATAGTTATACACACACACAAAGTAAAAGAAAAAAAAAAACAACAAATAAAGCATGTATATACATACATACATATATACCTACATAATATGTTCATATGTATATGTATTTACAGGAAATGTACGCTTGTGCATCAGATTTAATTTTTCGTCTCGTTATTCGTTCAATTGCATTAACTGCGTATTTTGCGATTTGTCTCCCTCTCTGTTGCTGTATATACACAAATTCAATTTTTTCTAATATAGTAAGAGTAGAGACACCTACATTATAATAGGAAACCATCAAGCTTCCTTTATGTATTATATTATGTATCATTGGTTTAAGTCTTAGGTCAATAGTTATCCGGTAGAAATATGCCACGAAAATTCGCTGCGGGTATAACACTTTTGCCATCAATTATTCAATTTTTACTCTCGTATCTACTTTTAGGCGTTGTGATATTTTTCTGGGTATGTAAACAGTAGGGTAGTTGAAATTAAAAAATTAATTAAAAAAAAAAACCGTTGAAGTAGGGCAGTCGTGAGAATTATGTTTCCATCTACACTTTATTCTCAATGTTTGTGATTTTATTCAGATTTTTCTGAGCGATATTTTCGGAGAAAAAGCTCGGGACAGCAAGTTGTAACGTTTTGTGAAAATTTGTTAAGAAACTACCCCCCCAAAGTCGAAATTCAGCTTTTTAAGTTCTGGTCTGTGCTTAGGCCACTAATTGCTACAACTGTTCCAAATTTCAATAGTCTAGGTTAAGTAGCCTCTGAGAAAAAGGCCTGTGACAGACAGACAGACAGACAGACAGACACCGAACTGATTCCATTAGTGATCCGTTTTTGTACGGACGGAACACTAACAAGCATACTAAAACAAGAATACGAAGATCGTACTTACCGACTCCAATCGGAGCTGACATCTTGAACACGAAGTCATCATTTACTGTGAACTCGTTGTCTGTTGACTGAACCATTTGCTGGATAAGATGATTTCGAAACTCTTCATCTGCAAAATATATATATGTTAAATTTCAACTATTAAATTCCTGTTGGAAAGTGTACTTACCCTCTTGAACCCTGTAAAACGCCAGAAAAAATACACTAACCTTCTTCTTTTAAATTGCTTGTTAGTTGATTATACCGTTCACTTTTTTGCACTAAAGACAAAAATTTCTCTTTTTGTTATTGAACATAAATAAGCACAATAAACTCACCTTTAAGTTCTGTGGTAATTTATTGATCTTCAACGTCTGCTTTCGTTTTATATTAGTTTCTTTTCTCCAAAATCAAAACTTCTTGCTTTTTTGAAATGAAATTTAAATCAAAATGACAATTGAGAATTGTCAGATGGCTTGTTTTGACAGAGTTGATGAAACTTACGCGAAGAAAAAGACTGTGTAGGATTGTGTACGCTCTCAGTGGAGGGGAATTTTTTTCAACTGTCAGTTGGCTCTCTCTTTCACGAATATTTTGGGTTAACAAACACGGAATGTGTAGGAATCTTACGAATGTGTACGAATGTGTTAGTTACCAAACAGACCTTTTTTTAACTGAAATGTCAACTTAACTGACAACTGAAACTGAAACTGACCATCTTTCTCGTAACAAGAAAATGAATGGTCCGGACCATTCTTTCTCGCAACGATTTTTTGACATTGTTTTCAATGAAAGAGGAAATAATTGTATTAATTTTGAGTAGCATAAAGGGAAACTACACATTTTCGCGCCTTCAAACGTCATTTTCTCTTTTAAAAAATTTAAATTTGTTGTTCAAAATACTCTTAATTCAATATGAGTGATAAGAGGAGGAAAATAACACAAAAAATAAAGTTCTCAAATGAATAAGAAAAATGTCAAAACTCGTACGTCAAAAATCTCGTTGCGAAATTTGATATTCTAGGAATTTACTCTCAAAATCTCGCACCACAAGCTACGATTTTTGTTTCGCAACGATATTTTTCCTCGCAACGATTTTTAGTCTGGAAATAAGGGGCTTTAGGGAACTTTTAAATTCTCAGTGCTTATTTGCATTCAGCTTTCAATTGAACAGAGATATATGTAACAGTGGATGTCACCCATTCCTAGAATTTCCAACAATTTTGAACCGTTGCATTTTTATCTATTGATTCAGCAGTAAAGGCACTGTGCACAAACTACTTGTACCTACATCTTTGGGGGGAAATTTCATTTTAATTTGGAATAGAATCAATTTGATCGATACCCACCGATTCCAATTTCTACACACACGTTGGGTGTATGTGTGTATTATTTTCTTGTATAAAAATTATTCAGGTAAACAAATTCCTTCCCTATAAAAATGTGGTGGCAGAAACTAGGGACCTGATCTGTGAACGGGGAAAACGAATGCATCTGTCGGTCTATAGATGTGAGTTCCTAAAATAATAATGGATCCCTCCATCGGAAATAATATTTGAGACACATGCGTACCTAAAACTATTTCTACCCCTAGGACTGAGTTTTTTTTTTACTTAACTGCTATCTTGGTGTTTGCCATCAGTGAAATGTTGGAGGGATGCAAGTGCCGCAGCTGTCATGGTAACGAAACGACATGTTGCATGCCAGTAAGGGGTAGTTACGACTCGGGAGTCACAATCAGCTGTGAAACAGTTTAGTGCACATGTAGGTAAGTAGGTTCGTAATTATTTTTTGGAGATACTCGCCAGCTAAGCTAAGCCGTGTAAATTTTGTGTAGCAAAGTGAAGTTTTCTGTACTATGCACTAGATTCATACATAACGTGACCATCATTTTTTCCCCGCAGAGCGGGACATTTTAATAACGAGAACACATACTTTTTTTTTGTAATTTTTCCCTATTTAATTTTTTATCTTATGAATATAGCACTAATCTTAAGCAGTTAGTGGGCTGGTTTTCTGTATTTTTCAGATGAGCAAATCTGCTTTAAAATATCAGGTTTGGTGTTTACATATGGATGGAACTATTGGCATGACTTGTTTATGTTATCCTTTGTTATCAGAATGGATTTCAGTACTCTCCCAACTAAGTCTATATCTTATATATATATATATTCATATCAGAAAATACACTTTCGACAGGTGCGTAACGCCAGGCAGTTACAGACATAAAATATACTCTACAATAAAACGAAAATTCGCATGAGAGAGATCTTTAGCATGAAAGTGTTAACTACTTCCAGCTGAGGTTCCAATTTTCGATGACACGTTCGAGCATTTCGAGTGATATTTGGCGAATGACAGTTCCTCAATCGAAGATTCGAAGCCGGTTTATCCATGTAGCCCCAAAAAAAAGTCTACAGGTCTGATATCACATAATTTAGCCGGCCAATTCACCGGTTCGAAGCGTGAAATTAACTGTTCACGCGAATTGTGCCCGTACATTCAGCGGATAAAAATGTTAATCTGAGATATGTACTGCAATAGCATACCAAAAAAAGATATAGAATACAAAAGGACTTAATCAAGAGAAATATTGGTGGCTCGACTGGGCTGCTGCAAACTTTTCGCTTGGGTCCGAGTAGGCCCCAACATGTGGTTTTTGATCTGCCAATAATTGGTTGAGCGATTGAACTCTCTCAGGCACTTCGTAATTATTTATTATATTATATATTAAAATTATTATATTATTATATTATATATTATTATATATTAAAATAACCTCTTAACACAAACAAAAAACTAAGAAAACTGTTAAAAATATAAAAAAATATACAGACATATTAAATACATAAAAGAAATATACTATAGACGTAAGTTAGTTTAAGATCCATAAAAAAAGTAATGAGAACCATTTAGGTCACTAACGAAAGAGCATTGTAATAATTGTAGTTATTTAAAGTTTATTAAAGCAAAAAAAGTACATTTGTTCGAGTTTAAGTGGGAAAAAAACAATACTGAACAAAAATACCATGACAGTTTGACACGACTCACACGTGATCTGTCCCCACTGAAAAAGGAACTCTGAATGAATCACCAGTTATAATAAGTACCTAATTGAATGGAAAAGCCTCCTCAATTAGTAAGTTCATCACTTTTTGAACTTCCTCCCAAGAGGTGATCTTTATAAGGCTTCATATTCAAAAATGTCTACTTGTCTGTTGAACTGACACACCTTGTATTTTTTAATTCTTATAAAAATCAGCCGCTATAGTTTTAACGTTTTCCCCATTGACAGCACCAGTTTAATGTAGTTTTGCCATTATACTAAGGCGTGGTGAAGAAAGCATGAATTTTATTTTAGGCTAAAATTGTTTTATAGTTGATAAATTCCATCGCAGTCTATTTCGAGTTTCGAGGGATTTAAATGGTTGATGGGTGGCTGAGCGAACTTTTTTCAGCGGAAGGTACACTTTTTATCTAGCAATTTGTCATAGAAGGACGTCTGGAGTTTCTGGTTCGATTTGTAAAGAATCGAAAAGATATGATCCTGACTTAATGACTGAATGCAATGCAACAGATTGTATTTTTTTTCAAAGCCGGACTTTTGCATTTCTTTGGGGACAGCGGGACACATTGCTCGAAAGCGGGACGTGTGGTCACCTTATTCATACATAAATGTTGAGTGGCATTTTTGTCACCTAACCAAGGCCGTTTTCTCTACTCCAACTCACTTAAGATCCGATTTTACCAATGCAAAGGAAAGTTTCTACAAAGAAATTGAATTTAAAAATGATATTTACACTCTAAAGCAAAGTGCTAAAAAGCAGTGTTAACGCTACATGATACATTAAAAATTACAACCTACACATAGTTTAGATATTTATAAGTAGAGAATGGCAATGAAAATTAAAAAATAATCCAATAACAAATCTACGGACTTGGAGGAAGAAAATTAGCCAGAGTTAGGGTAAATGACCTAGCAGCTAGTGGCAAGTAATCAATAGTTTTGCGTGGTCCTAGACTGCAGAATACGCAAATATATACACGTACATAAATACATACGAATACGTACGCGAATACGTTTGAATACACTGTGATTCACCATGAATACGTACAGAAAAGTTTCTTGAATACACTGATTACTTCCCCCTCGCCCAGCAGTGAGCCATCAACCAGAAGTCGGCCATTTCTTGTCTTTTTTCCCTATGACCAGTTTGTAATGCAAAAATCGCCACGCACAAATTTATCTATTAACAGTAGGTGTGTTTTTTTTTCAAATCTATATAGTCGTTCGGGGCAAGAGTGCGCATTTTGGACTTCGGGCTTAAGTTCTGAAAAACTTACACAGATAACAAACAAAAGAGCCTATTATTTGGTAGCTCTATATTTTAGGAACAAAATTATACAAAAATATTTTATATTATTTTTAATGTTTCATATGTTTTGATCAAAAAACCAAAGTAAGTCAAGTTGCGCACTCTTGCCCCGAAGACAGGGTAAGAGTGCGCAACCAGTTTAAGTCACAGTTTTCGTAGTTTAAATGGCTTGAAACTGTGCATTCACTCAAACTAAGTTCTTTGGCAGCGTTTCATGGGCTGCTTCCATTTTAAATAAACTTTGGGTTATCAATTTCCTTACCGTTTGTGTTTGGTAGATACGAGGCATTTTTCTGGAAAACAAAAACAGAAAAATAGTTCGGCTACGAGCTACCACCTACCGCCTACGACTGTGATGTGCTCATTGCATCTTTCGATAGAAGGTAATAGCCTAAAAATTGTTATTATTGTAAAAATTTAAATACTGGGTAAGAAAGCACTGCGCACTCTTACCCACAGAACGACTGCGCACTCTTTCCCTAGACGCTACTTTTTTTTCATTGTGTTGAAAATCTAAGAACGAATAATATTATCCACTTAAATTGTATCCTAAATCAAACACACATATAGGTACACTGTTTATGCCTACGTACTACTTATGGGGTATCAAGTTGCCCCGCTTTCCTGACACACTTTTAAAAATTAACTTTTTTTTTAACAAAATGCGGCTTTTTTTCCTTGATGATTTTATTTGTACTGTTAAATGGAAAATTTTCGTAGAAGTTGTCCATCATTGGCGGTTAGTAAAGCACACATTTTCTCATTTAGCGATTGCTGCTAATTCTTTCACAGATGGAGAAAATGGCACTGCGTTCTCTTACCCGCTGCGCACTTTTACTCCAAACAACTCTATATACATATATAGGCTAAACATGTTTCCGCAACATGTTTTCAATGTAAAATACAACAGAACCACAACCTGGATAATTATCCAGTCTTATTTTTGTATGGAAAGCTTTTTCGAAATCTATATAGATTTGAAAAAAAAACGCGTCTAGTATAAAAGCCGTTAAACTTAGACAGAAAACTGCACTCAAATGCAGTGCTAGCGTGAACTTTTGCAAAAGTCTCATTCTTTAGTAGGATATGTATTCTGACATTCCAGCAAAATCAAATGGGAGCCTCACTAACACACTCTTATGGCAGTCGATTTTTGACAAACGCTTCCTGTCATTCCACGATCAACGGCAGCCGATGAAATCAACGCTTGCCATAAGCTTTCGCATTTGCGGCATTATGTGAAGAAGCTGCGGTTGACGACGAATATGAGAGTTGTGTTGCAAAAAGATCCCGTCTGTTGTGAATTTCTCCAATCAATTGTTGGGCACCGTAGCGCAAGTGGTTAGTGCGTCGGACTACTGAGCCAGCGGTCTTGGGTTCGAATCCCGCCGCAAACATCTAAAAGTTTTTCACAGTGCCCACATCTTTCGAATGTCTGACAAGCATCAAAGAGTATCATTTGTCACGATTGAGCTTCTCAACTCACCGTTTGGAGTTGGCAAAAAACTGTAGGTCCCATCCATTCGTGCAAAAATATAACAAGCACACACAAATGGTTGCGAGAAGCAGGCCCAGGTTCACCTCGAGCTGTAGCGCCAACTAAGTAAGTAAGTAATTGTTGGCGATTGGCAATGGAGAAGTAGGTACCAGTCGACGTCTCCACCGCACCGGTTTGATTTCATTTCCGCCGAATTTCTGCTATTTAGCAACGACGAAAGAGGAACTCATTACGAATGGGTTCCCATTTCTCAAACATAGTCCAGAATTATGTGAGCCACGATTGGGTTGGGGTCACAATCCCGAAAACCAAAATCCCGAAAATCCAAAATCCCGAAAATCCAAAATCCCGAAAAGCCAAGATCCCGAAAATCCACAATCCCGAAAATCCAAAATCCCGAAAATCCAAAATCCTGAAAATTTAATATATATTTTTCGGGATTCCGTTTTCGGGACTTTTTTTTTAAAAGGAAAGTAGACAAATGTTTGTCCATTCCCGTTGGCGTCAGTGTTGTAATATTTTACAATTCCCAATAAGCATTCAGTTGTGTTGAGTTCACTCAGTTTGATAGCTGATAGATTAGATTTTAGTTTCAAACATTGGGGTATACTGATCGCTCTTTTAGATAAAAAAAGAAAGCCGAAGAATAAGAAAACGTTGGAAAACAAAATTAAAAAAAAAATACGTGGAGCGTAACGAGCGAGTTGAAATAACTTTTTAATGGAGATTGCGTTCGATATGGACTTGTATCAGATATTGCTTTGTCAATAAGACTTGAGCTGTTTTGCTATGTTTTATTTATTTGAAGTCTGTTATCCGTATCATTATATAAATAGGCGAAGGCAAAACAGTTCAACCCCTTTTTAACTGCCTTTAACAAAACACATTCGCTTTAATTTTTTTGTTGGAAAGGTTGTGAAACCATACAGTGCAGTATGGGAATTTTTTCAAATATGTTGTACCTAAGCCAGGAAAAGAAGTATAAAATAATAAATATTCTCTCGCATTCGGTCGAATTTCGACCACAGACCATACTAGTTTTATTTAATATGTTAAATAAGTTTTCTTCTATTTTTTTTTTCTACAAAACAAATTTTTATTTTCGTTTTCGGGATTTTGGCCTTTCGGTATTTTGGATTTTCGGGATTTTGGATTTTCGGGATTTTGGATTTTCGGGATTTTGGACTTTCGGGGTTTTCGTTTTCGGGATTCTGTCCGACTCCCGCCACGGTTGGTTGAGTGCACGTGCGATTTTGGCAACGACAAATAAGGATGTCGATGATTTGAATTTCATTCTTCAAAATGTAATTGCTGGACAATTACATTCGATCAGATCAGTTGATTGTGTGACTAATCCGGATGGTGCAACCAATTATCCAACGGAGTTCCTGAATTCATTGGATTTTCGAGGATTACCACCAAATAACTTACGACTGAAGGTTGGATCTTTTATCATCATGCAATGGAACAAGATTGGTCGAAAAGCAACTCAAGAATAATGTCATTCATACAACGATACTCAAAGGCAAATTCAAGGGCGAGGAAGTGCTCACTTCGAGAATTCCACAGATTCCAACCGATTCACAGTGATCGGATTCACCAATCTAGCGGAACAAAACTATTTTGAAAAGGAAAATCATGTTTTAAATGAACTATTTTATGTTTTATGAGTACTAATAGATATACTGTACTATTCTTGATAGAAATAATATCGTTTTTCAGAAAAACAACCAACAAATTATCAATGTCGTTATACCAAAACAAGAAGCAGATTTCTTATATTATTTTAATTTTTGATAAAATACGTTATTTCGGTTTAAAATGTTTTTTATTTTAGTCTTAGGTAAAAATAAATATATTTTTTTCTCCATCAGATAAAACTTCCTCTTCGCGATTATTAGTTGATAACAAGGAAAGGACATCTTTTGGCTTTCTTTTTATATCACGTATTCGTTTTGGAACGTTTTGTAAGCTTGTGCGAACATCTCTCTAAACTTTCTTGTGTCTTTATTTCTAGCCTCTTGTGCCTCTTCCTACACCAAGAACACAGGATGCAATGATGCCTTTTCCATGAAAAAGCACTTTATGAACGCTTACTGGCATAGTGTACCATGAATATTTCCTAAGATACAAGTTTCTTGTTTCAGTTACATACTTTTCAAGTGCATTTTCCTTTATAGCATATCATGTCTGCCGCGTTTCAACCACTTTTCACCAATTTTGGACAGCAAATTTTTGATGGAAGCGTTAGTTTTTCTTTCGAGCATTTTGAGACAGCGCCGAAAGTTCAAATTTGTCAATAACAAACGCCCTTACCACATCAATTGAATAATTTCTGGAATCGTCTTTTTATTACCCATAAGCAATTCTCTTCAAGAAAAAAATTATTGCAATAGATGTACCGTTACACTAACTTTGAGTAGCTACACGAAATTGCACAAAAAATACCATTTTTCTGCTGTCGCTAAGTGGCTTTCATCAACTACTGACTTCTAAGCTTAATATTTTCTGACAAGTGAAAGAGATGAACAAACAAAATATGATCTACAGTTACCTATTGTATTGCGAAGTTAGCCATATCATTTTGAGGCAGTTCGCTTGACTTTGATTTTTACATTTTGTCCCGCTGGATTAGTGAATCCGACCACTGTGCGATAGTGAGAATGTTCAATCAAAAAAATTAATTTTGGATGGAATCGTGAATGCTCGAAATTATTTCAATTAAAAAAATTAATGTTTTGGGCGAGACGAAGTTCGCCGGGTCCGCTAGTATTATTAAAAACAAAAAAAAAAAAAAAATACCTAACCCGACTGCGAAAAGACCTAAAAAGAAGTAAACTATGTATGTATGTATGTAATTCGTATACGAAAAATGTTAAGTCCATCCTCAGATTTATTTTCAATCGATGTGTTATGATTATGACCCTAATGTTATCTACCTGTATTTCATTGATTGATATGTACCTACTACCATATATAAATGAGATAGCATGATTTAACCGTTGTATTATAATAATAATGCAGTCAATATTTTAAAAGTCACTGGATTGCTGTCGATTGTTGTAGTGGTTGCTGTTTGAGAAACAGTGGATAAATAGTAATACGTGCATTCATTGCATAATCTTAGGCTGATAAAAAAAGTATTTTCATCATGCAGTTTGGGTTTGAATATATTTTTTTTTTAAATTGTCAGTTATTTTATCCTTTCATTCCTCACCATCAAGTTTGCCATTAAATACAGTACAGTAGTTTTCTTTATGTTAGCAAAAATTATACATTATTGGAAAGTATTGCACAATTTACAGAGATGTGGTATACAATGTACATACACTGAAGGCCATACTAGTAAGCAGTGTTGGCAAAGTAAATTACGACATGTTTACGTTATTATAGAACTGCGTAATTTACATTCATCTAATGAAAGGTGTAACGTAAACAATATAAACAATAATGTTTAGAATTAAGTTAACGTGAAAATATTATGACCACCCTACTCCACATATTGACCACCCTATACTATTCAAAATATTGTCAAACACTCTCAGATATCATACCCATTCCCATCAAATTGTCACCCATGCACCTTTACAGGTGCTTTCCTCTCACATTACAAAATTATTCCCATAGATTAAATTGCTGACTTATCATTTTAGTTTGTAAATTAGAGTATAAATAGCCATAAGAATACAGAAATAAATCACTTTGCATTCAGAAGTCAATAGTTTAATTTGCTACCCCCCACCAGAGGTAAGGAGCATTTTAGGTAAAATCAACTCTGGAATCAAAAGAGGTTCCAGGTCAAAACAAATAAAATTATCATGAATGTATTTTTATAAACAAAAACATTTACTTGCATTCTGTATTAATTTTGCTCACACACTTCCTTATCTACAAGAAAGTTGTCCTTCATTCGCAATGTTATATTATAAATACAAGTGCATATGTTTTTAGGACTTCTAAAAAAGAATTGTGTATGAGTCTTCTTTTGCGAAACATGCGTTCAAGATCTGTAGACGAAGCAGGAATTATCAGCTGTTTAACTGCCAACTTTGATAGCTCTGGTGCATAAAATTCGTGAGTAATCCTAATCCAAAACAAAACTGGGTTGTTCTTGTCCTTTAAACTTATCTAACTAGTCCATTCCAGTAAAGTTTAGGTCAGGTTAGGAGGCCATCCACCGCTCTCAGTAGGATTCACTTAGATCTCAGACCAAAGAGGGTCCATTGTGCTGCCACATGAGCCGCTGTCTTGCGCCAGTATGCTAGATTAAGTAAATTGTAATAAAAGTTAATTGACAGAAACGTAAAAAAGCAATCGACTGTCCTCGTTTATTTCTGTTAAACTGGACAACACTGGAGGAAGAGGGCAATTCCCATAGAATTGCTAAAAAGCATAGACATGTTCATATCAATGTTATCGCTGAGAATTTAAAATTTTCCGATTGAAGGTTTTTTTCGGGATCATCATAATTCAAACATAATTTACAGCAAATAAACAAAATATTGGTTTCAGAATTTATTGTTTGATCATTTACTTGCATACCACATAATAACAAAGTATTTTTTTTATTTTTTTAAACCAAACAAACAAAAAATGATAAAAGGTTTGTTTTAAACCAGACTATATGTTTGTCGGTACACAGAATTTAAACACATTTCAATTGTGTAAGTGTAATCTTTGACTCAAACAAAAAGTTTGTGTGCACGTTTATCTATACAGTTCGCAATGCAAGGCGAAGGATTGATTGATATGGATCTTGATATGATTGCATTGGTTTGGTTACATGAATATGCTATTGCTATGCAAGTTCAGAAGTAAGCTACGCCCAATAGTAGATTCAGGAAAAATTAGTTAAATAGTTGTGTTAAAGAAATTTAATTGAAAATAAATGCATTTCGACAAAAAAGTCTCTCTATTTCTATGAAAAGTAGCAAATTTGGGGAATATAGAAAAAGTCGAAGCAGTTTCAGAAGAGTCAAAAAATTTTCAAAAATACTGTAAAAAAGTACCTATGTATCAAAAATTGAAGACAAAAGGTATTCATTTTATTTAATTTGTTTTCCAAAAATGTTTTTTTTTTTTTTCTACATATAATCTACACACGCTAAAGGGGATATTTTTTATTTTTTTTTTTGTAGTTTTGTAAGTTTTATTCATTAAATACATTGATTTACAATAAAAGTTTATCTGCAAAGCCTGAAGGGCTCGTCTGCAGAAGACTGTTTACAAAAATATTTTTAACAAATTATGCTGAGTTGTTACTAATTATTAATTTTACATAGATATAGACAGGTACATATTTTTAGAATAAATTATACGAAAATTATACAACCAAGAACATAAATACATATTTTTTGCTTTTTTTAATAATTCATTTTTCGTTAGGTTGCGAAATTCTCTCGGGAGTTCGTTAAGGACCAATGGGACTGCGACATCGTACTTTCTTCGACCATACTCGTTCCAGTACCTCGGAATTTGAAAAACTTGCTGTTGTCGTCTTTTAGTGTTCACTGCCTGTTGCGTTGGAGTTTTATATGTGTTATCGTTGTGAAAGTTTGCCAATACTTCCATTTTATAAATTTGGGAGATGTTTAAGAAATTCGCCTCTCTTCTGTTATCCTGCTCGCCATTGTGATGTCTTAATTGTGATATGTTTACAATTTTTTGCACTCGTGCTTGAAGCACTTGCAGAGGTTGTATTTGCGAAGCTTTTCCCCACGCTAGTATGCCATACCTCAGATGTGATTCTACTAATCCAAAGTAGCATTGCCTTAGTACTGTGGGTGTGCAGAGATTGCTAAGATGGAAAAGAGCGTACGCTGATTGCCGGAGTTTTTTTTCAGTGTATCTATGTGGTAACTCCACTTAAAATTGTAGTCGATCGTTACTCCGAGAGAAGTTGATACATTCTCTATGTATACAGAACAACCGTCTTCTTCTGCTATTAGCTCGCTACATCCGTTTCTGTGCAAACAATTCTCGTCGTGCATCCTGATTTTTAATTTGGTTTTTGCAATATGGGGCGGACGAATGTGCATAACCTTGGTTTTTTGCGCATTGATTACCAATCCATGGTCATGACACCAAGCTGTAACCGCATTAAAATCCAGTTGCATTAGCTTAGCAGCTTCCTCTACACTCCTGTGGCTGACTACAATAGCCGTATCGTCTGCGTATGCATATCCTGTGGCATTTTTTTAAAACTGACAGTAGATCGTTCACATATATGATAAATAGGAGGGGGCCCAGTTTCGATCCCTGCGATACAACGAACTCTACATTTTCTTCTTCGCTAACGAGTTCTCCTATTCTGACTCTGAAGGTTCTGTTGCTCAGGTAGTTTTCAAACCAATCTAAGATGTTACCCCTCACTCCAATTTTTTCGAGCTGTCTCAGAATTTGTTTGTGGCATAATGTGTCAAAGGCTTTTTTGAAATCAATAAATATTTAGAACTAATGAATTTTGGTTTTTGTCCAGGCTTGTATACAGTTTATTAGCGAAATCTCCAAGCAGTCTGTTGATACTCTTGTTTTTTCGAAAGCCAAATTGATTTTTTTCTAGTAATTTGTTTTTCTCCACATATCCGTAGAGCCTTTTTGCCAGTACTTCTTCAAGAACTTTGTCAACAACTGATAAAATAGAGATAGGTCTGTAATTCTGAATTTAATTTTTCTTTCCGCTCTTATAAATTGGTCGAACAATAGACGTTTTCAGAAGTTTTGGAATTGATGCTTGATCTATGCTCATATTTACTAGCTTTGCTATAGTTGGAGAAAGTATCTGCGCATTGAGCTTTAGATCTCTAGGTCTTATTTCGTCAATTCCCGCGGATTTTTTGTCATTTAATGAGCTGAGAATATTTTTGATCTCTGTTACAGATACGTGTTCGGCGTAAATTGAATGTTGTACACTATTTGAAGACCCATGATACGTTTTCTGATTGCATACATGAACTATGTTTAAAACTTCGGATGAGAGTGTATTCGCGAATTTGTTTGCGAGATCTTTGAAATCATTTTCATTTGCAAAATTCTTTTTTAAGGTATCATCCAAATTGCTCGACTTTTTTCCCAATATGGAATTCACAAGCTTCCATGTTTCTTTGATGTTATATTTATAGCTTTGAAATTTCTGTTTATAAAAACATGTTTTTCTTTTTCCATTTTTTTTTTAAGTTCGTTCCGAAATTGTTTGAACTCTCTATGATAATCTTCGTTTTGTCTATTATTTTTGTATCTCCTGTATAGTCTATCGCGTTCTATACAATCAGACTTTAATTCAATAGTCATCCAGCTATGCTCGGTACTCCTCTTCTTTCTAAAAACCACTGAAGTCTGAACTAAATTATTTTGTATTTGGTTAAAGTGCTCATAAAACTCGCTTACTTCTGTGTAATGATTCAATTCATCCCAGTTATACTCGTTTATTTTCTGTGAGACGATGTGACTTAAAACTTGTCGCTGTTTTTCATTTTCTTTATTTTGCTTTTTGTTCTAAATAGTTTTAACTCCACAATATATGCCGTAATGGTCTGAGATACACATTTCGATCACTGCTGATTTAATTTCTGCTTGTTTTACTCTTAACAAGCTGTGATCAATCAATGTATTGGTATTTCGAACTGGATCAACACGTATATCCGAGAGTATAGAATTTATAAGACCTTTTGAGGCTATCATCGAAAGATAATTACTCACAGATGTATTATTTTCGTCGTTGATATTGATGTTTATGTCTCCTGTGACTATTAAATTTCTCCTAGCTCCCAATATATCGACATGATCATTAAGTTCATGAACAAACGAATTTACATTTAAATTTGGTGGTCTATAAATTGCAATTATTGAAGCTTTAAATTGTTCTCGCTGAATGAATACCCTTATAATGTTTACACACAGCGCGAGCACATGAATGACAACAACGAGAGACAGACAGATCGACGTAGTGTTAGGAAACTCAGAAGTTAGGTTTCAACTAACTCTATGGGTGGTGCACCGTAGCGCCAGTGGTTAGTGCGTCGGACTACTGAGCCAGCGGTCTTGGGTTCGAATCCCGCCGCAAACACCTAAAAAGTTTTTCACAGTGCCCACCTATTCCGAATGCCTGACAACCAGCGTTCCCTCCCTTGTCGTTAGGCAAAGTTCTCATTGTGGTAGAAAATGGTACTCAAATGAGTCTGAAGGTAGTACGCAATAATGTACCTAAATCGGCTTAATGGTATTTTTCAATTAGAATCGGAAATTATACATTTTCAAATATTTGTTTTATTTGAACACACATTTTTTATTCATTAAAAAAATATCACAATGAAAAACCTTATTTTAATTCAACATACATTTCTTCAGTTCATCCACAAAAAATAAAGGAAAATGAAACCTTTAAAGGTTTATTTTAAAATAAATTAAAAGTTATGTAGTTCAATAGGTATGTATATTAAAATAAACGAAAAATAAAAACTAGTATATTCCACAGTTATTTCAATATTTAACATTAAAAAATGTAATACAAATTATTTTTTATAAAAGAAAATAAAGTAGAGAATCAAATATTCATATCGGAAATCAATATAGTGAGCAATTTTGTAATTATAAATCAGAAATTTCATGTCCTGAAAATATAAAGTGCTTAGCCTTTCGTACGTTATTGCACACGCTTCGGATTGTCCCCATTTTTATCATCCCATTTTCTAAGTCTTTATAAAAATATGCTGAAGTTTTAATTGAAGGCTGCATTTTATTTTCTTTTGGTGCAATTGTATCTTCTTCAGCGTCTACTACACTATAGGCAATGACACACAAATAATTAAATTGTACTAGAAAAATTACCAAATTACAAAACCGACTTACATTTCACGTTAAACCACAAATTTATCCGTTTTAAATGTTTCCATATACAAAATAAACTTTATTTGTTGACAAACATCAACCAAGTAGAAGTAGAATGATAATAAAAGTTAAGTATGTAACATCAAAGTACACATGTTCAGCTCAGATTCACTTCATAGTTGTTCAGGAAAGCAATTGAAAAAAAGAGGTGTATCCTGCGCGAGAATTTAAATTGGAACGTGTAGGTATCTTGTAGTTTATGTCTGTTGTTACAAATTTTTTTAGAAAAATAAGAAATGAGTTATTGATATGAATTTATAAAAAGGAGTACGCGGTAGATCCAAAGTAGTACCGTACTCAGTTAGCAAAAATGTACTCAAAACCTTCAAAACACTACAATTGTAGCACGGGAGGGAACGCTGCTGACAACCATTCAAGAGTATCATTTGTCATGTAAAGCTTCCCAACTCGCCGTTCGGAGACGGCAGATAACTGTAGGTCCCTTCCATTCGTGCAAAAATATAGCGCGCACACACAAATGGTTGCGGAAAGCTAGGCTTGGTTCGACCTAGGACTGCTGAAGCCAAAAATATTTTTCTATGGGTGGTGCCCCGTATAACTGGAGAGTTGTGTATTATTGAAAGTTATGCCATTGCTTATGATTCACAAAAGTTTTTTCCAGATGTTTCCTATTATTAGTTTGTGCAATCAATTTCTTTAGCCGTACCACCATCCTACTGCCAGTGATATGCCTTCGCAGTAGGTTTTTGATATTAGCTTCTGAAACTGATCAACTTATTTTTATTTCATAAGAAATAAATGTTTCGGACATCTGGATTTGAACCGTGAACCTTCAGCGTGACAAGCGGCGACGACGACTACCACTACGCCACGGCCACCCATTGGTTTGTTCTTAATACAGAAAAAAAATCATTCAAAATTACCCCTATTTACTCTTATTCAGGCCTTAAGACGAGTTGGCTATTCATTAATCACAGTACGCAAGATTTCTTTTGAAAAAGTGTCGACTGTTTTCCTTAAACTAATTTTTAGAGATTTGGGTGTCTTCGTACAAACTATGCTCTACAAAACGGGCCATAGTTTGTAATTTTTTTCATTCGTAAACAGAATTCGACGGTATTAAGCATCAGCGTAATCAGCTAAGAGTCGTTTTGATTTTTCCGTTCTTCTTCATAGTCAGCGAATCGCTGGTATGACTTTTGTATGTCTTCAGACCTAAATCTTGTTTGATGATGCGGGATATTGAAATTCGTAAAATGTCAATTTCACGAGACATGTTATTTTTGCTGCCGCACTGGATTACATCTCATTAGTCTGTCTTTGATATTCCTAAAATAATTGAATGGGCCGATAGACAAACATCTATCTATTATTATGGTATGTTATCTCAAATAAAACATTCGCTTTATTCTATTGAATTGATTTTATTAGGTATTTGACAATATTTCTAAACAAATCAATTAGTATTCATTACACTTAATGGATCCTAAGTACATTTTCTCTTTAATAATGTTGTAGGTACATACTATAATAAAACTAAAAATATACATACATACATCTATATAAAACATTTTTTTTTTGTTTTCAACAAAACTATAAATTATTTTAGTACTTTTTTTTTCCTTACGTAATTAATTTAATCATTCGTTCATTCCAATGAAATATTGACATACGAGTATAATCGGCTGCACATTTGTCTTATATTTT
This sequence comes from Brachyopa scutellaris, assembly GCA_949775065.1. Classification (NCBI taxonomy): domain Eukaryota; kingdom Metazoa; phylum Arthropoda; class Insecta; order Diptera; family Syrphidae; genus Brachyopa; species Brachyopa scutellaris. The sequence goes on along the minus strand of OX459112.1, from coordinate 144,793,185 downwards.
TGTTTGTTAATAAATTGAATGCATTCATCTATATAAATGTGAGTGTGTGTGATATATAAATATGTGTGAATAAAATTGTATGCTATTTATTTGTTTGCTTATAAGAGATCTTTACGCATAGATATTATTTTAAATATTGTATATATATGTATAATGATATAATATTTAAGTTATAATCTTGATGTTGTGTCTTACAGTGTTCTCCTGTGTAGCTGCTTTGTCAGAATTAACAATTAAATTTCACAGAGATTTTTGTGATATGATTAAGGAAGTAAAATGTTGTCTTTGTAAACGATAATATTGTTGTATGTTTTGTTTTAAACTTATAAACAATTGTCCAACGAAGAATGAGTATCTACTTAAATTGTAAACTAATACAAAGGAATAAATGGAATTGTTTTGTTGGTTTTGGTCATTTTGGTTGGTGGTAAATATTTAAATATATATTTAAATAGACAATAATTAAGTGTATACATTAATGTAAATTTTGTATGTAAAGTTTTACAATAGAACTGTGTATATTTATGTATGTATATATCTAATGGATAAAACCTAGTTAACCTACAAGTTAATCTAAGAAGCACTTTTTTATTTAATTTAAAAGTTATAAAGTTATGTTTGTATAATATGATTTACGTATTTTAAGCTTTTATATTTTTATTTCAAATAAATTTATGCTTAAAAATACTTTTGCTTTAAGCTAATTTAAATTAAAAATGTTAAATTGAATTTGTTTTTTTTTTATCTTTTTTAATGAAAGGTTAAATTTTATTTACTTTTGGTTAGTTTAAACTTTAAGTTTCTAAAATCGTTTTTAAGATGTTCGTACATAGTTTTGCATTTTTCAGTACCCCAGGCAGGTTCATTACACGATTTGACTTTTTAAAGCCTACTTAAAGAGTAAGACGTGGTCAGACACCGAAATAATATCTCAGTTTTGGAGACCACTAAGTGCGGGACAATCTTTGCTTCACCAGGAGAAACAAGATCACACACTTTCCGTTGCCACAACTCGAAGGAACCACAATCAACCTCTCAATGGAGGCGAAATACTTACGAATTTTTTCAGACTCCAAGCAATGCTGGAGAGTGATGCCAACCCGAATTTCTAAAAGTCTGTAGATAAAAGGTAAAAATTCTGTAGAATTCTGTATTTTTGCTTGATGCAAGTCTGTATAAATCAAGACTTTTTTAACGCATAAAAAGTGATCAGAATAAAAATTAGGATATTATAAAACATACATAAATCATTATTTGTATTGAAGTTGCACATCGTTTACTAGCAATCTGAGTAATTAAAATCAATAATCTTTATTTCTGAAATCATACATGTTTTTTGCATCCTGTATTTTCGGAAAGATGAACCTCATAGCACGGTGTTGAGAGCGCGCCTTATGTAAATAACAAACCTGTTAAGGTTTTCGTTGTGAGTTTCTTCCTTAATTTAGTCTTCATTAGATTTATTGAAAAAACAGTCGCTCTACATTTGCACTGCCATGAGGTAAACACAATAGATTTCTTGCAAATAACTATAACGGTTCAATAAAACCTTATATGGACGTCATCCATATGAAATTACTCTAGAGATATAATTTGAATGCTACTCTCGCTCTCACTCTAAAATGTCCCAGATTATTGAGTTTACATGTTCAGGTCAATATTTTCGGTTCTACAGCGAACAGAACAGATTTGTTTAGAAAGAAACGAACATTTCTCTATGCGATTGTTTTATTTGTTAAAAGTTTTTTCCTGGAATTTGAAATAACTGTATATTTTCGTTTGATTTCTGTATTTCTGTAGGCAGAGTAAAAATTCTGGAGATCTACAGAAAATTCTGTATGGTTGGCATCGCTGGCTGGAGACAAAATATTGAAATGAGAATGCAGAAAGGACTAAACGCTTTTTACTCCAGTAAAAGGACCTTCGGAGAAAGATGGGGACTGCAACCCTATATCATTAACTGCATGTACATGGCAATCATCATACCCATCATCACCTATGGATCTACTGTATGGTGGTGGACTGCTATAAAAGTAAAAAGCTATATAAACAAGCTCGCTAAAGTCCAACGATTAGCGGTCCTCGGCGTGACAGGTGCAATAAGAAATACACCACAAGCGGGTTTGGATACGATTCTTTATTACCTTCTCCTCGACATATGTATTTATCAAAGGCGGCAGCGGCAAAGGGAGCCATTAAGTGGCTCTTACACGGTCAATCAAAATGACATCAATCACTTATATGTGTTAGTGAATAGCTTGACTGACGAAAATCAAAACGTATTTGATTTTTACACGTACACGGTGATTGATGTCATTCAGATTTGTAAAAGAATTAAATCTTTTCGAGGGATTTCACCTAGAAATGATTTGAAGTCTTTTTCTAAAAAAGATTGGGATTTAAAATAACTTAAATCACCATTCTTTTGAAGTCAGTGATTAATGCATTCAATTTTTAGAAATCATTGACTTAAATCAAATGATTGGATTCTTTCTAATAACATTACTGAATTCACTTGATGTGAGTTGAAGTCAGTAGTGAATTCATAAAAAATCAGTTGAAGTCAGTGAATTCAACATAAATAATTTGAATTCACTTAATTTCAGTGGTGAAATTCATTCATTCATTCTTAATTTTTTTAACGGTTCATGACTAGTTTTACGGACTTCAACTGGTTTCAGAAGCAACTAGTGTTCATTGACGTCAAGTGAATTCAAAATATTTCAGTTGAATTCACTAACTTCAACTGAATTTGACTGACTTCAACTGATTCCAGTTGAATTCACTGACTTCAACTAATTTCAAGTGAATTCATTACTGACTTCAACCAATTTCAAGTGAATTCACTACTGACTTCAACTGACATGATGTGAATTCAATTGTCTTCAAAATGATTTCAATTCAGTGACTGCTAAAAATTGAATGCATTAATCACTGACTTCAAAAGAATGGTAATTTAGGATTTTTTTAAATCCCAATCTTTTTTGAATTAGATTGCAAAAATTTGAAGTCTTTTTTGTGAATTCTGCGAATGCATTCCCAAAAGAATGCATTCTTTAACAACTCTGATGTCATTTGATTGACCGTGTAAGGGCCGCATTAGACTAAGAGAATCCGATATGATTAAACAAACCAAGTATGGTCGACTATACTCGGAGAAGTACAGCACCTGAAAAGATGCAATCCTGCAATTCTAACCAAGACTTCAAACTAACATCTCACTATGACTTTAACTTGAATGTACCAATCCTATTTCCCAGTAGTGAAGACTGGCTGTCAAACAACGTGATCCTTACTTTACGTGGCGCTACAGCTCAGGGTGAACCTGGGACTGCTTCTCTTTTATTTGTGTGTGCGTGTTATATTTTTGCACGAATAGAAGGGACCTACAGTTTTTTGCCGACTTCGAACGGTGAGTTGGGAAGCTCATTCACAAATGATACGCTTTGATTGTTTGTCAGACATTCGAAAGAGGTGGCACCGTGAAAAAACCTTTAGGTATTGGACCCGGGCTGGGATTGAACCCAGCAGCATTGCGTAGTAGTCCAACACACTTACCACCACGGCCACGACGACCATAAATTACATTTTGCTACATTCTATTTGTCACATCACACACAGGCACATTGACCTTTTTTCAAAGCTCCCCGCAAAATATTTTGCAATAATATCATATCGTTGGGTCTCGCCTCTTCTTGACGCGTGGAGTACGACTTTCACTTTAGAATAAACAAGCTGCAAATTATTGGGCATCATAAACATAACGCATAACACATCCATACATATCTACATTATATGAGCACTGTATGTTTTAACCCTTCTATTACCTTAGGGTCGTTTTGTAAAACAAAACGACTTTTAAGGCCGTGTGCCAATTGCGTTACAATTTTATCCTCTGGCTAATTTTTGACCTTTGTACAGAGGTGGATAAAATTTTAGTTTTTTGCTGTGTCGATTCGATTAAATGGGATTTTTTTGAACACTTTACTTCATTAATTTCCCACTAGAATTGAAAATGTTCCCTTTCGTTAAATATTATTATAACTAAAATTACCAAACTGTTTCCCAGTTTTACATAAAAAAATAACATAAAATACAAAACTAATACTTATTTTCGGTGTTAACGCTTTTGTTTGTAAATTATATGTAATTTGTGTAAATGATTGAAGAACAAATTCCGTAATTTGTTAATGGAAAATAGAAAGAAAAAAAATTTACCAATCAAAATTTTTCAAACAATCAACTTTACTTGTCTTTGCACGATATTGCTCATATGAATTACATTTCTTTATAAAAAAAAATTTGAACTGGTTTTAATATATTTTTCACGATGGGTAGTTCTCCCATCGTATGTGAACATCCCTTAATGGGTATATACAAATATGGGTATATACCAATGTCAATTATTAGCCACAGGATAATTTTTTATGCAGCTCCAGAGCCGGCTAATTTTTTGAAGTCTATATTCACCACACTAGTGTCAAAAATTAGCCAGGGGGTAATATTTTAACGCAATTGGCACACGGCCTAAGAAGAAAAATAAGTAGTTATAATTTTTTTCTCTTTACTCAGTGCATGAATTCATGTATATTTTAATGAAAAATAATTGTTTATCCTGTAAGTGTTATGTTGAGACCATACCGGTAGCTGTAAGTGCAGCCACTTGCACTACCATCGAAGTGATTTAACTTCCCTTTTTTTGATCTACTACCTTACTTCGGGAAAAAGCTAAACACTTCACTTTATTAAAACCGAAGCGTTAAGTATCATATACATATATGGTGTAAAAATGAAACCGCTAATAATAAAGGAGAAAATGTTCAATTATAAAGCGGGGCTCTATATCTGCGGGGCTCTACAGCTGCTGTATACACGCATTACCTTACGGGTCATCACATGAAGCCATGAAAATTTTAAATGTGATTTGTCTTAAAAGTGGTCAACAACTATATATAAGTGTTTTTGGTCGCTAGGGACCTGCACCCTTATTTTTGTTGAGCGTAGTCATTCCAGTTTAGCGCGTAAAAAAACAAAAGCAAGCTATTGATGCTGCAGCAATTGGCATTTGCAATGACCAATATCTGAGTAATGATACAGATTTGATATTGTGCCCCGCACCGGGTCAAAGCTTGCTTGCGTGCGCCAGCCGAACACATAACGTCGTGCATGGGTGTCACACAGTTTGCTGTTCAGTGTATCTCTGTTCTGGTCGATACATTCAATAAATCGGTTGACAAATATAGAAGGAAAAGGGATGGGCAAAACTGATTTTCATGAAATGGATACAATCGAATTTGATGCTTATTAAGGCATATTGATTCTTATCAGTAAGTTAACATATGTATATATGGATTTATAAAAAAAAAATATAAACGCGGTCGCTCAATTTTTAGAGCCGTTATGCCTCTGAACCGATTCATTGAAATATCTCGTTTCGTTGCATTTGATGAGAGAGAAAATCGAAGATCACAAATCCGTGGACTTGTATGAAAAATGGGTCGAAAATTTGTAGTTCTCATACGTTCCGTATGAAAATATTATCGTCGACGAGCAATTGATCCCTTTTAGAGGTTGGTGCCCATTCAAAGTGTATATGCCAAAAAAGCCTGGAAAATACGGAATCAAAGCATGGGTTGCAGCTAAAGAATCGAATGGGTATTGTTTGAACTTCCAAGTTTACGTCGGGAAAATTACAAGAAATGCACTTATCGTGGAAGGAACGTAACTACAGATAATTTTTTTTTTGCAACCCATAAGTTGGTAATGGGGCTAATGGGTTGTTACGCTTGACCAATTGGTGAGAACATACGTCAAACAAACCGTTGGCCTGTTAATTTGTTTAGTAGTTTCATCGACATCTCTGCCCTTCAGCCCATATGTCTTATGGACTGATGTTCATCCGCAATAAAAAAAATTGCATAAACGTTGCTTGTTTTTGCAAGAATTCGGTGAAAGTTTTGTCGAAAATGTATTGCTTGACGGTATCGTTTACCCAAGGTAGCATCTACTGAATGAAGAAACTGGACCATCAAAATCAAAGTCACCGAAGAAAAACTTTCGAGCGAAAGCGCTGCATATTTTGTCCACCAAAACCCGACCGAAAGACATTTAGCACCTGCTTTGTGTGCTATAAGTTAGTATGTCCACAACATGGCCATACTATCAAGGTAACTAAGACTTTTTGTAACCAGCAGAAGCGAGAAGAAGATTTATTTGTACATAAAGTATGCACATTTCTTCATTTATGTATTTAAATCAAAGTGGTCATTTTATGACCCGAAAGGTAATAAGTGATATTTTTATTTAAGGTAACAGAAGGGTTAAGATCTCAATCTTAGAAAAACAAAACTGTCATACCGAAGTGAAGTGTGAAAATCTTCATTACAAATTAGCTTGTGATGGGCATACGAGTATGTAATAAAAAAACGCGATCTGATATGGAAAAGACGGGTGGCTTGCAACTGCAAGTCGAGTCACATTTTAGAGTCCTTATTCTGATATAAGTAATAAATACCATGAATATACTGAACATTGTTTACATTTTCAGATATTTTGCTGACTTGCAACACTGACACAAGTGATATATTTTTATTAAAAAGCACACTAAGCCACATTATACTAGTACAAACAAAATGTTCACTCTTACATTTTTGTTATGCCCTTTCTTTCACTGTTTTCTGTTTTTTTTGTTTTTGTTCAAACAATTTAAAATTACATTTTCCTTATTGACTAGAAAGCATACCTACATAATATAACGTAAAGATCACTTAAACAAAAAAGAGGTTTAAAATTACTCAGCTAAATAGAAATAATTCATAATTATAATTTACTTGTACTTAAATTAGTTTTATTTTGCTTTTATTTTCATATCAATAATAATTAGAATTAGTGTAGAATGTTTCATTCTTAGTCCTTAGTCTACTTATTTAAATTACAGTCCAAGTTAGAAAGGCAAAACGAAAAAATCTTTTACATAACATTTTGGATTTTTTATTTATTATTTTTTTGGTGAAGCTAATACAATAAACCAAATAAAATCACTAATAAAATCAGTGGGCTAACATATCACCATTTTTTCTTTTAATTCTTAATAAGGAAAACAAATATTAACAAAAATATTATATGTATATGACAAATGACAAATCATATCCAACCGTCGCGTCAGTTCAATTCGAAGAATTAATAATTAACTAACCAATTGGCCCGTGCGCGCATTGTCTTTTAATTGATGATGGGTTTATGGTTCTTCATTTTGTTTGATTGACAGGCAATTGGAAAATAATCGCACACTCTGACCTACGAACCAATTAAACTAGATACACAATTCTGTTTTTTGTTTTTTTTTTTCTTAAAATTAAACTTTTGTGTTTTTAGCAGCAAGTGTGGATATTTAAAAAGTTAATAACGACTGAAAGCATTTCCTATGTGATAATAGGCTAGACAACAAAGTTGACACTAGAATGAGTGCAGATATGGAAGTCGGGGGGAAGTTGGCAGTTGCCGTTGACCCGGCGTCAGCTTCCTTGATCTGTGGTGGCGTTGGTGCCGCTGGTACAGTCACCGTGTCATTCATCACAATCAGAGCGGTATGCATGCGGATTTTTTGAGGTGCAATTTCGCAATAGTAATTGCCGGCGAACGATTCTGTGGCATTTCTGATGATTATACTGAAGTTCTGCTTTACCAGTTCGTAGGCGTTGTCGAGCACGTTCAAATTGTTGATGATTGTGTTTTCCTCTTTGAACCAAAGGATCACATTGGAGTCTGAAAATGAGAAAATTTTAGCGTGGTGATTTTTTAAAACACAAGTAAGACTAATGCTGACCTGCTAAATTCCTTACGGGACAATTGAGAGTTATATTGCCGCCTCGACGAACAATCCTCTGAACACTTTTATTATCAAAATAGGGAAGCATTGTTGACTTGGGACTGGAAGCTGTGGATTTGGCTTGGTCAGCTGACATACTGGGTTCCCCGTAGTCATAGTCATCGTTCTGGTCATTTTGTAGAGTTTCCTCGTCGCCTGTGGTACGATCATCTGGAGTGGGTTTGGAAATTGCTAAAAACAAAGAAAAAATTATTATTAAATAAGGAGCGCTGGTTTTTGTTGTTTGTTTATTTAGGCTTTAAGCATATAAGACGCCTTTCGTCGGGTTTCAATGGTTTAACTTTTAGTGAATTTTGTATATTTACAGTCTGTGGTCATATAACTAAGCGCACCTTAACTTTTTACAATTACAGTATGGTATGTACTACTTTGATAATGTAAACCTCGAAAATGTGAATAAACAAAAAAATGTCAACGTAAAAGAGTTTGTTCCATGTCGACGGGGGGGGATACCAAGTACTAAATCATTCTCAATTTCACTGAGCTTTGAAGGTATACTGGAAATTTTATAAAATAAAGAAAACCATTAATTTTGGCAAATAATCCTTATTTCAGGTTTTGTGCTTTTTTCATAGGAAAACAAGCAACACATATTTTTTTCTTAAAAATTATAAACTCCTATCAGAAAAATAAAGATAAGTCCAAGAAATATTAAAATGTTTAACTTTTTTGCTTGCGTTCCTCAAATTTTGTCCACCAGTGTATTTACTATGTATCGTTAAATATGTAACTACATATGTTTTTGTTTCCTAAGTTCAAGTTCCAGAAAATTTCAAAAAGCATAAAATGCAACGAATTTTTACGTACAGTTAATCACAAAAGTAAGTATACAGTACGGTGTACGAAGTTTATTGAACGATAACAACCACCAAAATAAATTTAAACCAAATAAATGATATCAAAAAAGACATGATATTGAAGTAAAAAATGAAGTTAATAACTAGCAGGATATCCTTTAGAGTTAATAAACGCGTTTATTCTGTATGGCATTGAATTAACAAGTTTTTGGGTCACGTCGGGGCCTATTTTGGCCCACTCTTCTTGGATAATGGATTCAAGCTGATTTTCCATTCGAATATCATGTTTTCGTTTTGGGCGTTTGAGGTAATCCCACAAGGGCTCAATTGCATTCAAGTCTGGTGATTGCGTTGGTGTTTTAAGCTGATTGCGTACATAGTACCGCAGCCATTCTCTAACTATTTGAGAACTATGCTTAGGGTCATTATCTTGTTGAAAGACGAATAACCCTGCCAATGCCAATTTCTGCGCACTCTGATAAGAGATGGTTTTTAATGATATTTAAATATTCAAAATGATTTATGTTTCCTTCTACAAACATCAAATAACCCACGCCAGAGGCCGATATACACCCTCAAAACGGAATCACCACCATGTTTTATGGTTCCAGCCATATTTTCCGGATTCAACTAGCTGCGCCCATCCGAAGCATAGATTTTGAATTTGCTTTCGTCTGTAAATATACATAACTGTGTTCCAAAAGTAATATCAGACGTTAGATGGTTTCTGGCAAATTCAACTCGCTTTTTACGATTCACATCGCTGACAAAACGTTTTTTCCTGATAGATCGACCGTTATACCCAGCATTGTGCAAGGCACGGCGAATAGTTTGGTGATCTCTGCTTGTAGTTTTGGAGTACTTTTTTATGATAATTTCTTACTTTTCGGACAATAATTCAGTAAAGGTACAGGGGCGTCCACTTCTAGCCCGATTTTCTATTTTACCGGAGGTTTTATTTTTTTCTTAATTGCTTTTTATCATTGCAGGGCTTTTGTCGACTAGTTTCGCCACTTCTCGAATGGATTTCCCTTCGTTAGAAAATATTATCACCACATTTTTAAAGTCAATAAAGAGCTCTTTCCCACTTGGAGCCATTTCTGGTAGACGCATAGAAATTCGTTAAAGAAATTATGTAAACTCAATAATTTCTACTCACCCTATATATATCTAAAACAATTCAATCGAAAAAGAGCAGATTTATAACAACAAGTGTTTACTGACACTCATTTTGTACTCAAATACCATGAATGTGTACTTACTTTTGTGACGTTGTTTTGGTATTTCGTCAGACAAAAGTTATTCTCCTCTAGAACCTAGGCAAGTTATACCGTTAATTTTACTTTAAAGCAACTGTGCAAATGTCAAACAACAGACATGAGGTCAGACGGATAATGGTTCAAACGAAATACCCTGTTTTCTTAAGACTTTCGTTACACTCACATAGGTGTATACTTACTTTTGTGATTAACTGTATCTAGAAATGTGAACCATCGAAAATGTAAACTGCCGATGTTTAAATTAGTGCACATTATCGAGGCTTCCGTACTCAAGATTTTAAATGCAGTCATACCCCGGCTAACGTCGTTTTACCCGACTAGGCAAATGGAAGGGTTATGTTTTGATTTTCACAGGCTGGGTTTGTTGTTTGTTTGTATGTTTGTATGTAAGGATGCCACCTCATATAGCCGATTTCTATGGAACCGATTTCAGCAAATGAGATGTCGTTGGTTTCGTCTTAATCCGTAGAGTGTCCTAGGCTATGTGATGTTAAAGAAAAATTCAATATGGCGCACGTACTAAGCAAGATGGCGGATCACCTTTTTTTCTTTTTATCTTTTTCCTTACAACCGCCTTGATTGTGGTATCAAATGAAAGTGCTTGGCAAGTAGAACACAAAACGCTATGACGTCGTTGAAAATTCAATATGGCAGACGCCCACAAGATGGCGTATTACCGTTTCACTACCTCCTTAATATGAGTATTGACTAGTAGAATACGACAAGCTAAGTGAAATTTAAAATTCAATATGGCGGACGCACCAAGATGTTGGATAAGCGTTATCCTTACGACCTCCTTAATATGGGTGTCAAATGAAAGGGTTTGACAAGTAAAACACGACATTGTTTACCTATACATACACTCTACATATTTTCTGAAACAACTACAACTAAAACGTTGCAAATAAAAAATTAAATTTAAAAAACCAAAACCCGACTACGGGAAAAACTAACTTAAAAGTACAAAACAAGATGAAACGAAACGATGATTTTCAGGGTATAACCGTGGTCGCAAAAAAAATTGGACATCTCATTTCCGTTCCAAACACACGCTGAAGTATTAGAAATTAGTTTCTTATAAATTCTAAGGAACTTTGTTGAGATTCCTATTAAACTTAACTTATAAATGATTAAGCTTCTGTTAACGATGTCAAAAGCTGCCTTAAAATCAACAAAAAAAAGCATATAGCCCTCTTTTTCTTGCCATAAATTTCTTAGCTATTGTATCTAAGGCAAAGATTTGGTCAACCGTCGAAAGTCTCTCCAATAACGTTTGAGTATAAGGATTTCACTGCAATCGATCATAACGCTCTCCAAACTGCATCGTGTTCGGTTCCTTGGGGATATTGCAGGTTAATTGCTGATCCAAACGAGAAATTAAGACATTTCCAATCCCTCGTTGGGTATATATACAATGAATGTGTCCCTACTAAAACTGTCTTTATCCGCAATAAAGCCTGCCACCGGCTCTACAGCAAATGGAAGCAAAACCGATCTCCTACAAACCGGAATATTTATAAAGCAGCACGCAATGCCGCAACATGTACTGTTCGTGCATCTAAGCGACATTACTTTTCCTCTAAGCTAAACACGTCTTTGCCTCCTAAGATTTTATGGAGGAATATTCGTCAAATAGGTATAAAAAATAAAAACAGTGGTAAATGTGTGCTGGATTTAGATATTTTGAATGATAGCTTCCTGGCACAAAGTGTCGAAACTGATAGATTCGATTATAATAGAATCTCGGCTACACCCATCGAATGTGAAGCTGATTTCGAGGTAATTACCGAGAGTGAGGTTCTAGACATTACAAAATCGATAAAGTCGAATGCTATAGGAGAAGAGGTTTGTAAAATTAATTTTGCCTCAAATATTAAGTCACCTAACGCATATAATTAACTCGTGTATTATGAGCTCAACTTTTCATCAAGCGTGGAAATGTGCCAATGTGTGTGTAATACCAGTTGCAAAAAAACCAAATGCTTCTATTGCTAGTGACTACAGACCTATTAGCATTCTACCTTGTCTATCCAAGGTCTTTGAGAGAGTCTTGGCAAAACAAATACAGAACCATATTTTTTCGAATTCTTTGCTGAGCCCGCTTCAGTCGGGTTTTAGAAAAAGCCATAGCTGCTCATCTGCAATGGTCAAGATCTTAGATGATATCAGACAGGAATTTGATAAAGGTTTCTTAACTTTGCTATGTCTTCTGGATTTCTCAAAGGCCTTTGATAAGGTGAACCATGCAATTCTCTGCTGGAAAATGCGAAACTTATTCGGTTTTAGCGAAACAGCCACAAAACTTATTAGAAGTTTCTTGTGTGACAGATCACAGAGAGTTGTCATTGATAACAAATGTTCGGCTCTAAAGTCCCTCACACAAGGAGTTCCTCAGGGATCAATCTTGGGTCCCATCTTATTTTGCCTGTACATTAATGACCTGCCTTTTGTGTGTAAGCATGTTTCCATCCACCTTTACGCGGATGATGTTCAGCTTTACTTATCAAAGCCATTTAAAAATATAAATGAGCAGGTTGCATACCTTAACGAAGATTTAGATACAATAAATAAATGGGCATCAAATAATGGGTTAGTGCTTAATCCCACAAAATGCCAAGCAATTCCGATCTCCCATAGGTCATTCCATCTTAATCTTTTACCGGATATATGGTTAAATTACACTAAAATGAATCTGGTAGAGTCTGCTACCAGCCTTGGGTTTGTTCTAAATCGAAATTTGTCTTGCTACAATCATATAAACCTTATAGTAGGTCGAATATATGGTTGCTTACGCAAACTTTGGATGTCGGCTAGTTTCACTCCTTTAGAGACTCGTCAAAGACTAGTACGAACACTCATTATTCCTATAATAACGTACTCTGAAGTGGTTTATAGTAGCCTTGATTCAATATCGTTTCATAAGCTTCAAGTAGCTTTTAATGATGCTCTTAGATATGTATATGCACTTCGTAGATTCGACAGAATTTCAGTGTACTCTAGAAGGTTTCTGGGCTGCTCACTGCTTAGGTATATGGATTTCAGGAACTTGATTTTTCTGCATAAAATTATAATTACTAAGTCACCGCCATATTTATTTTCTAAAATAGAGTTTTCACATTCTCAAAGAACATTTAACATCAATACACGTCACTTTCAGTATTTGAATTCGTCTCGCCTATTTTTTGTTCATGCTATCCGGCTATGGATACCTTTACCTTTGCATATCAAGGGTATCTCAAACGCCACCAATTTCAAAACTGTACTCTTTGACCATTTTACAGCGCAGCAGAAGAAAATTTCTTTCCTTCTTTACTTACTTTATATTCTTCTCTCTACTATCATTTCTTTCTCCCTTCATTCTCTTTCTCTAGTTTTAATTTATTATGTTAATTAATCTAAGATCTAAAATTGTTTAAAGTCAACATTACTCTCTAAGTATTATAAAAGACTAAGTCTTAATGTACAAACCATTATCTTTTAAATAAATGAATTGAAAATGAATTGAAAGTCCAGCCCGAAAACCCTCTTGAAAGACACTAAGTCGATTATTACTATCAACCCAGCTTATTAAACGTTGATTAAGAATCTGAGCGCAAATTTTTCTCAAGCTACACAGAATTGATATACCTGTAATTTTCAGCTGGGGCACTATCACCCTTTTTGAAAATTGAGAAAATTAAGGACTTAAGAAAAAGTTCTGGAACGTCTTCATTTACGAAAACTTTATTAAAGAAAACCAAAAGGGAGTCCAGAAAATTTGAGGTTCCATATTTAAAGAACTCAACTGGAATCCCATCTAGTCCAGGGGCCTTATTATTATTTTTCTATGCCTATTATGCCTGTACAGTTCACATATTCACCACATAGATAAGCTCAACTGAATTATATTAACGGGATATTGATTTAAGAAATGATATATTCTTTTGCATGTCTTATTCCAGCATAGTAATTGAACAGGTTAAAGAAGGAACCTGCAGTGAAAGCTCTACTTGCGGACAGCTCCGATAAGCGGAGAATTCCCTTAAATGGACACATTTCCGCCAACCAGCATTTTACTCTAATTTGCCATACAAAATGCGCGCTTTCTCTCTTAAACGGACGCGTAAACTTTTTCTTATTCGTTCCAAATAGTTTGTCTCTCATAAATGGACATATCAATTAAATAAAGGACTCTTTTTATAAACAGTTGAAACAAAAAGATCCAGAGGATCCGTTTTCGGTACAGTTTCTACTTTTCTTCCACAATTCATGGAAAATCTCCGGTAACCTGACGCGTACCTCAAATAATCGGACAGAGCAATGTTACGTTGTGAAATTATCACGGGATTCCTCTTGCGTTCCTGCATTGTACCTGTTCTTCTTATATTCCCGCAGTCATTTCATAGTGTTATGTCAACCGAAACGACTGTAGGATGTCAACAAAAAAGGAGTGCTTTCTTTGAAAGAAAAATGGAAGTTGTTAATGTTATTTTGAATAGTAAATATTTAGTATGCAATGAACTAAAATACGTTTTTTTTTTTAATTTTCTCATAACCGGGCCGTATAGCCGTTGAGAGTCACCTGTGCAGCCGTGTTTCGGTTTTGTGTTATTAAAATTTAATCGAACAATAAGTAAACAGGGTCCAAAGTTAGATCCTTGTGGTACTCGATGGAAAGAGGTATACTTATGGTTGCTACTTTAAATCTTCGACTCTTTCGATTCGAAATGTAGTAACTATCAAACTATAACTGACACATCGTATATGAGACACCGAACAAAACTGACGGTCATACAATTAACAACCGACAACTATGCCCGAACACAGTGTATCTATAGTAGTTGGTTATGAAATAGGGTTGCATTTACTTAATGTAAACCAGCGCGGTGTGATAAAGGGTGCCGACGACAAGATACACCAAGATCATGATAAATTTAAATTTACAATGGAAAGCTGTAAACTGTTAAAAGAGTTTCGCCCATTAACAGCTCAGGAAAACGAACAAAATTAATCGAAAATAGATAAGGCACCCGATTTGGGTATTATACCTCAAATTTGAGGACAAAACATGTCAAAACCCTAATTTTCCCGTAATTATTCCGATCAGCTTGGACGTTGAAAGAACCCTTTGTAGGGGTGACGTTGATATCTAGTCATAGGCAATTTATTTCAACTAGTCCAACCCTAGGTATTTTGTGGTTGTTTTTTCTTAGAAACAATAACAAAACATTAGCTTGTGATAGTGAATATGTTTTTCTTTTTTTAAATACACCTGTGCTGTTTTCTATTTCCTGGCAGGTGTTGCTTGTAAATAAAACTCGTGTTTTGTTATTTTAAGGGTTCCGTACCCATTATGGTAATACGGAACCATTATAAGTTCGCTCTAACTCAAAAATGTCTGTCACGATAAAAACATCAAGAACCGTTTTTCCTAGAAACTTGAAATTTGAAACTTGGACAACATATTATTCAAAAATACTGTGGAACAACTATACAGGGTGGGTAAAATGTAATCTAAAAAAAGCTCGAAACAAAGTTTGTTTTTCTCAATTTTTTCTGTTAGAAACTTTGGGAGTTATTGTCAAAAATGTGTGACAAATATCATACCAAAAGCCCCCTACTGTTTGTAGATAATTAACTATATTTTTAAGGATAACTTATCGAATCTCGTAAGTTGTATAGTTTTTGAGATATTTACGTCGAAAAATTAAATTTCTCTACCGATTACCTCGTAAACTACTGGACCAATTTTAAAGAAATTACCACTATTCGATTAACAATAATTTTGGGAAAATAGGCTTTATAGAAATAGAATCCGAAATCGTGCTATAAAAAAAAAAGTTAAAAAAAGATAAATAAAAATACGGATTTTGCCAGGAAACGAACCTGAGACCCCTGAACTCAGTAGTACAGCGCGGAAAGGGTTAATGGACGCGCCACACACTCAGCCGTGTTCTTAATGTTTATCCAATTTCTCATAGTGAATAATATAACGTGTTATAAGTTTGCAAAGTGAATACAGTGGTGGCTCGTTTAACAAAATATAACTAGTTTTAAAACTACTACGGAGCACGAGTCTGACTCGCACTTGGCCAGTTTTTTCTATTGGAATTGACAGCTATGTACATACATATGTATGTAGGTTTGTTAAGTAATTAATATAATTAAAGACAAGCAAACGTTTCTGGAAGTAGTTAAAGTCATTTTTTACGTCTCACTTTCTGGTCTCTACACAGCAGAGAACGAGGTATGACCCCGTGATCATCAAAACAATTTTTATACATTTATCGTCCACCTGTTTTTCCAACTGCGTTTACGCCTTAAATCCCGTTAAACTCCTGCTTTTATCCTGTTTTTACGTGTCTGGAGTCTTACGACTTTAACAAAATTTCTTCGAAAGAGAAATACACCATGCGCACCGAAGGTGGAATCGAGCAAATTGAAGACTACTCAAGATGTCAAAGCCGATGAATTAAATAAGTCCGGATTTTGTCAAACACTGTCTTGCATCGAACTTGCAAGGGGTCCACTAGATGATGACACCGTTTTGAAAGAATATTACTACATGCATCTTGAACCACTTTCCAAGATCCTGATTATTGGATAGTCTGGCATCTGAAACTAGGTCAACCAACAGATTTTTTATGGGATTGAGGTTAAATGACTGTGATGGCCTCAATCTCCCGAATTGCATCTTTCGCGTCATTAAGGGTTCGGACCGCAGAAATAAAATGTGGGAGTAGATTAAAAAAGGCTTCGCAAAGTAAAAAGCAAAGGAGACAAAAGGCGTGTTTTTTTTGGAACCTCTCTATGTAGGCAACTTCGAGGCAGTAAAGGACTTTTGTCTACCTCGGCTCTGCCATAACATCAATAAACTACATCTTGTCGGAAATCAAACGAAGGATTACTCTTGCCAATCGCTATTTCTTTGGGCTAAGAAGGCAATTGAGTAGTAAGGCCCTTATCCGACCGACTAAAGATACTCTACGTAAGACTTTTAACATCACGGTCTTGCTATATGGAGCTGAAGCATGGACTTTATCGAAAAGTTGGTCGCTTCGAGAGAAAAATGTTTCGTAAGATATTCAGTCCCGTTTGCATTGACGGGTTCTGGCGGAGAAGATTCAACCACGAACTGTACGAGCTATACAGCGATATCAACCTGGTCAAAAAACTGCAGATTGGGCGCTTAAGATGGCTAGGACATGTTGAGCGTATGGACATCAACGCTCCGCCTAGGAGAATATTCAATTTTAACCCAGAGGGTCAGCGTAACAGAGGACGACCTCGCTTAAGTAGAACAAGAGCTGGAAGACTGGAAGAGGTTGTTGGTGGAGGCCTTGGTCCATCCCGGACTGTAACGCCACCTAAGTAAGTAAGTAAGTAACTCATAACACCCGATAAAGCTCTCCAGGCCAATTCTATATAGATTTAGTTGTTATTGTATTTTACATTGAAAGTAACAAGCCACAACCAATAACTAGCCAGTAATTGAAAAATAATACACAAATACAAATGAAAACGACGAAAAAGAAAAAAAAAACCTATTCTGTTCAAATTTAGACATTCACAGATTTTTTAAAACAGATTTTCCAAATGATCATTCCATTCCATTATTATGTTAAATTTTTCTGTGTGAAAAAATTGGAGTAGATTTTTGTTTTAAAGTGGAGTAGATCTACTCCAATAGGAGTAGGGTCCGAACCCTGACCTTATCCTGTTACAGGGCCATTCTGATGACATTTCGTGATCGGCAGATGGTAACATCACATTTTCTAATAGATCCACATCTGATTCATCACTTGCTTTATCATATGTATTGGTTCCACATCGTAGTTTGAAAATCCATCCCATACTATTATTTGCTATTCATCATGTCTTACTAATGGTGGTAAAAGGTAACACCGTGATGTGTCGCCATAATCATTTCCGTTACAACTCCGAGTCATTCTTCGAAAATGTCTTATTAAACTGAGCTCTTAATATGCCAACGAACTTATCTAAAAGTTGCCCTTTTCCACACGCTATTTCATGGCAGACCGCCATTCCATCACGGAATTATGTGCATTCAGCATTGACCATTTAAGTACAATTGACGAGCAACATTAAAATATTAAATTCAAATACGTTTCGGATCCCGCAGTCTCATAATCGCATAATTACTTCATTTAAAGTCGACATTAATTGTCATCCATCATATCAACAAAGAGGACCGTTTGATGTCGCCTCTTCAAAGTTTGTTACAGGATCGTCTCACATAGCACAACATTAGCAAACAAATTGTCGCAAAATGCAAATGCTCAACATTTGCATAACTCACGAATGCCATTATTTTATTTCGCATCGCATCCTTTGCGGCTATCTTTCGCGTAGAATGCCACATTTCAAACACCCTTTGTCGTATCTTGAAATTTATTTTGCATAAAAACATTAAACTCCCATCCACACGCACATATTTATGATATTACTAAAACAATAAAGGAAAATGATTAACGATTTTGCTGGGTAATACTCGTATAATGGTTGAAAAAAAAAAATAATCTCATCAATCCTAAAATGCGTGACGAAAAGGCTTTTCGCTCCAATGTCTACCCTTCTTCCATTAGTTTAATGTTTTTTTTTTTTTAATTTTTTTTTTCGCCATCATCAAACCATTTAAAGTCCACATGAGTGTGATAGATGTCAACACACATGAATGTCAGATTTTTGACAAAAAAAAAAAAAAAACACTTCCCAGCGATCAAGCGTCAAAAACGTGTCTCGAATGTAGAACGACACTTGACCTAAAAAAAGGGTTTCCGTTAAGTCCTTAAAGACTTTTCACTTAACTCTCTCCGTGTCGGTTGTAATCAATTTCAATTTAAACACCGAGGAGTTTTAAAGACTACATCCACCGTTTTTATCTCAATGAAATCATGGCTAAGTGCTCTCCAAGGATCTCGCTTACGAAGCGAGCAGGAGATACCAACCACACATACTCGTACATACGTAAAAGAAAACGAAACGGAAATATTTGCCCATCAATAACATTTAATGTTAAAATGGTGTTGGCCCACTCCTTAAATTACCACCCCTAGCTGTCCCATCGGGAAATAGGCTAAACGATGACCTAGTCTAGGAGTTTGAGAACTGCCACGAGGTGTATGAGTCGCCTCGGGGTGAATTCTTAGGATTAGTAGAGACCGCACCCAACATACTCAATTCATACACCCACACGAACATACTAAGGACATTGATAATAATAATAATAATAATAATAACGGCCATCGTGTGCAGAAAATTAAAAGCCACAGAAACAAATTAAGCGGAGAAGGAAAGGACATTAAAGAAAATAGTAAATATCGCCTTAGTGTTGTCCTTAACCTAAAAAATAAAAAAAAAATATTTCCGAAGCATACATATCTATCGTCGTCGAGGGACTATATTCCTTTTTTTATTGCCATCCGTCAATATGCGCGCTATGACGCTACAGGATACGAGAATAGATGAAGTTCGCAAACATACCATTTGGTTCCTTCGTTTTCCTGTCGAGCTTAACGCTTTAATGGTGTGAAAGGCAAATAGAATTTCTTTCCTTTGTGTCCTTTCGATAAAATTAGAGACGAAGGATAATAGAAAATGACAAAGGCGGTAGGTAAAAGGAGAATTCAGCGGAAATAGGTAACAAGTGATTACGATAGGGATCAAATATTGAGTCACATTCAGTTTGACAGGATGTTGCGGTAGGCGGGCACGGCGCAATTCTGATGAAGGAATTTATGATCCACAATAATTATGTTTATTTTTTTTTTGCTTGTAGGCCACGATTGGAGAAAGTGCGGTTGGATTACGGTATCAGTATCAGTTTAACGAGTAAAACGTCATCAAATTTTGGTGTTTTTGCAAACGTTAGCAACGCATTTTGGTATTTGCCATTTCTTTATCGGTTACACTCATTTGCAAGGTTCTATGTTCAAAGTACAATGAGTACAGAAGACAAGGTATGGATAGATTATTTTCCACATTTTAGAAATTTTCAAGAGACGACAAAACTGATTTATTTTATGTTTTTGTGAAGATTAAATGAGGACAAAAATATGATTTAGAACGCATGTAAAATGAAAGATAAAAATAAATAAAAAAAAATTGGAAAAAATTTCCTTTTCCATAACCCACCAAGTATGTACCTTAAGGGGTTACATGGGTTTCCTCGGGTTAAAAACGGGCTATTTTTAACAATTTTTTTTTATATAAAAAATAAAATATGGGATTCAAACTTTTTACTGCCTAAAATATCCTCCTGAGACCCAAGCTAAGACCATGTGTTTGATGTTATTTATGGTCACTCATAGGGCTTATCTGCGAGTAAATTTCGCCCTTAAAAAAAGTGGGGCGGAGGGGTTTAATAATATATAGTATAATATATTATACATTGGGTCTATATCAAACAAACTAATTAATTTGTTATTTATTTCATTTGTTTATTTTGAAGAAAAAACAAGTGTATATTAAGTTGTGCAAACAAAAGAAAGAAATAAAGCAAGAAAAACAATGCTAAACTAATTTATAAATGTAGTTACCCCTTCTCCGAAATACCAAAACGACAGATTTCTGAGAGCACAACATTCAACTAATAATATACAAGACTGTGAAACGTTTAAAAAAATAATAAAAATTCCTAGTAATCAGGACATATCTCTGTATAAATTTTATCTTGGGCTTCCTTCATAATATTCGATTGGACACCGAAAACAATTGAATAAGCCAAGGTATCATATATGATACCGGGGTCTCAGGAGGATATACACATTTGACAGAGTTTCCGAATTTTTTTGTAGAAAAATATTTAAAACTCGCCAATGAGACGTCATTTCCGGTGACTCCTCGCGTTGACAGCAGAACTCATGACAGGATCAACTGAAGTCAGTAAAAAAAAGAAAATGTGTTGTAGTTAATACCTTAAAGTAGAACTTGGATGAAAGAAAAAATAAAAAAAAAAAATTGGATTTTTGGCAGACATTTTTACAAAAAATTTAAAAATTTCGGTAAAATTTGCTCTACATTTCTTTTTTAAAAATAGTTGCATTAAAAATAAATAAAAATACTTTTCCTAAGTCCTGGTCAATAATATCTCGAAGACGTGTGTTCAATTTTATCAAAATCGGTTCAGTAGTTTTCGAGAAATCTTGACAACCGACTTTGAAAATCCAGTTTCGAGAAAAACGCGTTTTAAGTTTTGAGTGACAATAAAACTGAGCCCAACTGGCGTTGAGCGCGCAACATCCCAGGGCTCTATCTCCGAAACTATTCCTCCGATCGAATTTAGGACAATATTCCAGAGATGTTCTAGAGACAATAAAAAAAATTGAATATTTTGAAGCCGTGAAACCCATGTAACTTTTTAATAAACATAATAGGTCTGTTTGGAAACACGCTAGTTTTCGAAATACTTTGTAAACTTTCATAGAATCATGACTGTTTCATGGCTCTCAATTATTTTACTCTTATTTGGCTCTCAGCTTGCGATTTATTTTACACTACAACTTTTCGTTGGGGTGTGCTGTTGAACTCTGTTTGCGAAATGTCATAAACTTCATTGTTAGTGGAAAACTAAAACAAATTGAAAGGTTTGACAAAGTGTTGTTTCAAAAGCGTTTGGTAACTTTTGTTCAAGTTTTCTATCTTTGAGAGGAGTTCTCTCTCTTTGAGAGGATTCTACTATTTGACAGGTCTCAATTCCTTGCGCATAAAAGAATTGATGCGTAGATGCGCAAGTTCCAAATAGGGAGCTCACTCTAAGATCCATTTACGATCCAGAATGTTCCACATTGGAGAGTTCCAAATTTAAAAGGCTCTCGCCTAGAATATTTGGTAGCAATTGGTTTGAGTATAAAATGTACACCCTAACCGGAGGCGCAGTCAGCTACGAGTTGAATTTTGAACAGTGGCACTTATCAGACTAGTGATTGAAAAGAGATTGAATAGTAAAACGATTGAGAGATAATAAAGTGTCTGAAAAGTAATAGTAAAGCGACTGTGAAAGAGTTAATAAAGAGATTGTTAAAGCGATAGAAAACTGTTAAAGTGAATTTATAATGTGATTGATTTATCGAAGAAAGAAGCGATAAGCGATGAATAAGGGCTGGGGTCACAATCCCGAAAACCAAAATCCCGAAAGGCTGAAAGCCTAATAATAGGCATGTTTTTTTTGTAACCTATATAGACTTCGAAAAAGCTTTCACAGTAAAAATAAGACTCGATAATTATCCAGGCTAAGGTTTTGTTGTATTTTACATGGGTAAACATGCTGCTGAAACATGGTTGGTCTATACAGGTTACAAGAAAACACGCCTATTGAATAGCTTCTGCTAAACATTTCCCTGGTTTCTCGGAATGTTCTTCCTTCATTGTAATGCTCAACAGCAAGCTCGCGGATCTCCGCGTCTGTATTTTACGTTTTTCGACCCATCGTAGTTAAACGTCAAACTTATGTCAAAAAATCGCTAGTGGAAACAGTTTTAACGCAATTGACACACGGCCTTAATAGCTGAAACATACATATGTATGTACATACATACATGTATTTATGAGAGCAAAATCTGTATTGTTGTGGTTGTTTTATAATTATGAACTCACCCATACATGTCTGTTGTATCTAGATATATGTATACAACATATGTTTATAAAACTAGAATACCTCTATAAGAGAGACTGAAATAAATGGCCCAATGGATTCCACTGACCAGGTTCGACTGTATATGCTTTGATGGCGTACCATGCCACCCTATATGTTTACCCGCCCAGAATATGCAACACAATAATAATTTATTTCACATGACAAAAATCATAATAATTATGCGTCGTCAGGTCCTGAATCCCATGGCAACTAAACTCCTGCTATGGCCACCGATGATGGCGGTTGTTGTTTGTTTACATAAAGAATGCATGAAAGCGAAATTCTCGGCGACTCAATTTTAAATAAACGAGAGGACGCACCAAGCCGCCCGGCCGCGCCGGGTGGTGGTGGCGGTGTTGGTTTCAGCAAAAACGCAAAACATAAACGGTGCCAATAAAACACATAAGCATAACATAGCTTGGTCGCCATTAGCATCATCGGTTGCACAATACTGCATACATACATACATACATAAAGTACACACGTAGTCATACGCTTTCCAGCATATGTCGCTGTTGAGATACGAGATACGAGAATCGACCACACGACCAGTAACCAGTTGCAGTGTCTCTGGTGGATCTCTGTTTCTGGCACTGGGACGGCGCGGCGGTAAACTTCCTCAATATGGCAGTGATGAGCTCATAATGGGGCTCTGTTGAACGGCGGTGTAGTGATAGCCTGCTGATAGGTGGTATATCCCGTTGTTGTTTTCGCAGACTAACTCCATCTGCACCTCCGCTGCCAGTATGCTCATGGGACTTCTTGGAATGGCATACCATGTGCATCTCTAGAGCACATGATGTACGAGTATGTGTTATTCATTTCCTCTTGGTGATATCGTGTCAGTGCTTGGTTAGCACTGAGTTTGAGTTTTGAATTCACAATCGAATTGTATCTGAAAGATATTCAGATTCAGATACTGAAGGTATGTTTGTAGTTTGTTCGTCTCTACGTCGTATGCTCAATTACAAGGAATTTGCATGTCAGTAGAATGATAAGTGGTGTAGAAGATGGCATAATCAAATTTCCGCAGTGGATGTTCTCCAATCTGATCTTTGGGTTAAAGAATGTCCGAATTCCTTAAGAGTATTATTTCTTAACTTTGAATACCTAGTCATCAATGCCATATTTCAAAGCTACTTACGAGTAGGAGTAATGGTGTCATAAGCATCGTGTTACTTTTAATCAGGCGTCGGTGCATCCATAAGACGTTAACGTAATAGAAAATTCTTGATGTTGGGTGCAGACATTTGTAACAATCATTATTGGATCCATGATGTTTGAGAAAATTAATGCTTCTGGGGGCACAGAGTAAATATTTCTAACTAATTTAATTCTGGCCAAAATAAGAACTCAGAGAGCGGTGGCTCTTGCTATTGTTTTTTCAGGAATTCGAGCGACGCTAAAGGAAGAAGAGGGACAACCCAGTCTGCAAATAAGTTGCAACCGAGCGGAAAATGTTCATATTCCTATAGGTGCTGTTGAGGGCAATATACTCTCATCAAAACTAGCTGGCCTTTGTTGGACCAGTCTCACTAACTGTGTGTGTGGTCAGCCGAACTAGCGATCCCTCCCTACAATTTCTGCTGAAGCTGCGAGGATGAAAATGAAAAAGGGTCGCTTATCCACTTTCTGAGCAAATGTCTGGCTCTAGCATACTTCGCAAACATTTCTTCGACAACATTAATCCTTGTGTCTACACCAGTACACCCGGGTGTGCTTGCTGTGTAAGAGTGTGTCTTAACCTGTACTTCTTCATATTTCTGTCCGCTGCTGTAGGGTACAGTTATTCTCGGCTAGCATATTTGGAAAATATTGCGCATGTATACCTGCGTTTACCCGGGTGTGCCGGGTGTAGACAAGACAAACTTTTATTAGGTGTACACACAAGGGCTAAGGAGATATCCTAAAAAAGGGTTGTAGAATTGATCCTCTTCCTAAGCTTCACAGGGTGGATATAAATATCTCAAAGCTACATTCGAATAAACGGGTCACCTGAGGTACTGATATCAAAACGGCGCCCTATCTGCGCTATTTGAGGTTTTTTCCATCAAAACTACCACTTCTACCGACCTACTATACATGATGGTGCTCAAGAACAATCTTAAGGGATGAATGGTACACCCGAAAGCTCTCGTGGCCCTTGAAGTCACTATGAGAGATCTGAGAGCAAACGACAACCGGATGGGTGGAGTTTTGGTATTCTCCTGTGGAGAGTTTCATCAAACTCTACCAGTTAACACTGGCAGATGAGATCCACGCATGTTTAAAACATTTAAAGATAACTAGAAAAACATGAAAGTCGTCAGCTAGGGGATGCGAGTCTGCAAATTTAGTCAAACAAATTACTGGAGATAATGGCAAAAGGTTGATTAGCCGCCGTTAGTCATCCATTGCCCAACAGAGATCTTAAACACACTTGATCTGGCTGAAGTAAGTTAAAGTTAATGCTCCAATTTACTATGGAACCTTGAACCGCTAGAGCTTTAAAACGGTAAAAGGTTGTGTGTAACTGATGCGAAACCGTTTTCATCTCACGGTTTCCATTTATTCCGATGGATCCGCCTCCTACGGAGGCACGGACAACCTGTGTAGTAGGCACGGGCAACTTGTTCTTTATTATCAAGTTTTGTGTTAAACGAGCAATAAGTGAATTTGTACAAATTTTGCTTTGCAATTTCCAACGAGTTATTTATTTAGACTTTAGAGGTTCAGGTTTTCAAAAAGGAAAAAGTACAGGACTATTGGGAGAATTGTCAAATCAGATAACCGTGGGCTTAAGTATGAGCCATCACGTACTTATAATGTACTTCAGTAAAGCATTTGATACACTAGTACATGAAAAACTCTTAGAATGCCTATACAGAATTGGAATAAGTGGGGAGGCAGCTAACTGGATCCAAGACTAACTATCAGGCCGAACAGCAAGAGTTAAAGTATCTGATGTAGTAAGAAGAGAAACACAGAGCCTACACCCAGAGAAAAACATGTGTATAATTTACTTAAATCGTGTGCTAATTTGCCTTAGTCCTAAGGCTATTTTGACCCTACCTAGTTCTAAGGCAATTTGCCTTAAATTGCTAAGGTAAATCCAGTGTCACTTCGTCTGTGTAGAATTGCCTTAGAAATAGCCTGATTTGTGCTAAAACTAAGGTATTTTCTGCCAATTTTTTAAGTTAATAACTGTGTTGAATTGCCTTAGTAAATAAGGTGATGGGAACATGCTTTTGCCTTAGGTGTAGGCTAATTTGTGCAGGATTACCTGTCAATTTTATTAATGAAAAAACAAATTATTCATTTCATGATATTTTATTTTTGTTCGTTTTTTTTTAAAAAGAAAGGTACATATTTTTTATTACATCTTTGAATTTGCAAAAATATATACCCATATATTTTCTTTTTTTAAATAAATAAATATAGTTAATACATATTTTTGTGCACAAAATTGTACAAACATTTTATTTTTATTTGTTTTTCTTAAATACAATATATCGTATATATTTTTCTTAAAATAAATAGATAATTACATATTTTTGTTTTTTTTTTTTTAATTAACTTTTCACAATGTGTTTTACTTTTTTTTCGCTTTTTTTAAACTAATAGGTAGGTATATTTTTATAGATGTATTTCATTTTATTTTTTTTTTAAATTTTCAGAAAAGTATTTTTTTTTAATAAATAATAAATAAAATATATAAAAATATAAAGCAAAATTACCCTGGGCCTAGGCAATTTTACTCTCCTTGAGACATTTGGAGTGAATATCACCCAAGACTTAAGGCAAAGTTGCCTTAGGCCTGAGGCAATTTAACACAGTTTAAGACAATTGGAGGGAATATCACCTTAGATTTAAGGTAAATTACATTAGGCCTAAGGCAAGTTGCTCCTAGGTTAAAAAATATGTTATTTCTTGGTTAAAATACCTAAGCAAATTAAGGCAATTTAGCCTATTTTTCGTTACCTATGCCGTACATAAATTGTCTTAGTTCTAAGGAGAGTTATGCTGGTCTAATAACATCCATACAAAAATGTTTACCTTAGGCGGTTAAGGCAATATTACACAGTATTTTTCTCTGGGTGTATATGGTGTACCATAGGGGTCGAAATTAGTTCCTTTATTATTCATCCTGTTTACAAACGAACTTCTACGTGTGTTCAAAAATGCTTCAGCCTTTGCCTATGCTGATGACATTGCCATTGTTGTCAAGCATAGAAGTCTTGATATCGCAAAAAAAAAAAAAAACAATCCAGGATGAGTTTGAAAATGTGTCACGATGGTGGCATCATAGTTTGGTCATCAACTCTGCAAAGAAGAAGTTAACGCACATACACACACCAAATAAACCAACAGCGACGATTAAAATATACCA
Organism: Brachyopa scutellaris; assembly: GCA_949775065.1. Lineage (NCBI taxonomy): Eukaryota > Metazoa > Arthropoda > Insecta > Diptera > Syrphidae > Brachyopa > Brachyopa scutellaris. Next base: position 144,766,217 of record OX459112.1, on the reverse strand, counting down.
CCAAAATGATGGCTGTCCAACTACGAGGAGAAGTGATGCTATTAAACTCGTCAAATCCGTAAAATACTTAGGTATCACAATTGAAATGAACACTTTATTTGGAACGAGCATATTAGTAAGCTGCGACTTCAATTGAAAAGTACTCTTTTTGCAATGGTGTACCTGAAAATATAAACTACCACAGACGTCCAAAGGCATGTCTACTTTTCAATAGCCGAATCCCGTTTAAGATACGGAATTTTAGCATGAGGAAATGCATCATCTTGATGAGATATCTAATATCCAACGTCGTTTAGTGAAAACTATAAATAAAAATAATAATGTTTTTACAGTTCTAGATGTAATACTATGTAATACACAAGATGACAGCAATCCTTGAGTACTACGATGACTCTCGTACTCAGTACCCCGTATAAGTCATGCTCAAAACACGCGAAGACGAGCCCAACACCTTCTCGAGCTACCAGCAGTAAACAACAGTTATGGAAGAAGACAGCTTGCCCACATAAGCTACCTACGATTATAAATTCTTTACCGAGCAACATTAAAAATATTAGAAATTTTAAGAAACGTAAAAATATAACTAAAATGCACTTTTTAAGATTGAATTCCATAACTTAAAACTGAATTTTCTTTTTTATTTTTATATCCAATTCATAAAGTAATGCTAACCAACCTTAAACTTTCAAGCTTAATTGCAAACTATAAACTAATTCGATGACGCGTTCGAGCATTTGGCGATTGACATGCGTAATGTTGGTTTCCAATTGCTAAATCGTAGCCGGCTTATATTTACATGTAGAATTGGGACTCTACGTAGCCCCAAAGGAAAAAATCTGGAAGTGTAATATCACATGATCTAGGCGGCCAGTACACCGATCCGAAGCGTAAAACTAACTGTTCACCGAATTGTTGTATGGCAAGTAGTACCGCAACACGCCGTACCGGCCGTCTTATTGGAACTATGTGTTGTCGAGATCACGGTCTTCAATTTCAGGCAGCAAATAGTCCACTATCCTGGCGCGATAACGGTCGCCATCCACAGTTACGTCCCGGCCGGCCTGATTATAGAAGAAATATGAACCGATGATTCCACCAGTCCGCAAACCACACCAAATTGTTGTTTTGTCTGGATGTAATAGCAGCTCTGGAACCTCTTCGCCCAAATATGGCAATTTTGCTTATTGATATAGCCATAGACTGGACGAAAGTCACCATCTCCTGGGCACCAGGACACCTGAGAAAAGAAAATAATAAAGAGGCGGACAAATTTGCCAGGAAAGGGGCCGCCATACCCCTTGTGGGCCGTAATTGTTTTGCGCCATGGGGGAGATCCGATCACTGGAGAAGACAAACAGAACTAAGTCCTGGATAAAAACTCAGGGTCTAAGATAGGCGAAGAAACTTTTGGGTAATTACAACTTCAAGATATTCAAAGCTTGCATCGGCCTTGAAACAAAGAAACTCCGCACCCTGACTGCGTTCCTTACGGGGCATTTTAAACTCAAGGGACAACTCAGGAAGCTGGGTCTATCAGATGAAGACTCATACAGATTTTGCAATGTGTCCAGTGAAACTCCAGGATACATACTGGTGGGGCATTAACCCAGAAAAGATTCAAGTATTTGGGTAAATACCAAATTACAGCAGAAGATCTACCCCTCATAGCACCTTGTAGATAAGCGAAGCTCTCTCTAACTGATTCCAATAGGAATAATGACGAGAGGGCTTCGTCTAGGACTAGTAGGGGGAACAATAGATCTTCAGGTCGCGGTGCAGCTCACCCTTCAATAATAATATTAACGTAGCCATTAAGCCAGAAACAGTGGATCTTCTTCAAGCTTGTCAGGAATAGTTTGTTGACGCTGTACCGGGCCAGGTCTTCCCAAGATGAAATGTCAAACTCACGCGTGATCTATGATAGAATCCCTACTGAAAAAAGTGCTCCTAAATGAATCACTCGTTATTTGCACTTTCCCTAAAGCCTAAAGAATTCCCATAGACTCTGTGTCACTATTGAATAATAAATTTTCCAAAATCTCTAAAGTTTAATTAATTGCCGCCGCAGAAGGAAATCAATAAAGTTAAGCGCTACCATTATGCACGATGTGGTGGCGGCGGCGGCGGCGGCGGCTTAATCGAGAAATTGATGGTCATCTTGTCAGTTGCCAGTGCAGAGGAGCGCAATTGCACAAAACTGCACACACTAGCAAATACCTACCCACACTTGCACGTGTACGAGCATACGTATCTAACTCGGTGGTTATTGAGAACTTCAAAGGACCGCCACGCCACCACTGCATTGCGATAGATCACAGTTCTCTTGTCGTGATGCATGTGATACAGATACCGTCGATAACAAGAGATTGATGTTCGTCCGAGAACGAGTACCATAGCCCGATGCACAGGCCAGGAATTCTTTGTGCTACCGAACCGATCTGTATGTAGGTCAACGCGTTCTCAACCCGAATTGAGTGGTTTTTCTTCGTGCCTTAGGTTTTTATGAACGAGTATTACCAAGGGCCGGGAGGTCTTTTTTACTTTTTATGAAAATATGTTGAAACTACTGTGGATTACTCGTACGTAACAGATATAACAGGTCAGTGGCTTTTTACATTGCACGTGAGGGCCACGATTATTATTTAAGTGACGCGACCGTCTGAACAGGAATGCTGTCATCGACGCGCCAAGCGATAAGGGAGTTCAATTATTTTACTCGTAATACTTTCCGTATTCCAAATGCGCGAGCTATGCACTCGAGGAACTGTATAAAGGGGCATGGGTGCAAGATTTCCTCATCCATTCACCAAAGTAGTTATGGAGACCGATAGACAAGCCTTAGCAATAAATTCTATTCAATTGCACATTCTGCATTGGTGGGACGTGCTTGAAATGTTGAAATCATTCGATACACCTCTGGAACAATACATATTTGTAAGTCAGAAGGTAAGGAGGAGACAAAGAACTACACCACAGCTGAGGCGAATTGTGGATTACCCTATGAATGCAATAATTCAAAATGGCGTACTGGTAATATAATTAAAGATTAAATCTAATGCCAAAGCCAATGGATGCATACAAACTGAAAACGAAAAACCAGAAGTGGAATATTGATTTTTGGGCGTCTAGGTTGAAGGTGTGGGTAGATGTAAAAAGTCAACTTTACAAATTCCAAATATTTTTATTAATCCAACTTATAAAAATTATCATTCAAAAATTATTAAAAGATATTGAGGAATATTGTGATTTAATTTGAAATGTAAGTTACTCGTAACGTGTATGTAGGCAACAATTTTACATGCGTAGCAGCACCGGCTAGGGATGCAACATCGTTCTTAAAAACATCGATGGTTCCACGACAAACATCGACGTTAAAAAACATCGGTATTAACAACGATACATCGATGTTTTTCCGATGTTTTATTGAACTTCTCCATTACACAAATTGTTGGCTATATTTACGACGTACTATACCTAAAAAACAAAATATACTAGTCTTACCAGTTTCAACCCAAAAACCTTAACTAATTTCCAGTCAACTAGACCACACAACAATAAAATTCATCTGTGAAATACAACATGTTTTCTCAATGGATTTATTTATTTAAACGTAATTTTGAAATGAAATTAAGGAAGAGACAAAATAAACATTTATTTGTTCGAATGTAACAACTGAGAAATGGAGTTGAGGAAAAGAAACTTGAATAATCTAGTCCCCAGAAGTCTATTTCTGTCCTGAGTGATGGTTGCCCCAGCCTCCGAGAACAGACGCTCGCTTAGACCAGACGTGGCAACGATGGGGAAATATAAAATTGCAATCATTGAAAGCTTTGGAAAAAGCGATTTCATATCCTTCCAAATCTCAATAGCGTCTCTTTTTATTGTTGTAACAGGAGACGACAATCGGCAAAGAATAAAAGAATTGAATGATGCTTCTTACATACGTCATCACATTTGTGAAAAACTTAACTGTCCGGAACACTGAAAAAAGTTATCGGATGTGAGGGAGACAACCCTATTATGAAATGGTTTTACGTATAATGCTATTACACAAATACAAGCACATTTTATATTTAACACATCTTGGCAATGTTTAACGAAATGAATGAACGATGTCGATGTTTGACAGTTTTCCCGTCGATGTATCGGCGATGTATCGGTTATCAAAACATCGATGTTAACATCGATGTTTTGCAAACATCGATGTATCGTTTGCATCCCTAAGCACCGCAGGAAGCACGTCCAGTCGTCAGGAGTTGTCGCAAAGAAAGAGATCGATTTCATCGCTGTCATCAGCTATCAAACCTTTACGCCCGGATATCTCCACTGTCAAACTTAGCTGCTAGCCGATGTTTAGGTAATGATTGTGGCCATGTTGCCAATGTGCGGTTTGCCGTGGTTATCCACAGATTAAAAGGATGACACCTGAGCATCTCCATTCTTTCCAAGAAGTCAAGAAGAGAGAGCAATCATCTTGTGATGATGGCCATCGATAATTTCCATCTGAAAAACCTCGAGTGACTACTGGATCTGCAAACAGGAAACAATCTCGTATATAACACCCTTTTGTGCATAACATGCGTACTCTAAGGGTAGATCTGTGGAAACTACATGGGCTCTAGTTTCAATCGAAAAGACTGATGACCTTCCGCTAGTGGTTGTCTTAGACACAGAGGCGGTCATCAACCATTTGAACACGGAAACTATCATATCCTCTCTCAAGGAACATGGCTTCGAGACCTTTACGATAAACTGGGTAAATATTATGCTTAACAGCAGAGTTATCTCTTAGTTCTACTGGCCGATTATTACTAGTCTTCCAATCTGAGATACACGCTGGCCAAATCCAAGTGGTGGTCGATGTTACACTGCACCAAAGGAATGGTGGCCAGAAGATACGGTACTCCCATAAACGACTGCTGTCATAAACGACTGTTATATGGACGAGGATGAAATAGAATCCGAACCTTCAATGCCACCGTCCTGTTCTCGAACAACGGTGCGGCACCTCTCTGGCATGAGCGTACGGTTCTCCGACTGTCTGGATAACCCGGCTAAGATATCGATTGCAGATCTATTAAGATTCATTATAAGTAGGTAGATAGAAGTGGTAGTTTAGATGGAAGATATACCCAAATAGCGGAAGGAGTGCGGTTATGATACCACCTCAGGTGACCCGTTTATTTGGATATACATAGTTCGAGATATTTATATCCACATTGTGGTGTTTAAAAAGAGGATCAGTTCTCCAATCCTCTTCTCGGATATCTCTTTAAGGTCGTTGAAGGAGGGTTTGCCCAATATGCGCTGCCTGGTTCTCGCTAGAGCGACTCTTTTTCATTTTCATCACTGCAGCTTCGGCAGAAATTGGTGTGAGGGATCGCTAGTTTGGCTGCATGGTCCCCTTTTGGCCAGTGCCCTGTACTAACTGCCACTACTCTTGCGATGTCTACGCGACTTTTTTTTTTGACCTGTTGTAATTTGGCCATTTCTCTCCGGATTTTTAGTCCGCACTCTGCATGGCACCAGCTTGTTGTAAGCTGTGTGAGAGTGTATTGCACTTAACAGCTCTCTTTCCCTTCTATGGAGATTCATTATAAGATCAAACAATAAGTTGAACAGAAACATAGCTTCTTCTTTCTTCCTTAAGTGGCGCTACAATTCGGCAAGAATCAAGACCTGCGTCGCGCAACCATTTTTGTGTGCGTGTTATATTGTTTGCACAAATGGAAAAAGCTTGGAAGATGTTAAAGTTGAGCCCAAATTATAGAATCACGCAAATAATACTAAAGACCAGGTTTCAATAGTTCACTTTTAGGACGATAGTTCTGTTGGATGTGGTCGTTTCATGTTACACATTTACGGTAACGGTAAGAAGGTCACCTGTGCTACAGTGACACAATCGGTGAATTGGGCTTCCATCGCATTAAAGGAGATGACCCGCCAATTGCTACCTAAAAGATCTTTTATATCAGATAGTCAGATAATATTGTGTTGGGCTTGGGGATATTGAGGATGGTAGTACGTAGTTAGAAATCAGATAAGTCTTTTAATAGCATCCCCTTTGAAGAAGTTTGTGGATTTTTCGGACTTATCATGGAACGATTTGATGTTTCTTTAAGGGGGTATTTTAGCCTAGCGGCACAAATTTCGGGTGTTTTTTGAAATTCGATAAAAAAAAACTAAGCATATTTTTACCGGCTATTTTTTTTTTTTAGATATTTATTGATATTTTGACAATACCAAAATTGAAAGCAAATAAATTTTGAAAATTGAAAAAGTTACAGGCTGGTAAAGGGTGCGTCCTTCTTGACATGATTCCAACCCTTCTGGTGATCAGAAAAAAAAAATAAAAATATTCTTAATCAGTAAGAATGTCGCTATCGTCTGAACTACGGAAATAAAAAAGGCGGCTGTTTGAAAAAAAAAGTGATTTTTTGCCCATTTTTTCAAAGTTTTTAATTTTTTAAAAATAGTAAATAACAAAATATTTACATAATTCTAGTTCAAACGATAGAGGAATATATAAAAAAGTTCCACGCCAAATTTCAAATTAATCGGTTTACTAGAATTTGAGAGATCACGTCAGACGTCTTGGAAAAAGTAGTTTTGAGAAAAACGCGTTTAAAGAAATACGTTACAACGACCTTCACATAGAGACTTTCTGAGAATTCATGGTGTATAAGAGACTTCCTGTAGGATAATTCAGGAAACGTTTGGAGGATACATTTTTGAAGGTCTAATCTTTAAAAATATGAAATAAATAAAAAAACGATTATTTTCAAAATTCTAGACTAGAATACCCCCTTAAGTTTGGGGAGGCAGCTGGGTGTTCCTCAATAGGATCGTAAGTTCGGAATATTGAAAAATATAAATGTAAAGAAATCAGCCGAACTTTTTCTAGCCAGTTCGTCGGCTACGTCATTTCCAGCAATACTATTGTTCTCTTATGGGAGAGGTCTTGGAGATTATTGTTGAAGCAGTTCAGATTTATTTGAAGTTCATAAGGTTTGAGCTAAGTACGTTTACAGCTGCTTAATCATCCGTGAGTATACATACATACATACATCGGTCGGCGTCGCTTCATTCCTGAATCGAAGATAAAATCGGCGGTAGACTGAATAAGTTTCTGGTGCTTGGTCCAAATACACTAGCACCCACCCCGGTGTTCACTTATTACCTTTTAGGTGATGTCAAGCTCTGAAATTTCAGGTAGAAGATTTCTCTGTTTGCAATGGTTTGACTGTGCTGCGGACTGTATTCTTTTATAGATAGGAAAGTCCTGTACAGAACCTACACAAAGTTGAGAAGTTAAATTTCTACACTCAACTCACACAAACGCACACCGATGCAAAGTGATAGATATGTAAACACTTTCGTGTCTTTTTTTGCAGCCCCATCTATTACGACTAATGACCTCCTATGGGGGTACAAAAAAAAGCGAACTAAAAAAAAAAACTCTGATGGCTGTCATGAGCAATAAATGACGACAACATGTTGCGGCGTGTTATTTATGTGCAAATCCTTCAGCATTCCTTTCATTAAAATATTTATATGGCAATTGCAACCTACACATGATCTTCTCTTCGAGCACCTCCCTCCTCCTCCCCCCTCTGCTTGGTTGCATTTTTTGGTTGAATTGGAAATAAGACTTGGAATCCCGGGAAAACTCGTAAAACATTTTCGCCACGATACTCGGAGAGATGTGGCGCGATGGCGGACCAGAGTTAAGGAAGACATTTCTTATTCGGGTTATATCCTATCTTAGCGCAAACAAATTGCATTCGAAACTCGGTGTACTGTGCTTTTATGCATAAAAACAAATTCCAAGTTTTTTTTCCCCTTTCCTATCTGCTTCTTTCGAAAGTACGAGTGTGCAAGTGGAAAATGGAAAACGTGAAGTTTCTTAAGTGGCACTTTTTAAAATATGTGCTCTGGTTGGCTTTCGAGGGGTTTCAGTTGATAGTGTGTGGCGGATGAATGTTTTAAGTTTTGAAACTACGAAAGGTACGAAGAGATTCGTATACCACACGCGTATATTATTTTCTAAGACTTTCAATATCTTGAAAGACGTTCTAAGACGTTCGCAAGTACACTTGATGCACTGGATACATGCATAACATACATATATGCAGATATGGTGATGCTTTTCTTTTGAAGGCGGCATGTTAAACAAAATTAAACACTAAGCTTTAAGATTTTGTAGTTTTAGACAATAGATGCCAGTTGTGGCAGACCTGTGTTATTATAGAACTGACGATATTATTTAGGTTGTATTAACATACGGCTGTATTAACATATGTACGTCTTAGAAAACTCAAGATTTTTGTTCACATTTAGTCCCAAATTCAGCATACGACTGTGCTGACTGTTTGTGTCAAAGGTTGAAGCAAATTAAGAGGCACTGTCTCCAAAAAGCTGCAACAACAGACGTAACATACATCAGCGAGTCTAACAAAGATCTATTCTAAGCAATCATTGGTTAATTTAGTTTACAAAAAAAGCGAAACTGCATCTTAATGTCTCCACAAAGAAGCTAAAAGGTCGCCACTAAACAGCTAGATGACGCTAGCAAACATCGCCAGCACACATCTTTTGGCAAACTTATTTATTTCGAAGATAAAACAGCAAGAGCAGTGCGTTTAAAGCAATCCCGATTTGAGGTTAAATCCAAGTTATTATCGACAGAGTTGAATAAATAGATGCACCGAGTCATCGGCTCAGACAATCCATAATTAGTTCTATGTGCCGGAGGTAAAAATAAATGTCGTACTCTCAGCGTTCTGCTTGGAGCATAGAATAGAATACTTAAAAGAAGTTCGATGCAATGAATTCTATTTGAGACAGTATCCTTAAGAAACACAAAAGACTGCATATTTATCTTAACAACGAGAGTATTCAAGCCTAACAATAAACAGCGATTTTAATACGAAGGCAGTTCAGAAAAAAACCTTTCAAAGGTTTTTGAACGAGTCGTACAAAAACAGCTAAGTACTTATAATAAAAATAATAATATGCTTACTCCAAAACAATCTGGTTTTCGCGAAAATCACAGTTGTATTACGGCCATTCTGAGTGTTACTGACGATATACGACTTGATTTTTCCAAGGCATTTGACATGGTTGATCATACTATTTTATGTAAAAAAAACTGTTTCGACAATATAACTTTTCATCTGGTGCAGTACAGCTTCTTTCATTCTACCTAACAAATAGAACGCAAGCGGTTCAGTTAAATGACAATTTGTCTGATTTTCTCCCAGCTGTTAGTGGCGTCCCTCAAGGTTCTATACTTGGTCCCCTATTGTTTCTATATTATATGTAAATGAACTTCTATCTATCATAGGAAGCTGTTCGACACACATTTGTATTTGTATTTATTTGATTAAATTTGCTGTACAATTATTAATATATTCTTTAAAAGTGCACAGTTAGCATTTGGTATATTACATTGAAACAAATCTTAAGTATATACATATTCAAAAAATAACAATAAACAATAAAAATATAATGAAAGCAAGTGAAAGAAAACAATTAAAAAGTGAAATTAAAACAAACTAAAAGGAATTGAATAAATTATAATATGAAAATACTTGCATACAAAATAGTTAAGTTACTTAAAACGGGATTAACATCAATGAAGAGTACTAAAATAGGAAAAGACTAACGACAAAAAACTTCTGTGCCCGACCTTGGTTCTTATACTGAGGGGGAGTTTGTTATAAAGGCAAATGGCATGAATGAAAAATTGCCTACGAGATATAACACAAGTGTAAACATTAGGTCTGATACACATAGATCGATGAGATTGTGAAAATATGACTTTACTAAACAAATAAACAGGTTGCTTTTGGTATACAATTTTGAAAAGCATAGAGCAAGCTCGAACGTTAAAATATTGTTCAAGACTACATCCTAGTATTTGTCGGGAGTAGCAAGAAACATGATCGTATTTACGCAAATTGTATATAAATCTTGCAATTGCATTGAAGGCAACGTTTAACTTACGTTTTGAATTAGAATCTGTGCTGGCGAACAATTCACAGCTATACATGATGAGAGGTACAATCAAGGCCTTTACCAATTTCAGTTTAACAGCTATTGGTAGAGTTTCTCGACATACTGATATGATAGACCCCGTAGAGCACCATAAATTCTAGGTACCACGGAGTTAATGTGGTCACTCCAAGTCAGATTGCCATTAAGGATAATGCCAAGATTTTTAATCTTAGAAACTATTTCAACTTGAACACATGTATGCCGATGATGTCCAATTGTATATAAGTTGCTCACATGGTCTTATTCAGAACGGAGTCCATGATGTAAATGAAGATCTAGAGGCTAGTGGGTCTGAACTAAACGGATTTTTATTAAACGCGAAAAAATGTAAATGCCTAGTCATATCTAAAAAAAAACCTTTACATCTTTCCTACTTCCCTTCTATTTTATTGAGGAGCTCTCCAATAGAATATGTTGAAACTGCTAGAAACCTTGGGGTTATTTTAATCGCATCTTATTTGGGATAGTCATATCAATGCTGCCGTTGGAAAGGTATATGGTGCACTGCGTAGTTTATGGGTAACACAGTCTTTCACCCCTATAAGGACGCGGTTTATGTTAGTTAAATCTTTTGTTAATCCTATTCTAATATATGGATGTGAAATCTTTTGCAGTTGTAGCGCGGTCAGCAAAAGAAAGCTCAATGTTGCTTTTAATAGCACGATAAGATATGTTTTCGGTCTACGTAAATGTGATAGGTTAACTAGTTTTCTTCGCGCCTGCTCAACATGCCCTTTGAGAGCTATCTGCAGTTTCACACTTTGACACAGTTATTAAATATTCTGGTAATACGTGAACCACACTACTTATTCGAAAGGACTCGATTCACCTCTTCACAGCCGTTGGGGCACTTTATTCACACTCGCTACTCGTTTCTTAACTTAGAGCGTCAAATTTTCGTTAATGCTGTTCGATTTTGGAATTCACTGCCGCGGAACTTAAGAATAATTCAAGGTACAAAAACAATAGTACTTAACCCTTATCCTGTACTTCAAAATAAAAACGCACATGGTATTTGCGGGTCAAATTTGCCCAATACAAATTTTATTTAGCGATCACAATTTTCGCATGGAATTTTTTGTTCAGAATGTTTTCTACAAATAAATTTAAAACATTTTGAACATTTTGTTGAGTATTTCGCGCTGTTGGAGCGATTTGGACACAAATAGCAGCGGGATCTTTTTAATGTTGAAACTGTAGCTTGTTCTGGAGGGTTTCGTGCTTGCAGATCTTGAACCACAGATCTTCCTGGAGCACTATGTGGAAGAGAAGTTCGACGGGAGATTTCACCTTGAATTAAAGCTTCCCCTAATTCTTTCAAAAAAATTCTTCTCCTGAAATGTTTTGCTTTATTCCAGTTTGGAAAGATATATATATATATCACAAAAGCATTATAGGCTGATATATCCAATATGTTATAACGTTTGTTCTACGCTTACAGGTGTAAATTCGGATAAGTTGGTCAAGAGTATCTACCCCTGATTTTGTAGAGTTGTAATATTTTATTATTTCCGGTTTTTTTGCATCATCAGTTACTTCTTTATCGTGGTGCAAAGTGCTCATTAGAATGACTAGCCGGTTTTTTTTCGGGACATATGCAACGAGGGTTGTATTATTGTCATTATCGAAAAAGAAATGGGAAAATTGCTCGGGTTTTTTTTTCACATCCAAAATTTGTGGCGGCAAACACGTTTTATTTTTTCGCACTGTTCCAACTAAGGTTAGTTTTCTTTTTAGCAATTCTATTCCTAATTCGTGAGAAGTGAAGAAATTATCGCACGTAACGTTTCTACCTTTCAAGTCTTTTATGAGGTCTAGAACTACACGATAGCCTTGATTTCGTTCGGGACGACAATTTCTATCCTTACCGGTGTAGACTTGCAAAGACCAAGCAAAACTTGTTTTACTGTCGCACAGTGCCCATACTTTTATTCCATATTTTCCTGGCTTAGATGGGATGTATTGCTTGAAAGGACATCTCCCACGATATGTTACTAATTGCTCATCCAAAGTAACGCATTCATCTGGGTTGAATGTTTTTCTAATATTACATTCCCATTTATTCCAGAATTCTCTTATTGGTGCAAGTTTATCCCGAGCTCGCCGTTCATTCCTATCACACTTCTTATCGAAACGGATTACTCTCGATATATTCTGAAATCTTCGAAGACTCATTGTAGCTTTGAAAATTGGCCGTCCCTTACTGTCATTCCACAAACTTTCTAAAGTCTCTCCATGGGACCGAAAAACTCCAGCCAGCAAAAGTAGCCCAATATAAGCTTCGATAGATATCGCATCTACTCTAATCCAGAATTCTCTAAATACGCTTTCTCCTAAAAAGAGATGTTGATATGTATAAAAAGCAACATACAAAAAAAAACATTCCTAACCTTCAATGTTTGTCATCTTTACAATAATATTAATGATATCAGGTGGTAAAAACAAATGAAAAGCTGAAATTATATCAGTAACTCGGGAGAAAGCATACTGAGTCGGTCCTGGGGAAGTGTTCATAACATTTTCTGTTCTATGACGACCGACAGAAAAATCTCTTACTGGCCACCTACACCATTTGTAATTTCCATCCTTTGAAAGAAATTGTGTTGGAGTGGGAAGCGCTTCGTCATCCGAACTGCTGTGATCCTCATTTATCGAGGGCACGCTTTCACCCTCTGAAGAGTCAGTTCCGTATAAGGAACCTTTATCCGAAATATGTTCCTCCTCCACCTCGCTTGCAGTATCATTTGCAATACTACCACTGTCATCACTATCAAGCATTTGCTCTATTTCTTCTCGACTCAATCCGGCCATATTGATTCTACGGAAAATAAAAACTATAACAATCCTAGGTACAATTGCACAAATAAAACACTCACTTCTTCTTGATTATAGATGGATGAGAAATAACTAATAACAAGTAATTCGAATGTTTTTTTTAGTATTTATATTATTATTTTACTTGTAACAAAGATCTACACGCAAAGTTTGATTTTTTACTGTGACACGGTCAGCTCTGTTTGCTATTCAATTTTTACCGTTGCGATTTCAGACAAGTATTGTGCGAGCGAGTGAGTAGGTAAATAAAAGTGCCTAAGTAGAACAATATACCTACATATATAACATTGCATGTCAAAGAAAACAGGGTATTGCTGTCTATGTTTGTTGGAAAAAGCATATTGGGCAACTTTGACCCACGAATACAACCTATGTTATCTGAAAAAAATGTATCATAAAATCTTGCAAGTGAACATATATTATAAAAGTTTATTATAGTTATATTTATTTCCTAAAAAAAATAAAAGTCAAGAGATTTTGAATAAAAATATTAAGAAATACGCGAAATAAGCCCTATGAAAGGTGTGTTTGGGCAAGTTTGACCCATGAATACAGGATAAGGGTTAAAAGGGAATTAAGAAATTATTTTTCTAGAAATAGATAAATATAATCTTCAATGAAATTTTTGTATGTATTTAGTTAAATATGTAAATAATCTTAATTTTATTTTATTAACTATGTAACATACATATATTCAATTTATATAATTTGATATTTTCTTATTTTGCTTTCTTGTAAAGATTGCATTTGGTATACTTGCTCACCCACTCTTGATTGTTCATAGTTAGCTTATCACCATTTTATAAGATATTGTATCTTAGTATGTACAAGCATATCGAAAATAAAATAAATAAATAAATTAAATAAATAAATCTCTATTGAATCTCGTCAGAGCAGGGCGAGTGAAGCGTTTTTGAACCCCTTCAACTCGAGAAGAGTGAACATCATAAAAGGATCCCACACACACAACAGTACTCTAATCTCGATCTAATTAAAAAAAACAGTAAAGAGTAGTTCCATTTGTTATCAAGAATGGATCCTGGAAATCTTCAGAGTTTCTTTTTATAAAAGCAAGTAGAGAAACAGACTTAGAGACGGTGTAATCGATATGTAAATTATGTTATCGAAAACAACTAGAAGATCTTTAACTTTAGTTTTTGGAACACAATTATCAAAAATAGATAAATCTCGTGCTGGAACATTAAGCAATCCGAGAAGTTGGAGACCTTAAAAAAACTTTTTTAAATCATCGTCAAATAATAGAAAAGCTGACAGTGAAATACCAACGGCTTCTAAATGGCTTCCTTGAGGAAGACCTGAAGTTGCGGTTACCACATTGGAGAAAAAATCATCCACCATTCATGTTGCAGAGGCGATATACATAATGCATATACAGTGGCGAGCATATAAATAGGGAAAAACAACCAAAGACAGTAATTTCTGTGTGTTTTGCTAAAACTTTAAACAACTGGAAAACTACCAATTTTATTTTTTTAGCAGTATACATTTTAGGTGTAATATTATTAGGTATCTTATAACATCAGTTACAGGAAAAATTTAACTTAACAGATGAAGAAAAATCCTTATGTCTTGTAGAACTTTAAAACGCCACTTATACGTTCTTTCGCAAGCGGACATGTAGCCTTGCGATTTTTTTTTACTTATATTCGGGTTTTTCTTAATCCAAATACCGCTTAGCGACGTCGTACTGTGTGTACACTCACATTCAAGTCTTCTTGGGCCGAAATTTCAGCGTGAATGTCAACAGCAGTCCTGAAACGATCTTTTTTCAGAAAGGCGCTGCATCATCCAATCAACACGCGGTGTAGTTTTCCGTGGTCTGGGAGCGCGAGGTTTATTAAAACTGCTACCATAGCGTTTGACCTGTTCCAAAGCTCGATGACAAACATTAATTGATATATTTAAATGTTTCGATATTGCAGAGAGCGTAATATCTTCACTTCTTAAAAGACAAATTTCTCGCCGCTGTTCAGCCGTTATGTGTTTGCCCCGTCCCATTCCTATAACATCACAAATGGAGTTATTATGACTAGACAATAACAAAGCAATATTTATGTAAACATTACATACTGAAAATTAAACTTTTTCACACAGAAGTTGAGTACAAACTAAAAACAATATAATTTCCCTATTTATGTGCTCGTACCAATTTAACACTCTGCACGGTATTTTGTATCTGTACCGTGAAACGTAGATCAAAATATGTTATGCATGTTACAATTAGTTTTAAAAAATCTGTTTTGAGGATAAACTTTGCATTTTAGCCAAGCTATTTCCTTAAGTGCCGGTACATGGTGATTTGAACTATGTTGACTGAATTTTCCTATTTATATGCTCGCCACTGTATGTTCCTTCACAATTAAGTATAATTTTTCTTTAACGATTTAAAGTTTAGTTTAGTTTTTAAGTTTATAGTTTTGAATTTTTTTAGTTGCAATTGACAAAATGCGCACCGTGGTGGTAGCGTCTTGAAATTAAAGTTATTCAAACCATTTTCCTGAAGTCGAAGTTGTTTAGGAGATCCAACCACTCTGAAAGAACCTAGTCATCCTTTGAAAAACGGCAATCGAGATTTCACGAATATGTCTTATCGTGTATTTTGCTTACACTAGGTATAATTTTATGCAATACGAATGCCGAAATATATGGTAAGCCATTCCACCCGGCCTGTATTAGGTTTGGCAAACAATAATCTGACTTATTTAAATGATTTTTAAGTTATTTTCAATTCATGTGCCCCAAGTGTAAAGGGATCTATCATCCCATGTTTTGTTGGCATTAAAGTACCTTAATCAGTCTATCGACTTGAGGCAATTAACTATCTTAGCTTAGATTTACAAATCTCAAATTCAAAAACACTATATCCCAGCTATGTTGTTACAGAATAGTTCACTATACCATAACTGATGACAAAAAATAAGCTCAACAATCCTGACAAAAATTCAATGATATTTCCGAAGAGCCAGTAGTAGCTATATTGACGCCATTATCCAGTGTCCCCACCATTTTATGCACAACCGGTCAATCTTGGCCGATCTAACAGAAACTGCTGTAAATTTGACGCCACAAGGGCTTTTGAACGAAAAAGTTGGGAAATCAATCAACTCAGTATTTGATTTTGACTTGAGGACTAATATACAGTCGAAAAATTTGAAGTATGTGTTGGAACATGAAAGCAATATTTTAGCCTCGGGTGGCAGTATATTCCCAGCAACGTATTTCCCTAGCCCTATTTAGTTCTAAATCAACAACATACGTAAAACAGGCGAACCGACTATCCACCTTAATAACGTCTGTGATAACGGACTTGCGTAGGATAGTGCTTCCCAGTTCAAAGACTGCCTCCACCATGTGGTGATGGTGATCATGTAACCAGCGTTGTCCGCATTTTGATTAATGAAAGTATTCATTCGAGTCTAAAATTGTACTCAAATAGTACTAAAAGTAGTACAAAAATTAAAATTACTACTTTTAACCGCAGCAGATGTATTTACGCCCAAGAGTCTATAATTGAATGCAACTTCATTTGTGGTTATTAATGAAATATCTCCAGAGGTATTTTGAGTTGAAAGAATGCCTTTTGTCCTACAAAAACCAGAAATGAACATAAATCACTAAAGCTACGAGCAGACAATATGCAAAAGTCGCATATATATGCGAGTGCTGACGTCACGAAAAAACTCGCAAATTTATCGCAAATTCTATAAGCACTATCCTACGACCTTTGTCCCAAAACTCGCAAATTCATTTGCGAACATCGTGTTCGCATATGATATGTTCGCAAATGGGGTCGCAAATGTTGTGGCCTATATGCGAGGTGTTCACACGATATGCGCCACAATTTGCAGATCACATATTTTCAATCATATGCAGATTTGCGAGCATTACCAATCTTTTGACGTTTTGTATTTTCTCAAATGTGTTGGTGATTTGTGACAATTTAAAGTGTGGGAATATATTAAAAATGTCAAAAAGGAAATGGGCTGCTATTGCTATTTTGGCAATAGATATGATGGAAAATGACGACGATGATGGAAGCCACGAAGAAGCGAGTGTGCAAGTGCAAAGGATTCGTCGTGTATTTGCCAAAGATTGGGTGCGACTTCGCGAGACTGAAGGCTTTTGCGCAAAATTGTTGCTAGAACTGCGTGGCGATGAACCGTCCGATCAATTTGGTCATCTACTAAGTTTGGTAAAACCGCGAATTCAAAAAGCGGACAGGAACATACGACTAAGCATTCCCGCGTCAGATGGCCCGTTGCTGATGCTGCGCTTCTTGTCCACTGACGAAAATGTTTGGTCTTTGCAATACCATTTCCGTATTCCAGTTAACGCGTTCGATTATTTGTTCGTGATTTTTCTATCTTTGAGAGAATTTTAACCCCACTCTTCGAGATTTGACAGAAAACCCATATTAAGTGCAAAAAGTACGCGAACCTACTATGTAAACTTTCATAGAATCATGACAGTTTCATGGCTCTCAATTTTTTTTACCAAGTGTTGTTTCAAAAGCGATTGGTAACTTTTGTTCAAGTTTTCTATCTTTGAGACGATGTTACTATTTGACAGGTCTCAATTCCTTGTGCAAAAAAATGTTACCAAAGACAAATTGACCTACTATTTCGACTATAATTACATGGCGACACGTACCGCTAGGTAGCCTACGGATTGATTACTTACACAATTACATATAATAGGTCTGTTTGGTATCTTTTTTGTGCACAAGCGAGCATAACTCAAAGACAGGAAACTTGCACAAAAGTAAACAAACACAGTTTTGGTCAAACCTTTCGATTTGTTTTTGTTTTTCACTAACAATGAAGATTTATGAGATTTCATAAACTGTCAGATGGCCTGATTTGACAGAGTTGTCCAGCTCATCACAAGAAAAAGATGTTGCGTACAATTTCATCGCTCTTTATTTTTTACGCTCTCATTTCGCTCTCAGCTTGCGATGTACCGTGATTTTTTCGAGTTAACAAACACAGATTCATGTGATTCTATGTAATTTTACAAAGTATAACGAAAAGTAACGTGTTACCAAACAGACCTAATAATTACTTTCACAATTTAACTGTCACAACTCACAACACAACCCAACACAAAAAAGTACCTAGACACACCCCAAACTAAATTTTCAAAGTTTTGAGATCTCGGATTTGTTCGCAAATATGCGGTCATATGCAATGTAAGGTTTTCGTCCGGTCGCATATGGTTGGGACGTTTGCAAATGATCGCATATGCTCGCAAATTGTCACAAATGATATGCGAAAGTGTTCACACGATATGCGGAAAAGTCGCAAATTGGTTTGCAAACTGGGTGTCGCATATTGTCCGCATATGCTTTGCGAGCATATGCGGACTGTCCCAAATAGGTGTTCAGACGATATGCGAGCGTTAATCGCATATGATGACGCAAAAATTACGTCAGACTCGCATATATATGCGACTTTTGCATATCGTCTGCTCGTAGCTTTAGAACAGGCAATATGTAAGATGTAAAAAGAAATTTCACCTTTTCTATTTTATAAAAAATATCCTTTATTGCCTCTATGTTTAATGGAAAATTGTAAAAAAGGTGCCAAAAACATATAATTAAAATGCGACTGAAACCAAAACTAGGTGCTAATCGTGTTAAAATTGTATATACTGGCTAATTTTTGACGTTTGTACAGTTGGATACAATTTTAGCTTTTTGCTGTGTCGATTGAATTATGTCATTTTTTGAAAGTTAAAAATGTTACTTATCCTTAAATTTTATTATAACTAAAATTACTAAATTGTTTATAAATGTTTTTATACGATTTAGCCAATATGAATTACATATTTGTTATAAAAGAAATGTTGAACTGGTTTTAACATAATTTTCACGAATGCTAGTTCTCCCATCGTATGTGAACACTCGTGTGCTACATTTGTCCACCGAGAAAACCGAAACAAACACTCAAAAATTAGCCACTGGATAAATTTGTATGCAGCTCCAGAGCCGGCTAAATTTTTGAAGTCTATATTCATCAAACTATTGTTAAAAATTAGCCAGGGGATACAATTTTAACGCAATTGACACACAGCCTTATTATTTGAGTAAGATAAGACGGAAGCGGAATGTGGTGAAATTTATTTGACATTATAGCATAAGGCAGGGATGTGGTCATGTACTTTAAGGAAAAAACAAACAACAAAAAAAAGATATGGCTCGAAGAACATACACAAGTCGGAAAAAATTATAATAAAATAGTAGTACATCTCACCATAAAAGTAGTACCGTACTCAGTTTCCAAATTTGTACTCAAAAAGTACAATTGTAGTACGGGGGGCGACGCTGCATGTAACCCGTTGCATAAAGTTCAGAGGTTTCTTGTTGAAACTACACAGTGTGCTGCTAGCAGTTCCCTAGATATACAGAGTTACTTTTCTTTAAGTCCGGCATTCGGCTTCTGGTAAATCTCTATACATGGAACGCTATCGAGAGCGGTTGCGATGGTTTCAACTTGAAATTCATTGTTATTTTCTAGAATTGATTGAGTGTGAAAATTTTGCCTACTCGCGTTCTAACAGACTGGTGCTTCAGACTGGTCTCCGGAGTAAAGATACTGTATAATTACGCTTGAAAGGATCTTGCATTTCGTATTGAGTTGTGGTATTCGCTTGAGCTATATATGTACTTTCTTCAAGCCATACTCTATTTATTCATCACATACCCTTTAAAAGGGCCTGACCTGTCAGTTGTCGAGGGAACTGCTGCTGGGAATGCTATCAAAAAACGTCAAGCTTTCCTCTATCAGTTGATCAGCCATCGACTTTCATTATTTTAAGGAAAGTCTTGGGTATAATCTCTCTTTTATCTGTCCATTCATTCCCTTGCTGCTCTTCGATTTCCCCAATTCACAACCTCCCGATTCTTTGCTCGTTCGGTGTCATTGAAAATTGTATTCGCCCTGTGGTCTGACGTCATTCGGATTTCCAAATGAATCTGACATTTAGTTCTGTGATTTTCCCCAACCTTTCCTTTTCGATGGCACCATAGTGCCATAACCGATTTAAACATAAATAACAAACACATGGGATTCGATTGCCATCTACTAATACACAACATGATCCCGAAGGCTAGAATTCCATGGCACAGCAACGAAAAACTTCATTTCGAGATGTCACAGGATTTCCTTTGTCCTATGTCAACCTCAAACAGAATTGATTATATTCGTCTACGAGTACCGTGGAATGAAATGCGACCACACGGAAAACCCAATCAAATGGAAATCCATCCGAAGGGGAGGTCCAAATAGTTCCTTATCCCTGGTGCACTTCATAGATACACGGCCAGGAGGCTATGGATATTATAGACAACCAGGCATGGTAACCGCAAATATCTCCGACAGACAGAAACGAGTTGTAGTAGAATACTTTCAGTTGTGTGTTGCGTATTCACATTCGAAATTGCATAATCATTACTCTTGAATGGAGTAAAGGAATTAAGATTGTTGTCCTGATTTGCCCTTTTATGGCATTCTTAGTCGAAACCTCATTAAACTTTAAATGACTTTCAGTCGCTTTACGACATTTTTGGCCTCAAATGAGAACAATCTCTTCAGACTTTGGTAATTAAATTCTTCTCGTCAGTTTTACGTTATCCAGAAATTATTCGCATGAGATGAGAAACCGCAGGAAACCACTTGAAAACAATGAAAACTTTTTTCAACCAGAACTCGGTATTCATAAAAAAAAGAGAAGAAAAGCATTTCAACTCAAAGCAGCACAGAACAAAGCGTGTCCTTAACATTCGTTCCGTACCAATGAAACTATTTGTTTGCCTCGTGTTTTGTTAAAAAAAAAATTTAATAAAATTGAGAAAAACAAAAAGAAAGAAAGGGTAAAGTACGTCTGTAACGGATTCTGTTATACTTAGGTACCCTTATAGTTCATTTCCACTGAACTGAAATGTGTACTTTCAGGTTAACCCAGCAAGGCTAACGTTTATGAAAACCCCTAATAAGCTAACCATTCGTCGATTCGACGAACTGTATTTAATGTAATATTTTTTTTACTTCTTGTACTATTTACATATTTTTTTTATTAAAGTTACCGAAACGTTACTGGAGCTATGCGAACCACCTCACCACCGCGGCTCTTCAAACACCCCAATTATGCAAGTCGTATTTACGAGTCACATACGAACATAGTCGTATTTTGTTATTATGAAAGTCGTGTCACTACGAACATACTCGTACGGTAATGACTTTAAGCTGTCAAAAAAATCGGATGCCATCGCATACGACTTTCGGTTTATATCAGCTATTATGCAAGTCGTAATTTGTCGTATTTTTAACGTGTTTAGGCGTAAAAGATTAATTACCCCAGGTGGCAGTCCAGCTTTACTGGAAAATCCACCCTCTTCGGAGGTCGGCTCTACGGATTCTGGGGAGAGCCATTTATTGCAATCCAATGACCCTTTCACAAGAAGTGCAAGGGTATCTCGATCTCCTCCATCAAGATCGAATAACTCCGGGAAAAAAAGTCCGCCGGGAGCGCCGCAGCGCGAAAATCAGGACTTAGCGAAATATAAAAGCTTTGAGGAAGAAAATAAAGTACTCCGAATAAAGCTTAACGAAATGGATCTACTCTATCAAGATCTTAAGAAAGAGATAGATCTATTAAAAGAAGAGAATAAGGTTCTAAAGAACACACACTCACAGAAAGAGCGCGAATGTGCTCCAGCACTATTAGATAGTCGGGAGTACCACACCGATGAAGAAGAGCTAGCACGCGAAACGAATCGGGTCCCTAAGAAAAGACCTACTAAAAAACGGAGAGCCGGTTCTTCGCCCGAAGTCGTGCCCTTAAACGAAGAAAAGCGTAAAGAACTGCAAGAAAATCAACGTAAAACGCAATTTCGTTTACCGCCACCAATAAACATCGTCGGGATAACGGAATATAATAAGTTGCATAGCCTCCTTAAAGGAACGATAACATCGAAATTTAAGGTCACATCTTTGAGGAATAATGCGTGGAAGATTAACGTCGATGACCATGACGACTATCGCGCACTGTCCCAGAAACTTAATATCGATAAGATTCAGTGGTATACTTTCGAAATCAAGTCAGAAAGGCCACATCGTGTTGTAGCAAGGGGACTTCACCCCTCGTGCACAAAAGAAGAGATTATGAGCGACCTTCAAGACAAGGGCTTTAAAATTCTTGATGCCGTTAATATCATCAAGAAGGAGAAGCAACAATCCGAAATAGATAAGGACATCTTGGTAAGGCGTGGACTTCCGCTTTGTATGCTAACATTCGATAAAGCTGATAGTATCGACGATATTTATCGAATAAAAACCATATTGAATATCGTGGTCAAAATCGAGCCCATGCGTAGAAATTTAAAAATAATTCCGCAGTGCAAACGTTGCCAAGGATTCAATCATACGCAAACGTATTGCAAAAAAGAACCACGGTGTGTGAAATGCGCCGGAAATCACCTCTCCCAAGACTGTCGAGTAAACAAGCAAGCCTCTGCAATCTGTGCTAATTGTAAGGGAAAGCACCCGGCAAATTATAGAGGCTGTGAAGTAGCCAAGGAGTTGCAAAAACGAAGAGATACACTCCATAAGCCTCAAAATAAAATAATAAAACCGCTAACTAAGGCAAATGGTAAGATCGGTCAGGAGAACGTAAACAAACAAAAACCACCGGGTTCAGAGCGGAAGAAGGTGGTGATAACAGATAAGCCCTCGACTTCTGGTCTTAAAATAAACGGTAATAAAAAGCCATTAGAAAAGACATCGGGTAATAGCCCTCGGACAGCAGGAGTGCAGACCTACGCCCAGGCTGCAGCATCCGAAAAATCAAAAAACCTCGAAATCCCAACGGACCCTGCTTCTCAAGTTTTCTCAATTATTCTCGCGAAACTTGAAGAGCAAAGTAAAATAAATAAAATGATTCTCGATAGGTTGGTTAAGCTCGAGAGTTATTCACGGAAAACGCGTACTTCACCTAGAATATGAATGAAAAAATAATGTTAAAAATATGTACTTGGAATGCAAACGGACTTTTGCAAAAACTTGACGAATTGGAAATATTCATGCGAGAAAAAGATATTGACATTTGCTTGATTTCTGAAACTCACGTGAAAAAGGAATCGCATTTAAAAATAAAAGGCTATACTGATTACCACGCTTGTCACCCTTCGGGCAAAGCGAGAGGCGGATCTTCCTTGTTTATTAAAGACTGCATTGAACAATGCGAAGACCTAAAGATAGAGCTTGAAACTCTGCAACTGTGCACAATTCGAGTTAAAAATAGTCAGCGTATTATTAAAATCTCATCTATCTACTGTCCACCGCGTTCCGCGCTTGAAAAAAGTGATTTTACTAACTTATTTAAATCGCTGAAACCTAATTTCATTATTGGCGGCGATTTTAACGCGAAACATACGTTCTGGGGCTCTAGATACATCTCGCAAAAAGGTAGAATGCTCTATGGGGCAGGTATGGAGTACAGTTGTGATTTTCATTCGACGGGCAAACCGACCTACTGGCCAGCTGATACTTTGAAAATACCTGACCTGATCGATTTCTTCGTGGTGAAAGGAATATCTAACAACCACATAAAAGTTGAAGAGAGCTTTGATCTGTCGTCTGATCATTCCCCAGTTATTTTGACATTGAGCGAAAAACTAGTATATAACCGAGAGCCAGCGAAATTAACCGGTAGAACAACTAACTGGGAAGGCTTTAGGAACGAGATCGAAGTAAATGTTGAACTGAGCGTACCGCTTACGACACCCTATGAACTTGAGGTTGAAGTCGATCGCTTCGTTCAGATAGTACAGCTCGCCTCTTGGAATAATACGCCCAATCCAAGAAAAACGCCGGACAAATACGGTCTACGATATCCTTCTGAAATAAAAGAATTAATCAGGGAAAAAAGAAAAGCGCGTAAAAGATGGCAACAGAGTCGTGCTCCACAGCATAAAGCATATCTGAATCGTCTCTGCAATTTGTTAAAGAATAGCATTAAGGATTTTAAAAATCGTGCGATAGGCTCTTACCTTGAGAGTTTAACAGCGAAAAAAGATTCCAATTATTCCCTTTGGAAAGCCGTAAAAGGCACCAAAAGGCCCAAAATCCCTGCGCCGCCACTTAAAATAAATCAAAATGAATGGGCAAGGGAAGATAAAGAAAAAGCGGATATTTTTGCCGCCCATTTGGAAGAAACCTTTAAACCGAACGTTGGTCAAGTGGTTCATGACAACATCAACATCACAAGGATGGTAGTTCCACCATCTGACGATTTAACGCGCAGATCTGCGACGCTTAGAGAACTCGAACGTGAGATCGCGAAACTAAAACCTAAGAAAGCTCCTGGTTATGATTTGATTACCGGAGAAATTCTCAAAGCCTTACCTAGAAAAGCATTAATTAAGCTTCTCCATATTATAAATGCTGCACTCAGATTAAAACACGTACCGAGCCAATGGAAAGTTGCGGAAGTCATAATGGTTTTAAAACCAGGAAAACCGTCATATGAAGTAAAATCATACAGACCAATATCGCTTCTTCCAGTCATATCCAAAATTTTCGAGAGGATATTACTAAGGCGTCTCCAACCGGTTATAGAAGCAAATAATCTAATACCTGACCACCAGTTTGGGTTCAGAAGTAAGCATTCGACGATTGACCAGGTGCATAGAATTACTAACGTAATCGAAAAAGCACTAGAAGAAAAAAAGATATGCTCAACCGTATTTCTTGACGTCTCGCAAGCCTTTGATAAGGTGTGGCACGATGGCTTGAAATGCAAACTACGACAAGTACTTCCCGCAAACCTATACGAGATTTTGAATTCATATCTCGGGAATAGACTCTTCCGTGTTAGAAATGGAAATGAATACTCCGAGCTCAAAGAAATTTTGGCCGGCGTACCGCAAGGAAGCGTTCTGGGGCCGCTTCTCTATCTGTTATATACTCGTGATATACCGAAAGAAGATGGCACTATCCTTGCTACGTTTGCCGACGACACCGCTATCCTAGCGGTAGGTAAAACAATCGAGGAAATGACTGCCAAACTGCAAAACGCATTAAATAAAGTAAATGAATGGACGAAGGACTGGCGGATCGCCCTTAACGGAACTAAATCTGTTCACGTGAATTTCACTTATAGGAAAATTAATGACTTGCCCATTTTTATAAATTTGGCCCGAATACCCTTTGCAAATGAAGCCAAATACCTGGGAATGACACTCGACGCAAGGTTGAAGTGGAATTCGCACGTGAAAATGAAACGTAAAGAACTAGATATCAAATATAGAGAAATGTACTGGTTGATCGGAAAACATTCCCACCTCAGTACCGAGAACAAACTGCTTTTATACAAGCAAGTGCTAAAGCCGGTGTGGACCTACGGTATACAACTTTGGGGTTGTACCAAGAAAACAAATGATAATATTTTACAAACCTTTCAAAATAAAGTGCTAAGAGAAATTGTCCAAGCACCGTGGTATGCTAGAAACGACGATATCCACAGGGATCTCGGAATTCCGACAATCGAAGCTGAAAGTAGAAGCTTCGCGCGAAAACATAGAAACCGACTAATCGGACATGTTAATAATACAGTCCTACTTATTTTGGATGAGAGCAATTTATTGCGCCGACTACAAAGAACAAAACCTTTCGACTTGGCGAGATAAGGATTAACCGCGTCTAAATTGCGGAACATGCAGGATCTTTCATTGGAAAGTAACCTGCCAAACGTTTATATTTCGTGATAGAAAAATTGCTTGATAAGTAGTATAACTTAGTTGCAGTATCTAACAAATTTATATCGAAGGGTGGTGTTTTTGGTCAGTAAGAATCTGACACTACTATGAGCACGCGCTTGCTATTCTCATAGTGTCTATGGAAGATTTTCACCTACCCTCGGCAAAAAAAAAAAAAAAAAAAAAAAAAAAAAAAAAAAAGGCGTATTTTCATCGGCTGCGATTTCTTAAGTGACTCTACACGAACTTCGCAAAAATTTAATGGAAACGATTTAATGTTTTTCGAAGTTTTTTTTACTACTTAAATTACTTTTACTTTCTAACAATCTTAAAAACAGTAACCAATTCGAAGCTTTTGTATATGATATAGAGAATAATTTCGACATCACAAAAGACAGAGGTGTGGTGCACGTTCATCTAATAGATGGACAAATGGTTGTCAACAGAATAGTTTTATTAAACTGCAATTTTCAATTACAGAGGATTCCGCTTTATTGGAACGGCGGATAATACAATGAATTTGGCACTTATTGCGTTTGAACTATCTCTTATCAATCTGTGCTGTGAATATAATTCCTTTTAAGGATATTACTTCATGTGCTCATCAAAGAATAAATCTATTGAGTTTGTGGTGACATCTTTCGGGAGCAGTTGTAATAAAACATCTCCTTGACCTCACCGGCAAGCAAACCAGCACTGACAGAAAAAAGTGCGACACGCAGCAACTTATAGGCATAGGGAGTCGTACTCAACGCATACGACTTGCATAATAAGAATAACAAACGAAATACGGTGCGATACGAGGTACGACTTGCGTAGTTGGGCTGAATGTTAAATGTGCTTGCGTTGCACATTTATGGTAGGGACACTACCACGTTGCGACTTAAAGAAACCTCACAGTGGATACCTTCTAACTTAGGGCACGCCAGATGCCAGAATACTCTCGATGAATAATAATCTAAATACAGGAATTACGGACTATATGACTCCGCTCCAAGATTTCAATCTCAAATAGAAGACTTATATTCCCAGCTGACAGGAATGGGTATGAAATATCTGTCTAAATGACAAATCTCTATTGGAGATCTACACGGATGGATTCAAGACAGGTGATGGTATATGAGCGGGTATCTTTTCTGGCCAGCTCAGCCTGAATCTGAGCCAGACTTCCAGACCACTCGACTGTCTTCCAGACGGAAGTGATGACTATTCGTGAAGCCGCTGAGTGGCTGTCGATGAAGTCGATGTACAATCGGGACCTTTTCATTTTCACCGATAGCCAAGCAGCTATTCTAGCACTCGAATCACCAATTATAAGATCAAAATTGGTTAGGCACTTCCGCGCAGCTCTAAAGATGGTGCAACCTTGATACGAGTACGTGTGGTCACGCCAAGCAGACTTGGCCCAGCTAAGCCGTCGTAAAACTTATAGCCTGCTAAATATGAGCAAAACACATATCGGCACCCTAGTTGGCGTTGAAAGCACCATGGTCTTGTGGTAAGTGCGTTGGACTACTACGCAATGCTCCCCGGGTTGAATTCCAGCAAACACCTAAAAGTTTTTTCACAATGCCACCTCTTTCGAATGTCAGACATAAATTCAAAGAGTATAATTTTTTCCATGAGCTTCTCAACTCGCCGTTTGGAGTCGGCAAACAATTCTAGGTCACTTCCATTTGTGCAAAAATATAAGACGCATACACAAATGGTTTCGAGAAGCAGGCCCAAGTTTACCACGAGCTATAGTACAACCTTAAGAAAAAAAAGAAAAAAGAAAGAGAAGTTGGCATATTGACAGGTTATTGTGCAACAGGCAGACACGCTAGCAGCTCGCCAACGACTTCTGACACAGCTGCATGAATGATGAGGAGGAATCCCCCTATCACCTCCTATGCAGCTGCCCAGTACTCTCCTCCTTAAGAAAAAAGAATATTTCTTAATAGACTTACAAAATCTTTCCTCAACGGATGTCAAAAATATATGGAAATTTATCCAACTTTCTAAATGGTTCCAATTCCAAGAGTACCATTAAGAATCGCCTCACTTGGCAACACAATGGACCTAGTCTAAGTGAATCCTACCGAGAGTGAGTAAGTGACCCACCAAAGTCAAAATTCAACTTTTGAAGATACATAGCTTCTGTATCTGGGCCACTAATTACTATTATACAAGTGTTTCAAATTTCAATTTTCTACGTCAAATGGTCTCCGAGCAAAACGCCTCTATCAGACGGACAGACAGGCAGACACTGAGGTGATTCCATAAGTGTTCCATTTTGCCAATTGGGTACGGAACACTAAAAAGGAATGAGCCAATCTTGGAATTTGTATGTAGACATCTTTGGCGTGATGGTATTAACTCCTAAAAGTATGCAATGTTTGCTCCAATATTAGCTACGGCAAGAACCATTAATCTTATATCCTGTCCCAATGCTGTAGCGTTTCGTCGGAGCTTGGAATTTCTACCCAACAAGCCATAAGGACTCTCCAATAATTCCATTATGCCGTTACTAAAGCGCTGTGTATTAAAAAAAAAAAACTTTGCATCAAAATATCACTCGATATGTCTGTATGTAATCCTAAAGAAATCCGTAACCGTTTCATGTTTGTCGTGTAAACACGGTTGCCAGGTTGGGCTATTTGTCGCCAATTGGGCTACAAAAAGTTCTTGTCGGCGACAAAAAAAACAAGATTTTGATTTGTCAAAATTTGGGCTACTTCTATTTAACAACGGCGATTTTTGGGCTCCATTGAAAATAAAAAAAACGTCATCTAGAACATTAAATTACGCGCATATTTCAAATGTTTGTTACAAAAAATTTATCGCAATTGTGAATCATTTGCAAACCAGAATTAAATCAAGTCTAACTTCACCTCTGTCGCCAGAGGTGACAATGAGCTTTGTAAAATAAAGAGATATTCAGCTTCCTTTCTCTTTTTCACTTATGGAATATATAGAATATTATTTGAAAGCATATGAGTCTTTTTCTGTGCAAATTCGAAATCGAACTTTACCGTAATCTCACTGCAAATAATCTTTGGCTGTGCTGCTCTCACAACATTTCAAATTGGGCATAACTGGCGATTGGCGAGTACATATTAATATTTTGCTAAATCGGGTGCGTAAATTTAATTACATACGTGAATAATTCGAATGAGAAAGTACTCAAAATATCTCAAAAATACAACCCAATCTGCGAAAAACTTCCAGAATTTCAAGGTAAGAAAATATTAATTAACTTTGAACTAGGCTGGTTAATTCTGTAAGGAGTTTCCGGTAACTAAGAAAATGTTACAATTTATTTAACAATGATATGTATCAAAACCAAATTGAAAGTATAGAGGAGGAAATGTTTGCAGTAGAATTTTTAGAGGCTTTGGATTTTTATTTTTTTTTTTTTTTTGTATTAAATTATTTGTGTATTATTTTATTAATTATATTTTTAATGAAGTCCATATTTTGTATTTTTGTTATTTTTCCAAATAAATACTTTAAAATCCTTTTTTTTTTTGTTTAAGTTCAAATATTGGATATTGTAAATGTCATTCAAATAATTGGGCGATTTTTGGGCTACTTTTTGTTACGGCGATTTTGGGCTACACTTTTTGGGAAATTGGCTCCTTCGTGTCAGGAAAACCTGGCAACCGTGCCTGTAAACACCAACCCCACGAACTATATGAACTGGCTTCATCAAATTTTCTTATACATATTATATTTTCCCCAATCCAATAGTCTCTACTTGACAGCTGTCAACGCATCACGGTTTAAAAATGTTTCCAAATTACCAATGAAACATTTTAATGGAAAACCCTACAAATAAATTCCATTCAGTCGTTTCGATAATAAACAAACACAAATTGACAACTAATGTGGCATAGCAAGCGTGGTCCAGCCATTCTTTAATAATTTTGACAAAAATGCACATTTTTCTGTCACATCGCGTCGCGAACAAAATACACAACAACACACACGCCATACATAAACATTTTAGATCATCACTTTGAATAGCTATAATTTTTTAGTCATGCGGATTCTGTTGATGAAACAGAAAACAGAAAAACGTTGTTTTTTTTACGAATCATCATCCATTTAAGTCTATTTTGGAAATTTTATGTATTTTGGAATTTGAATAATGTGCCACAGTCTCACTCAGACTCACACAGAACAAAGAAAAATAAGGACAACAGTTTCACACTCTGCGTGTTCGATGAAAACAAACGAAATTGATGAGAGTGTCACTTTTATTCATCTTCCACCAAGGAACTCTCTTGTTTTGATTAAAAATTACCATTTTAAAATGCAAGCAAACACAACATAGGAAATGCATCAGATTTTAAAAATACTCCATCCGCCCGCTAATAAATATCTACGCGGCGCGCGGCGGCTATCATTTGATTGGGAGTCAGCTGTAGCTGACATGTTTTCCTCATTCATGAGACTTAATTGGAAATGACTATCGCAGATAAATCATAGTCAACTTTAATTCGATTATTTGTTGAAAGGCATCATTTAGCATGCTTCTGGTGTTCAATTGAAATATATAACCCGCATTTTCCTTGAACACGAGCACACCCTCCTAAAGTCAATGCTTTCGGATTGTTCGCTATTGATATGCCAAAAAAATGTCTACGGACAGCCTAAAGTTGTACATTTCCAAAGTAATTAATATGATTCCATTGCGTCTCCCCTTATTCCACATGTGGAATGTTCCATATTCCGTGTCATTGTCACTGTGACTGTCACTCTAGGTTAATTCTATTTTTGGATAGAAATAAATTAATCCTTTTGGCAACTTGTAAGAGGCTGCTGAAGAAGATCTTTTAATATGCAAAATATTGTAGAAGGGTTATTGGGAATCTTAAAACAACATCAAGGTTATATAATCCCCCCTTCTTTGGATCATGGTTGTGATTGAACTACACAGTGAAATAAAAGCAACAGTATATGCAGATAATGTAGTGATACTTGCTACGGGCAAATTCCTAACCACTGTTAGCCAACTGGTGCAGAGAGCCTTGAACAGGCTAAACGTTTGGATGAAACAATATGGACTGGGGGTAGGGATTTCAATCCCGAAGTCAATTTTCAATCCCGGGATTCCGGGGATTTTACGCTTCAACGGCGCCAGATCTGTCAAGCACTACCGTAATCTAACCTATTCCAGATTATGTTTCTTTTCTGTACATAATTTTTGGAAAACGGCAAGGTTAGTTTCGATCACAAAAAATTAATAATTTAAATTTTAAAAATCATGGTATTCGCTTTAGGGATAGAAAGCATCAAATAAAATCAGCTTTCAATCCCGAAAATCCCGGGATTGGTGACTGCCAATCCCGGGATCGCTTAAGAGCGATCCGTGATACCTAACTGGGGGTCAACACTCAAAAAATCGAACTAGTGCTGTTCACTCTTCGGGAAACCTGGGGATGTAGACCGCAAATAACGCCATGGATGTACTGTGCGGAGAGTCAGACTCATATTAAAATACGGGGATTGGTCTGGTGGCACGCTGCCGCCAAAACCAGCAACCTAAAGGATATGACCAAAGCACATGCAACAACCAGCCCGATGAGAACAACGCCAACAGCGGGATCGGAACCAATGCCTCTGGATCTCTATATGCAGGAGATTGCAGCAAATAACGCCCTCAGGTTAAGCCAGTCAAAGCACTGAAGGTCGAATGCATATGGACACACCAAGATACTTGGCAGTTACCTTAAAGGTGACATCAATTCAGACTATACTGTCCCATATTTGGATTTCGAAAAACCCTTCTCGTGCACCTTCCCATAAAAGCAAGAGCTGGTACGCGAATAATATCTAAGCTTGTAAAGGGTTGCCGCAGAAAGCTGGAGGGCCTTGTTACGCAGCGCAACGTAAAACTCTGCTGAGTCGCGGATGAATTTGCCAGAAAGGGCCTAGACAAAGATCAAGTAGATGGTATGGTTAAACCTCCGCTCTGTAACCTCAGGACCAAAATTGAACAGAAAACACTAAGTGAAATAATAAATAGGTGGGAATCACTAACCACCTATGAAGTATCAAGAAGGCTGTGGCTGTATATATGATAAAAAAAAGACTAAAAATCTCCTTCAAAAAGATAGGAAATCGGTCTCAATGCTGATAGGAATGCTAACTGGCCACAAAATGCTTAGATATCACACGAAGAAATTACGCCTTAACGATGATGACATATGCAGGGGATGCGGTGATGAAGAGTCTCATGAGGTCACGACTCATTTTCGCTGTCACTGCAAAAACCTCTGCCAACTCAGAAATAGAATCCTGGGCAAATTTTTCTTCGAACATATCGACGAGCTATCAGACCGACCATCATCGGGTCTGCTTAAGTTTACCAGGACGTCCGGATAGTTGGAACTAAAACACTGATCTCCTACCTGACTATCCACCTTGTCGCGGTGTAGGGGCTTAGTACGGTCAATGACTCTCGGGTCACCCAGAGGAGATCAGAAGCTAAGGGATAGCCATCCCCGTCATACCCTCTCCCATCCACGCCTCCTCCCCCTCCCCTTCCCCTGGGCTGGATTAAGGTGTTATACGACCCGTGCCAATAATCAACCTGGCTGAGGGCCCATCGTAAATAGCTCAGTCTTTAACGGAGTATCCGGATACCTGGTGCCCTCCGGATTATAAAGCCTTACCTGCGTACTGCGGATCTCTGCGCAGGTGGACCTCTTTTCTCCGCCACTCGTGGGACCAAATGACAACTTTAAAAGAAAATATAACAAAAAAAGCTGAGGATGATGATGAGTATGCCATAGGCACCTCATCGGAAGAGGAGTTGCTTGTCTCAAGCCAAGAGACGCAAGTAAAACCCGACAACGTAGGAAGTGTCAGCAATAGCACTCCTACTTTGTCTCAACCACCAACAACCGCCAATACATCGAAAATTGGGGACACCAGCCACAGTGACCCCAAGAAAAGAAGGAAGAATTTGTCAGTCGGTGCCCTGAAAAAGAATCAGTACCAGAAGGCTGTTTTCATTCTTGGCAAGATTGCTAAAAATGAGGCGGCCGGTACGGTTCATGATCAGGACCAGGCGGACAAACTTAAATATCAGGTAATTGTTGACGAATACAACGATTACCTGAAAAATCGCGACCTAGCCAAGACAGAGGCCACAAAGCGTAACCGGTCACAGGACGAGACCGCTCGATCAAGCAAGAGGAGCAAAGTTGCCCAAACCAGGTCTAAGACAACAGCGGATGAACAAACGGCTAAAGCTACCCAACGTACCGTTAGCGAGGTCATAAGGGACGACCTCCAAGTCGCACTGGTGGATGAGCTATCGACAGGCGGCAAGGCGGTGATGAAGATTTGGAATAGCATTGAGGCCAAACTATCACAGATGGTGATAGATCATCTGCTTATCAAAAAAGACGGCCCTCTGCCCCGTTTCGACTCAGCCGAAGTCGTTAGAGGGTATAGGGTGATCAAATGTTCCGATCGGTACTCTAAAGAGTTCCTCAGCCAGTGTGTTGCCAAGATCAGCAATGCATGGGATGGCTTGAAACTCAAGCTTATCCAGGCAACAGACATACCAAAGAGACCAAAGGCCCGCATCTGGCTACCCGTTATGCCTTTAGACAATGGAACGCTCCTCCAGTGTCTTAAGATCCATAATCCGGAGATCCCGATGGACGACTGGGGAGTCATCAAGGCAGAAGAACCCCAGAAAAACAGCATGTCCTTCCTTCTCCTCATAAATGAGGAGTGCCTAGGGGCACTAGAAAGGGCAGACCACAAGCTTAGGTTTGGTATCAGGAACGCCAAACTTAAAATATTCAGATCCTCAAACCCGGGCGACGACTTAGACGAAGTCGACGACGCCAACAAACTGTTGGAAGGTATGAGCATCGAAAACGACCCCACTAATAATCAATAATGCTGAAAGTCTTGCAGATTAATCTGAAGCACTCGAAATGTGCATCAGACAACCTCCTTGTTTATCTCAGGGAGGAAAACATTGACGTCAGCATTATCCAAGAACCATGGATCAAAGATACGAATATCAAAGGTCTCAAAGACAATCTATACAATCTCTACTACGACACAAAAAATAACAACGGTAAGCCCAGAACTTGTATTCTAGCTAGGAAACATATTAAAGCCTTTCTATGTCCCAATCTTAGCTCACCAGACTTAACAGTTGTTAAATTGGATACAGGAAGGGAATGCCTGTACTTGGCCTCAGCCTACATGGCTCACAACCGACAAGCACCGCCGGAAGAGGTCTTAGCACTAACATCCTTCGTAAACAACAAAAAAGCCAATCTACTTTTGGGCTGCGATGCAAACGCCAGACACACGCTTTGGGGCAGCTCAGAGGATAACGAAAGAGGTGAGTCCATCTTTGATTTCATTATCACAAACAATCTCTCTATATGTAACACGGGTAACACTCCAACTTTTGTGTTTCCGAGTACGGATAGTTTCATTGGGTGGGAAGAAGTTATTGACATTACCCTTACCACCAACAATAACAACATAAAGGTAGAAAAATGGAGAGTATCCAACTTAAAATCTTTTTCAGACCATAATTGGATACTCTTTAATGTGAACTTCACAGTAGCGATTCCAGAACCCTTTAGAAACCCCAAAAGGACAGACTGGACCAAATTCGGCCAAGTCCTGAGATCAAAACTTGGCAGTGCTCCAATAGAATTCATAGTATCACCCTCAGAATTGGATGCAAAGATTAAGACTTTCGAGAAGGCAATGAACACCGCCTACAAAGTCTCGTGTCCAGTCAGATATAGTAAAAAGTCGCTCCCACCGTGGTGGAGTAAAGACCTCTCAAACCTCAGGCGGATGACCAGAGCGATTTTCAACATTTGCTATAACCACAATTTCTGGCAGCCCTACAAAGACTGTCTTAGACTTTACAAAAAATCCATCAGGAAGGCCAAGAAGCAATCCTGGATGGACTACTGTCAATCCATTGACACCATTAAGGAGTCTGCTCGACTGAGTAAGATCCTGTCCAAAGAACACTCCTCCCCGTCTCTTCTCAAAAAGGCGGATGGTGGATGGACAGACTCAACTGCGGAATCCCTAGAGATGTTAATGAACACTCACTTTCCTGGTTGCAAAGATTACAGTACGGCAGCCCTCCGTGACTGCAGTTCTTCCGCACCATGGAACACTATCAAAACCATAGTCACCGAGGAAATAACCTTTTGGGCTATTAACAGCTTCTCCCCATATAAATCCCCTGGACTTGATGGCATTATACCCATTATGCTACAGAAGGTGCACGACCTAGCAATTCCGTGGCTAGTCCCTATTTTTAGAGGATGTTTTTTCCTCAACTATGTCCCACAGTCGTGGAGGCGTATCCGTGTGGTTTTCATCCCAAAAGTCGGCAGACGAGGTCATGAATCTGCGAAGGATTTTAGACCTATCAGCCTCACGTCTTTCGTGCTAAAAACCCTGGAACGAATCCTCGATACCCATATACGGAAGGTTCTACAAGAATCTCCTCTATCCAAATCTCAGCATGCATACCTTAAAGGTAGATCCACAGAGACAGCTCTCCACGAGGTAGTGCGTACAATAGAACACACCATCCACTATAAGGACTACACTCTAGCTACCTTCTTAGACATAGAAGGAGCCTTTAACAACGTACACACTGATTCAATTCAACAATCTCTAGCTGAACTAGGCGTAGAGGGGTTCATTGGCCAATGGATAGTATCCATGCTAAAAACCAGAATTATTCAGTCATCCCTAGGAAACAGCAATCTAACCAAATTTGTAAGCAGAGGAACGCCTCAGGGTGGTGTTATCTCGCCTCTACTATGGTTAATGGTCATGAACAAGATCTTAGTGCGTCTAGACAACGATGGGGTCAAGGCGGTAGCGTACGCGGATGATGTAGTAATTTTGGTATCAGGAAAGTTTCCCTCTGTGATAAGCGAAGTCATGGAGAATGCTTTGAAGAAAGTTAGCTCCTGGGCGGCGAGCTGCGGCCTCGGGGTTAATCCAAGCAAAACTGAAATGATACTTTTTACCACAAAAACCAAAGTACAAACTTTTGATCTTCCCAAACTAAACGGTCAGACACTCTCACTATCTTCCAGTGCTAAG
Organism: Brachyopa scutellaris; assembly: GCA_949775065.1. Lineage (NCBI taxonomy): Eukaryota > Metazoa > Arthropoda > Insecta > Diptera > Syrphidae > Brachyopa > Brachyopa scutellaris. The sequence continues at coordinate 144,730,435 of OX459112.1, read as the reverse complement.
TATTTGGGCATTGTCCTTGACTCTAAACTTAGCTGGAAGAAGAATATTGAGCTACGGGTCAGGAAAGCATGCATAGCCTTCTACGCCTGCAACAAAACATTCGGAAAAAACTGGGGATTGGAGCCTAAGATGACATTATGGATGTATACAGCCGTTGTACGTCCAATTCTCACATACGGTTCTTTAGTGTGGTGGCCCGCCCTAAGCAAAAAGTACAATATCAACCGAATCAGAAGAGTCCAAAGAACGGCAAGCTTAGGCATCACAGGTGCAATTAGGTCATGCCCAACTGATGCTCTCTCTGTGCTTTTGCACCTTCTGCCACTCGATCTTCATACGAAAAGCACTGCACTATGCAGTGCAGTCAGACTCAAAGAATCCAAGTGCTGGACTGCTAAGACGTATGGTCACAGTAAAATCCTGGATACACTACCAAATGGCCTGGTTGTGTCTCCTACAGATTATATTATCCCCAATCTTAACTTCAAGAAACCCTTCGCCGCAACCTTCCCAAGTAGAGAAGAATGGAAGCGAGGGAGAGTGGTGACAGGCTTTGATACAACGGTATTCACCGATGGGTCAAAGATGGACTGCGGTGTGGGTGCGGGAGTTTTCTCGGAAAAGCTCGGCATATCTAAGTCCTACCGTCTTCCAAATTTCGCTAGCGTCTTCCAAGCGGAAGTACTGGCGATCCTCGAAGCCTGTCGCAACCTAATAAATGACCCAACACCCAAACATAATATCGCTATTATTACGGATAGCCAAGCCGCAATTAAAGCCATGATTTCGGCAACCACCTCTTCGAAATTAGTAGATCGCTGCCAGGAACAGCTCAGCCGCCTGTGCAACCAGGCTAGAGTCACGCTTCTCTGGGTTCCAGGACATAGCGCCATTGATGGTAACGAGAGAGCCGACGAACTTGCCAGGCGAGGATCAGCCCTTAACAGCTCACTAGCGGAAAACGTTCATATTCCCATAGGTGCTGTTAAGGGCAATATACTCTCACACTTCTTAAAATTAGCCGGTCTCAGGTGGACCAGTCTGACAAACTGTGTCATATCCAGAAAGTTATGGCCAAATTACAACAGGTCTAAAACAAACGAACTGCTACTAAGAACACGCGTAGACATCGCTAGAGTGGTGGCAGTCAGTACAGGACACTGGCCAATAGGAGACCATGCAGCCAAACTATCGATCCCTCACAACAGTTTCTGTCGTAGCTGCAAAAATGAAAATGAAAAAGAGTCTCTAATTCACTTTCTGTGCAAATGTCCGGCTCTGGCGAGAGCCAGGCAACGCACACTGGGCAAGCTATTCTTCGACGACCTCAAAGATATATCTGGGAAAAGTATTAGAGAGCTGATCCTCTTCCTAAATTCCACAGGATGGATATAAATATCACAACTCTACCTTCTAATAAACGGGTCACCTGAGGTTGTGGTATCAAAACGGCGCCCCGCGCGCTATTTGGGTTTCCCTCCATCGAAACCACCACTTCTACCTACCTACCTACCTAAAACACTGATACCACGGGTACCACAATGGGTGTGATGAGGATGTGACCATTCTCGTCAGCCCGCATAACTATCCTAACCTACATGACCTTAAACCAAAAACTGGAACGCTTTGAAATTCAAATATAGAAATGAAAACCGATCCCTATCCGTATTTTTCTCTCCAAAATAGCCAGTGGAAAAGTTTTGTGGAGCCCTTTGGTACAGTTTCTGTTTAACTCAAGAAGCTTACCAGGCTTAATTTCAACTTGAATAGCTCAACAGACATGCATAGAGGAAAAGCCATAAATCACAATTGATGTTGTACTTAGTTTCGTCAAGTTTTCGTTCACTTTTCTGCTCTTAGGTCTTAGTAGAGGAAGGCGTTTTGGATTGATTTTTGAATTGTGCTAGTAATGTAAACCCTCAACACTACTTAATGTCGCACCTCGCAACCCACTTGACAGATTAAAGGGAGCATTTGTAACGAATGGTAGTGGTTTAATTTTTCTTCTTCGAGAGTTACTAATTTAACTACTTACTCAGCAAATAGGGAAGTACGAAAGGGATTATTATAGGTGCGGAGGAATATAGCGTACAGGAGGGTTCTATTCGTTCTGTATACTAACGTCCTGATGATGGCATCAGGAGTTCAGGACATTTAACTGGTCAAAGAACTTCGACATTAAACACAGTAACAAGACAGGCTGGAGCAACGAATCTAGAATCTACTGACTGAGTCCTCATACCATTAAACACGTACACGGCTGGTTCAAGAACTGAGGAAGGAACCGAGGCAGGAGGACCCGGAACTAAACTATTTGAGCCCATAGGCAGCTATACCAGCATAAATCTGTGCTATCAACAGATGTGCCCAGCACAATGTTGATAAACGCTATAACAGACGCCACATAGCAATAATGCCAGACAGCCAAGCACCTATCAAAGCAATCGGGGCTCAGATCGTCAAATCTAGAATCGTCTGGGAATCTGAGACAAACTTAATAGACTGGACGTACGAAACAACGTCACCGTGGATAGAAGGGGAACACCTGGGGATAGAAGGTAATGAAGAGGCGGACAAAATTGTCAGGAAAGGGGCTGCCACACCCTTTGTGGGCCTTGAACCCTTCTGCGGCATAGGGCAACACACTACAAAAAAGGAGCTCTAATCACTGGAAACGACAAACAGGAGTAAGACCTGGATAAAAAGAAACAAACAAACTTTTGGGTACTTACAACTTGAAGAGATTCAAAGCTTGCATCAATCAGCCTTGACAAAAACAAACTCCGCAACCTTATTGCATTCCTTACGGGGCATTTTAAACTCAAGGAAGATCTCTGGAAGCTAGGTTTATCAGATGAAAACTAATGCAGATTTTGCAATGAATCCAGTGAAACTCCAGAACACATACTGGTGGATTGTGGGGCACTAGCCCAGACAAGATTCAAGTGCTTGGGTAAATACCCAATTACAGCAGGATCAACCACTCATAGCACCCAATCTCCTACTGCGATTTCTCAGGGAAATTGGTCTGGATACTGGATGAAGTGCTGTGACCTATGGAATTCTCACCTGGACTAGGTGACTAGTCACTCTAACCGATTCCATTTGGAAGAATGATGAAAGGGATGTTGCTTCTTCTGGGACCTAATGGGCAAGGTCACGGTGCATCTTACCCTTCATAATAATAATGATATTCTTGCCTGTTATGACAGAGTTGCAGCGAAAATTCCCAAATAAGCTGATTTCCAGGAACTCCACATTCCGTTGGCCGCTTAGGTTTCCTAACTGCACCCAAATTATTTTGGGGGGGTAAAGCACACGAATTTGAATTATTTGAAACAATCCATTCAAACAATGCTTAAGGCAATTCCCGCTGCAACCCTTCAGGCAATAATGAACAAGTTTTTATTAAGATATTGCACATGCGTCCCCGAGCGCGGAGGTCATTTGACATCAGCCATTTTTGAAGACCATTAAAATAAAAATAAAAAAAAAAAAGAATTGATTATCATGTCCGGCCAAGGGATGAACACAATATTTTCTGAATAAATTATCTTTATTTATCGCTGGGAGAATATTTCATAGACCTTCACGATATTTTCTCAACGAATATTAATAAAATATGGAAATGTATCCAACTTTCACAATGGTTCCAAGAGCACCGATAAGAATCGGCTAACTTGGGAACACTATGTGGACCTACTTTAGTCTAAGTGAATCCTACCGAGTACGGTGACACAGTACCTAACCTAAATACACAGGCTGTACTCACGAAATTCAGTGTGAAGCTACGGAAATTTAGTTTTTCTGTCCGTCTAATGGAATTAAATTAAATGACATTTAACAGATATGCTTGTCCGCGTTTGATCAAGGGAGTATCCGGTTAATGGAACGTTAAATGTATGCAGCCTGAAACATAACAGCTTGGTTATGAAAATTTGTCCGTCTAAGGGATCTGTCTGTCAAATGGAGCTGTCCGTAATTGGAGATTTCACTGTATATGAATTGAAAAAAAATATATTTAAGGAATCTTCATCAGCCACCCTGTACATAAGTATGCATCACCTTGCGACAACAACTCCAACACTTTCAAGGTGATCCAACTGATTAGCACACACGACGGTCACCAGAAGGATCAACAATAAGTCCGCCTTACGACGAAAGCAATGAACTCCTCATGGACACTACTCCCATGAAACCATCTTACGTGTACATGTATGCGTCTATATCTATGGCTTTATGGGAACATCTCTGGAGAGTGGTTTCTTATTTCACGCACGATGTCAGTAAAAGTAAAAGGAAATAAAAACACAAAATGCACGATTAAAGGCAGAGCTACTAGGTCAGAGCCCAGTTTGTAATTCGCATACGAATATGGTGCTGTAAAATTGCATCTTCAATGGAGGACTGTCTGTGGAATCTGTCCACACAAAGAAAAACACTCTTCGCGTCGAGCGACGCATCGCGTCGTGTCATTCTGTAGTGGAGGACCGCGAAATTGCGTCTACAAATCGCATTGCTATGACGCAACTTACTTAAAGCGAAGATACAACATCTTGCTTTATGACCAGAGTGGCAGAGCCACAGCCACTGCGAGAACCAGAGCCAGAGCAAAGCAGGAAGGATTAATATCAATCAAAGAAATGAAGCATTTTAATTCAGTTAATTTATACGTATGCCAACTAAACGTCAAACTCGAGATGCTGTTGAATTTATATTATTTTCTTTTTTTAATGAGTTAACGCATGCTAATCAAATAAAAAAAAAAGGAAAGAAAATTCTCTCGATGTTTGATGGGTGTTTTCCATGGTTGCGGACGTTTGTAGACAAACTATGAACATTTCCACATAATTTCGAAAGGAATCATCATCAGTTGCCATAAAAATTATCATAAATTTTTCCGAGACATGTTTCATTGGTGTTTCTAAATGTTTTTACGTTGAGTTGTTTTTTTTTTTGTTTTGTTTTCTCTTGTTGTTGCTGCTAAAAATCAATTCGTGATGTAATGTTGTTTGACGGTTGCTTTTAGGAAGAAACGTGTGTGTACGTATTCAAATTTCAGACACAAAGTGATGAAAAGGAATTTTTTAAAATAAATCGAAAACTGTTTCTCAAAGACGAGCCCCTCGACTATACGTACGGAGATGTTCATGTTCACGTCGCGCGCCGTCGTTATAATTAATTTTCAATTGCAAACAGCTTTTGAATTTTGATTTTGTTTTCTTTGCTTTTTTTGTATTAACTTTTTGAATAAATAAGAAATAAACTTCAATACTCAACCATTCTTCAGTGGATATATGTTTATCTGCTCGTACAACTATGAAGGAAGACTATTCAAAGTGATTTACCTGAAACGAAAAAAATAAATAAATGAAATGCATTAGTAACGTTGTGGGATAATTTGTTGAGGCAGAAAAGGGGGAAATAAAGTATGATACTTAAAATACCAGATGTGTAGATATTTTTTATGCCATTCTTACGTTTTATAAATCGAATCCAAATTCAACATTTCTAGCAATTAAATAAAACAAAAAGTATCTGATTGTGCAGCTTATGATGTCTAAAACAGATTTATATTCGAATTCATTCAGTGAAATTTAGGAAGACGGTGAATACTATACATTACTAGCCGTAACCCGGTGCGCCTCGCTCCATCTATATTTTAAAAATCTACCCGCGCACATTGTTTTTTTGGATATGATAGAAAGGAAGTACATAGTAGGAAGCAATCACTGATGTTCTATTTTTCAACTTCAGTTTACATTTTTTTTCTATCTATCTGTCTGTCTATCTATCTATCTATCTATCTGTCTGTATGTCTATCTTTCAGTCTGTCTGTCTGCCCGTCCGTCTGTCTGTCTATCCGCCTGTCTGTCTATCTATCTATCTATCTGTCTGTCAGTCTGTCCGTTCGTCTGTGTGTCTGTCTGTCTGTCTGTCAGTCTGTCCGTTCGTCTGTGTGTCTGTCTGTCTGTCTGTCTGTCTGTCTGTCTGTCTGTCTGTCTGTCTGTCTGTCTGTCTGTATGTCTGTCTGTCTGTCTGTCTGTCTGTCTGTCTGTCTGTCTGTCTGTCTGTCTGTTTGTCTGTCTGTCTGTCTGTCTGTCTGTCTGTCTGTCTGTCTGTCTGTCTGTCTGTCTGTCTGTCTGTCTGTCTGTCTGTTTATATTAATTGATCAAAATCATTCATATTCATATTTCACCTAAAATTACGAGATTTTGTATGACAGGTACCAAAATTTCGTACAGTTAATATGATCAGATCTATTGATTAAAACAATATCAGGTGATTCTATCTTGACTGAGTCGAAAGTGATTCTCCGCCAAAATTTTTAGATGTGGCGAAACGATCAGAAATTGCTGAGCACCTACTCCGTACCGTGTGTGACGGCACGGTTGCCAGGTATTCTGGAGACGAAGTAGCCGATTTACCAATAAGTAGTAGCCCAAAAATCGCCGACTTTTTCCAACCACTAGTAGCCCAAATATCGCCTGATAAATTTGAATGACAAAAACAAATACTTGAGCTAAAACACATATATGTACATACATATATAAATGTTTTTTTAAAAAGGTTTTACCCCCCCCCAGGAAATCAATGCTATCGAGTGGAAACAAAATCATAATTCTGAAGGTAATTTTTCAAGCGATACTGCTATATGGCTGCCCAGCCCAGTATGGGGAGACTGTGCTAAATGTCATATCAGAAAATTGCAAGTATCGCACAATAAAGTGCTAAAAATTATGTTAAATCCTTTTTTCTATTACATATAAGATTTTTGTGGTATTTTTCCTTCTAATAACATTTTTTTTTCTTACCAAATTGTTCATATCATGATAATAATGTTTCAGTAGAAAGATATAGAATTTACTTATCAAATCTCTGTATTAAGCAATGTGCGGTAACAAACCTACATTGAAAGTTCACGATACCAAATAAACATATCTATCTATCTAAACGTTTTTTTAAGTTTTTATTTGGGAAAAGTAACAAACATTTTAGACCAACTCAAAAATACAAAAATTGGACTTCATTGAAATGATACAAAAAAAAAATCTGAAGCCCTTTAAAATTCTTTTGCAAAGAATCCCCCCGATACTTTCAGTAATGGTTTTGATTTACATATGTAATTTAAATAATGATTGTTACATTTTTTTAAGTTACCGTAATCTCCTTACAGCATTTTCTTGTCAATTGCAACCGCGTTCATATACAAACAACGTATTATGAGATTGCGTCTGTGTAACATAGTCCACCACAGACTCAAATGAGAAGAAAAGAAGTCGAACATTTCTTTAGTTGGCCACAGATATGAAGTTAGATTTGATTTAATTCGGTTGGCTAATTATTCCCAATAATTGTAATTTGTAAGAAAAATTCAAAATATGTAGGTTAGGTAGCAGTGGCTGCCGGTAACAAGTACCAGCACACTTAGGCCTATAGAGGCCCATTGTGATACCAAGGATCTTGGGGATAATTACCCCGCTACTTGAGAGAACCATTTGGAGCTTTGTACAAAGCGAAGAAGGCTTCCCACGTCTTTTTGTGTTAGATCACTTAGATCATCGAAGAAGTATTCTCCCAGGTGAAGTTTCCTACTACGAGAAAGGGCTGGACACGAGCAGAGGAGATGTGTTGGACTTTCCTCCTCCTCTTCGTCTCTACAGCTTCGAAATGACGCCAAGTCTAGAAGCGTGTTTGCCTATAAGGCAGTGTCCTGTGATGACACCGATAATCGTACTAATATGTAGTCTTTTTAGTGACAGAAGGTATCTAGAGCGGTTTAGATCTAATCTAGGCCAGATTTGCTTTGTAGCAAGGCAGGTGGTACCACCTTCCCATCTAGCGTTGGTTTTATTGACTGTGTCAAGTTTGAGCGCTAGCTTATAAGTAGCGAGTGGCATACCTATATTTTTCTTGTCGAGTAGAATAGGTATTGTTGTTCCTATTTTAGCGAGCTCGTCAGCTTTGCAATTCCCTGGAATGTCTCTGTGCCCCGGCACCCAGCAAAGGTGAATGTTAAACTGCTTAGCCATCTCTATGAGAGATGAACGGCAGTTGGAGGTGGTCTTAGAAGTGGATGAGACTGATTCCAGAGATTTTAACGACGCCTGACTATCCGAAAAAATGCTAATATCGTTAGTGGATATTACATTTCTCTTGATCCAGGACAGTGCTTCCGAAATCGCCATGATCTCCGCCTGAAACACGCTACAGTGATCAGGGAGGCGAAAGGAGAGATTTAGTTTTAATCTGTCTGAGAAAACACCTCCTCCTACACCATCATTGGTTTTAGAGCCATCAGTATAGAAGTGTATCGACTTGTCTGTTACAGCACCTAGGTCATCCCAGAAAGATCTATCTGGAATAGTGACCTTAAAGTTTTTGTCAAAATTGGGCTTGGGTACAGTGTAGTCTATGTTTTCGGGAAGAGTGAGATTGTCTAGTAACATGGAATGGCCAGTGTAGTTACTTGACCATTGTGAGATGGTTTTGAGTCTTATGGCAGAGCTGGTTGCCATTTGCTTACCAATTAAGTCTAGGGGTGGGAGACATAGTAGGATGTCTAATGCTGCGGAGGGTGTTGATCTTAGTGCTCCACTAATGCACAGACACGCTAATCTTTGTACTTTCCCCAAGCTGTCGCGGTGTATAGCTCTATCTAGGGCGGTCCACTAGACCACTACGCCATACATCAGAATCGGTCTGATGACAGATACATTGAAGACCCCATTTTCTGCCAATGGCTTTCTTGCAGGAGTAGAGTGCTATAGTAGCTTTCTTTACTCTTTCTTGGATATTGAGTTTCCAACTAAGCTTACTATCCAAGATGAGACCTAGGTACTTTGCTTTGTCGGTGAAAACTAACTTGGTACCATATAAAGAAGGGGGGTCTATCTGAGGGATTTTGTATTTCCTAGTAAAAAGAACCAACTCCGTTTTCTGAGGGTTAACCCCCAGTCCACATTTGTCGGTCCATTTCGAGAGCTTATTTAGTGCATTTTGCATGAGTTCATTGATCGTGTGAAGATGCTTGCCGGAAATAGCTATAGCGACGTCATCAGCATATGCGATTATGTAGGTACGTAATTTAAAGTCCTACACTGTATTTTTTTTTTAATTTTCAATGGAACCCAAAAATCGCCGTTTTTAAATAGAAATAGCCCAAATTTTGACGAACCAAAATCTTGATTTTTTTGTCGCCGAAAAGAATTTTTTGTAGCCCAATTGGCGACAAATAGCCCAACCTGGCAAACGTGTAGTGACGGTACAATCCCCACTAGATGAAATAAATTACATATTTGATTCCTTGACTACCATGTGGTATATGTTCTTTTTCGATACAAGCAATAGTAATTGAATTGAAACATAAAATTGTATCCCCAGATTTCGTTATGCCCGCTGTACAAGAGCAAATTCATAGCCGATGTATTCTATTTACGCCAAAATTATAATTTAATAAGAGTAATATTTTAGCACAGATTGCTGAACCTCTTTGTTCTCAGATCACCCATTTCAGGAAACGAAACTAACTAACATATAATCAAAAAGCTAAAATAAGTTTCGCGCGTGCGAAATCGCTTACAAAAATATAGAAATATTGTAACTTGCAAAATAATCCGTTGAATTAAATATATCGAAACGACAATGTTACATTTTAACACATAATATACATATAAAGTTAATATTCAACAACTTTACAAATACTGAGCCGAATCAATTAAAAAGAAAAGCATCCAATAGGTTTTCAAGCTACATACAAACATACATATGTATTATTATGTACTATATGCGATATTAAGGTTTATTATTATCTGCGGAACTATGGGGCACTTTTGCAGCATGATTTTGGCAAGAGCCTCGAATTATTTATTCCGCTCAACAAGTTCACAAAAGGCATGTCTATCTTCACAGAGAAGTCAGAGACAGATACATATATGGACTGGAGGGGTGCTGGATATCCTGGTCTCATCGGATGAACGAACTCTGCAGCGTTAATGAAGCTGGTTAGAGTTAAGAGTGCAGCCAAACGGCACTCAATGCTCTTGGGCCTATAGTTACGAATATACCTACTTCGACTTTCTAAACTCATACCATACACATAAATTTTCTTACGTTTTATGACATGGGTTCCGACCTCAATGAAAATTAAAAAATTAATAAAAGCAAAGGAGGTACATTTGAGTATACATATATGGTATGTACTATGTCTCTCGTCTCTCGTCATTTATTTTATTGCAATATATTTACGCAATTCTTAATAAAACCCGCCTGCTGCTAACACTTAATCACTTCTAGTAGAACACTCTTCATTCGATGTCATTAACAAGTTTCGACTTTTCCACACACAAAACACGCAATTGCAATCATCTATCTGTTCACACATTAGATACGAGAGTAGTGGTGCCACAAATTTAGTCACGAAGTTCAAAGTTGCGTTCATTGACTTTAACCAGGCAATCCCAAAAGCTAACCCACTAAGCCTTAACATGTCAACATTTGTCTTTAATATCAAGTCCCGAATCTCCGCCTGATCAATTTGTACATCAGCCCTTCATCCAGTTGGTTAACATATAATCCACCATTAGTACAAGCACAACCTACTGCCTAAAAAATCGACTTCATAAATAGCCTTCCAACCACAAAACTCATCATCGGGTAGTCCCACTTCCACCACCAACGCCACCATCGTTCATCATCTTCCAAAAAAGAAAATGCTTTCTTTCTTCAGGGAAATTCTCCACGTCCACCGCAAAGATACACTCGCTCGCAGTCGCACTCTTGGCACCGCTCCAGCTTCGCAGAGTTATTTCAGTTTCATACTGAATCTAGCGGTTATACTGTTGCGCTCTCTCATTGCTCTGCCTGTGTACGTGTAGTTGTAGTGTATCCAGCTCGTTTGAAGAGAAAAAAAACTTTGGCCTGCAATCCAAAAATGAGTTTTTCACTCCTAAAAACCAAAAAAAAACAAAAAAAGATACAAAAATATTTATGGCTCGTAAAATGCTAGAAAATTAGCCGCGTAGCGCTGATGGTGGTGTGATGAGGGGGCGGCCGGCGCATTGATGAAAATTTGTCATTCCGCTCTATTTTTGGTTCGAGATTGTTATCAGATACTTTTTTCCTTTTCTTGTTATTTTATTTAATTAACTAACGCATTCCTCCATGGTCGACTGCAGTATTGTTTCACTTCGGATAAATGAAACCGTAAACAATTTTATTCGGCGTTAAAGAATGAACTAATTAACGCCATGACCCGCGTCGTGACTGTGCCTGTGCCTGTGCGGTACAAAACAAGTTTTAAAGCCTTCTGCAGCCCGCCGAGTAGTTTTAAAATGAAAAAAATAGTATAAAAGGCGTTTATTAGATTATTGTTTCGGTTTTTGTTTTGTTCTTATTCGTATGCGGGCTATAAAAAATTTGGCGAATTATTAACGTCTAGGGAGATGTTTTATCGGCCGTTGGCACGACACGAAATCCCAACTTAATTAATTAAAGATACACCGACGAGCGGGAATACACATATTTGTTTAGGAGGCCGCGGTATATTCTTCGATTTATCATCCGTGTTCATTTGGACAAGGTGTACACATCCAGAGCAAGCTCAAACACACACGGATTTTTGAAAAGAAGTAATTGACCAAAGAAGGTCAGGAATTATTATTTACTTTTGACATTAGACGGAGAATAGGCATTTTTTCAGCTTGAGGGGATTTAGAAACATCGTACACACCTGGTTATAAAGAATGATAGATGGGAACAAGAACATATCTGCGAGCATAGCGAGGGCAAGTCTGAGTAAGACTGAGATGAGGTCAACGCTTTTGCCTTTTGGGACAGGGGAACTATTCCCCTGGAGCCAGATTTGCGTACCTATTCGCCCTTCAAAAACATCAAAACTGCCGGTCATTCGAATCCTAAGTCAGGCTATGCTTTGAAAGGGGGCATTAACCGAACGATCACCTTAGTCTAGTTGGAAACATTTGGAATTATGTTTATACAGCGCAAGACAGATACATTTTACAATTTAATTGATTGAAGTCTAGATTACGCATTACTCATTACGAAAAGCTCTGAATATAGCCAGGGAAAAACTTATGGAAATATGTAAGCTCTGCCTTAAATTAGGATATGTACCCTGGCATGGGGGGTGAAGTTAGTCTTCATTCCCAGGGCTGGGAAACAAGGGTACATTGCGGCAAAAGGTTTCACACCCATTAGTCTTTCATCAGTTTTGTTAAAGACGTTCGAAAGACTTCTGGATGTACATATTCGCGGAAAGTGCAACGGGCAATTTGACGAAACGAAACACACTTACTTGAAAGGTAAATCAGTATAAACTGCTCCACACAAGGTGGTAGGAAAGATTGAAGATAGTCTGCAGCACAAGGAATACGCCCTAGATGTAGAAGGAGCCTTCAACAATGTAGAGGGGGAAGCTATTAAAAATGCACTGGGTAGGGCAACAAGCCATATCAGCCTGGCTGCAAAAGATGATAGGCACCAAAACCATTAACTTTATGGCACAATTATATAAGGAAATTAGTTGGCAGAGGCACCCCTCAAGGAGGAGTCATATCAACCCTGTTATGGGTGCTGGTCCTAAATAATGTTCTTCAAAAACTGCGCTCCACTGGTTATTAATGTTCAAGGAAAATGTATTAATACACTCTTACTACACGCAACACTTTCAAAAGGGAACTAGTTCTTTTTACCCGAAAATACAACGATGCTGATCTCTATTTATCAGATCATGCGAAGTATCCTGGTATTATTCTCGATAGAAAGCTTAATTGGAACCTAAATTCACAGGACAGAATTAGAAAGGCGTATAATGCGCTCTTCATCTGCAAAAGAACAGCGGGACAAATTTGGGGGCTCAAACCAACAATGATGCACTGGCTGTGCATAATGATAGTCAGACCCATACTCATGTACGGGGTAAACATGTCTGGTGGAAGGCAGCTCTCAAGAAAAACATATTATTAGCGGCGGACAGAGAAGGTTGGGGAAGCATTGCGTCTACACGGCAAAAACACATTGCGGTCTTCACGCATGGGTCGAAAACCGACAATGGCACCGGTTCTGGAACTTATTGGAAAGAACCGACGCTGTAACACTTCAGGACGACTGTAGTGTCTTTCAGGCAGAGGATCTGGCGGTGCAGAAAGCGGCGGAGCTGTTAGTGACGATGCTGAATTGCTGATATCAGACAAGGATATCACATAGAATCGTATATCGTTTAATCGGCAATTGTAGAAGCTTGTCGCTCTAAACTCAAAACCCTAAGCAGGCATAACAGGGTTAAACTGTGTTGGGTACCAGGACACTCTCATGTAGAAGGAAATTAACTCGTACATGAGCTAGCCACAAAATGGGGGGAATTGCCTATAACCGAGACTGTGCACCACCATCATCATGCGGCATCCGGGCTAAGATAAAGAATACTATCATTAGTATGGCGGGCAATAGATCAAGAGGGATATAGGGTGTCCAAGGCTCTCTGGCCGGCCTTAGATCACACAAGGACCAAAGTAATCCTAAATTGGGACCAAATAGGGCAAAGTTAAGTACATGGTTTCACTGCTTCCAAGCATTTTTATTGTCTTATTAAATTCTACAACATCTCTAGAATATATAAATAGTTTTATTGTCACTCAAACCTTTTTCTCAAAACTGTATTTTCAAAGTTGTCAAGATTTCTTGAAAACTACTAAACCGATCTTGATGAAATTCTACACACGTCTTCAAGATGTTATTGACAAGGACGTGGACGAAGGATTTTTTTTTATGCAAATATTTTTGAAAAAAATGTAGAGCAAATTTTACCGAAATTTTTAAATTTTTTGTAAAAATGTGTGCCAACAATTTTCAATTTTTTGTTTCTTCCTTCGTCCAAGTTCTAGTTTTAGGTATAAACTAAAACACGTATTTTTTTTTTGACTTTAGTTGATCCTGGCATGAGTTCTGCTGTCAACGCGCAAGCACCTTTTTTCCGAGGGGTCATCGGAAATGACGTCGCAATGGCAGAGTTTTAAATATTTTTCTACAAAAATTTCAGAATGTGTATATTTAAGGCAATAAAAAGTTTGAATGAAATATTTTATTTTTTATATAAAAAAAAAATTGTCAAAAATAAGCCGTTTTTTACCCGAGGAAACCCATGTATCTAACCCCTTAATAGGAAAACTTCCCATACACTGCCCTCTGAGAAAGCATGCCAAAGAATGCGACATTCTAGTACGGATGAATGCAGATACTGCAATGACTTGAGTCCTGCGGAGGATGTCGAACATATCAATTGTGAATGTCATGCCATTGCTCGCGCAAAAAAGTTTTAGTGAGTTCCTTTTTTGATACCTACATTGGAAGAGGCGGGCCAAACTGGTCACAATCAAATTTTAAAATATTGCAGCGAAATCAAATGTATAGACGGAAATGTTTAAGGTAACATCAATAGATGGTTCCAGGGGTTCGCGATAGGCCCACTATGGAGCCTATGTCGCGTGAGCTGGATATATCTACCCGATCTATGTCAAAACTCATTTGGGATGATCTCAATATGAAAGCCTTTTGTCTGGACATCTATTTACGCCTAATTTTTTTGTACCAAGAAGATATCCTAAAAAGCATCATTAGAGGCTTGACGAATACCCTTTTTGATGGAGAACTGCACATGTCAAAACAGCTAAGCAGTGCTTCAGAATTAATATTCCTGATTTTATTGCACCGCAGGATTGGCCTTCGTGAAGACTAGATTTGAGTTCTTTGGATTATTCCTTGTGGTCAGTACTGAAGAGAATTGCTTTCAAGAGACCCCACCCAAGTTAAGAGAGCCTCAAAATTGCTTTAACTACAGCAGTTTTGTTCATACCGCTGGAAACCGTGGGTTTCGCTGCAGCCAAGAGTCGAACCGTTTGAGGGCCTGCGTTAAAGCGTATGCTTATAAATTTTAAAAATACAATAAACCAGCACTAGAGAGTTTCCTTGCAGTTTCTGATCACGTTATTCATTGTCTTGAGGCTGTAAGGCTTTGGTTATATGGAGCTTAGACTTCAGGGTTTGATCTATGGTCTAAAGTCACACCCAGATATTTCAGTATGACTTGTGTTGTGATTTTGTGTCAAACTGCAGATCTTTGGTTTTGGTTGCTCTCAGTTGTAGGAACCAGGTTAGTGTTGAAACTTACTGGGTAGTTCTCTGCCATTGTAAACCATTCTTCGATATGATGCGTATTGAAAAAAAGTGCTTGCTGGGCGATTAGGGCTGGGGTATTTAGTGGAAAATGTGATAATAGATGGAGCGTAACAATGCATATTTAGGTCAAGTATCAAAGGCCCATTCCAATGGGATGGACGGAGCACATGGGTTTCCGCGTTAAGACTGGTAGTGGTAGATAGAAATAAGTTATAGCATTATTTAATAAAGAATTGGTAAAACGCTTATTGGCCCACCCGATAGTAAGTAGTAAGGTTAAATAAATATAAAGATAAAAAAAAATATTTTTAAAAACAAGCTTTAATGAACTAAAAAGTAAAAAAATATTTTTTTTCCGAGTCACCAATGTGTGACTATAAATTAAAGCTTGGGTCACTCAGGCTCGAGTTAAAATTTGGCTAAATGACGATGACGAGGTCTAACTAAACTCGTTGCACATCGTGTATGTGTTGCCTTGTGCCTGAGTGCCCCAAGCTTTAATTTATAGTCACACATTGGTGACTCGGGAAAAAATTATTTTTTTACTTTTAAGTTCATTAAAGCTTGTTTTTAAAAATATTTTTTTTTTATTTTTATATTTATTTTCAAGTTTTTAGTATCTGAATTTTTTTTTTTACAAATTTACGTCTATACGTATATTAGCTTGGGTGGGTTGGATGTGAGAAAGTTTACTCAATATGTTTGAGATTCTACTCGCCCTTTCATTTGATACCCATGCCATGGTGGTTGTGAAGAAAAAGGTAATTCGTCATCTTGGGGCACCCACCATATTGAATTTAGAATGACGTCACTTGGCTAGTGTAATTCTGCTTGTCAATCCCTTTAAGTTGATACCCATATTAAGGAGGTCGTGAAGATAACGGCAATCCTCCATCTTATGGCGTCCACCATATTAGATTTACAACGTCATAAAATATACTATATTGTTTGAGATTCTATTCGTCAAACCCTTCTATTCGATATACCCATGTCATGCGGGTTGTGAAGAAAAAAGTAATCCGCCATTTTATGGCATCCACCATATTGAATTTAGAATCACATCGCTTAGCTAATCGTATTCTACTTGTCAAACCCTTTCATTTGATACCCATATTTAGATGGTAGTAAATATAACGGTTATCCGCCATCTTGTGGGCGTCCGCCATATTGAATTTTTAATGACGTTATAGCGTATTGTATTCTACTTGCCAAGCCCTTCCATTTGATACCCATATTTAGGAGGTCGGGAAGATATTTAGGAGGACGGTAATCCACCATCTTGGGGCGTCCGCCATATTAGATTTACAAGATCATGAAATATACTATACTGAGTTGTCACCGAATACGCAAAATTTCAGCATAATCGGATATCTGGAAGTGGGTGTAAAATCGACTCCCAGATTCCGCCCTCACAGAAATGG
Source organism: Brachyopa scutellaris (assembly GCA_949775065.1). Taxonomy (NCBI): domain Eukaryota; kingdom Metazoa; phylum Arthropoda; class Insecta; order Diptera; family Syrphidae; genus Brachyopa; species Brachyopa scutellaris. The sequence goes on along the minus strand of OX459112.1, from coordinate 144,713,819 downwards.
AAAAGTTAAAAAAGCGTCCGCCATATTGGATTTACAACGTCATCAAATAGCACATATTGTATTGTCTCCGGAACTATATACGTGTGCAAAATTTCAGGATGATCGGACATCTGGAAGTGGGTGTAAAATCGATTCTCAGATTCCGCACTCACAGAAAGTGAAGTTAATATAAAGCTTGTAAAATGTCACGATAATGCGATCGCAAGAAGAAAATAGGAACCTCGGTCGCTTCTTCACCGAAGAAGTACTGAAGATGAAGAAGACAGAACCGGACATAGCCCTGTTACGGACATAAACGATAAAAGCCCCATAGATTCTTGATAAAGTGACACCACCCTGAAGTAATGCAACAAGCAGTTCCAGGGTTGGAATGCCTGAAGATGGAGAGGGTCTAGTCGGCCACCTCTGAAAGTGCATGAGACATTCAGTTTCAAAAAAAAGGGTAAAAAAGTGGTCAGTTCTCCTTCCTGAAACCCGTCTGATTTTCGCATAACAGTTAACCTTCCTCAATCCAGCAGTACAGAAGGAAATACATACATTACGGTGTATTTACGAAAAAAATTCCTCTGCTGGGTTCCGGCTGGTCAGTCACCCTTCTTGTGAGGTGAAAAAATGATTCCGTTAGTAAAGAAAAGACTTCCCTAGATCATGTAGTATCAGTGGTATATGACGACATCAAGAACACGATATCCCATACAAACAACGAACCTGTCTTGGATTACATTTGTCATTAGTTAAGCTGACATCTCAAAAAAAAAAAAAAAAAACAAAAAACATTTTGACATTTATCCTCTTCATGGAAGGTGTGTGTCAAATTCTTTGACACCTAACAAATTTGCGATAGCAAAGGTGGTAGTGTAACCTGAAATCCTTTACAACCAAGTGACTCCTTCCCCTCCTATCAACGACAGCAGCCTAAGGAAAAATAACAAAATCTGACGTCATAGGTGTTCGTTGTTGGTTCAAATTTAAAACTCGTATCTATGCCACTTAACCTTATTTCCTTTTTTCTTCTTTTTCTCACTTTCCAAGTAAAAATAAAAATATTTTCTCGAACCATAAATCTTGAACAACGATAAGGGGAAAAGGAAAACCTTCGTAGAAGCGGATCATGCAATCAACTGAAAGCGGAAGAATGCAGCTATTTGGTGGGAGGAGGGTGAAGAGGGACCCCCGCCTAACAAGTGCATTTAGGTGTTTTTCTATTGAATCAAGACACCAAACAAAAAAAAGTAAAAAAAAACAAAACAAAACATTTTAAAACAAAAGGGTCTTTCTTTCGGTCGAAGCAGCTCCTCCTTTCGAGTATTTACTCATAGAAGTTCGAAGGTGAAATTTAGATACCGTGTGATAAATTAGATTCTAAAGGGAACGATGCATGCGCCACAGTTTCCCCTTATCTACGAGTATATCCATTTATTTGTTTGGAAAAGTGGAAGGAAGACAAAATAAAGAAAACGCTGATAAGAATCACCTTGCATCAGAGGAACAGAGCCACCTACATACGAGTAGGTAAACATGACCCTAGAAAGGATCTGCAGTGGATAGGAGCAAACAACAACAACAACAAATTCAATAAAAATCCATAATAGAGTTGTTGGTAGCGCGTCATTGACCGATGGAATCACATGGATTTGTGTACACAGCACTCACACACACACACACACACACACGAATGTATGCTTAGGCATATTCCGGATGTTGACACTGTGCAAAGTTGGTGCTATCGTCAGGTGATATAGTACCCCTGACTTTGGCATTGTACTCGTGCAATCTGCACCTGGGGGTCCTTCGAACAAACACGAGATGGATTGGTGGCACTTGGTGCCATGTTTCAGGGCAGATTTGGCACAGGATGTTTTTTGAAAAACTATTACCTGCTTATACTCAAATGATTGCATAATGGTAGGTAGGTGTCATCAGGAGACAGGGTTGTTTAGAAAAAAAACCTTACCTCATTGCACATATCCAGCTCAATGCTGTGAAAGGAAACTTCCTGCATAGACAACTTTATCGGTTTGACAATATTTAGATTGCAGATAGTCAATTAGGCAAAAATATCCCAGGACACAGCTGTAAATGGTAGGCAAATGTGACGGTAGATGGAGCAGAACAATGCACATTTAGTTCCAGTATCAAAGGCGCCATTCCAATGGGATCCTTTTTGAGCATTTTTCAGGCAAGTCCACGCAATAGGAAGATGCTGATATTGGAAGGATGATATTGCAATCCGGTCGGATAGACAAACTCTCATTCAAGGGCGGATCACACCGCTTCAACAGTGATAGATACTATAGGCGATAAAGAAATCGAGCTTTGCCATCTTAAAGTCGAAGGGAATGAGGTGGCAAAATAACTATCAAAAGTGGGTGTGGTGACAACTCTTTTAGGGTCAGAGCCTATCTGCAGCAGTGCTGGGGGTCATTTTTCAGAGAAGTCCCATCACCCGAGCCGAAAATTCCCTTTTTTTCCCCACACACCATCTCGATTTTCCCTATTTATTTCCCACAGAACAAAAATTAAACAAAATTTCCGTTAAGTTTGTACTTGGTATTTTTAATTTGTACATACATATTTCCAAAGCCAAATAACGTAGATAAATAGGTTTTATAATTAAAGAAAAAAAAAAAAATGGCGCAGTATTATAGTCGGATAGAGTACAATTTAAAATTATATTAGGACGTAACAAAAAGTTTTGATAGTTATAGGCGACTTTAGGTCCACAATATCGTTATCATCTTGTGACGAAATTAAAGTCATATTAAGTATTTAAAGTGAGTTAGGATTATTTCATCTGTTATTTCAGTGATAAAAAATTCGTAAAATACACATACATATATCGAAAATATTTTTACGAATTTCTTTCACTTAAATGACAGATGACATATCCATAAACCTTACTTCACGTTAAATGAGGTTTCGGCTTTCCGTGGACTATAATTATAATTATCTTGCTGTCCAATTTTAGTGGCGAAGTTGAAACAATCCGCATTTTGTACTAATGGCATTATGGAACACTTTTTTTCACTTTAAATCACTAACAAAAGTTGTCTGGGTTTTTGACACATTTTGACACAAATAACTCTGTTAACTGGAGAATGACCAAAAAAATTGTGTATGAGAAGTACGCCTTTATGATTTGAGTAGCATCAAGGTTGAGTTCATAATTGTAAAAAAAAACCGCAGCAATGCAGTTACTGCGTTCACAAATGTAGAAAAACTGCCTTACCATTGCAAACTTTCCGGCAGCACTTGTGTTTCGACTCTCGATTTGTTTTCATAAATGTCAAATTACCCCTTTTGTTGTGCAAATTAGCAGCTTTTTTTATATTGCTTAATATATACAGATTTTGCTGCGGTAAATTAGCAACAAAATTTTTACAATTATGAATTCACCCCAACATAACGATAATGCCAACGATCAAATCGATATCGGCGGAAACCTGACCTAATAAATACCTATTATAAATGAATTTGCATTCAACATGATCAAACAGGTTAAAATTGGTTGAAATTACATATTTCAAATAAGATTTTACTTTTGTGTAATGTTATTAAAACAATGTGTTGAGGAAAACAAAAAAAAAAAAATAGAAATTAAGGCCTCAAACGAGTTACTTTAAATCGAGTTTCGTTATTTTTATCTTCACGAATTGGAATAAGTGAATAAAAACTATTAATGGTTTGGAATTTTCTTGCTTATAACCTTTCTTGGTTTAAATTTTATAAATAAAAAAAATTCCCACACAATTAAAAAATTCCCGCAAAACCATAGGGTTTCCCCTCGATCCATTTTGAGGTCCAAATTCCCACAAAAAGGGATTTTTCTCACGATCCCCCAGCACTGATCTGCAGAGTTGGTGAAAGCTTCATCCGGTTTGAACTAAAAAGAAGAAGAAGAATACACGAGAGATAGGCCCTACGGCGAACTCGCTTACTAAAGAAAAACATTACTAAACTATTTTGAGACCATTAATAGGTAAGGGTGACCAGATACTTTTGAAACTAAAAGAGTATCTGTAAATTTTTAGTTGCATTTTTTTGCATAAGTATCTACGCTGATGTTTTTTATTTCTGATAAGAGAACAGTGCAACGAGCTGAATATTTTTCTGTAAAATAAAGGAAATATGAGTTTTTTTTTTCAACTTTACATTTTGCCACCCTGTACAGTTGTTTCACAATATTTTTGAGTGATACGTTTTCCCAAATATGTGGATTATTGTAATGTGTAATTATGCCAAATTTCAAGTTCCTAGGTATAACGGTTCTTTTAGTTTTTATCATGAAAGACATTTTGGAGTTAGAGCAAACCTATAATAGTTCTGTATTCCATCCATTTGTCTTATAGATGGCGCGTGCCACTTCAAGCACACTATTATTTTGAAGATGACATTCTTAGGCTGTCATTTCTCATCTTTTCATTCTAGGCTATACACTATCATTCCAGGGATGACATTTTTTCGAACATTTTTTGCCCACACAGTATCATTAATGTATCACTCTCCGTCATTCCGGCAAAATCCACGAAAAACAATCCTCATCATTCTCGCCAACATTTTAATAGCTTTTTTCATTCTTAGCTACACACTGTCATTTTTACATAGTAATTCTAGCAAGAATGCCATTTCAAAAATGGTTGGACAAAGGGAAACCGGCAAAAAGACTAAAAGAGCATGTTTATCAATAATTTAGGAAAAGACAGAATTAGTTAATCGATGTAAAGGAAAGAGTAGTTTGGCCTAAAAAAGAGTACGTCTGGTCAGCTTAATTAGGTTTCCTTCCAGGATACTGAAAGTTTAAGAGACACCCTAGAAATAGGTCATGGAAAATAATGATGCATACAGATTTTGTTCGGCACAACAAGGTAGACAAGGTTCTCACTCAATCTTCTGCACATACTTAACTCCTCACAAGTTATCGAACTGGTGCAGCTATTGCAGCCAAAAACCTCCTTGAAATTCTCTAGTTGTGGTGCAATCGATTAATTCTTACCATTTTCAGTCACTCACCCGACAACAACGCACAAGCTTCCATTGATTGATTGTAGCCAGGCTGTCAATGAAAAAATGTGATATCAGTTCGCAGCATCACTTGCATTGCGGTTGCTGCCAGAACTTCCGCCTGGAAAATACTGCTACCTACTTATATGCAGTGAAACCCGCTTGAGTGAAAAGATTCACAAATCCACGTGTATACTTACATACAAACTACCTCGCTTGATTGAAACTCGCTTAAGTGAAAAACCCGGATAACTGAAAAAAAAAAATTCTTCAAGCTTTCTATTTTTCTTTAGAAATTTAAAATCGAACACTGAACTGTCATCCACTTCTCAACGTGACAATTAGTAAATCTTTACACCATGTTTTTCAGCTGTTTAAGATCGATTTTATAAAATTTGTTTTGTTATACATACGAGGTTTGCTTAACTGAAATTTGTTTCAGATATTTGAGATCCGCTTAAGCGAAATTTGTTTTTTACCTATCTAAGATCCGCTTAACAGAAATATTTTTTTTCAGTTATCCAAGGTCCGGTTAACTGAAAAACCCGCTTAAGTGAAATCTTTTTTTTGATTTTTTTTCGTTTCTCTTAAGCGGGTTTTACTGTAGTCTGAAAGCCTAACAGATATGGATAGATTGAGCGTTCCGGAGAAGATTCCTACTTTCCATTAATTTCTCCTCGGCAAGAGATGTAAAACGGTCTTGAAAAGTCTAAGTAGGGCGTTCTGAAGTCTGTAGTTATTTCGTTACCCTTATATTATCTTTGTGTAGAATCTGCACCTCTCCTGGGTTAGATTTCCAGATTTCTCAGAGACTTGGCCTAAGCGCGCTCTTTGTTGCCTATTATTGAACAAATAAGGTCTAATGGAGGAAGGTCTCTTTGGAATGTCTGACAAACATCAAAGAGTATCATTTGTCACGATTGGGCTTCTTAACTCGCCGTTCGGAGTCGGCAAAAAACTATAGGTCCCTTCCATTCGTGCAAAAATATAACACGCACATACAAATGGTTACGAGAAGCAGGCCCAGGTTCACCTCGAGCTGTAGCGCCAACTAAGTAAGTAACGGAGGAAGGTTTAGTATGGTTTCGAACCCTGCAGTTCCGGTGACAAACATTGGTCCTTCTGCACCGATGCAGATCAGTCTTTGAATCTTGATTAGAATCTTGAGATTGGTTGTCGTACTCGCAGTATGCCACCATACAAGATTTCCATAGGTGACGATCGGTCTAGCAAGTTCCGTGTACAGCACGAAACCTAGATATTTGGTACTATCCGATAGTTTTAGAGTAGTTCCAGTTCCGTGTTTTGCAAATGAACCACCAATCCAAAGCTTCTAGTCCGGTTATTTATTGCTTTCAAAGCAATGTTAGTTCCACCGAAAATATTTCTGCGGTATCTGAAAGTGAAAGTGTGGCCGAAGACTGAAATTGTCAATGGATGGTAATAGTTTTTAACTGTGATAAACACTAATCAATTGTCTATGACACGAGCCTTGGTTGCTCTAAGTTGAATACACTAGAAATAATTATTGAATAACTGTTGGTACCTACTTCTTTGAAGGAATTGTTTTAAACACCCTGTAGTTCAGTGGGTGTCCAAGATAGACGACATACGAATTTTTCATAACATGAACAAATGAAACCGAACCACCCTGTATAAAAGTATTTTAATATACACTTGCATTTGAAAGTTCACAAATTTTAGTAGTTTCGAATTATTAATGATTTTAAATATTCAACACGAAAAGGGTTATGTTCGAATATTAGTTTAGGAATTTCCATTTCATTAATCCGATTTATAATTAAAAACTTCGATTGGATTTTTTTTAAACGATTTTGAAAGTTATAGAGCTTTTTGATGGTGTCTGTTGTTGAGTTAAAAAATAAAATAAAGCTGGGGTCGTTGTTTCAGTTGACTGCATTTTGTCAAAAATCTTGGAAAGTGGTAATGATTCAGCTACGCCCGTTATACTCAGATGTGGGCTACCTACCAACTTTTGTGAATCATGGCCTTAGAAATTTATGGGATTGCTCTCGCATTCTTGTCTTTAATGTGCTCTTGCTGTGTGTAAACATTGTAAGGGCATTCAGCCATAACCCATTTAGCGTGTGAGGATTATGAAAAATAAACTGACAAAAAGCGAATGGATCGGCCACACCTTAAGAAAAATACAGCTTTACCCTGAAACCCACTAGCCCAGAAGCCACGCTGCTGCAGTTGAAGGAAAATCCCAATTATCCTTCCTCATCATCTATAATTAACAAATCATCCACAGACAATTGTAAACATAGATTCCAGTTCATTTGCGAAATTTTCATTTTCAAATAAACACTAGAGAGCTAGCTGCTCCCTTTCCGGACCGGGGAATACCCAAATTTAGGTCAAACCAGAAGCCGATGATATCCTGCATTATACAGTATCCGCACTTAAGTGTCTGCAAATGAAATTTCTGTTAGCCAGAGTTAGTTTTTCACTTGGGAGATGAAGTTATGAATAATTGTGCTGGATGTGGTGGAGGAAGTCTTGAGTTTCATTGTGTTTTTCAATATAAAACCGTTTATTTGCGCTGAAATTCAACATTCCTTCATTTTATTTATTTTTTTTGTTTAAAGATAAATTGAGGCCACGACATGAAATACTGTCTGCGGTGAATTTGGAACAGGGTGAGGCCAGGAACGAAGAGGGGAATAATTTCATAGAACTACGTGCGTTGGGTTCGGTTGGTCTTACCACATTCAATCGATATGGCACGACCCGAACACCGACACGTAGAGAGAAATGTTCATTTTGAAATTCAAAATTAAGATACAAACGCCCGCAATTCAGGAGGTGCACGCGATTGTTCAGGTATGCGGACAATTTGATTTCCCTTCTGTATTTGAATAATTTCATTTTTACTTCCTGGTTTTTAAAGGAAGCAATTACGCGTTTTTAAAGGTTAGAGTAGACGGTTCTGACATTTCCGCAAACATATAGGCCTGGAGATAGTCCCGAAATGTGGGGAATCGACAGTTGGGTTGCAAGATGAACTGTTGAGTTGGTTGGCCCTGATGTCATTGGATACCACCAACAAATTTAAAAACCACTGGAAATGTGCATTATTACTCAATTTTAAACCAAGTTCCATACACGCCTGCATATACATACATACATTATGTTATGCAGCACGCAGACGATAGAATGCTCCTGACTGACTTAAGGTTGATTCCTTCAACGGAAGGGTGATAAAAAAAAAATTAGGAACTCATCGAATTTTGTTTTTATTAATTGTTAATACTGTGTATCTTCTTCTATTATATAAAAATGAATGTATTTATGTTTGTCTGTTTGTTTGTTTGTCTTTTAAAGACTCGGAAACTACCCAACCGATTTGGGTAAAATTTTCAGAGTACGTTTTTCTTAACATAGAATATAACATAGCGTCAGTGCAGTTACTCAACATGTGGTGGTTTTGGTACCTGTCCTGTACCTGTACATTTCGTAATTTCAGGTGAAATGTGAATATGAATCGTTTTGGTCAATTAATATAGAAAGACAGACAGACAGACAGAAAGATAGATAGTCAAACAGACAAACAGACATACAGACAGACAAACAGACAGACAGACAGACAGACAGACAGACAGACAGACAGACGGACAGACAGACAGACAGACATACAGACAGACAGACAGACAGACATACAGACAGACATACAGACAGACAGACAGGCAGGCAGGCAGATAGACAGACAGACAGATAGATAGACAGACAGACAGACAGGAGACAGATAGACAGACAGACCGACAAAGATTCAAACACACTTATCGTAACGCGTTTTCAAAATAAACACGTCGCTAAAAAATGTTATCTTTAAAAAAAATGGAAATTGAAGTTGAAAATATGTATAACAGCAGCTTCCCACCACTACCTTTATATCATACCCGAATGACTATGTGCACGGCCAACGTCGGGCGGCCAAATTTTGAAAAGATAGGTATGGCGAAGCGCACCGGGTTATGGCTAGTTTATTACGAAAAATAATATTCATTAATTGGGCGCCTCTGGACCTTCTGCAGTAGCCGATCCTTTCCAGGCCATTTGTGGGAGACTTTTTCTTAAATTTCGAGCAGTATCTCGGCTATAACTTGCCGGATGTTGATTTTTAGTTGCTCCAACATATTCGGTTTAAGGACTGTAAGCCTAACAGCACAAACAAAAAATGGCGCTATATTTAGGACGAATGGAAGGGACCTACAGTGTTTTGCCGACTCCGAACGGTGAGTTGAGAAGCTCCTCATGACAAATGATATTCTTTGATAGCACCGTGAAAAAACGTTTAGGTGTTTGCTGAGATTGAGCCAGGGCAGCATTACGTAGTAGTTCAACACACTTACCACTACACCACGGTGCTCACAAAAAGAAATCTAACCATGAGAAACGAGCATTACCTTGTGCTTGTATGCCGTATCATCCATTAGACTAAATGCAGGCTTATGCTCGTTTTTGAATAGTTCTTATGACTAAATTAAACTAATACCAGGAAAACTGTAAGCCGCAGGTAAAAACATTGTATGGTGAATTTGTAGGTGACGTTATGGCGCACGAAAAAAAAATAAAAAATTATAAGCAAAACATGTCACAAAAATTGGTTAACCCTCACACGTTCTTTATTAACCGGGGTTAATATGGGCACTTTCGTTATATCATATCTTGGATACTTTTGAACTAAATGTCCTTTCATTCAGACTCAGTGACTAAATATTTGATATTTTTCGAAAAATATAGAAAAAAATAAATTTTGACAGTTTTTCGACTGATAAACATATAGATATATATGCACATATGTATATACCGATGTTTTTACATATGAGTATGTTGCACATAGTTTCAGTTGGGTGGTATCTGCAAGCTAAAGGTTGATTTTTTAGCTGGTTTGGTTTTGGCAACACTGGTTTTGACAGCTGACGTGTGTTTAGTACCTTGTGTCACTGTCAAACAGCTTCAGTTTGGTTTGCAATTTAACCATGGATCGTCTTACAAATGAACAACGCTTGCAAATTATTGAATTTTACTATCAAAATTCGTGCTCGGTTCGAAATGTTCATTTCGCTTTTTTATCGAAAAATTGTGTTCAGCGATGAGGCTCATTTTTGGTTGAATGGGTACGTAAATAAGCAAAATTGCCGCATTTGGAGTGAAGATCAGCCAGAAGCATTGCAACAGCTACCAATGCATCCCGAAAAAGCCACTGTTTGGTGCGGTTTATGGGCCGGCTGCATTATTGGGCCATATTTCTTCAAAGATGATGCGAATCGCAGCGTTACTGTCAATGGTGAACGCTACCGAGCGATGATAACAAACTTTTTTTTGCCCGAAATGGAAGTTCTTGACTTGCATGATATGTGGTTTCAACAAGACGGTGCCACATGCCACACAGCACGCGAAACAATGGCGCAATTGCGAGGCGAGTTTGGTGAACAGTTAATTTCACGTTTCGGGCCGGTCAATTGGCCGCCTAGATCGTGCGATTTGACACCATTAGATTATTTTTTGTGGGGGTATGTCAAGGCTAATGTCTATAGGGACAAGCCCGCTTCGATTGACGCACTGGAAGCCAACATCCATGCATTCATTCGTGAGATACCGGCCGATATGTGTGAAAGAGTATGCCAAAATTGGACTCAGCGGATGGGCTACCTGAGACGCAGCCGCGGTCAACATTTGCATGAAATTATCTTTAAACATTAAATTGCAAGGTTCAAACTATCGATTCAAATAAATATTTCATTCATTTTTTCGAATTTTTTGTGTTTTTTTTTTAAAAAAGTTCTCAACCTCTTAAAAAATCACCCTTTACATCTTCAAATTTGTGAACGAAAGAAACCAATTTGTTGTTTATTACATTTCAGTACCTCTATGAACATGCATAGGTAAGATACTATGTACAGTACATTGTACATATTACATTTATAGATTAGTAGTTTCGAACTTCGTCATTGTCAAACTACGCACTTAAGCTTCCTTCACTGTATGCAACTCTTTCGTGTTGTCCTTTTAAATTTTTTTTTTTTTTTTTTTGCTGATAACATAATATGAAGCAAAAGCCTCTAATTTTTTGGCCACCTGAAGATTCTTCCTGAGAAGCATCATTAGGCAAAAATGGCTAGAAGGTCTAGGTATTGTGTTCAATTTGATCAATTGGAATACCTAAAATGCGATTTTTAGTGTGACTTTGCACACATTTCGAGGAATTCGAGCTCTTCTAGCTATTGTAGGCGTACAAAAATGCTTCCTCAACTCTTTAAGAAACTCTCTGCGTTGGCTCGACTGTCTTAGACGATCGTATTATTGGACCAGAAGATTAAGTCAGCTACATATGAATATGTGTGCATGTCCATGATGTTGTAAAATAGAGCCAGTGGTTTGTTTTCATCTTAGTTGTGTTTTGACCAAGCATTTGATTAATCACATCCACACCTCCTTTTGTTAAAGACTGTATGCTATCTTCTTCATCATCAGAATGAAGTGTATCAAGAATCGTTTTCAAGTATTGTTGTTGTACTTCGTGTGCCAATCTTGAAGAAAAATCACATCATGTATCAAATTGCACACCCTAAATCTACCTATCTAATTGTATGTGATGTGTTAATACTTTACATGGATAATGCTCACACTTGAAAGAAATTTAAATTTTATTTTGATCCATTTTCACACAAATGCAATTCACAAGTGTACTGATTGAATATGATTGTCAAACAAATTTGATAAGGAAATTCACTCAATTCACATAAAATTTAATTTTCCAATGTAAATCGTACTAATGGGGGATTTCCCTTGTTATTTTCCAGGTGCGTAAAAAATATAATTTGCTAAATTTATTCAAAAAACAACAAAGAACAATTAAAAGGAAGGCAGGAAGTAAGAATTTTGTTTTTGTAGACAATAGAGCCCATAGAAAGAGGAAGGGAATAAAAATATTAACCTGGGTACTGATTAAGGGGCAAAAATTGTCGCCCGTGTGAGGGTTAAAAAAAATTAAAACAAATCTGTGTTTAAAGATCAATATCTCAAAAATAAAAGTACGGATGGTAGTTGTTTTTTAATGTGATAAACACTAATTAATTGTGTATGAAACGAGCACAATTTGGTTGCTCTTAGTTTAATACACCAGAAGGCATGATATAATTGAATAACTATTGGTACCTACTTCTCTGAAGGAACTTTTTTAAACACCCTATAGCTCAGTGGGTGTTCAAGATAGACCCCCTACTATACGATTTTTTTCTTAACATCAGCCAATGCATCAGATCCCAAATTATCTGTATCCTAAACCGGACCACCCTGTATATCCATTTCTACTTGGGACATTTACTCTCATGACTTGGTCTAGTAATAGACTTGTTTATCTTTCACAATAAATTTCATTTATTTTTTATTTAAATAGGCACATACCTAATTGTTCGTTTAATTTATTCACATATTAATTAACCACATTATTTCCCTGATTTAAGTATCAATTCATTTGTTTACATATATTTATTTATTTACCTGTAAGGTATTTTATTTTTTTTACCAATATTATTATTTTTTTTTTTGTTGAATGGAATGTACATCCTTAATTATTTAATGTATTTTTATTACATATTTTTTTAATAAACTTTTACAGTTACATACAATTATTTTTATAAACTTTTTTTTGGAATACAGATTAAATTTATTTATGGCTGATATGAATCGTTTTAATTAAAAAAATTTTACTATCGATTCGGAGTTAAATCTAATTAAAAAATATAAATAAAAGGAAGTAAATAGATTTTGTAAAAAAATTAAAATATCCAATTTAAATGTTTGATTTATTTTATTTGTTTTGTCACTGATTAAGGTAACGTATGTTTGTACGTACAAATTGTTTTTTAAATAAAATAATATGTAAATACAACATTTAATATGACCCCAATTTAAATATAAAAATCTGGCCCTTCCTCAATCGATTTCCAGTAAATTTACTTAATTCGCCATTTCACTGTTTCATTGTGCAGATTGTGAAATTTAATCCCACCAGCAATATGTCTGCTAATATACGCGGACAGTCAGATGTTCTAAATGATACTGGTGCACGAGTGCAAAAATTTCAAACCAAAATCAAGATACACACATGTGTACGAGTATCTATAATATGATCAGCAATTGAAGCGACTCTCTTTCTCCTACACACAGTGAGGGATACTACGGCACAACTGGCAGGCATGCAATTGATATTCAATTGAAGGAACAAAGACCCACAACTGGAATCGAGTGGTACTCGAATATCTGTAAACTGAAGCACGCTTCATAAGCCAATGCGATATCTAAACCCGATTAGAAGGATCTCACACAGCAGATGTCCTTTTCATTGGTTTTTCTCTCAGTTGAATAATATTCCAATCGGGGATGTTGCCATTTGATCACTTCCTGCCTGATCTCCGAAAGCGATATCAGTGTATGGGCCGGTAAATAATAATTAAAAGTAAAATCGATCGATAACAGATGGATGCGAACCCAATTATCAAGGTACACACGGTTTGAATCCCTATATGTGATGTGATATGGGGATGGGTACGTTTCCGTACATGTGGTCATAATTAGCGGGATTATGTATGATCGAATGTGCTTAAAATAAGTAACATAACTAGCATAATGTAAGGCAATTTTACTTATATGTACAAAAATTGAATAATACTGGTGAAAGTAAACAACATTGGGTAAACCTACTTCGGAGCTGCTGCCGAAGGCTGAAGTTTTAAAGTAATTGTCCCAAATCAGAAGGTAAAGTGACAATTAATTATGATCTAGAGGCCGGTAAGATCTTAATAAAAGGCTAGATCCTAGATCGGTATCCTTCAGGTATAACTTTAACCTTTTGCTGAGATTAGATCTGGAGAGTTAATTGAGAAGAAGATTTAACCGGGAACTCTATGAGCTGTATCAGGATGTGGATGTAGTTCCAAAAACAAAAACACGTCGACTACTCTGCTTCAGCCACATCGAACGAATATGCAATAATGCTACAGCTAAGACGATCTCCGCATCCCATTTCCCAGTTCAAGACGATTAGGAAGATAACGGATGCCAGAGCACTTGGTCTGGAAAACTAGAAACTGGAAGCCGCAGGATGCAAGGCAGCTCCGTCTCAGAAAGGGACCTTTCAGTGGTTGGGAGTTTGTTGAGTAAGAAAGTAAGTAATCTTGTAACAGGACTAGCAAATCAGTAGTCTGATTACCTTAGTATGTACTACACATAACATATGTATGTATCTAAATATGTCAATGTTTTGTAAACACATATGCAAAAAAAAAACCGTACTTAAAAACGGAACACTAATGAAATCAGTTCGGTGTCTGTCTGCCTGTCTGTCTGTTTGTCACAGGCCTTTTTCTCAGAGACCATATATGACGTAGACTATTGAAATTTGAAACAGTTGTAGCAAGGCAAAGGCACAGACCTGGTCTTAAAAGGTTAAATTTCGACTTTGTGGGGCTAGTTTTGGGAATATAAATTGGATGTTAACTGTTCAATTTTGAGGTCATCCTGTGGGGTGTCAAATGAAAGTCCATTAAAACACGAGTTCAAAAATGTATGAAATATTTTTTGTGTGCGTTTGAAAAAAAACCTTAAAAAATTTTATCTCTAATAATATCGCCCAGAAAAATCTGAATAAAATTACAAACATTGCGAATTAAGTGTAGACTGTAGATTGCACCAAAATTATCAGGACTGCCCTACCTACGTTCTACAGTTTTTTTAATATTTTTTTTTTTAAATTTCAACTACCCAACTGTTTACATATTTAGAAGTGACGTAATTCTATCGCAATTACATAAAAGCGGACACGTACAGGGAAATTTGTATATGTGAGTGTGAGGGTAGAAATTGAATGGTTGATCCTAAAAATATGCCTCAAAATAGGATTGAGCTTATACCTAAACCATTGATTTTATTCACACAAAGGAATCGTGATGGTTTTCTGTACATTATAACATAGGACAGGTGTCTCTACTTTTACTTAATTGGGAAATATTGAATATTTGTACAGGCACAGAAAGACAAATTCCAAAATTCCGCGCATTAATAATAGATCTTATGTACATGCGTAAATTTCTTGCATAGGTACATACAGTACACTCTCGATTTTTGCAACTAATAAAAACAGACGTTGTTGCAAAAATCGAAAAGTTGCACCAATCGAACAGAAAATTAAAACGCACAGGCTTGCAAACTATTTTCCGAGTTATCAAAATAAAATTGAGTGTACAATTTTATTTTTATTAAAAACAAAAATTATGCATTCGAAAATATTTTCTGAAAAAATAAATTCATTTACATATATACGAATTTTTAATACAGTTAAATTAATAAGTATGTACTCGTACATTATACATATGAATTTATATATAGCCTAAGTTTTAAATAAACAATAATTAGACATCTTGGTTTGCAGTTGTTTTGCAGAAGAAGAAGCATTTTCAGGAGTTGCATAATTTCTTCAATGTTGAGGTCAATTTTGTTCTGCCCACTGCAAGCATGTGGTGAAGCAGTTTATAGCGTCTTCTAATTTTACTTTTGGTTGTGTATCAATGATATCTATTTCCGCGCTTTCAAAAGAACTCCTTCTTGTCGGGTTTCCTACGTTTTCCAGATTCGCGGAGATCCATTCATTACATCGCTGATCAAAATCGTATGGAAACATCTAGTTAAGCATTGTTGTGATACCATGCCTTTCTGACAAAATTCTATCCCGAAATAGAAGCAACGTAGAAAGAACACAGTCTCCTTCCTCTAAATGACCAGGAGTTCCAACATTTAGCAATTGTATTCGCTTTTAACTCCTTGCAAGCGTTTGCCAAGAAACAGATGGCATGTTTTAAATTTAAGGTTTTCAGTGCTTCTTCATAATTGCAAGAAGAAACAACATGGCTCAACAAACTTTTTTTTTTAGTAGAGTTTAGTCAACCTAGGGAGCTTTATCGACAAGTAGTAAAATGAATTATGATGTCAGCAGAATCCTGCAACATTGCATAGTAAATGCGAGAGTCAAATCTCAAAGTTGCGAAAATCCAGAATTTTTTTTGGATTTGTTGCAAAAATCGAAAAAAGGTTCCATTTACATTGGTTGCAAATATCGAAGTTTGCAGCAATCGAGGTTGCAAAAATCGAGAGTGCACTGTACTTTGTTTGTTGTTTGTTTCATAAATCTCTCAAGATAAATCTATTACATGAGACCTATGTAAAAATAACTGATATTACAAAACACTTGTTGCGCAAGTACGACTTGAACTTGACCGAATTTTTTATCTCTCAATCTAGAACCATCATCAAAGACTGATTTTAATGTTCCGTTTCCAGGAAAATCCCATACTTTGGCCAACTGCTCAAGAAAATTGTCGAATTTAAATGCGGATTATCTTTGAACTAATCTAGTCCTCCCAAAAATTCTAATTTAAATATGCTACAATCAGTGATTCTAAAAAAAAATAGAAATCCTTGAAAACCTGCCAAACGAGTTCCGATTGGCATTCATTTTTGTGTTCGTGTGTGTTTTTTATTTCACTAGACTAGAACACCGCCCTAGCAACAGTGTAACACCAGTTGGAATAAAAGTGTGGCAAACGTTCCCCCACATTGAACTCCACTCCACTTCCACAGAATGTACAAATGCTAATCTCTTAGCATTTTACAGTTACAAATATGTACAGATACAATTTGCCCTAAAAATTCAAATTTCCATAACGAAACAAACGAACTGCAAATCCCCATTGAAACGAGTTCAACGTCGAGTGTTCGAAACCATTTAACGCACTGTTCGTCAACTGGTTAACGAACCGTACTGTTGTAATGGTTCTTCTAACTTTTCGACTGGATGCGGATGGATATTTTTGAATTTAAAAAATTAAATTTATACAAATTTCAATTCCAACGGAACAATAGGACAACATCAGAGTGTAAAGTGTAAGCCATTCGTCAACTTGACTGAGAGCTAAGAGGGAACTTCATGTCACGGTCCTTAACAGGGAATGATTACCAACATACTCCCACGTACGAGTATCTACCCAGTTCAGTTTCTTAATTAATTCTATGGGATACATGGTAAACTGAACCCGGGATTGGATGAAAGAGAAAAGTATTTTTTTCTCTGTTTGTTTTAATTAAATTACATATTAATAGACCTTGGCTCCTGAAATGTAGTGTGCCAGTGCATACAATGTTTGATTGCAGTAAGAGGGATGATGCTGTAGAGTAGGTACTCACGTTGATTAAAAATGTGGAGGAAAAATCTAAGAAAAATCCTTTCTCTTCATTTTTTAGAATCCTTCTTGAATATCCTTTGTTTGCGGTTTTTATTTGTTTTAAACTGATTTTGATCAGCCCGATTGAGTTTTTTTCTCTTGTTTTTCATTTTAATGTTGATTCTCGTAATTTGATTGGAAATGTGTTCCGTGAGTGCAACGTAATCAGATGCAGTCCTTTGCAGGAATATAATAGAGGGCTCATCGTTCAGTAGATACAGGGTGGCTGAGGAAACGTGCTATAAAATCCATCGGTTCCATATTTTTTTTAATTTACAGACTCGCATTTAGTTTTAACAAAAATGGACGATTGGGACAGTGACACAAGGATTTGGACAGTGCGTCGCTATCATGCTTTGGAGTCTATGATTTTAGTCCAAAGAGAGTTAAGGTGGACGTTTGGCGGCATTCCTCCGAGCAGATGAACGTGATGACGCTAGTTAACTCGTTCGTCGGGCGTGGGGCAGTCACAAAAAGGCCTTATCACTGAGATCCTTCAGTTAGGACACAGCATACAATTGTTGCTGTAGCTGCTGCCATACAAACCAATCAAAGCCATACTGCCATACAAACCAAAGCGTTTCGACAAAGAACTTATTTGTTTTAATGGGAATAAGCAGACAATTCTGTACAAAGATTGGAGCTTATTTTGCTAAAAAGCTCGTATAACAAGCAACTTGAACCCAGTAGACTTGCTGATTCGCTTGGAATTCTGACAGAAGTTCATTCAAACGACAATGTAAATAAGTCAAATGATCGAATATGAAGGCACTCTAACCCGGAGATACTCCATGAGACGGAACTGCATCCAGCTCGAGTCCCAGTGTGGTGTGCAGTTTCATCATTGTTTATGGGTGGCTGTGGCATAGCGGTAGTCGTCGTCGCTTGTCTGCGAAAACTTAAGTTCTTACGAAATAAAAATAATGTGATAAATTTCAAAAGTTAATGTCAAAAACCTCCTGCAAAGGTATAACACTTGCAGTAGAATGGTATGGCCGAAGGAATTGATCGCACAGACAATGAATAAAGAAACATTTGGAAGCAACTTCTGTGAATCATAAACACTGGCGAAACTTTTAACAGTAAACAACTCTCCAGTTATCCTGGACACCACCAATAGAGTTAGTTGAACCCTAACATCTGAGTTTCCTATAACTAGCCGATCTATCTGTCGCTCATTCTTGTCATTTCTGTGCTGGCGCTGTGTGTAAACATTAGGCGTGTTTTTTTTTGTGACCTGTATAGGCTAAACATGTTTCAGCAGCATGTTTACACATGTAAAATACAACAAAACCTTAGCCTCGATAATTATCGAGTCTTATTTTTGCACTGAAAGCTTTTGCGAAGTCTATATAGGTTACAAAAAAAAAACACGCCTATTATAAGGGCTTTCATCGCCTCTTTAGCGTGTGTAAATTATAAAAAAAAAATGATTGTCGGGCCATACTTTTTTGAACTGTAACGGTCAATGGAGACCAAAATTTAAAGATGTTGAAGGGGGATGCTGAAAGATAATTCCTTTCAACTATGTGTGGTTTCAACAAGATGGTGCAAGTGAGTTTGAGAGGGGTAAAGAGGATGAGTCATCCCAAACCACAAGGCACCAGAGTGGAGCGATCGCGATCCCCTAAGAATCCATCCAAGGATGGCACCTTTTCCTCAAAACATTTGATTACACTGCAAAATATTAGAACGAGTCTATTTCGGCCTACCTCCTCCAGGTTACTAAAGAAGTACGAGCCTAAAATGTGCTTGCGATTGTGCCCTGACATTCAAACAAAATATGCCTATGTGCCTAAGCGTCGGAGGCTCTTGGCGTGTTTGCCTAGAAGGCAATGCCCGGATAATACCCCCATAGCTATTTTCATTTGTGTCCTGCTAAGTCTAAGGATTTCACTAGTCCCTTTACGGTTCAGCGCCGGCCAAACTACCTTGGAAACCCTATGTCCTACAATGTTTTTGATTTAGTGCAGCATAGCGGTGGAGCAACTTCCATCGCCTCGGGTAGTGGCTGCTACCCCCGTTCCTTGCCAACTCATCGACAAACTCGTTGCATTCTATGCCGGAGTGACCAGGCAGGCACCCAACATAGTCTTACTCGATTCTGCGTGCATACTGCCGTAAACATTGTACCGCAGCTCCTGACTAGTGCCGATTCTAGCGCCTTAAGCGCAGTCTGGCTTTCGATGTAAATATCCTTACCGGAAAGAAAGATGGTGAAATTCACACATAGCCAGGCCTGTTATGGCAGCGAAAATTCCCAAATAAGCTGATTTCTAGGAACTCCACATACCCGTCAAGGTCTCCTGTCTTGACTGCACCTGGTTTCCTTTTATGGGGTTATTGTAAAGCACACAAAATTAAATGATTTAAAGCAATCCATTCAAACAATAATTGAAGCAATTCCCGCTGCAACCCTTTAGGCAATAACAATAATGAACAATTTTTTAATAAGATGAGGCATATACATCACCGAACGCGAAGGCCATTTGAAATCAGTCATTTTTAACCTTTAAGTAGGTAGGTGAGAAATAGTATCGTAAGTAGGTAGTGGGGTGCTGACAACACCCCATCAGGGTTTCACTTTATTACGCTTATCTTTCCTCTGGTAAGTGGTTCTATGGCGGAATTGTATTTATGATATCGGTCTGGGGTAGAACAATGTTAACAGAATTAACTTTAAGACCCCTTTATAGAGTTTTTAGTCATCCTTTCCAAAATAGTGCTTTCCGTATTAATTTTTGAAACAATTTTTTGCTTAAATAAATTCGCCATTATCCGTATCAATCAAGTCCGGCTCTTCACTTGAATCTTCTCTTATATAGTGTCAATAACAGTTGAATGCGTTCCTAATCTTTTTAAAATAATTTTAAATTACCTATACAAATTCACCCAGTAAAAAAAATTACACAACTGGGTAGGTGCGGTGTTGACAGCACCCTTGCAGCTTGAAGAGCCAGTCACGGCTTACTTGTGCAACCAAAGTTTTTTAAAACCATCTGAATCTGTGTAATAGAAAACAACAGGAAGGTACTGTACCGACAACGGGTGTTGTCAGTCGCAAAGTATAATATTTTTGAAAAATAAGGGCTTGGGGTGTTGTCAGCACCCTACCTACCCAGTTAAAGGTTAAAAATTGATCAAAAAAAAAATAGATTAATTACAGTAGAAGTCGCTTATAACGATGGTGAAGGTACTGAGCGTTGGCTGGCCCCAAAGAATGAAATGACATGGCATTACCACTTCGAGAAATTACTCAGCTAGGAAACTTTTTTCGCAAAAGAACAGTGTTGTGTGGCACATAGCAATGTCTTGTTGGAAACATACATCGCCCACTTCCATGGCTCCAAGTTCCGACCACAAAAAATTCATTGATCGTGGTCCAATAGGCCCGCAGAGTATCCGACTCCAACACAGAGGCTCAGCATAACAGAGGACGACTTCGCTTAAAGTGCGCAACTGGAAGCTGTTAGCTAAGGACTGGGTTAACTGGAAAAGGTTGTTGGTTGAGGCTTTGGTCCACCCAGGGCTGAAGAGCAACCTAAACGATGCTTGCTGCTCAAAAACTGCACCAAACAGTAGCACGTTGTGAATAAAAGGGCTTCTCGACAACAACGTCTTGGAAATGGAAATATGACTAATCGCTCAGGATGATTCTTTGGTGAGATTGGCAAAGGAACGACACTGCTGCTGATCGGCAGGCTTCAGTGCAGTGTTGTTTGTAATATGCCCAGTTTCTGAAATCGATGTGTTGTTGAAAAATCGACCACACTTCCAGCAACAGGAGCAACATTCCCAGATGCTCTTGTCATACTATGCAATGGAGTTCGCTTACCGCGGGACGAGCGAAGACATGACGTAGAACATTCGAAGGAGATGCTAGAGGAAACTAAGACTCTTGGACCAACAAGGGGATACAGAACGGAATACATATCGGAAGGGTCCTCGTTTTGTGAAACCCACTGTACTATACTCGTCCACAGTGGGCACATTCACAGCACATACTGTCGTCTGTTTCTAGGGTAGTACTGTGCTCGTCGAAGTAGGATCGATAAACATGAGATACTCGCCCACGACACAACTCCCCGGTCGGTGCCCATAAAATATGCCATTCAGCTATCAAATTGTCCTTCGCACGTGTACCCCCATACTCACGTCGACGGCGAGTATCGTTGTTTTGCCCGTAGTAACACTAACTGAATTTATGCGAAATTCATTCCAGAAAAATGCCAGAGACCAGAGAACCCAGAGGATACTGCTGCAGTCCCTGTGTTTGTTTGCATTCCTTTTGTGTGCCTGTACCATTCTCATATTTAATGTATCCATGGACTGAATGTCGTCTGCAGTTTGTGCTCCAAGATAGATAAAAGGAAACTCCTGCATCTGAGCAGTTCCAGTCTGTCCACCGCGCAAATTAAGTAGATTCGTTTATTCCGTTACTAAAAAAAAACTTTATTATAAAAATCACTTAAAATTACAAAGTTACAATAGTTTTAATATTACGAAGCGGAGTGACTTATGTTGAGTGGTGGTTCTTGGATGACTGATGAAATATTCATTTGAATATTTAAACGTTGATGCTGGACTTCTTGGGTGGTGTTGCTAAATGCATATGTTGCATTTCCTGCTTTGGTAATTCGATTCCTCGTGACCAATCGATGGGTAGGACAAAAGATGTGGATGCTGACGAGGATATTGTTTTGGATGCAATATCTTTTGTGGGTGCCGATTTCGATGTAACCTCTCCCTCCTTTAGATGATGACTCTCCTGAGACATATTGATGATTTTTATTCTTAATTTTTTATACCTTTTTAATAAAATGATTAATACAAATAATACAAGTAATACAATAATAATTCCTATGACAATATTGTATATTAAGTGACTCTGTTTTTCAAATTTTAATTCTTTAATTGTTTCTATGTTCTCGAACTGCTTAATTACAATATCATCAAAAGTTATATGGTTTACAGTTCCCTTTAGTTCTTGTGTTATTGGTATTACAAATTTTTGCTTAAATATTTCTTCTTTATTAATATATGTTTGGTTATTTATGTTAATAGTACAGTCGTTAAATGTTAACAAATAGTTCCCCTTTAATTTTATTATTCTTTCGTCACATGTACTTTTTAAAGTCTCATTAAAATAATTTCTTAATAATATTAGTCCTGATTCAATTACAATAGTTTCTTTTTTATTATTCTTTATCTTAATACATTTTTCATTATAAATACAAACTTTAGATTCTTTAAGATTTTTATAATCCGAAGATTTTTCATAATCATACACAATGTTTTCAATTTTCACAATTTGTTCATTATTAATCATAAGTTCTTCAAAATCTTTATTTGGAATTGCAACTAGTAATGATCTGTTAACAAGTATGATTTCGTTTGGAATTTTAAATGCAAATATTATTTTATTTTCTTTATATTTCGCAGTACCAGTTTTAATATTTTGTAATTTCTCAAAATCAATATTGTACTTTATTATTTCCTCATTATTTAAAATGTTATTACTCATTATTCCTATTCTTGTGGAAGCAATATTATTTTGTATGTGTTCTATGTTGTCTTTCAGAATTTTAATCATTATTAATGATTCTAAGTATATAATTTCTTTATATATCCTCTTACTATCGTCTTTATATGAATTAAGTTGTTCTAGTATTTTAATTGTGTTAGTCTCTATAGTCTTTTTTAATGTCATAAAAGTTCTGTTAAAATGGTCATTAATATGTACTTGTTTGTTTAGTGTCTCAATCGCGTTGTGGTTGTTTTCGTCTATTATTCTTAAATGTTCTTCTATATTTTGTCTATCGTCGTCGTCCATTGTACCATAGATCCATTTGAAACCTGTTCCTATTATATTGACTAAGCCTCGTCTATGTCTATGTGGAATAATTGTCTGTACTTTCAGTTTGAGTGAATCTAATTCGAAATTTAGTAACTCTGTTTTATCTTTGAATCCTATTGATCCTATATTATTGGTTAGTTTATTTATTAATTCATCTATTTCTTTTGGGTCAATAATGTGTATTATAGTGTCATATGATTTAACTATGTTCACGTTTTCTAGTTTAATTTCGGCAAATCCGTCTTCAGTCTCGATCTTCTCTATCATCAATGTTCCCTGAGTTGTTGTTGTCATTGTCATTGTCAACAGAAATATCATTAACGTCCATTTGATCTGCAAATTTGTTAGGTCTTTTAATGTTTATGGGATGTATTTCTTTTAATTTTAATTTTCTATATCTAGGCTCGTCTTTATGCCTGAGTGCTTTATAGTTCTTAACTAAACCCTCTTCTCTTTCTTCTAAATATTCTTCTCTATTTTTATTTAATTTGTTTATTACTTTCTCTTTCATATTTTGCATATTAAGTTTAACCTTTTCTTTATCAACTTTTCCTTCTAATATATCTATGGGCTTATGTTTAGTCGTTGAGTGTATTGATTTATTGTACCACTCTACACATTTATATATTCTTTCCTTGGTTGTAAGTTTTGATTTTTCTGTTGTCAGAACTCGCATTTTTTCACTGATAGTATTGTGGAATCTTTCGATATCCGAATTTCCTGTATGGCTATTTGCTTTAGTAAAGTGCACGTCAACTTTTTCTTGTCTTAAAAAATCTTTAACATTAATATTCTTGAATTCATTGTCTAAAACTACTTTCTTTGGTTTTCCTTTTATGGAGAAGTACAGCCGTATCTTTTCTTTAATTGTAATACTGTTTCTGTCTTCTAAGGGAAATATTATGGCATGCTTTGAAAACTTATCAATAAAAGTGATAAAATAATGTTTAGCGTTAGTGTAAATATCTAAGTGTATAATTTCATTTGAGTTAGATGGGGTTTCTGTTAATTCAAACTTAGGTTTTATCGGCTTCCTATCATATTTTGCCTGGTTACAAATATCGCAATTGTTAATGTATTTCTGAACTAATTCTTTCAAGTTTTTGTAGTATATATATTTCTTTAAACCATCATAATTTTCATTGATACCTGCATGCCCCGTCTCATTCTTATGATATTTCGCTATTTGTTTTAATGTTTCGTCTTCGTCTTTCATATCTTTAGCATGATACATACACTTATAAAACTTTATTTGTTGGCAGGCGTTGAATAATTCAATAAGTTTAAGTTGAACTAGATTATATTCATGTTCACTTAACTCTGAATAAATGCCTATTCTTCCTTTCTTTATGAATCTTCTAAATATATCTGAAAGTCTTTCCTCTTCAATATCCTGGGAGTTTATATATATTTTTCGTCGGTTATTTATTATTTCGATTTCTTTTACTTTATTGTTGGATAATATTATCTGTGTATAAAATCTATTAATAATTGTATCTAATATTGTAAAATGGTCATTTTGTTCCTCTAATTGAGAGTGGATTGTATTTTCCATACTCATATTGTCGACTGCAAAGTTTAAAATGGGTGCTTTCTCTCCCTCCTTATTTGTGAGCGTCTCGATCACATTAATTTCGCCTGTTTCATTATTGATTCTACTCATAAAATCTGCTGCCTTGTTATCCTTTCCTTTAATATAATCTATATTTATATTATATTCTCCTAGTTTGAGCAACCATCTCTGTAATCTTGGATTTATATCTTTCCCTTTGTGTTTTGTTTGTAACCATTTAAGTGGTTGGTGATCCGTCATAAGATCAAAAGGTCTTCCATAAATATAGGGTCTGAAATAATTCACAGACCAAACTATCCCCAATAACTCTTTCTCGGTTACTGAGTAGTTCCGTTCGTGCTCATTTAAAGTCCGACTTGCATAACATATTGGATGTCCCTCTTGAGTAAGAACGGCTCCAATAGCGAATTCACTTGCGTCAGTAATAAGTTTAAATTTCTTATTAAAATCAGGATATTTTAATACTGGAGAATCAGTTAATATAATTTTTAATTTCTCAAAAGCGTCGATGTAATTTGGGTCTTTTAAATTTATTTTGGTATTCTTTTTGAGGTATTTAGTCATAGGCTGAGCTAGCTTTGCATAATCTCTTATAAATTTCCTATAATACCCAGTTATTCCTAAAAATGACTTAATTTGTTTAACTGTTTCTGGTAGCTTGAGTTTTTGAATACTTTCTACTTTACTCATATTTGGTTTTACTCCTTCTGTAGTTAAAACATGCCCGAGGTATTCTGTTTCTTTAGAGAAAAATTTACATTTATCTCTCTGAATTTTTAAGTTATGTTTTCTCAATCTATTAAATATTTTTTCAATGCTGATAATATGTTCCTCTAATGTCGTACTGAAAATCAATATATCGTCCAGATATACTACGCATATATGGTTGATATATTCTCTTAGCACTGAATTTATCAGTCTCTGAAATGTTGCCGGAGCATTTTTGAGTCCGAATGGCATTCTTGTGAACTCATAATGACCTAATGGTGTCGAAAATGCCGTTTTCTTTCTATCTTCTTCTTTAACTAAAACCTGGTGGAAACCTTTCGCTAGGTCCAAGATTGTGAAGTATTGCGATCTACCTAATTTCTCTAATATATTATCAATATTAGGAATAGGAAATTTATCGTCAATTGTAACTTCGTTCAATCTCCTGTAATCTATTACAACTCTCCACTTCTTTATTCCAGAATTATCTATCTTTTTGGGTACAATCCAAAGTGGACTATTGTACGGTGAATTGCTTTCTTTTATTATGCCTTGAGCGAGCATCTCTTTTATCTGTTTGCTAATTTCCTTCTCATGTATTTGAGGATATCTATATAGTTTAGAGTATATCGACTTATCTGTCGTAGTTACTATTTCATGTTTTATTTCATGTGTACTACTTAACTGTTGTCCTTCATGAAAGAACAAATCTTTATTTTTTCTCAAGAGTCTTTCTAACAAATCTTTTTCTTCTATATTTAAATTTTCGTTAAGAAGACACTGTGGGACACCTTGATCCTCTTCAATGTCCTCCAACGTATGTATCTCTTCATATTTGTATGGACATGCATTTATGAATTTTATTCTATTCCCATGTATTTCGAGATATTCATCTTCTAAATTAATTTTGGCTTGTAAGGGTTTAAGTATATTTTGTCCTATTAACCCGTCAAAATCTTTGTCACTAAATGTTGTTAATTTCCAACACATATGAGCTTTCTCAATAAATTCCATAGGAAGTTCTGTTATTATTTCTGTATTAATTATTGTGTTTCCGCTTAAAGTACTAAATCTAAGATTTTGTTTTAAAAATATTCGTTCGTATTGTGTCAGTTTTGTATTGTCAAGTAAACTTGTTGTAGATCCTGTATCTATTAAACATCTAATTTTTTCTTTTCCTACAGTTAATTCAACTATCGGTAAATCCGACCTGGAGGCTGTGAATGAAAATTTACTTCTCCACTTTCTTGTTGTACATGTTCACAATCCATAGGTGTAACATTATGTGGTCTATTTTGTCCTGGGTTATAATTATTATTTTTATTATTATTATACCTAAATTGACCTGAACTCCTATTTTGATTAAAAGGGTTTCTATATTGTCCCGAATTGTAACGTTGGTTGTTTCTAACTTGACTTGAATTGTTATTGTTCTGATTTTTGTTATAATTGTTATATCTATATTGACCTGAATTGTTATTTTGATTGTATGAGTTATTTCTAGGTTTAAATTGATCGTTATTATTCTGTGGTCTATCGTTATTGTTATAATTTTTATTATGCACTTGTGAACGTAACTTATCGTTTTTATAGGTAACTCCACGAATAATTCCTGACTCTTCTAACATATAGTAAGCTTCCCTTAAATTTTTAGCTTCTCTACTAATAATAATGCTTGCACAATTTGGATCTAAGCCATTTATAAAAGTTCTAAGTATCATTTGTTCATTTGCTTCTGCCGAAAATTCTACTGGTTTTAAAGAATCAAATTCAAATTTGGTGTTTAATTTATCTAACACATTTTTTAGTTTTTCGAAATAATCACTTACATTATTATTATTTTTGATGTTGATCGCTTGGTGGTAAAGGTTGTGGTACGTCTCTCTTACGCCAAAGTTCCTGATGAGTTCCTCTTTTATGTTCTTCCAGCTGGGGTCTGATCCTAGTGTCCTGATCGCTTGGAGAGCCGGTCCTTGTATCTTGTTAATTATATTTCTATGTAGTATATAATTTTCCAATTGCGTTCCATCGAAGTAAGGCAGAAATAGTTCCACCTCTCGTATGAATGATGACAGCGCATATTCTGCTGATCCCCAATATTCTTTTATACGTGATGATTCCTTCATGAGATCATTCAAGGTAATTGCCACCTGAGGAGACGCCGGTGTAGTATTTGTTCCTTGGTTTGCCATTTTCACTTATCACTTTTTTTTTCACTATTCAACTTTGTAATTAAATTGGATTTATTTATTTATTTTTTTTTTTTTTTAATTCACGTTCACGTGGATTAATCGATGATCGGATTTAATATTAATATATATTTTTTTTCCGGTGACCCAATACACTTGTGTCTACGAAACGTTGATTTTAAAATCGTTTCTTTGTTGCTATGTTTGGTAAGTCACTAAATCACTTGTTTTTTTCTTTTCACTGAATTTAACTTGTAAAGGTATCTCAATCTTTAGATTTGAGATCCTACCGACTGCGCCAATTAAGTAGATTCGTTTATTCCGTTACTAAAAAAAAACTTTATTATAAAAATCACTTAAAATTACAAAGTTACAATAGTTTTAATATTACGAAGCGGAGTGACTTATGTTGAGTGGTGGTTCTTGGATGACTGATGAAATATTCATTTGAATATTTAAACGTTGATGCTGGACTTCTTGGGTGGTGTTGCTAAATGCATATGTTGCATTTCCTGCTTTGGTAATTCGATTCCTCGTGACCAATCGATGGGTAGGACAAAAGATGTGGATGCTGACGAGGATATTGTTTTGGATGCAATATCTTTTGTGGGTGCCGATTTCGATGTAACCCGCATCCCCTTCCTTATGTGTGTGCATTCTGTATTCAGAAAATAAAGATAAAATATCTTGAAAGTGGGTGGGGGTCGGAGGGGCATCATCATCATAAGCTGGCTTACGAGAAAAGTTTTCCGTTTTGTTTTCCTTTTCTTTTCTACCTTTTATCTTGGTTCAGAGAATACCAATCAGGACATCATTGTGTGTTGCTATGGTTGCTTGTGCTTCTGGTAAAATAAAAGTTTTGGGCTCCTTTTTTTCAGTTCAAGATGGAGAATTATGAGGTTTTCTGTCTCACTCTCGTGCACTCTTTAATAAAGGGATAAGACAGAGTTAAAGTTGGATGCAATTCCATGAATGGGATAACATTCGGAGCAATAAAAAAAAGGAACATCATTCGCAGAAGGAAACAAATAATATTTTCTGTTCATTTTTTAAAAGCAAAGAAAAAAAAAATTGCTGAAAGGAATAAGAAAGTGGAAGGATGCACTCTTTGTTGCTATCACCGGAATGACGTATAAATGACGACCCTGGGGGTACAAACTTGGTTCCAGTACGAGTGCGGCAACTTTTAAGTGTTCGCGTAGCACCATAAGTTCAAGTAGGGTTTATTTTTCTTTTCATAAGAATGTTAAACGACCAAAGTCATTTACTTTTTGGTGGAAATCCTTTATTCATAATGCTTGAGCTGCATTCTGCTTCAGCGTTCATTTATTTACAATGGCATTTTAGTGTAGGGGATGTGATACGAGTCTAGTATGCATCTAGCTTCGCACCTCCTGTAGCTGGGGGTGTCAAATATGCACTGGTGCAAGTTCAACGGTCCAGATTGTATAAATAGTTCTGATTACGAGTGTTAAAAAGTTAAAAAAGGAAGAACTATAATTTGTTATATGCGATTTATAAATTTGCTCATGTGATTTTAAGGGGAAAGCAACTCCTAGAACAGCTCATATTAAATAAAGATTAGAAAAGATTACCAGCTGTTTGCGAAGTCTGCTCTTCATAAAAAACAGTAAATTGGTGCAGGAATGAACAAACCCACCTACCACTACACTGCGTATTGCCTCTTGGGTAGACACGCCAAGATGCACGAACTCACAGACACTGACATTTGCAAAAACATACTACAATGATATACACAGAGCCCAAAAAGTCTCCGTACAGCGGCACATGCCCGAAATAAATGCTTTAATGAGATCCAAATACAATGATTAAATAAAAAAAGAAACATTTCTATGAAAGATGATCTTTTCTTCTTTATTTCTACCAAATTTTATTCACTTTCACATTATAACTTGGAGTTTATGAACGCAAACGTCCTGTACGGCCGTTTCTGAAGAACAAAAAAGTCTCCGTACAGCTACCGTTCCAAGGATCTTACGGTGTTTTCTGTATTATAAGTCATGCTGAAAGTTGCTTTTCGGAAACGATCGATTGTGTTTCTCCTATTTTAGGTTAAAAAAGTGAGTTTTTTTTTAATATGGAGGAAAAAAATAACCAAATTTCTATCGCAACTAAAAAATATGGTTTATCCAAAGAAAAAAGGTAAATCTCTAGCTAAAATTTTAAATATTGTTAACAAAATGGATTCTTCGGTGCAATATGTCATCCATTTATTACAAAAAAAAAAAAAACAAAACTATAACAAATAAACCAAGATCCTGGACGACTTAGAAAAATTTACCATCGCTTTAGAAGAGAACTATGAGGGTAGTGAACAAGGTTTTGAAAACAAGTGCCTGTGCAATAGCTGCAAATCTTCAAACAAGTGATGAACTTAATATTTGTGAATATATAATAAGAATTGTTTAAGAAATAGGTTGAAACGAAATGGTTTGAATGGTCGGGTCAGCAGCAGCAAACCAATAATCAAGAAATAGAACTAGTCAGCCAAATTGCAGTACGATATTAAGACTATTAACAGGGATAATTAATTTTGAGACACGGTTATATACAGCTATGACAGTTAATTTAACATTTTTGGATCGGATGGTCATCGTATGGTGTGGAAAAAGCCCAACACTGAAATGGATATCAAGCATTTAGCGCCCACAGTAAATTACGGATGTGGATACGATATGGTCTGGGGTTGCATGGCGTCCTCCGGCGTGGGAAATCTCGTTTTCGTCGATTGCTGAGTGGATAAATGTGCAATTCTAAATATACTCAGAGAAAATCTACATTTAAGCACAGCTTAATCAAGGTCTGGCAACAGTTTTCTGTTTCCAACCAGACAATGGCCCCAAACACACCTTAGTTTTGGTAAGAGATTGGTTATTTGACAATGTTCAAAGGAAGCTGAAGCACCCAGCGCAGTCATCTGATTTGAACCCCATCGAGCACTTGTGGAATTACTTAAAATAAAAGTTGCCAGCATTCTATAAGCAATACACATTAGCCAAAACAATTTTAATGTATGAATGGACAAAAAATGGCTAAGACATCACATCCAAATTGGTTAATTCCATGTGAAACCAATTAAAAGACGCCATCCATAATAGCAGCCGACCAACTACGTATTAATTTGTTATTTTTTTTCATATTTATTTATATTTTTAAGAAAATTAACCACTGTACGGAGACTTTTTTGGCTTTATTCAAGCACTGAATTTAATTAATTGTATTTCTTGTATGTTTTTTTTATTAAAATATTGTTTCTTTCTTAACTAACTATTTCGTCAGATGTATTTCTTCAAATTAGGGTGAAACTTTTATCTTAAATCACTGTGCTTTGATGTTTTTATGAGTTGAGAAGTAAGAAGTGATACCTGTACGGAGACTTTTTGGTCTCTGTGTACATACATATGTAGGTATGTAGGTATACCATCGCGTATATGCTATGCGAATGCCAGAGCACAGCACGTTATCGTAGGAACACTTTAGGGAAATACTTCTTTAGTAGTCTGGAAGAGGTAGGCCTAATGAACTTTAGACTCATTCTAAAATTTTGCAAGGTAATAAAATACTTTGAGGAAATCCATCCTGGGATGGAGTAAAAACTAAGCCACACAACTGTTGAAGCTAACCCGCAAGATTCAATTCGGACCGATTCGGATGGATTGTCGACCTCGTATTTTCCCACTCATTATCTGACAAGTGACAACATGATATTTAAGAAAAGACTGGGATTTCCAGTTTTATTTTACTTGACCGTAACGTAACATCTATAAATATTATAAAACCTAATAGCGTGAAAACCGCTTCGATGAACCTTTTTTTGAAATGCTTCTTAAGTACCCGGGATGATCACAAGCTATGTAATTTTTTGCTCAGCCTACTGGGTCTTACATAGTAGTGAAAATAGCTGTATATCGGAGAGGAATATTATCATTATACAACCCTAACTCAATAATTGCTTATCGGATTGAAAATAAAAAAAAATAGGTGAAATTAGTAGATCTATCGCTGATTCATTTGAGATATAAAACATCCTCCTGCGTTATCCTGAAGCTGAGCAATGTTCAAAACAAATATTCAAAACATCGCCCACAATTTTCCGTCAGCGGAGACCACCGCCAGCAGTCGTGCAGCAGTGGGTATCGTTGCAATAGTGTGTGTGTGAGTATATGTGCGCGCTCTAACATGATCATATGCTTTGTACTTCAATGTACTACAATCATTATCACCATTTGCGGCTCTCACACTCAACCAATCTTAACAAATGAGGTGTCAAAAGAAAGAGAATTTTCTAGAGCAGTTTTTGCATTTTCAGTTTATAAATATTATTAATACATTAAAAAAAAAAACATCAAAAACAAATATTCTACCCAAAGTGAACTTCTGTTGTTGTAAGAGTTAATTTTGGTTCATATATGTGTGCACATATGTATTTGCTATGTGGAAGTCATCTGGGATGTTTGGTTAACAGTGTTATTTTGCCGAGACTTTAGGCAAACGTTATCAGTAGTGCCACAAGGCACATCCGAACGCACAATATTTCTCTGATTTGTTATTTAAAATTGGTGGAGGAACGCTTCCGGAAGAAAATGGAAAAGTAAATTTATCACAAGGTTTAAGGTGATATATCACAACTAAAAAACGGTAAGAATTCTTAGCTTTGTGAGCCAGCTATTTTGTTGCCTCGGAATGATTAAGCTCCAGCAATTAACAGCGAGATATTTTCACGTGCTGATGGTCAAAGTGCAGAATGTATTTCAATCATCCGGGTTGTGGACCAAGAAGTCGAATTTTTAAACTCTCGCTTTCGCTGCCATCACATAAATTGAAACTAAAAGTGGGTGTACCTACTATTCTTCTAAGAAACTTGAGCCCGCCTAAATAATGTAATGGCACCCGACCTAGAGTTACAATTTTGCAATGACATCTGGTAGAGGCGGAAGTGTTGACGGGCTACGGTGCGGTGCGGTTTTTGAGAATTATGAAATCTGCAGTTAGGGGCTGAAAGTTACACATTGAAACGTTTTTGATAAAACGCAGTTAATCAACAAAATTTACTAAATTTTGTGGACAAATACGCTCCCATTGAAATTGCATATTTGTATGCATAAGAAAGCCCTTAGAATGCGAAGCAAGGCGAGCATGGGTTCCACTAGTGAATAATAAAATCAAAACGCGGTCATAAATGACGATTTTTACAAAGTCAACCGGTTTGGACCAAATTTGGTATAAAGGGATCTTTCTGGGGTCGCTGGTCACGAACCTGAAGTCAGATTTGCAAAATCCGAGATCGCGGATCCGATATATCCGATATATTTTTTTATATTTTTGGTCTAGGTTAGGTTAGGTTGAAAGGGATTATGAGGCTGAGCCATCATAAAAACACTAGGCACCTAATGGGCCCATCGCGATCCCCTGGGACCATCGCATGATGGCACCTAAACCGAAACACTTCCATCGAAACATTTAATTTCACTGCAAAATTTTAGAATTTTATTGTGGCCTGCTTGGCCAGCCTCCTCCAGTGTATCAAAGAAGTAATGCCCTAAAAATCTCTTACGAAAACGGGCAATAGCCTGACAATCGCAAAGGATATGTTCAACATCCTCCGATGTTCCTATGTCATTACAGTATCTGCATTCGTCCGTGTTTGAAAGACCCATTCTTTTAGCATGTTTCCTCAAGAGACAGTGCCCGGAGAGAATTCCTATTAAAGTTCTTAACTTTGCCCTATTCATTCCAAGGATTACCCTGGTTCCTTTACGGTTCATAACCGGCCAAAGAGCCTTGGATACCCTGTGTCCCTCTATTTCTGACCATCTGTGGTCCGCCAAACTTATGATCTTGTTGTTAAGTTTTGCCCTAATGCTGCATGATGGCCGTGCCATGCTCACAACCGACTCGGTTACAGGCAGTGCCCCCCTTTCCTTGCTAGCTCATCTGCGAGTTCATTTCCCTCTACGCCAGAGTGTCCAGGCACCCAGCAAAGTTTGACCCTATTGTGTCTGCTTAATGTTTTGAGCACAGAGCGACATCCTTCTACGATTGCCGATTTGACGATACACGATTCTAGTGCTCTGAGCGCGGCCTGATTGTCGATGTAGATGATGATAACCTTATCCGTTATAAGATTCGTCACCAACAGCTCCGCCGCTCTCTTCACAGCTAGGACCTCAGCCTGAAATACACTACAGTTATCCGGAAGTTTGAGACACGTATTTAACTCCGGTTCTCTTGAGAAGATACCAGAGCCCGTGCCGTTGTCGGTTTTCGACCCATCCGTATAAACCGCAATGTGTGTCTGCCGTGTAGGCGATGTGTTCCCCCAAACTTCTCTCTCCGGGTACAACGTTTCATACGGTGTAGCGAAGTCCAGAACTGGGAGAATGTCATCCGTTTTATCGAGGTTTCCAATTTTAAGTTCATTCAGAATAGCGCTATGACCATAGCTTCTATTTTTGAAGTAGCCTAAGTTAGTGAGTCTAATCGCGCTCCTACTTGCCAGGAGCATTGTATGCAAATCGAGTGGCATGAGATACAGAAAAGTATCCAGTGCCGCCGTGGGTGTTGTGCGCAAGGCTCCCGTAATGGCAACACAGGCTGTTCTCTGAACCACTGCTAATTTTCCTAAAATGTTTCGTTTGAGAGCTGCTTTCCACCAGACAAGTGCCCCATACGTGAGTATGGGTCTGACGATCATTACATAAAGCCAGTGCATCATTGTCGGCTTGAGCCCCCAGGTTCTTCCTGCTTTTCTTTTACAGATAAAGAGCGCGTTGTACGCCTTTCTGATTCTGTCCTTTGAATTTAAATTCCAGTTAAGCTTTCTATCTAGAATAATACCAAGATACTTTGCGTGATCTGATAAACAGAGTTCAGCACCGTCTAGCTTGGGGAGCTTGAACGTTGGTATCTTGTATTTTCGGGTAAAAAGAACCAGTTCCGTTTTGGTGGGGTTGACGTTAAGTCCGCACCCCTTTGCCCATTTACTGATGGTCGCCAATGCGGCTTCCATGATTTCACTCAGTATATTAACGAATTTGCCTTGAACTATAATAACCACATAACCACATATTTGGTCTAAATCGATTGACTTTGTAAAAACCGTCATTTATGGCCGCCATCTTAAATCTTAAATCCGCAATATTGAATTTCCTTACTTTATCGGTCCTATCTTTTAGAAAAATCGATTATGCCACCAGAAACGAAGTATTAGCCTCCTATCGTAGGTGGCTTATGTTAACATTTACGATTGTTTGGAAAAAAAAATTTAAATTTCACATTTTTTCTGCTTTCAGCTGCCATATTTCAAAAATGGTGGCAGATAGAACAATTCTGTCTCCGGATTCGGAAAGGGCAGACAAAATCACGATAGAAAATAATTCTTGATTGACTCACTAAAAAGCAAACGATTGAAAACATTAAAAAAAATTATGCCATTTGGCATGAAACGGGTTAAATTTGTATACTTTAAAATGCTTCCTCACGGTGTCCTAGCTACAGAGTAGTCAGTGTAATATTTAATGTTATGTTTACGTTAGCCGGTATTTTTGCTAGCGCGAGTCTACTGTATTTTCTCAGTTTACACGTGTAATAAATTATCAAAGTGTCCAAGCTTTTTTTCCTCTTGATTTTGAATTAAAAGAAAATCAATTTCAAGCTATTTGTAAAACTTGAAAAGATTATGTTACACTTACACTTTTGTTGAACTTTAACCATTTCAGTGATCGATCTTATTAATATGTATTTAAAATCGACTCCAGTACGTGCCCCACTTTTTTTTTGTTCAGTTAACTGTATAGGTTCATCCATCACAACTAAAGTGCCATTAAAATCATTTGAAATAAATAAAACCGTTCGACTTTAAACCATTTATCACTTTCAATTGGCCAAACTGTCACAATCCGCCCTAATTCGAATGCAAAACAATACCAAGTAGAGCCCATCAGTTGTTCGCTCCATATAAAACGCATTTTCACGCATGACCACTGCCGTCGCGTCGCCGTCGTGAGGACTAACACACTTCGACTTCAACGAAGATTAAAAGATACAAATTTGTTTTCCATAAGCACCCCAACCAAACCACTGCGCGCAATAACAATACTCTCGTACATCAACCCACAATCCCATTGCTTTGTTCCTCGAATTCCGAATTCGACACTGAAAGCGCATCAAATTTCATCAGAACCCCCTCCCACCAGGAACACGGGGGGAAGCGTTACCGCCGTCGTCGTGGTTTCAACTCTCTGCCACTATTAAGCCACCGAAGACATCATAAAAATCGTACGCGATGCAGTTCGTATGCGCGGTACGTCGTACGTGCTACACAGAAAAGTTGCCATACAAACTTCTATACTTCTTGTTGTTCTTCCTGTTCGTCTCGTCCCGTTGCGTTGCGTCGCGTCGCCTCGGTCGTCTTGTTTTCGTTTTGTTTTGTTATTTTACGAGTGTTTACTCGTTCGCGTCGCCAAGTAATAAAATCCAACAAACCAGCGGACTAAAGTGTTTATGAGTTCAAATGAATTGCTGCCATAAACGTTTGAGCTGGGATCGTACATTGGTCGTGAACCCTTTCAAGAGGCCTCTTAAATATTTGCGCCGAGCTTGTATGAGAGGAGGATGCTGTGTGTTTTGATTGTCCCAAGATCAAATTCAGCTGCGCGTTTGGTTTAATGAAAACATCAACAACGCCTGACATCTAGTTAAGCACTCATCCTATTGGAATTTTCCTAGCGTGACATCCTCCTTCTTATTCCGATTTAGCTGAATCATTGTTATTATCCCAGCTACTGTTTGAGAAAAAAAAAACACAAGAGTCACATTCCCAACAATGACTCATGGGAAAGGAAGAAAGACAAAAACACACGAGTTAGAGTCAGCTTCACCGTCACACCATCACCAGACGGCCAGCAGCGGCGAGAATATGGATCAATAAACTCCTAGAAACCAGTTTCTGGAAACCAATTTTTCTTAGTGGGGCTTAGAAGTCAAGACAAGGTGATGCGGGATTAAGAAAACTGCGTCTTCGTATATCACGGTTATTGGGGCAGCTACAGTGGCCGAAATAATTTTAAAGGCAGTTCAAATTGTTTTAAAGGTTTTAATGGTTAACTACTGCGGTTGATTATTTCACAGATCGTTTATTACCAGTAAACGGATTTTGTCGACTTTGCCTTTTTTTTGCCTTTTTGTATACAGTGCCGATTTTGGGATTTTTTTTTTAAATAATGTTCTGCACCACTTAAGACTTTGTCTTTTAAAGTTATAAGACCCAGTGATGGAGCAAAGGAAAAGGGTATGAGGAAATTTAGAGATTAGAAGTGATGGGAAAAAGAGTAAGGTAACGATGCGCGTTTACTTTGAACCTCTGCAAATCATAGCTTTCAGGAAACAATGAGGACGGCAAGTTATTCCACATTCCACATTCGTGTGGATTGGTTAAAGAATGATCTCCTATATTTTAACAGGCATTCGTAGGTACACGCAATGACGGAATGAAACAGAACTTCAATTAACCACAAAGTGAACGAAAATTTGACGAAACTGTACATAGCTCATGTATTCAAGAGTTCTGGCTTCTTTTTACCACAATTTTTTTCAAGTTAAGGACTTTGCATGCGCATTTGTTGCTGAAAGTAGTTCTAAGTCACCCTTATGTACAGCTACTTGCATTGGGAGTGCAACTCACCCGCATCTGTATTTACTTTCCAATGACAAGGAAAATTAAGGGCTCACCACGTGCTATAGTAACACTCACTATGGGCAAAAATAAAATGTTGTGTTCACATAAAAAGGATTTGTTGCATATTTGTAGGTGCCCCGCCAAATAAAATTATGAGTTAACAATGATCGATCTCTTTAGAAGTGAACTTGCATTATTATTGAAACAAAGACCTTTTTCATAACCTAGGCCACTCATTTTGAAGTAAACCAAGCCTATAATTATTTAATACCATCTCAATACCCAAAATCTTAGGCGCATTAGGCGCACCTTTAACCCCCTAATAGGTTTTTAATAAAACGGTTCAGTCCGACTGGCATCGAGAACCTCTAATCGAACTTGATTAGTTTTTCAATGGCAATCAACTCATGTAGACCGTTGTGTGACCCTCATTATACCCCTACAATACCCTTGAAGTGTGAACAGTTATTTTCATAAAAACACACGCATTGTCTGTCCATCACAATTGAATGTCATCAATCATCTGGCCAAAGAAGAAGCCACACACGGGGTCATGCACAGAAGTAGGATAGATAAACTCGTCTCTCAATAGGAACAATGGTCGATGAACAAAAGCACTTAAGTCACACGTGAAATCGCTCGACCACATCAAATAAACATCATCCAGAGGACTGGCACAGGCACTGCACTCCAAGAAGAGACCTCAACTCATCCGTAGATAATGGAGATAATCATCTGCTGTTGCGCCCAGAAATTAATAAAATTAATACCTTTTCCGGGAACAACACTCTCCAGTCCCACCCGACAACGACGATGACATGATGTCACCAGCTGCTTCGAAAAAAAAAAAAAAAATTCAGAGCATCCAGTGCCAGTCACATTTCTTTGATCTTTTATTAGGCGAGCAGTGTTCCTCAAGTCATCCCATTAAAAGTCATTAAGGTGCGATGATGAAACGGTGCGGAATTTCTGTCGGTTATTAAGTATGAGCTCTTGGGATGATATTTTTATTTTAAGACCCCGCTGCGAGTGTAAATGACCCAATTACTTGTGACTATGGATCATTTCCTAATATTTGGCAGGCGGTTTTATTGGGGCAATGGCAGCGGCAGACTCGCAGTGGAGTGGCATCGATAAATGAGGAGGAAATTGGACGGAACGTTCGATGGACGTTTTAAGGTCAATGGATGTAGTAGTTTGGAATTTATGATAAATATTTTTGTTTACATCTTGGTGATTTATTAATTTGTTGTTGACGAACGAGAGGACTGCTAGACGTGGGTGGGAATCAGTAGACCAATGCAGTGCGCCATGCATTTTATCGATGTTACTTGGAAAATTATTGTTTTTGTAGTTGCGCCCTCACTGTTTGGTAACTCGAACTAAAGTTAGACTTTGAATGTTTAACATAAATTTGACTAAAAAACTCATTCGAAAAGATGGAACGTTTGGCGAAGCTCTAGGAGATGTCAAAGTGTCAAACTGTTTGTCAGGTTTCATCCAAGCAGTGTCAAAGGGAAGAACATTCATATTGTTTGGCATCGTTTGCAGTCGAAATTAATCAAATATTTGGTTACAAGTAGAGCACGTGTATGTGTCCTAGGTAAACCTTACCTGGAGACAGATGATTTAGCTGCCAGTTCGCCCAAAGATTTAGCTGGGGCCGAATTACCGCATCCGTTAACGAGTGAGTCTAATGATCGAGTAAATACATCGAGTAAGCGGAAATGCCACATCGTCACCTTTCGAAAACGAGTAGCTAGCTAACGGATGCGGTAATTCGGCCCCTGAATTTATTAATAAGCAAAATTCAACACGAGGTCCTCTCAATAGGCCCAATGTGGCCACAATGTGAGTACTAACTCCCACCTCTTATATCAATCTAATCTAATCTGAAGGAAATAGCAGCCATATGGCTCTGGCCAATGTCAGATATTCACAGAGAAAGTGAAGCTTCGCATTGAAGCGTAAGTGCCGATTGGCCAGTTACCCATGCTTTAGGATTCTGGCAATCTGAGCTCGTGATCTGTAGAGAAGGTCGTATCATCTATTTTTGTATTATACGAGGCAAGTCTTCCTTGAAATGGCATAGTTGTAAGCTTTTTTCTTTTCCAAAGTACTGAAAGTACTGCCCTTTGCAAGTCCTAGTAGAGGGTCCACTTCTTCCACAACGGAGATGTCAAAGGCAGACCAGGGTCTACCTAACTCGTCAGCTCTTTCAATCCCCTCTATGTTGTTAAACCTAGCTAGGAACCCAAAGAAGAGTGATATTAGACCGGCTGCTTGTCCGGTATAGTATCTCGTTACACTGTTCTGCCAATTAATAAGGGTTGTAGGGCTGAGACTAAGTTTCTTACATGCCTGGAAGACACTTGCGGGTAGAATAGTATCTGGTGGTTAACACAAGATCTCTCGATATAGTATCAGCGACCGAGTCAGAGTTATATTTTTAAAGAATAATCAAAGTAGGTCCCGATTGCTGGCATTAATCTAACTGATTTATTTAGATAATTTCTAGTCAAATATATTGAGGCTCTAGAGAAAATAAAAGAAAGCAATAAAATAGAATTTAGATGCGTCGACGAAACTGTCGTGAGTATTGAAGCCAGAAGCATCAACTGAATGTACTCTGCAATCATCAGACCCATCATCACCTATGGATCCACCGTCTGGTGGGTTGCTACATATGTAAAAAGCTACATTAAGAAGCTCGCCAATGTGCAAAGACTAAAACAAACCATGCGGCAATACTCGGAGAAATACAGCAACTGAAATTCTAACCAAGACAACATTACTCACAATGATTTCAGCTTGAATGTACCAATCCTAGGAAAGATTGGCTTTCAAACATGGTGATCGGAGACCAGGAAATAGCATGGCTCAAAAATTGGAGCAGTATTCTATTTACTTAGATACACTAAATTAACGGAATTTTTCAGACTACCGGATACATGCAGTATCTTCTAGGCGGAACTACTATCGATTGAAAAGGCTGCAATATTCATCAAAGGAAGAGGCCTCTATCCATCGGAGATAGCCAATCTAGTGCATAGTCAGCCAGCTCAATAGGATCAAACACAATAAAATCAAAGGCAGTCCAAAAATGTAGCAATGCACTAAATGCCATAAGGCAGCACAAGGTTAGACTGTGCTGCGTACCCGGACATAACAATATCGAAGGGAACGAGATAGCAGTCGAACTAGCTAGAGCTGGATCGGCCATGAGCAACATACAACCTTCATAGTGCCACCGATTAAAATATTGTTCAACACAATCGACCATATAACTGAAAAAGAGAACAATGCTCTGTCGCTCACACGAACCGACTGCGTCACATCTCGTTCTTTATGGGCAAAACTTGATCTTAATGGGACAAAGACGATATCACATCTGGATAAACCCTCCATATGCTTAATGATCAGAATAATCTCCGGACACTGTGCCATGCAGGTCATGTGACAAGCAAATGGCTACCTGAGTCCAACGATATCTGTAGAAGCTGCGGAGATGAGGAAGAAAGCGAATCGATCCAACATCTACTCTGCTACTGCCCCGCCGCGCCGAGAGCAGCGCCCAATAAAGTGGTGGGTTCCATCAGAAATCTCGGTGTTGTTGGACTTTCTTAACAGCTGTGCCGATTTCATGCCAGCAGGCTGGGAATCCTCGCCTATGACTTCTGTCACAGCTGCACCCCTCTATCACCGATTCTTAAAATGGTTTCCAAGAGTACCTTAAGAATCGGCTCATGTGGCAACACAATGGACCTTCTTTGGTCTAAGTGAATCCTACCAAGTACGGGGATAGCCACCTTACCTAACCTAACTTAACTCCCCATATGTGTTGGTGGCTAGCTTTCCTAATCTATCCTCTAATAGTCTGCGTTCTGGACCTGAGGACGCTGCCAAAATCTACACCCATTGGCGTTTCTACCTGTACCTATAATATTGGCAACTTCTTCCAGCCGACTCTTTGGTTCTCTTTGTAAAATAATTGACCTTCTGAATTGGGTTGCACGCTCGAAGCTCTGCTTTTGATGCATAGCGAATGTTTATACACTTTTAATTATCACGTTTTAATTATAAAATAATATTAAACAATCTCATTCAACGTTATTCCTGTCGTTCCTTTGAAAAACAATCCTTCCTCCCGCACAGAAACATAAAGTCCACGGAATGGAAAATGGAAATTTCTCAGAATTTTCTCTCTCCAAAGACACCCGGAGTTTCTTTTCACTTGTTTACATAATATTCCCATAAATGAAACATAATTATGCCGCATAACACCACCATTACTCGTAGTTTAAGAGCTAAGGACTGCAACTTCGACTTTATTCAGTACACGCCTAGAGAGGGAAAATAAACCCAAGAAAAACTGGAAAAGTAAAGAAAACACGATCTGAATAAAATAATAATAAAAAAAAAAGTTTTAAATTAAAATGCATTTCAGTACGCCATCCGAAACTCGAGACTCAAATATTTGTCTTCATTACGTATACGAGGCCGAGTGGAGTACCCTTTAGGACCTTCTAATGGACGAAGGAATTATTAAAATTGCTCGCGTAACCCGTGCAACCCTTCGTCTCGAAGCAGCTACTTCCCTCATGTTTTTTTTCTTAAATCAAATTTATCTATCTGCAGTCGTATGCACAACAGCTACAGCACCATCATATCGGGCAATTAATGTCATCCAAGTCTATCAATTAAAAAAGGTTGTTCCCAGGCCCAGGCGCTGGCGGCAGCGCGCTCGGGACTATGAGGGTTGGCAAACGAATGACATCGATTGCGGTGCGATGCGGCGTGGCGCGATTCCTCCATCTCTCTCTCTATTTCAATCTGTTTTGTTTTATTCGTCCACGACAACATGAATATCTTTAAATGTATCTACGTATCTATAAATGTATCTCAATTGAATGTCAGTTTCTGGGTTGAATAAAATTCCATTAACCGCTGCTGCTGCTGCTGCTGCTGGAAATTGTCGGTGCGTTTCACCCATTTTAATTAGGACGGACATTTTCCATTGATCCCGAACGTCAAAGAGGTTTTTCGTTTTCATTTTCATTTCCCCAGCTCTCTTTTATTCCTTCTGTGAGATGAGTCACCGCTTCCACCAGCAGCACCACCAACCACGTTCGGATTTGATTGGAGTTAATGATTGCTAAGGAATGTTCCATGGTTGGTTGTTGC
The DNA here is from genome assembly GCA_949775065.1 of Brachyopa scutellaris. NCBI lineage: Eukaryota > Metazoa > Arthropoda > Insecta > Diptera > Syrphidae > Brachyopa > Brachyopa scutellaris. The sequence goes on along the minus strand of OX459112.1, from coordinate 144,671,305 downwards.
TGCTGCTCTGCTGCACAGTAGGGGGGTTTGTTATATAAAAGATATACATAAATGTAGGTACCACAGTTTGCAAATAAGCATCATACGAGTAAATAAACAAACAGAGCTTCTGTATTCCAATGCGTTTATGGGGCGGTAAAAAAAAAAAAAAAACTAATCATACTTGAGAGCGTAATTATTTCGAGGTTCACATTGAATCGTATGGCCTAGATTGCGCCACCCAGTTTTCCGGTCATTTAATTATGCAGCACTTAAAGTTGTTAATGTGCTTGCGATGAAAAAAGGACCTGCTTCTTGAAGGGTGGAAAAAGAAGGAAGAACCTTTGACACGTCCAACAGTAGCCGTGTTTTATTATCCCCGTGATCTGATCCGGATCAGATCAACAAATAAGTTTGTGTGCATTACAACAACAATCCGAGATCTTGCTTCTTGTCAAGATCAATTTTCGTGATCCAAAAATTAGTTCGACTATTTCTCACTATAGTACACTTTCGTTTGTGAATGTTGCTGTATTATCGACAATTGCCAAGGGTAAATGTTGCCAGATTAGAATATAAAAATATTATTGGCAATCCAAATATCATTAATGTTATTTTGTTCGAATAAATTAGTTTTTCTGCTCATAATGATATTTAAGCGATGTGAAACTGAAATTATAGCTGCAAAGTATTATTCTCATTCGGTATCTGCTAATCAAAATTAACAATTTCCTCCTAAAAAATAAAACAAGCGCATTCAATTTTCATTTAAAAGAAAATATTCATTCGCATGGCAACTTCGCACTAAATGTCAAAATGAACTTAGCTTGTACAATCACCACAACACAGAACTTTGATCTAGTTTGTTTTATTATTCTGATCTGATCCGGATCAGATCACGGGGATAGTAAAACACGGCTAGTATACACGTTCGTTTAGTCATTTAGTCATAAAAATAAATGTCAGCCATCAGACAAGATTGAAAATTTAGGACTGTTCGGTCGGAATTAAGAACTTCTAAGCACCAGCTCTTGGAAATTACCTTAATGGTGACGTCAAATCAGACTACATTGTCCCATACTTGGACTTCGAAAAACCCTTCTCCTGGACTTTTCCAAGCAGAGAGATATGGGAGAAAAACGAGGTACCTCTAGGTGGTAAGTCTATCTACCCGGATGGGTCAAAGATGGACATAGGTATTGCTTTTCGGAGGAGCTAGGAATAAATAGCTCCATATACGACTCCCAGACCACAGCAGCGTTTTCCAGGCTGAGGTTCTAGCAGTTAAAAAGGCAGCGAGACGATATCACTATTTACATTGATAGCCAGGCGGCCATAAAAGCAATAGCTGCTACACAAATAACATCGAAGCTTGTGAAGTGTTGCCGCGAAGAGCTGAAGGTTCTCGGCACGCAGCACAATGTAAAACTCTGCTGGGTCCCTGGGCACAGGGGGATACCAGGTAACGAAGCTGCGGATGAATTGGCTAAAAAGGGCTCAGCCCTAGATAGAGAACAGGCAGATGGGACGGTCAAACCTCCACTCTGCAACCTTCGCGCCAAAATTGAACAAACATCAGAAACTATAGAAAACAACAGGTGGAAATCACTAACCACCTGTGAGGTATCAAGAACATTGTGGCCAAAATACGACAAAGCAAGAACAAAAAAAACTCCTACAAGAAGACAGGAAGTCTGTGTCTTTGCTTATAGGAGTGATTACTGGACACAACGCTCTTGGATACCACATGAAGAAATTAAGACTGAATGATGATGACATCTGCAGAGGATGCGGTGATGAACAGGCACATGAGGACACAACCCATTTCCTCTGTCAATTGAGAAACAGAACCCTGGGCAAATTCTTCTTCCAAGATATCGATGAGCTATCAGATGGATTACCATCTAACCTGCTGAAATTCGCTAGGGCCTCGGGATGGCTGTAATCAAGACGATCATACCACGGGTGGGAGCATATTATGGGTATCACAATGGGTCCACAAGGACCTAAGTGTGATGGGAATGTAACCATTCTCATCAGCCCACTAACCTAACCTAACCTAAGCACCAGCTCTACCAATTTACTATTTTTTTTTTTTGTCTACAGCGATAGTTTTTGTAGATTGTGCTTGGGTGCCTCAGGGCTCTAAACTTTCACCCAATTTCATTTTTATTTGTTCACATTAATAAGAATTGTCTGCTTTAAACGCCACAAAATTAGTCTTTGCCGACAAAGCAAAGTACCTGGGTCACATCCTGGATAAAAAAAAAAATTGGGTAGAAACTCAATATTAAGGAAAGAGTAAAGAGAGCTGCCATAGCCCTCTACTTTTGTCAAAAAGCCATTAGGGGCTTCAATAGGAGCTTCAACCCCGTATAATCCATTGGTCCTGTGTGTCTGTTAGCAGACCGATTCTGATGTATGGCGTAATTGCCTTGTGGACCGCCCTAGATACATCGCCACAGCCTGGGGAAAGTACAAAGATTAGCTTGTATGTGTATTAGTGGAGCACTAAGAACAACATGCTCCGCAGCACCAGGCAGCCAGCATTCAAAGCGGTCTCACAGTGGTCAAGTAAGTACACCGGGCACTCCATAATAGTGGATCACTTAACACTTCCTGGAATACTGTGCCGAAGTCCAATTTCAATAAAAACGTTAAAGTCACTACTCCCGATAGATGCTTTCGGGATGACTTAGGAGCTAAAACAGATAAGTCTGTACACTTCTAGAGAATTGTAAAGCCGGTGAACTCGCGAAGCTAGGAAAAACAATACCTAATCTACTAGAAAAGAAGAATATAGGTATGTCCCTTGCTACTTACAAGCTATTACTCAAAATTAACAAAGTCAATAGATGGGAAGGTGGATCTACTTGCCTTGCCACCAGACAGATCTAAGCCACTCTAACTACCTTCTGTCTCTAAACATACTACATATGTAAGAACAATTATTGGTGTCATCAAAGGACACTGCCTTATAGGCAAGCATGCAACTAGGCTTGGCGTTCTTTCAAATGACTTCTGTAGAAGTTGCAGAGATGATGAAGAAGAAGAGAGTCCAACATATCTCCTAGTAGAATACTATACCTAGGAAAATACCTATTCAACTAGCTCTGACTGACGCATAAAGATGCTGGAAGCCTATTTTGCCTTATTAGAAGATCCAAATGGTTCTCATAAGTAACGGGGATACAAATAACCAGCCACTGCTACCTAGCCTTACCTAACCTTATAAGAATTTTTGACTTTGCCACTGAGAGCACAAACATACATATGATCTACAAACATTAGATTGCGCCTTTTTCTCTCTTCTTCTCTTTTGTCTAATTGGCAATAGGCTGCTTTTCTCATAAAGGCTGTTTCTGATTTTGTTCTATAGGCATGATCAACTGGTTTCACTTAACTCTAATTATAATAAACAGCAGCTAAACGGAAGGAAAAGTCAGTTAGTAGTCTCTGGCAAGGGATTTGTGCATTTTGTTTAGTCTTCCTGGTATCGAAGGATGGTTTGATATTAGACGGGTTACGTGTTTAATGACCTAGGGGTGGTGAACTCCTATGGACACGTATTTAGGTCACTCCGAGCTCTTAATATATTTGAAACTAGAAACGATCTACCAGTAGGTACTCGTCTATGGATGTTCATTTGATTGGACATCGCATACCAGCAAAAAGTACACAGAAATTTGCGTTCAGGAATAATGAAGGTTTAATTCTTAGTATTCGCGGATGGGACCATGTTGCCGGCTACACAGACACAATATTTGATATTCCATCACAAAAGTACCTATATCTAGTTATTTGCGGGACATTTGTCATCAGGCTGCATTCGGCAAACCCGTTTTCAGTGTGAACCACGGTTTTTAAACGAACTTCCACCAAGCTTAATACTTGACCCTTTTTCCATAATATGGGATCCGTGGTAGCTTGCAATCTCTATTGTAGTTAGCCAAGTTCTAACTCTAATAAAATCTAAGCTAACAGACAGACAGACAGAACAGAACTAAGTGAAGCCCGCATGGATGGAAAACTCCGCGCAATCGGAGCGGAACATTCTACAAAAAAGCCCCATGGCAATAAGTCAGCCTCAGCACCTTTCTCGAATATCAAAAGGTAAAGAAACTCAACAAGATGGTAGCCCCATGAACTGTATAAGTCTCAAAAGCTACTGCGTCTAGAAATCTGTGCATCCCTTAGCTTAAAACACCAAAGTGAGCCGTTTTTGCACGGGATAATTGCCTGTGATGAAAAGATGTACACGCAATACTAAAACACACCCCAAGCCCACCATTCAAACAGAAATGTTTATGGTGACAGTCTGATGGAAATGGAACTGGCCAATCCATTTTTCATTTCATTAAGCACGATAAACAATTAATATGCATTGGCATAGTCAGATCCTATTGCGTGACGATGCTCAGAGCCCATACCTCTCGTAAAACAGTACAAAAACTGTTACAATTGGGATTCAAAACTCTTCCCTATTCACCGAACTTTACTGCCGTCAGTCAGTCTGGAGTCATTTTAGCCGCCAGAATGTCTTCGGATAACAAGAAGAGGTCATCAAATTCTTTGAAGATTTCATTGCGCCAAAGAGTTAGAACTTCCTAAAAAAAGGAATTTATTTGACCTGGTATCACATCATAATAATAGTTTATTCAAACTGTAAACAGTTGATGCGATTCTATAAGTATTTCATGTAGGCGGCCCTTATTTCTACTCAGAACAAGATTACCAGAGTAGCGTTTTGCTTTATAAGTAACGCGACTGTTTTAGTACACGGGGAAGCCGTGCAATTTGCCCATTTACCAGCTGCAGCCCTGAGATTTCAGTTTGTTTGCAATTCGCTATCATTAGCAAGAACTTGCCTCACTGACACAGTTTAGCATACACGTTTCTAATATACCGCGTTGGCTTATTGTGAATATTACAGAAACACTGTAGGCGACCTTGTAGCTGATGCAATCCGGTATTCAGTTTTAATACCTTCGCCGGTCGTGTCATTAAAAGACTCATTCTTTACGCTATACGGACAAAATCAAAACTAGCCATCTTTCCGTTAAGTGCACTCTCGGTGAGTTCCTGTTCTGTTCCCATCACCGCCGGTGAGCAGAATTACGAGCATTCATGCCTCAATAATAAAAAAATAGAGCCCAGCAACAACAACAAACACACTCATCGTTCGTTATCATCTTTATAACTTCATAATAATTTCATGTCTACAGGAGCATTGCCCAAGGGCAACAGTACACACGCGGATAGCATTTGAAGTGCCATCATCAAGATAACTGTATCTAGATACATACTCGTACTTGTGCAGAGCTCTCTCCATCCAAAAATATATGAGCAATCATGTCCAATCTCCTTACGATGATGGTAAATTATTTTCCAATCTCGACAAAATGCCAACACACAACAGAGAAGACAAAACAAAACAAGAAATTAGAAAGAAGCGCGAGCGAGGATGATCAACCGGAAATGTCGTCATAAATCGTACAAGAGACCGATGCTCATGCTCAAGTACATAGTGCGGTTGCATGCCTCCTCTGGGTGGTGCACTCAAAAAGACTGCCATAAACAATATTTTTGAGTGGAGCAGAATGCTGCGCTACCGCTAGAACGCTCGCAGCGGCCAACTGCCACTGCCACTGCCACACGAACGGAAACAAGAAGCGCTTTGTCAACCGCAAATGAAGTGTGACAGGCACTGGAAAGTGCCGGTGCTTGCTCTAGAAATTGTCTTGAATGAATTGCAGAGCGGGTGGCATGGCGTCAGCTAAAATAGAAGATTTATTCTGGAAAGGGATGAGGCCGATGCGACGGAGTGGGCAAGTTAAATGGTTTCTTTGTTTTCCCCGGAAGAAGGACACTTGTTTGGCGTAAATTGAAGTCACTTTAAGGATTCGCCACGTTTATTATTATGACCACTTCGCTGGGCGACAAATGGACGACAAATATTATCAAAATCTATGGACCATTATCGTTTGAGTTTATTGGTTTGGTCGGATTGTTGTGTGATTGTACTCAATATTGGAATTATTGTGTCATTTCACGAAAGGATAAGATAATTTCCGAGAAACGAGGTCACCCATAAAACCGTTAAGTGTTATATTTACCGGGCGGGCATTTTCCATGATTATGTTTACAGAGACAATGTTCATTAGTTTGGCTGCGTATTTTGTCCGTCTCATTGAATTATGCTATAAAATAATTCAATTATTTTTCTAAGAAGACATCCTCACGCGGGAGTCGTGTCATACTGTCATGGTATTTTTGTTTAGTATTGTTTGACATTTCATCATGGAAAGACTTAGCCCCGCACAGCTTCTGCTAATTATTCAGCTGCATTACGAAAATCAGTGTTCTACGAGTGATGTGTTTCATTATGGTGGCTGGAAGTGGCGTAGTGGTAGTCGTTGTCGCTTGTCGTGCGGAAGGTCCACGGTTCGATGTCTTCGAAGCATTTATTTCTCACGAAATAAAAATAAGTTGATCAGTTTCAGAAGTTAATTTTGAAACCTACTGCGGAGGCATAACACTGGCAGTAGGATGTTGGATATGGCTGGAGAAATTGATCGCACAAACTATAATAAGAAACATCTGGAAAAAACTCCTGTGAATCATAAGCAAGTACAAAAATAATACACAGCTCTCTGGACACCACCCATAGAGTTAGTTGAAATTGAAACCTATCATCTGAGTTTCCTACCACTACGTCGATCTGTCTGTCTCTCGTTCTCGTCCTTCAAGTGGTCGCGCTGTGTGTAAACATTCAAAGGATATTCATATCCCCTTTAGCGTGTATAGATTATAAAAAAAAAAAAAAAAAATTATTGTACGCGACCAAATCCAGCACGTACTGAAGAAAACATACCGGCAGCAGCTGAGACCGCGAGTACGCGATGACCGTGATGAATCTATTCGGTGCCGTTCTCAACAACTTGTCGCGTTTTGCATAAGGATCTTGGTTTAAAAGCATACAAAATTCAAGATGCAAGAATTGAAGGCGGCTGACCTCCCAAAATAGTCACCGTTTCAGTCTTTGGGCTTTTGAAAAGCTTGAAGAAGATCCACTGTTTTCGACCAAAATTTTGTTCACCGAATAGGCACATTTCTGGCTTAATGGAAAATTGTCATGTTTGAACTGAAGAGTAACTCGAATAGATTCAAGAGCTACATCCAAAAAAAGCAATGGTTTATTGGCTGGTTGCATCATTGGACAATATTTCTTCAAAAATTAGGCTAACCGGAACATAGCTGTGGATGGCGCCCGTTATCGCGCTGAAATCGAAGTCCGTAATCTCGACGATATTTGGTCCCAACAAGATGACGCTAGTATGCTATTAAACCACTAAATTAGTCACCTGTTATTTCCAACATTTAGGCCGGCAATTACCGACAGCTCATAAGTTAAGAGCCTCATAAACCTATTCACAGACAATTATTATTGTCTCTGCTAATGTCTTAGATAACTTCGAAATAATTCGAAATCAGCTGCCATTTCAACTTTAAATTATCTCTGTTGATTTTTAAAGTGGATAGAAAAGAAAGAAATGTGTCATCATACGGCGAGGAAAATAACACTATAATGAATTTAGTGAACATGTTCCTTATTCCACTATTTAATTCCTAATAAATTTGCCAAAAAAAAAAATGAATCCACCAACATCAATTTCACCATCTACAGCTGTGTTGCATCATCCCCATATTTACACTGCCAAATGTCACTGACATGTTCGAAAAAGAGCGCCATTGACTCTGAATATTCGGAAGAGAACGCATTCGGAAATCCGAAAATTGAGATCGCTCAAAGTCGAAGTAGCATAGACAGCATAGACAAAAACCTATTAGTGGTCGGTGAATACCAACCAGAAATTTTAACTTATGAGCCTCTTAACTTTAAGAGCGATTTATGAGCGGTCGGTGAATGCCGACCTTAATCACCGAATCAAGAAAGCACTCTTGTTTTATGTACGTACTGATATTTCGAAATACTTGCGCGAAATTCGTACCACGTAAAAACACCTAACTTGAACCGAGTTACCAAAGGACTAAGCCACCACTGGAGTTTGTATTTTTGGACTTAAAATTTGTCACTGATATACATATAAAACATATATATTTATATTTATATTTACAACTAGCCACATACACACATAACTTGAGTAACATTGGGAAATATTGGGAACCTGTTTGCGAAGTGAGCACCGTGGTGTAGTGGTAAGTGCATTGGACTACTATGCAATGCTGCCCGGGTTCAATCCCAGCCCGGGTCCAACATCTAAAAGTTTTTTCACGGTACCAGCAACTGGGTCCTATCCTAAACCAAGTGTGCAACTTCCTTTTTGTTGTGTTTATCGGATTTAAAATGCTTTTTTAGGATTTTGTCCTTCACAATAGCTAATTTATTTGATATGAATTAGTATTAGAGAATGTGTTCTCAAGCGTCAACTATGGCAAATGTCATAATCTTAAGTTATCTCGTAACGTGCTTCTGACATGGCTCATTTTGAATTAACGAATTTCATTCCCAAATATTGTGTTTATTTTTTTTTTATGGAAACGAAATTCATGGGCAAAAATGGATCATTCCCATGATCTTTTCCTCAATGAAAACTAATTAGATAAAGTTTTATGAACGCCCTAGTTACGAGTACCAACTGCAGTCGGAACAAATGTATAAAACCCTTGAACTCTGACCAAATTATCAAACTAATAGCCGCACTAATGTGTGGTCATACAATGATGGATAGGTACACTTAAGAAAGCTGTAAAATGTTAAAACTGCAAGTCATTTAATTACCGGCCTTAAATTACTACAGTTTATGAGTCATTCCAGTATGAGGTCAGTTCGAGGTCAGGTTTGCGGTTAAAGCGAAAAAAACAAAAAAAAACGTGAACTATTGCCCATTGGAATAAGTTGACTCTGAGTAGGAGATTCCTCAAAATCACCCAATTTTATGGGACATGTGATTCATTGTGACGCCCACAAGATGATGTGTTTGTCCACACAAAGGCCTGATGAAACTAGCCACCTTAATTTACGCTTCAATCAGATTACATACCTTTCCCTGGGTTAACTGCAATTTTCCTGAATTTATCCATTTTATTTATTTATCTACCTGTCCCTAAAAAAATCGAAGCTTAAATGACACAGCAATCCTTTACCGGTTTGCTGGAAAGCTACTCTATATCTTGAAGTTTGGTGGGCGCCTGGCCCACAGGGGCATTAATTATGGATGAGTTTACCCAAACGGACTCAATTAGGCTTGAAACCCTTCCAGACAACAACCATAACCTTGATTAATAAATGGGAGCACGAATTTAGACTTTCTAACTGGATAAATGTTCCGGAGATCCGACAGGCCAAACGTTTAATCAGGCCACAGCCATCATAAGAAACTTCTTAATCTCAATAAGAAGATATTCAGAAATCTAGTACGCTTCCCCTCAGGTCATTGCCACCTACGATATAACATAAACAAGTAAAACATATCTATAGTGACCGAGTGTAAACTGTGCTTAAAAGTACTCAAGGAGACGCATTCTATGTGAATGGGAGCTTCCAGAAATGAATGATTAGCCCTCACGACATCCAAAACGCATCGGCCAAGGACATTCTAGCCATTATTGGTATGATATTCTAATTTGTTATCGTTCCTTTGATAAAATAGATCATTTAGCCAAGATCAATTCTAGGTTAAAAGGTTTTAGCCTAAGAAATGATCACACGACCGTTGGTCTCTGTATGAATACATATTGGGACTAAGCCCACCGTTTCTTTGACTACAATTATGCTCTCTGCAATATTTTCAAAGAGAGTGATTGACAACAACTCGAGTTTTTCAGCTCAGTATAAACGACCACTATTTTTAGCAAAAATACTGAGCGCATACTGAGCAACGAAGTACATTTCACCTTGGATGGCTGTGTTAATATACAGAATAGCCGCTAATGGGGCACCGAAAACCCTGAATTGATACACCAAAGAAAATGTTCGAATAGTTGCCCATTGGTATGGAGCATTTGGTACAAAATGGCTGCTCGACTTTTAGTTTATTGGACAATTTGTATGAAGTGGCAGTCATCTTTGCATCAGAAACCTGCTTCCCCTTCTTATTCAATTAAGTGACTTTGACTTCGCTTAGAACTTCTCTGCGAAATGTTCGGCGTTAAGGTCTGTTTGGTAAGCTGTTAGTTAACGTAAATTTACGTCCAACCAGGGTTGCCGTTGAAAAATTTGAAAAAGTCGCAACAAAAACAAATAATAGGTCTGTTCGTTTACTTTTTGCTCCAAAAATAGGAAGCTATTAAATGGAGTGGAGAAAAAGTAAAGGAACGCGTTTAACTACAAAGTTGCAACAAACGAAATGTCATATATATATATGTGAAATAAACGTAAACAAAGTGGTGTTGTACAATTTTGGATTTTACAGCAGAGTCCACTCTTCATGATATCCTAGATCCAATAATATATTGCGAAATGCAAATTTCAACATTCAGAACATTCAACTTTCATCTACATACATACATATGTCCCTTTTCTTTTCATTATTTAACTTTTTGCGTTAAAATAAAAAAATGCAAATAATTTAAAACAATTGAAACAGCTGAGTTTGACAGATAGTTCACTTTATACTGGCAGAAATTTGTTAAGTAAGAACTTGTAAGATTTTTTAAAAAGGGGAAATGCTTACTCTCTCGTTGCTTCTCTTTTCAACTACTTTTTTTTGTGTAAAGGAACGCGGTTGGTCTAGAATTTGTACGAATTCGTAACAAGTTTTAAGTAAAGAAACAGACCTAATGTAAACATGGTAACGACGTCAGACCTCCATATTCATTACTATTATTTAAAAAAAAAAAACAAAAAAACAAAAACAGGAACGCATTAGATTATATAAAAAAGGCGTGAGTAGAGTATGCACAAGGTACTCGTGAAATTTGATGTGTAAACATATACAGAGAACGTTGACGTTGCTATTGCTATGCTATTGCTATTACACTGTGTGAAGGAGAAATGAATAAAGAGAATCATATACAGAGAAGAGAACTAATACTAAGTTTGGTTATGCTTGACTGCGAGAAACTCATGGGGCCCATACCGAGAGCTAAGAATTTTACACATCAAAAAAAAATTAAATTAAACTAAATTTGTACAAATGGAACACATTGGAAAAAATAGATTAGTGAGAAACAAAGGAATTTTTATTGGAAATACATTTTTTGTACGAAAAAGTCTCAAAAAGTCTCCAAAAAATCTGAAAAGGGTCAAAAAGAGGTGTTTTTTAAAAAGTCGGGTCATAGTCTCTTTGCTTCAAAAAAGGGTCAAAATGCGACTAAAGTCGCATAGCGGCAACGCTGCGTCCAACTATCAAAAATTAAGAGAAGAGAGAGCCAAATGAGAGTGTCGAAAAATTCCCCCTCTTGCGAAATCGTACTACATGCTACATCTATTTCATGGGGTCATCGAGGGACATCTATCAAACAGCAATCTGACAATTTGTGAAATGTCAATCACTTCTTGTTAACAAAAAAAAAAGAAAATTTGTTTTTCGTTAAAATATGCAATAGTTAAAAAAGAAGAAGAGAGGATTTTATCCCGCTATTTGACAGATGTGCCATTTGTGTTAGTAAAAGTTACCAAACACACATATTTGTTGCCATACAGTTTTAGCTTGACAGCTGTCAATGAACTACAATTTCATGTTTGACAGTTCGAAAATGCTTTTTGCATAATCTTACTCGATTTGACCTCGCTAAACCCAAGCTTGGGCAGATTCTTTCAACTGTCTTAGTTGAAGTTCAAGTTCAACTGTCAAAAACACTCAAAATAAAAGAAAAACTAAAATGTTCCATCTTAAATTTGTACAAATAAACAACGGGAACAGATCCGAAGCCCTGAACTTTAGGCGAAGCTATAAAGCAAAGAATAGAAAAAAATGTCAGCATTACCTTTTTGTTTGTCTATTTCCTATGAACGGGTATGGGTAGGTAGGTACCGTAAAGAGGTGCTTTCTCGTATTTACATAAAACACACATGAAAGACAGTATTTTTTTTTTTTGTCAATTGACAAATTAATTTCGTCGTAGACTCTGAAAGAGTCGTAAAATAAATGCGTTGAGTTGGAATTAAAACGTAAAAAAAACAACAACAACAAAATAATTGAAGGGTTTCGTGCGTGTAACCCCACAACTGAATGGCCCCATCACTGATAAGACTCCTAACCTACATTCGATAAAAATATACACACACCCAGTCGGTGGGCTTGAGCATACATATTCAATGGGATTACAAAGTGAGTGACAGACGATGCGATGCATATAGCTCGCAGATTGTTTTGATTTTGACAGGAAAAATCGCTGCGACTCAATGAGGCTGAACCGCAAAACCTTTGTTGATCTCGATGACATCCGAGCTCTATGATCGATTGTATAAATGACACATTTGTGTGTAGTGACGTCGTCGACGGCGGCGGCGCGCTGCGAGCGATTCGACTCACATGCGATGTAGCGCGTGCGAAAATATGTTTGCGCCAGTGGGATGCATTTGATTGGAATTCGATTGACGACAGTAAACGTTTGTCATTTGTATATTTGTTCGGGGAAAGCTGAGCATGAGCTCAATGGACAGTTTGATTATCACTTGAATTGCAAAGCAGATCTATTACGGATTTTGATTTTATTATCGAATTTGGATCAATCACTGGGAATTTAGAAGAACACTGATCGTCTGATCGTGATTTCGATTTCGATTTCATCGATGGGATTTCAGTGATTTGAATTATTTGATCTGATTGATGTTTATGGCAGCTGCAGCATCCAGTATTGCCGTAAGCCAAATTTGTCGATTTCACGATGATCGCACTAATTGGGCCTTACTCAGAAGATATGTTAGGGTTTGGGTCTACATTCTTACAATGTCATATTGACTCAGGAGCTGAAGCCAAACGACCAGAGATTGCGTCGGGAGATTACTAATAAGGCCGTTGAGTAATTGGAAGATGATCCGGCCAAAAAATCATGTGGCGTAGTTTTGGAAAAAACAAAATTGCCGTTATTGGTACGAGAATAACCCACAAGTGTTACATGAAATACCGTTGCATCCCGAAAAACTCTTTGTCTGGTGTAGTTTATGACATGGACCTTATTTCTTCCGAAATGAGAAGGGAAGAGCCGTAACCAATGGTCAATGGCAACCGCTACTTCCATTTCTGTGGCCAAAACTTAGGAACACCCACCAGGAAATGATGTGGTTCCAAGAAGACAGCATTACGTATCACATGGCTAATTTTACGCTCGATTTGCTGAAGGATATGCTTGGCGATCGGATCATCTCACAACGAGGATTTGTGAATTAACCGTCGAGGTCATGTGACTTGACACCCCTAGATTATTTTCTTCGACGCAACGTTAGAGCACAAGTCTATGCTGACAATCCACAGACTTTGAATCATTTGAAAGGCAACATTCGTGTTAAGGTATCGCCGGAACACAGTCACAAGTGTTGGACAGGGTGATCAAAAATTGGACCATAGTGTAACCAAAGCCGTGCACATTTGAACGATGTTCTGCTTCAAACATAACATAACATAGCTTCAAACATAACTTCAAGCAAAAACTAAATTGATATGTCAAACCGTTATTATTCTATTTAGAAATAAAATTCTAACACTCTTAATGAAAGGGCCTTTAGATACATGTTCTATTAGTGTTTTGTCCCATAGTTTATTCTTGTATTACAGAAGCGCTCACTGGCCTAACGCCAATCCACCTTTTCATAAAAAGGATGGCAATCAGCACTGTCAGACTACTGCAAACACAGATCAAGTGGATCTTCTCTCCGAAATCCTAGAGCTTGACGTGATCGGCGCGGTAAATGACCGCCTACGTAAAACTTTCTGCTTCGCCAGGAGGAGCGATACAGTGATCCGAAGCCATCAAGCATGGAACTATAAAAACCCAACCTCAGATCAAAGATGGACACCGGGGTAGGTGCTGGTATTTTTGGACCAAACACTAGAATATCCATACCATAGGATAAAGTACTAGTGTATTTCAAGGTCAAATTGTGCGCCAACGTCATCCTTGAATCGGATATAAAAAAGGTGTCCTCATTTATATACTCACGGATAGTCAAGCACCTATAATAGCACTAAGCTCGCCTCTGATTGACTTCAAATCAGTCCTGAGCTGCATCAATACTCTCCAAGACCTCTCCCATAGAAACAAAGTCAAATTTTGGTGGATGCCCGGACTTGAGGGTATTGATGGAAAAGCTGACGAACTAGCTAGGAATGGTTCAGCTGACTCTTTTATCGGCCCTGAGCCGTTTTGCAACATGCCGAACTCCGCTATAAACTTAAAAATCAAAAGCTGGGAAGACAAAATGTATGTGTCTGTCATTGGGAAAATACCCAGGATCTTCGTCAGGCTAAAAGAACCATCAAGCCCTTCCACAATAAATCCACAAAACACATAATCTTAATTAGAAATGATATGAAGAGATTAGTGGGATTTCTAACAAGGCATTGTCATCTTTGATATCACAAAATATCACAATCTCTGCATGGAAACTGAAACACAAACACTTTGCTTTAGGTGGCGCTACAGCTCGGGGTGAACCTGGGCCTGCTTCTCGCAACCATTTGTGTGTACGTGTTATATTTTTGCATGAATGGAAGGGACCTACAGTTTTTTTGCCGACTCCGAACGGCGAGTTGAGAAGCTTATTGACAAGTGATACTCTTTGATTTGTTTGTCAGACAATCGAAAGAGGTGACACCGTGAAAAAAACTTTTATGTGTTGGACCCGGGCTGGGATTGAACCCGGGCAGCATTGCATAGTAGTTCAACGCACACCCCAGTGCTTACAAATACAAATGTCTGTTCACAAATACGGTGTGTTTAATACATTTTAGAGCATTCGTTAAGCATCTGACCTGCACAATCTAATATATAAGAAACTCGTGTCACGGTGTTTGTGGTCGCACTCCTTCGATACGGCTCGACCGATTTTTATGAAATTTTTTGTGAATGTTTGGTATGTATGAGAAAAGATCATCAAGTATATTTCATCCCGGTAGGTGGCGCTGGAGTCAAGTTATTAAGAAATTCCATATTTATGGTCATATTCACAATATATGTTGGTTCAGTGCCAAAAGAGAACATTATTAAATCTAGACCCGATTGCAACAGACGGATAGACATACAGATAGATAGATAGATGGAAAATGGAAATTTAAGTTGAAAAATAGAACTGCAGATTGTTTCCTACTATGTACTTTCTTTCTATGATACCCGAATAACTAGTGCGCGGCAAATTTTGAAAATATAGGTGGAGCGAAGCGCACCGGGTTACGGCTAGTACATTTATATAATTAAGGTGTACATACGCAATAGACCCCAACCAGGATTTGCTTTAAAAACATCGCATCGTTGCGAATATAATACTTTTCTCATACATCGTAGTATCCACTACATTTTATTACCTTTTCGGACAGATTTCAATGCCTCGCATACACAAGTTATAAAACAAGAGCGAGTATCTGAGTGATACGATTCATCCATTTCGCCCTACTCCTATTTTTTTTAAAGACCTAAAATATCTTACACTTGCAGCAAAGTGTAATTTCAACCTAAATATATTTAATTTACTTTAATTTTTAATGCAAATTTGGCAGCACTTTCATCTTCCAAATTGTCGTCGAAAAAGGAATTTCCTTCTTTCTTGTTTGTTTTTGTTTTTCGTTGGCTTCATGCAATTTTTATCTGTCAGTTCGGTATTTATTTTATTGTTTCCTGAGATTGTGGTTTGGTGGTTTTTTTTTTCTCTTTGAACTCTGTGATTTTTTATGTATAGTTCAATAAAATGAAAAGGTTTGTTAAATTAATGCTTGAAATATTGTAATTCTTGTAAGTCTTGTTTAAAGTATACTTTAAAGTATATTTTGTGAAATTGGATTCCTTGTTGCTGGAGGTTATAAAACAAATGAGTCTGCTGCTGTTGCAATAAATTTAGCACTAAAATCACCTGCTGCAAGTGCCAACGATATTGAGTTTTTAAATGAAAAAGTATTTGCTGTTGAAGTTGATACACCGACCAAATCAAAATCACAAAAATTTTGTGCACACACTTATGTTTGAAGACTAAAAAATGTCTGTACTACTATTTTTTTTTCAAAATACTCCCCTTTTTTGGCTGCAGTACTACCTTATAATTTTTCTATCCGGCAACACTGCCTGCACTACTCCATAAGATCAGACTTAGCACCAACCCTCGTAGCCTTAGCATAGATACAGCTGCGAGCAAAAAAATAGCAGTGCCACTAAAGAAGTTGCATTCATTTAAAAATACAACAAATTAAGCAATATTTTTTAAAAAAATTTACCAATAATATAAACTGCGTTATTTGCTTATAATATCTACATTATTAGTTTTTGATTTAATTAAAATAAATTAACATAAATGCATTTTATCGAAAGGAACTTCGAAAAACGGCGAGCAAAAAAATAGCAGTGCTCTTTCTTCGCCAGCTTACTTTATCAAAAAAGTTAAAAGAAAATACTGAATTTACATAAATTAGTATGAGGTGTTATTAAGGATATACCAGTCCTTAGTAGTATGCCTTTAATTACTTAGTAAAGCTGCGTAAAACCGTTTTACAGAGTTTACAAGATGCTGGCACCTTTCGGATGATATTGATCTCCAAGACTGCTAACTACCCCTCACAACTCGTTATTTTTTGTTTTTTTTTGTGCAGTATATATCTCTTTTATATAGGCCTATAAATTTTCAATAGAATGGAAATCGGGATATTGAGCAAGCCACTCCATGAACTCAATCAATATATCCTGACACCATTGTTTAACTGTTCACGTCCTGCCTTTCGGGTCGTTGCCCTGCTAGAAAACCCATTTTAGTAACATTTCGCCTTCGGCACAGATAACATGATGTTTTGCAATATATCAACGTATGAGTGCTGGTCCATTATACTTTTATGCCAGTATATGGGACCAATACCATAGTATGAAAAGCATCCCCAAATCATGATATTAGATCCACCGAGTTTTTTTTAGTTTTTGTTGTGAATCAAGGATCATATTTTGTATTGGGTGGATGCCTGACATACTGCTGAGATACGTTTCCGCTATACAGGAAGGTTTTGGTCTCATCAGTACACATTATATTACTCCACTTCTCAGCGGGGCAAGACTAATGCTTTTTCGCAAACCTCAGCCTTTTTGATACATCCATTTTCTTGAGAGGTGGGACTTTTCGTGGACTTCGAGCACTAAAAAAGTGTTCCCTCAGCCGTCCTCTAAAAGTGTGAATACCACATGTTAAGTTAAGCACACCCACAATCTGGGTAGCTGCTGCAGAAAGATGTGTCCCAGAGTGCCTTACAACACGTTTCACCATTGAAGGATGCAAAATTTTGTTCCGGCCGCGAGTTTTAACCTTCATTTTATATTTTACAGCATTGCTTATCATTTCAGCGTTACACCCAGAAGTTCCAGAATTTGTTTGTACGTTTTCCCATCTTTTATAAGCAATTTAATTAGCCCACACCTCTCTGGTGTGCAGTGTAGTCCACGACCCACTTTTATCGAAAAAAATTAATCGGTTTTACTACAATTTGATTAAAAATAAAAAGAAGGAACTTTTATCTTACTTTTCTATAAGTTAGATTCCAAAATCAAGTAAAAACAAAATTTGTATACCGAAATCTAATAAGCACTGCTATTATTTTGCTCGTCTCAAAAAGTATGAGATGCACTACTAATTGATATCTTAAAGCAGAAGTGAGGATTTACCATTGCAATATGACGTCATGTGAACAACATATTGTTGATAAGTATAATATTACAGCAAAAGTCACAAAAAATATTAATACAAAAAAAATATTAAGGAAAATGTTGCTTTCAAGGTAGCACTGCTATTATTTTGCTCGCCACTGTACATATATTCCTATCTTCAGAATTAATTATCAATTTCTCGAAGGCTTGGCTCACTAATGCCTTCCAAAACACATTCGATTTCCACTTAAGCAGATATACTTTCAGAAATGTCCTTCACTATCACACATACATTCCACTTCGCTCTTTTCTTAGTATTTTAAGTTCAGTTTTAAGACCAATATTTGTATTTAAACTATATTTTAAGCTTTAGATTGTTTAAGATGCTTGTATTAAATAACATACATTAATAAATAACTTCATACGCCCTACTGTCGTCGGCTGAATCTCGTACAATTACAATTTACAAACTTTGAAAAAAGTAGAAATGCAACCACCTTTGTAGGTCTATGTAGTGCCTTAGTTTCTTTAGCAAATCCACGCAATTATAAAAATTTGCGACCTATAACTTTGGGTGCTTTTTATTGGAGTGAACTTTTTAAATGCCTTTGGGTCACAAAATCTCAAACCTAAGGAGTGTTAGCTAAATTTTACATCGTAACATGGTCCGCGCCACCTGTTAGAAATCCACAGCATTTTTGCTATAACCTTAGTAGAAAATACTGTAGACAACTTACTGGCTTTCTGAGGAGCCACTCCTCCTCTCTATAGTGGAGACGGCGAAGACATTGCTGAATATTTCATAAGTGACTATCCTGCCATTGTCTGGATTTTCGGCTCAGATATGGTACCTTCCCTTCAAAGACTCAAAAATATATTATTTCTCTAACTCGTAGTACACTAGACCAGTCTGAGTGCTTCAGTTGAAGTATGCCCGCCTCAACAAGAAAAACAAAATCCAATTAAAACTAAAAGTGGAAACAGAACAAGATATGTGCTCTGATGCTAGCGCACGAGTCTTGCAACTTTAACACTCTTAGTGCCTACAATGAAGTAACTTTTGAAACAAATAATGTCCAACACACCACGCACTGCCAGGACACATTGCACGTACACATACTAAAGAAAAACCAGGTGTAGATACTTCGCAAAGTAAGTACTGTATGATTGTAAAACTAAAATGTAACTCAATCAAGAAGTACTCTATTTTATTTTCCGCCGTTCCATTGTCCCCATCCCCACCTAGTCTCCATTAGAGCCTGCTGAAATAAACGTTTTTTTCATTGCGACATTTCAACCGAATCTGCCCATAAGAGTCGACTCATCTTCTTTTTTTAACCCAACCCACACGGTATCTCACGAATTAAGTATACAGTAGGTAGGTAAAACAAAAAAAAAAAAAAAACAAAACAATTAAGCTGAACAAGAACCCGCACATATGTATGTTTTTTTTCATCGCAAAAGTCTGAAAAGATATTAAATTCGAGACAACAACATCCCAGTTCCCAGACATCAGTGAGACTCCGACAGACTCCCACGCAAGGCAATTAACATTCACAACATATTCGTACACGCGACTGTAAATTGCTCCTTTTTTGGGAATCTCATTTCAAGGAATAAAATTAACAAATTATCATCCACTAGTCTCACCTGTGACAATCATTCCGAAGGCAATAAGTCCGCAAAGGATGTAGTTCTTGTAATCCATTTTAATTAGTTTTATCTGCTGTTGGAGCACCTTCAAATTCAATTCAATTTGCGATTTAAGCGATTAAGCACAAATTTTTATTGTTTTCCTTTTATTTTTAACACCACAATATAATTTGCTTCTCCTCTTTCAATTAAAACAAAACCACGATAAGGATATAAGCAAATTTTTTCCTTTATTTATTTATTTTTTATTATTTTTGTTTAGATTCCTGAACCGCAACCGTACGCAAAAGGAACTCGAATGAATTTGCTTGAGCTAAATCGAAAAATGCATCGGACCACCGAGGAGAACCGAGAGAAGACCAAGTTCGCTACCATTCCAGTTGGTAAAAGAATTTTCTTTCGATGAACTCATGTGATTCATTTTGGAATGGGGAGAAAAAAGGAAATTTTAGGTATTTTTATTTTATTTAAGAGAGTAAATCGTATTCCCTTCTATTCTAATTGAAAGAGAAATGAATTGAAGAGAAACGAAGAGGAGAGTTTGAATTTGATTAGATTTGGAAGAGAGAATCCGAAATGCAATAATGCAATGGAGTGAGTGAATGTCCGCGCACTGTGATGAAGTACCAGTGATGGAAAATGAAATTTTTAGATTGTACTTTTCCCAAGCTGAAATTGTAACTTTTACGACTGAATTGTAACTTTTCTTTTGATAATCTGTGATATTACCATTTATCAGTATATTCGTGTCTAACAGGCCGAAGAATGTAGTATTGAAAATAAGCCTTGACCTATTTTATATACAGGTTAGTTTAGGTTGAGAGGGGCTGAGAGACTGAGCCATCCCAAAACACTAGGCACCAGAATGGGCCCATCGCTTTCCCATAAGAATCCATCCATCGATGGCACCTAAACCGTCACAATTTCCTCAAAGCATTTTATTACCCTACAAAATTTTAGAACGAGTCTATGGTTGATTCGGCCTACCTCCTCCAGGTTGCTAAAGAAGTACCTATCTAAAATGTTCCTGCGACTACGTGCTATGCCCTGGCGTTCACACAGAATATGTGTGATATCCTCTGCTAAACCTAGATCAATACAATATCTGCAAATATCCGAGTCCGAGACTCTTGGCGTGTTTGCCTAGAAGGCAATGCCCGGATAATATCCCTTCAACTGTACTTATTTCTGCCTTGCTAAGTCTAAGGATTTCGCTGGTCCTTTTACTGTCCAGCGCTGGCCAACTCTGTGCCCTGCAATGTAAGACCATCTATGGTCAGCCCTTCTCGTAATTATTTCCTTTACCTTTGATTTGATGCAGCAAAGTGGTACGCTTCGGGTAGAGGTAGTTCCCCCCTCTTGCCAACTCATAGGCCAACTCGTTGCCTTCTATCCCGGAGTGATCCGGCACCCAACATAGTCTTACCCGGTTCTGCGCGCCTAATGCCCTGAGCATTCTCCGGCAGCTAATGACTAGTTACGATTTAATAGTGCACGATTCTAGCGCCTTAAGCGTAGCCTGGCTGTCGATGTAAATATCAATATCCTTACCGAATATTCGTTTCATATTCAGAAGCTCTGCAGCTCTAAGTATACGGCTAGAACTTCTGCCTGAAAAACGCTGCAGGTATCCGGGAGTCTTAAAGAAACCTTTAGATCTGGTTCCACACAGTAGATACCAGATCCTGTGCCTCTTGCAGTTTTTGACCTGTCCGTGTAGACTGCAGAGTCTATATGCCGAGTTACTGTGTTGTTTGTCTACTCGTCATGCACAGGGTACAAGGTTCTGTATGTATGTTTAACATAAGATTACCACATTCATTTTGAATAAGGCTAATCTCAGTCCAAAACTTTGAAATTGGTACTTTTTTTAAAGATTTTTTGTATTTGGTAAATTGTAACTTTTTCTTATCAATTGTAACTCTGTAACTTTGATTTCTGATTGTATCCAAAAGGTTACAATTGTAACCCATTTTCCATCACTGTGAAGTACACAAGAAATGATTTTGAACAACTCGCATTTATTGAAATTCGATCGGTTTGTGGTTTTGTATCTTTTAGCACGTCATGTAGCATGTCAAAAACTAATTCTGGGAGTACACGACATGAACATTTAAATGTGAGATTGACGCCAGAAATTTTCTTTAAATAAATGATCATATTTATTGTGCATGTGGTGGCGCTGACACATGTGAAGAAGCAACAATATATCGAGTACACAGCATGTGAACTTAACATTTTTTCAAGTGTATGCTAACAAATATTTTCATTCGCATTTACAAATTTAGGTGGAACACTTTAAAGCTGACATACAACAGGCAGCCTGTCCAGCCTGCGTTCATGAGGAATCAACTAAGAACTTTGTAAGCAAAAATAGGTAATAGTTTGTACGAAAACTATACTAATGAAGCCCACTCATCCCAGCATCGGTTATATTATAGTAAGCTGAAATATAAATTGCAAGAAAGCACATATATTTCCTCAACTCCAACTCAACGTCGAATTTTCACGGGATACCAAGATTTGTTCGAGTTAGAGAGAGTTTTGGAAAAATTCGGGTAATAGAGAGAAGCATTTATTTTTGTTTTAAAACGTGTTTAATAAAAAAAAAGGTTAATGTACTTACAAAAAAATTAACAAAAAAATATAGCTTAGGGGAGACTGGGGCACATTTGAACATCGCAAATTACAACTCAATTAATAAATATTTTAAAGCGTTAACCAAAATTTCCATATGGTGATACCCTCTTAGGCGTCAACACTTTTCGGGGGTTTCCTCAGTCGTCGTCTACCAGTAGCCGGGAGTGCAGAATTTATGCACACAATGTCGTTTTATAAATTTTTTTTTTGTAAGGGTGGTAAACATTTTTGGTAGGGTCTCTGTTTGTGAGTAATATTTATTGCAGGCACCGTTTAATTTGGAATAAGAATAAAGTTAGCTTTTTGCTAAATATTTTATACATAATTCGTTATTCTGAATTTTGTATCACTACGCTTGTTGGGGCAGGTTTGAACAAAATGGACGGGGCACTTTTGAACACGTTCTAAGGTGCATACCTTCTCATTTAAAAGTTGATCCCCTTTTTGTTGAATTCATTTCTGATGGTATAATAATGTTTAACAACTACAAAAAAAAACAACTACCGATCTTAAAGCAAATTACATCAAGAGCGCCATTCTAGAGGTAACGCAACACTTCAGAAACTTCAAGATGTTTAAGTTTGATTTTTTTATAAAAAACAAATAAATTGTTTATTTAAAATGGTTTTAATTCAAAAACAAATATTTGATACATTTATAAAAAATTAAGTTTAAAAAACTAAAATCCGACTACGGGAAAAACCAACTAAAAAGTACGAAACAAGATAAAACGAAACAATGATTTTCAGAGTACAGCTGTGGTCGCCATCTTGGTGACGTCCGCCATATTGAATTTAGAATTACGTCATATCGTATTGTATTCTACTCACCAAGCCCTTTCATTTGATACCACTATCAATGCGGTTATAAAGACTAGTCGGGTAAAAAAGAAAAAATAGAAGAGGTAGTCCGCCATTTTACTTGGTGCGCCCGCCATATTGAATTTTTCTGTGACATCACATAGCCTAGGACACTCTCCGGATAAAGACGAATCCAACTACACCTCATTTGTTGAAATCGGTTCCATAGTTTAGGCTGTACGAGGTGACATCCTTACATACATACAAACAAACAAGCCCAGCCTGTTAAAATCATAACCCTTCCTCTGCGTAGTCGGGTAAAAAACAAGCACGCAGCCACTAATTTACTGTCATAAACCATTAAAATAGCTACAGTTCAAAGCTGCCCCCGCTTGGGGCACATTTGAACATTAAGACTTATCTTGTTAAAAAGAATTAAATAAATTATAAGCCTTTATTGAATTTACACAAATGTTGGTTTAAATCGAATGGTAATTTCACTTCTCAAAGTGTGAATAACTTAAAGATCAATATTCCAAATATATTGGTGTTAAGGAGCCTCCAAAGGAAAAGGTGTTCAAATGTGCCCCAGTCTCCCCTATGTAACTTACATTTTTTTTAATTGATCTAGCTACAAACATGACCATAAAGACTCCATGAGCTATGCTGAACTGCCTAGACTCAACTGACTTTGGATTAGAGATCCTACTAAAATAAGTTATTTTTATATACATACATACGCAGATAGATCCATTGAAAAACCTGTTTTGAATGCAAGATGCAACCAACAACAACACAAGGAAAACGCTGTTTTTGCGTGGCAACTTTTTAAAAACTGTATCTTTTTATGGAGATACCAATAATAGGAATGGGAAGAAACACGACGAGCTGAGGATGATGGCACACGCAATTCTACACATCCATATTTAGGGTATTGGAGTGTGTAGGTACTTGATGGCTAGTAGTTATGTATATGTACATAGGTATGTATATGTATACTCAAATACGAATTCCGAAGGGTTGATGTATTTTCATTTTGTTTTGTGCTAAACAAAATTCGTCTTAAGGGGTGAAAAAAGAGGCCAAGAATCGAGAGAATGTGTACGAGTTAGAGAGAGTTCCGACTAAGAGGGAGTTCGACTTAGAGAAATAGAGAATGGTTTTTGTATGGAAAATTGAAGGGAATGCTAAAATATGGCGAAAAAGTGCAAGTTAGAGAGAAATTCGACTTATGGAGAGTTCGACTTAAGGAGAGTCCACTGTACATATATTTAAACTGAGAGGGAACTGCTACCCCTGGATTTAATACCGCACCGTCCAGATCTACCAATATTGTGCAATATGTGGAATTTGAATGAAAGGGTAGATGTGCTCCATTTTCTAGTCATTTGCCCAGTTGCAAACGAACTGCGCCTGATATTCTTTGGATCAACCATCCTGAGTTAAGAGGAAACAATTTGCATTTTAAATAATGGACAGCAAGGATGGGATTTATTATATAGTCACGCATCTTATGCCCTGCGCTATAGAAGAAATGTAATAAAGGAGACATTTTAATATATACGTATGTATTATGTGTATATGTTACTGGCCAAGCCCGATTTGGCCTAGGCCTAGGCCAAACTAGATTTGCCTGAGATCGGGTTTGACCGGTAACATATATATATATATATTTAATTAAAAATACGATTTCATTTTATACAATAAGTAATCAAATAATCGTCAATCTGGTAGACTATCAGTCTATCAGTCAAACCAAACGACTTTGAATTTTTTTATAGCTTTTTGTAAATAATTAAAATGAAAATAAAAATCAGTTAAAACTAACTAACTATCTAAACTAAACTACAACAGGCAGCCAAAGATATGCAGTAGATCGACGTATCGACAGAAAAGACAAGAATCTTTAAAATATCCAGCAGAATTAAAGAACTAATATTTTAATAAATCGGATGGGAAATGAAAACATAGAACCTTTTGACAAATTAGACGAGTAGTTATACTATACCCTACGTTTGGCTTAGAGAGATCATTGCCTGCGTAGTGTGTATACAAACTATCTAGATCTACATAGTAGGAAATCAGAATAAACAGAATATAAGGTATGCCAACTGAACACACTCAAACCACCATTTTCTTTGGATGCTGACGTCACAATATACCGATTATTTGACAAGCAGAGTTGTGTTTTTGAGTATTTTGTTTTTTCCGGATATAATTGTGTTTTTTGTTTAAATTCTGTATAAATTAAACTTTGAAAATGGTTCGCTGTGCTGTTATGGGGTGTAAGAATGGCCCCCACAAAAAAACCTGTGAGAAAAAACTAAGATATCATTGTTTTCCAAAAGACCAAAAAACTTGTAAACAGTGGATAAGTGCGTGTGCAAATAAAAATACATTTAAAATTGAAATTGCGCGAGTTTGTTCAGAACATTTTCTAGAACAAGATTATAGATTGCAAGATGTGCTATTAAATGTTCCAGAACATAAACGGAATTTAATTGTCGGGTCAGTGCCGTCCATCAATCTTCCGAAACAAATGGAACCATCAGCCCGATCAAAAAGGCTAGAAAAAAGATCAAATCAAGGGCTGGTGCAGGAATGTCTTGATGCTTATGAAAGGTAAAAATATTCAGAATAAGTGTTGATTTTCGATAAACAATAATGTCGTATTATGCAGTTGTAATACAGCTCCCTCAAGCAGTTCTTCCAAAGCAGGACTTGGAGAAGAAAACACTGAAGAGGCAGTTGATTACTATACAAATGGAGCTATCCAGACAGAGTAAATTATTATTTAAATTTAAGATCTATTTAGATGCATTACATTTTATTTTTATTTTATGTAGTATTGATTATGACTGCAGTAAAGAATTCCGAATAATTCAACTGGAAGCAGAAGTTCGCAGATTAAGGAATGAAATCAAAAAAAAGAATAAGCGGGCGCAAATGGATGAATCCATGAGGTCTTCTTTAAGAGAGACAATTACGACTGGACAAATACGAAAATTGGAACATCCCATGAAGCAAGCAAGATGGAAGGCTGAAGACATTTCCTCAGCAATATCGTTGTATTCTGCTGGCCCCAGGGCATATAGATTACTACGTAAAAGAAACTTTCCGCTACCGTCATCATCAACACTGCGCGGATGGGCTGCGAAAATTGAAATAAAACCAGGAATACTTAATAATGTTATTCAATTAATGTCCAAATGGGATTATGATGAAAACGAGCGTCTATGTATATTATCTTTCGATGAAATGAAAGTCAAGTCAAGCTATGATTACGACAAATCCAACGACATGGCTATGACACCGAAGAAGTATGCTCAAGTGGCTATGGTTAGAGGGCTCATCAAAAATTGGAAACAGATAATTTATTATGATCTTGATGCACCAATGACTGCATCCATTTTAAAAGTCATTGTTTCAAAATTAGAGGAAATAAGTTTTACTGTTGTGGCGGTTGTTTCGGATATGGGACCAACAAATGTTGCTTTATGGAGAGAATTAGGTATATCGGAAAACCAACCATTTTTTCTCAATCCATGCGACCCATTAAAGAAAATCTTCTTTTTCGCAGATGTTCCACATTTGATTAAACTTTTGCGAAATCATTATATAGACACTGGCTTTATCCTAAACGGAAAAATAATCGATACTGGACCAGTTAAAGAAATTCTTGAAATATGTTTCAGAATATCGCATGAACATCTTGAAGTAAAACAAAGTGGCCGCCAAAAAGTTAAATTTGCCACCCAATTATTTTCTCATTCAGTTTCTGCTGCCATAAGAAGATGTATTTCCCTGGGGAAAATGGAATCAGCAAATGCATTGGAATGTTCGGATTTCATAAAAGTCGTTAATGATTGGTTCGACGTGTTCAATTCTAAATGTCCGTCAATCGACTCAAGAGCAAGGGTCAAGGCCTTCGGATTGGCTCCAGACGTTCACCGTAGCATAATCGATGCAATGACTGAGATAATGCAGAATTTGCGATGTCCTACTCGACGTTCACTACTCCCTTTTCAAAAGGGAATTTTGTTGAACAATGAATCACTGCCGCAACTTTTAGAATATGTTAGATTTAAATATAGTATAAGGTATATTATAACAAATAGAATTAACCAAGACGGCTTAGAACGTTTCTTCGGTGTAATTAGATCTAAGGGTGGTCTACACGATCACCCAACACCACTAGAATTAAAATATAGATTACGTTCTTGTATATTGGGTAAGATAATTTCAAAATAAATATATGTTTGTGATGTCCTAGTTTGTACTTAAATAGCTGGTGGGGATGGAAATAATATTGCACGAAAAGTATGTGAGTAACATATGTACATGTACTTTGATTTATTCAAAAAAGAAAAATTACTTAATTGTATTAAACGAAATCCTAAGTTCATTATTATTCTTATTTTAAGGACGGTCGGACGTTACTCAACAAGTTAGTGACTACAGTAACGTCGAAGAACCACAGCAAGAATGCGATGGCCATCTAGTTACGAGGCAAATGCTGTCCAAAATATATCCCACAGCAAGTACTTCATCTGAAACTCCACCAGAGGAAGATCAAGATATACCATTGTTGGAGTTTAAGGAGCTGAAAGAAGATTCTCTTCAAAACCTTGCTGGTTACATTTTAAAAAAATGTAAAAATAACAACTACATTGACTCCTCTTCCAGTAATTACACTTGGGTTGATGAGCTATCGGAAGGTGGGCTTATGAAGCCAAACGAGCATTTCCTGAAAGAGATAAAAGTACTCGAAAATATTTTTATGTTTCTAAATAAAGAACATTTGTTCACAACAAATAAATTCATCGAAACACACTTAAAAAAAAGCAGAAGAAGTACCTATAGACATCAAAGCAAAACAATTATTTTTCAAATGCAGACTGTATTTTCGAATTAAGCATTTAAATAAGACCTATGTAATCCACACAAATGTAAAAAACAGAAAATTAATTAAAACCATTGTATGAAATCAAAGAGACTTTTTCTTCTATCAACGAAATCGGTATATCGTGACGTCACGTATTAAACGTCAAAAGTGAGTTGGCATACCTTATATTCTGTTTATCCTGGTAGGAAGTGATCTTATAACTGCCCAAATCATGAAAGAACTGTCATTCATTCATTGCACTAGCAAAACTGAAATATATGTATCATACTATATAATAAAGCAATAACGCTCATTCTGTAAACACGGCTGTATCTCGGACTGGAGCCTAAGCGGCTGTGCGGATTTGCTTGAAACTGGTCTGGGGTCTGTGGGAGTGTGGGGCTATACCACAAGCCCAATTTGCAAGCCCCAAAAATTATGGTACCTATACTTCATTTGGGACCGATTTTATAAAAAGCGGATTTTCTCGAAAACGGCTCCAACGATTTTGTTAAAATTTCATATTTAAGTTAGCTTAGGCACATGCTATCAAATGTCATACCAGGTTTTCGCCTAAAAAGTTGTACAACGGTACTTGACTTTTTAACTGATTTTCTAAAATTGGGTATTTTTCGGATATTGCTCAGTCGATCGGTATTACCGATTTTCATATAGTAACTGTTTAAAAGTTAAATAACAATAAGAACTACGATGCAATGTGAAAAGAACGTCAACATGTTTGCATGTACATGTGTATGTATGTATAGTATATCCCTCGCATGTTTTGCTCCTCATGCAATACAATTCGGTATGAAAGTGGAAGCGTATGAATTAGGTTAGTCTAAAAAAAAACAATCCATCTTATAAATAAATTTGAGGAAAAAATTTAAAATTATTCATAAGTGCAACGAAATTTTCAAAAATATATTTTGTGACCTACAGCAAATAATGGGGCTGAAAGTGGGTACATTAGATAAATATACGTAAATCTGCCGCGCATACAACGAAAGCATGATTTGCACCAGAAGGAAAAGAAAATGGTAATGGTGTGGGCCTAACGGATGATGGTGGTGTTGTTGTCTTTTCCTTTCTTTCAGTTCTCCCAATTCAACTCTGCGTTATAGCTATGAATTCAAACTCAGTTTATGAGGCGCGGAGCTTAAAAGCACGCGGAAAGAATATACGAGTACTATTTATGAATAGCGAATTACTTATCTGCAGAGGTAGCCATTGAATCTTCTAACTTCACAGGGATTTTATTAGTAAATATAATTCCCACAGTTATTTTCTTAACTTACATATATTTTTGCCCCTTAAGCTCTGTAAAAATGTTCATCGTTTTCGGCGAGGGTCAGCTAGTGATTATATAAATAGGCGAAGGCAAAATAGTTCAACCCCTTTGTAACTGCCTTAAACACATCATAATCGTTTGATTTTTTTTTGGTAATGTTGTGAAGAGGGGCAGTGCAGTATGTATTTTGTTTCAATATATTATGTCTAAGCCAGGTAAAAACCAGGTGCAACAATAAGGATTAATACGTGTGCATTTCTTTCGCACAATTGGTCGAATCTCGATCACAGGCGATACTTGCTAACTTACTTAGGTGGCGCTACAGTCTAGAGTGGACCAAGGCCTCAACCAACAACCCCTTCCAGTTAGCCCGGTCCTTAGCTAACTGCCTCCAGTTGTACACTTCAAGTTGGTTGAGGTCCTTTTCTACCTGTGCGCGCCACTTTAGGCGAGGTCGTCCTCTGTTATTCTGACATGGGTTGGAGTAGAACACTCTATGGGCCGGAGCGACGAACGTCCAATGCGCAGATTTTTGACCAGGTCGATGTCGTGTACAGCTCGCGTAGTTCGTGGTTGAATCTTCTGCTCCAGAACCCGTCAACGCAAATGGGACCGAATATCTTTCATCCGGAAATAATAAATAAATAGGAAACTAAATAGGCAATCTCGAAGGAATTGGCTTTATTAACTCTCGATTAACAATATTCAAGTTGCTATAGGATTCAGATAGGGAGATTGCGGCGGATACTCTAAATTCTAAAACTTCTAAACGCTTTCCAAGAAGCTATAGATACTCATTAACATAATTGGTTACTTCCACCCCATCTTCAATGGATCAAGTTTATTTTGTTTGGCGATTTCCCAATCATGTCGGAATTCTATGTGTGGGAAGAAGTGTCCTTAGTGGTAGAGCGACTTTGGCAGTGACATTGGAATTGGTGTGTGTCCTCATGGACTTCCTTGTCCCCGCATCCCCCTGAGAGGTCATTGACGTTAGGTCCTAGTTTCTTCGTGTGATACCGAAACATGTAGTTGTCCGCAGCAGCAGGGAATACCTGCTTTCATTGATATCTTATTAGTTTTGATTTTGTGGTCGACTGGCCACATTTTTCATCCGCTTGAAAAACACTGCCGTCATTCGGAAGTCAATTTTGTTTAGGATAGTTGAAGCATTTTAAAGAAGATCTTCGCTCCTATCTATATATGTACATACTTGTGGATGGAGGTGGATTTGTCCTTGAGCACCTGATTTATTTCTCATTCTTCTCTACTAGAAAAAGAACAGGAGAATGGCTTGGTTTTTATATTTTCTGTTTAGAAACTGTACGTGTACGTACCCTGTTTGGTTAGATTTCTTGTCTTTAGACTAACTAGTCTTAGAGTATTTTTTGCTGCGGATTCCCAAATAAATAGAAATGTCACCTTTGACAGATCTCATCTCTAGACAGTTAACAATTTATTACTCACAAAGTGTATAGTTGAAAAATGTGTTGTTCTCTGAAGTTAGCCATCCATGAGACCACAATTTATAATTTAATAAAAAAAATAATAATTGTATAATCACGTCATGCTGTTCGCTCAACTGGAAATGATGCTGCAATGAATGAAAGCGCAAGTGATTAGCCCGGCACCTTAGATAATTCGTCATCGTTCTTTGCGGTTGGATCTTAAGTGCATGCAATACTACGTAACTTATTTTAAAAAAAGAATTTCACGCTTAAAAGATTCAATTAATACTTGTACAAGTACTCAACCCGGAAGGTCACTTGTGTGCCGCTCCGTAGATACATACACTTGTCAATTGCGTGTTACAAAACAAAGAAGTTCACAATCTCAACCAAAGTGAGTTTAGGCACGTTTTGCGTTTTTCTCTTATTAGTTTCGTCAATTTGGGGTCAACGTTATGTTCTTTATCATGGGACACTGCCTCATTGACAGGGATGCAACAAAACTTGGAATCCCCAATGGTGATTTTTGCAGAAGCTGCATAGATCGCAGGAAGCTACTTTACATAGGAGCGGAAACAAATGTCTGAGCACCGTGGTGTAGTGGTTAGTGATTTGGACTACTATACTGCCCGGGTTCAATCCCAGCCCGGGTCCAGCACGTAAAAGTTTTTTCACGGTGTCACCTCTTTCAAATGCCTGACAGCAATTAAGAACTATTATTTATCAATGAGCTTCTTAGCATGCCGGCCGGCCGTTCGAAATCGGCCAAAAACTGTAGGTGCCTTCCATTCGTCCAAAAATATAACACGCACACACAAATGGTTACGAAAAGCAGGCCCAAGTTCACCACGAGCTGTAGCGCCACCTTCCCTTTTGCTAGCCTACCTATCCTGTGTATGTATGTTCTTCAGTATGAAGGCACTGTGTTTTCTTTCTTTTGGAGTTGGGAACCCGTCATTTCAAAACTACACGAGCTGGTTTGGTAATGCAATTAGTTTAAAAAAAAGATCGACTTCGGAGTCCCAGAGAAGAAGATAAGACGGCTTTCAATGGGTTCCTTGTATCAGCAACTCTATGTGCGTTCATTTCTGATCAAATTATACATACTGCACAATAAGTATGTCCAATTTTAGTATTAGAAACTATTTTTCAGTGCACACTATTGAAAATTGCGTGTTGCCAATGGAGTTTTCAAAAACTTAGACAGAACCTATCTAGAGAGATACTCATTGTTTAACTTTTTTAAAAATTCTATATTGACTATCATTGCTCCGCATTGCGTTATTCTTCTATAAAACAGCTTATAGCCGCTATTTGCGTATATGGTAGCCTTGTCTACAAACTAAACATTGCAACCCACCACCGATGTTGACCTGATTGCAAGATGTGAAGGAGACATCAAAGAGAACTACATACAGTGGAGCTCATAATTTTCTGCAAGTGATTTACCAAAGGAACAGAACCTTTGTTGTTGTTGGACGGAAATGTTTCGGTTTAGGTACCATCATAAGTGTTGGGTGAAAAGAAATAAAACACGCGGGTAAATTCAATGTTGACTCGGCAACTTTATTACAAGACTTAAAAATTAGTTACTGACAGTTTTGCTTTATATACTATTTGATTATTATGTACATAGCTGTAATAGAAGCGATCAAATGTGAATGTATGTTATGTAATATACTAACAAACCTTCTCTCAAAACTGTTAATAATAAGTTTACAATTAATTCAATATTTCAGTTATAAAAATTAATTCAATATTTAATTTATAAAAATTAATTTTAGTTTCTTATACATTATATTTCATGGCTTTAGATCTAACATAGTACTGAATACTTTGTGTTTTATTTTCTTTAAATTCTTAGTAACTATATCTGCGGTCATTTGATCGGTAGGAATATATTTAAGGACGAGAAGCTCCTTTTCTGCAACATCACGCACATAATGGGCCTTGATGTCGATATGTTTTGTCCTGTTATGAAAGACGGGATTTTTCGCCAACTTCTGTGCACTGATGTTGTCGCTGAAGAGCTCCGTTGGGCCGTCAACAAATGCACCAAAGCCCATCTCCTTCAGAAAACGACGAAGATAAACAATTTCTTTGGATGCAGTCGACAGGGCTACGTATTCAGCTTCGGTGCTACTGAGGGCAATAGTTGACTGCTTCTTACTGTCCCACGAAACGGCTGCACCAGCGAGAAAAAATGCAAACCCAGTGTAGGACTTTCGGTCAACACAGTTCCCACCCCAGTCCGCATCTACATAGCCTTTCAGTTTCTTGCCAGTCTGCAAATAAGTAACTTTCATATTTATTGTGGTATTTAAGTACCTTAACAAATGCTTTGCGGCATTTAAATGTTCAACATGAGGTACGTCAGAGAGCCAATCAGTGACTGGTATAGTTTTGTGTCCACTTTTACACATTGTGAACAGTCATCACATTTTTTGAAGCTAGTTCCTGGCTCCAGCGAAGTCGCACAACTTCTGCTGTCCATCATTCCGAAGTCCGCCAAAAGGTTTCTGATCAGTTGTGTTTGTGAAATCTGAATTCCATCTCGTCCCCTGGTGATCTCCATGCCAACGAACTGGTCAATCGGTCCTTTGTCGACGACCTCAAATTTTCGTCCAATTTTGATTTTTATATTCTCTAATGTCTCAAGGTTAGAGCACGCTAGAAGAATATCGTCGACGTAAACGGCTACTATATTTATTTCATCGAAACGCTTCAGCACATAAACACACGCATCCCCGTTGCACTTTACAAAACCAATTTGTCTAAGGGCACAGTCCAATTCTTTGTTCCAAGTACGTCCAGACTGCTTCAGTCCGTATATCGCCTTCCGTAATCTGCAGACTTGATCTCTACTGTTTTCATCAATGAAGCACTCGGGTTGGTACATAAACACTTCTTCTTGCAACTTGCCATTTAAATACGCTGTTGAGACATCCATTTGGTGTACAAAAAGGTTGAATTCTGCAGCCAATGCCAGGATAAGTCGTATTGAGGAATATCTAACTACAGGCGAAAATATTTCCCTATAGTCCACGCCATATCGTTGACTGCAACCTTTCGCCACGAGCCGTGCCTTATACCTCACCGGCACATCGTTCTTATCGCGCTTAATGTTAAATACACATTTAGATTTTAACGGTTGGCTATTTTTCGGAACATCTACTAGCTCCCAGGTTTGGTTCTTAACAAGAGAATTATACTCGGAAGCCATCGCCGCCCTCCACTTGTCAGCGTCTGGTCGTTGCAGAGCTTCTTTTACAGTCAGTGGATTGGTTGTTTTGTCTATATGACAATTCATAAGATTATTAATATGTGGACTTACCAGCTTCCGTGGGCGGAGTTTCATTTTGTAATCAACAGTGTTTGGATCACCATTTTCTTCAATAGCTAATTCTTCTGCTACCTCACTTTCCTCAGCACCAGCAGCATCTAAAACAACATCATTGTTTTCAACAGCAGTTTTGGGTTTATTGTGTTCAACAACCTCTTAGGTTCCGCATTCAATTCAGGTCCCACAGCATCGTTGTAGTCCTCGTCCTCAGAGGAACTTAAGTCTTCCTTTGGAAAAGCTAGAACAGCATCAGCAGTCACATCTTTTTCTTCATGTCCAATATTGGGAAAGTCAATTATTGTAACATCTAAACTTGTAGAATAAGAAATTCGTGAATGTAGAAATCTGACGTCTCGCCCTATTATCACCGTTTTTCGCTTCGGATCGTAGAGTCTGTATGCTTTTGCAAGCAATGTTCTCTTTTAGATCTAATAGATGTCCAACCTTTTTGATTCCATGGGCCACATTGAAAGAAGACATCGTGTTTTCGGCCACAATTACAGGGTGAGGCAAAAATACTGTCATAATGTGAATGTGCCATAAGGTCCGTTCGCGTACTTTTTGCACCAAATGTTTTCTATCAAACTTTGAAGAGTGGGGGTGATATGATGACAAAGAACGATACACATCTGAAGAACGCGGAATTATTGTTACTGCTTATATGGCCAATTTCCGGTCTGTTGTTTTAACGCAGCGGGAATTTCGCCTTCATTTTCCTCGTCGTCCTGCACCTTGTGCGCGAACAACTAAGCAATTTGGCTAATCGTCTCGTGCAAACTGGGTCCACTATAGATGTCGCAAGAAGTGGCCGGCCCAGTATTGGTCGTTCGACCGAAAATATCACTGCTGTGGCCGAGGACTTACACCCATGCTCTGTTTAACTTGGTGCAAGAAGAGAATGACTTCGTATCCATCCAGTCGAAGTGACTGCTTGGTGTGGCATTTGCAGTAAAAAAGTGATTGGATCTTATTTTTTAAGGACGACGAGGGTACCACCAAATAGTGAGCATTTTTTCAACTTAATGTCATCAATCTTACACCTTCTAGTAAACTTTTAGTGAAAACAGAGCCCAATTTTTTGAATTCCTCACACAATGGGACCCAAGTCTTATTATGACATTACTTTTGCCCCACGCTGTCGTTTAGCTGTCGAGGGAATAAAAAGTAGTTTTCATGCTTAGGTAATTTAAAATTTATTAGAAACAGAATAGGAAATTAATTTAACATTGTTTTTTTACAAATGATGTTATATAATTTTAAGAAAAATATCACTTAAACCGCCAAGTGACAAACAACGGAACAGTGTACCTGACTGAGCAATGTACACAGAAAGAGAATTGACTACAGAACGAAAGACATTTCTGGTTCTGTTTCTATTTCTGTTGTTTGTCAAATGGGCATGCTTCAGTAACTTTTAAATATTTTTGGGCCGCGGTTTGGACAGCGTTGGCTGGAGACTGTGGCACTTTTCCAAGTTACAGATTTCGTCAATCAGTAGAACTGCCCTATCTTTGGGGACACAAACCCCGTTAGTGATTGCCATTGTAAAAAATTAATTTTTTTGTTCAAAATACTTTTAGTTCAATACGGACACAAAAAATAAAGTTCTCAAATGACGAAGAATAGGTCTGTTTGGTAACCCACGAATTCGTACACATTTGTAAGATTCTTACGATTTTCATGTTTGTTAACCCAAAATATTTGTAAAAGAGAGAGCCAAATGACAGTTCAAAAAATTTCCCCTCCACTGAGAGCGTACACAAACTAACGCAAACTTACGCGGTCTTCTTCTTCGCGTAGTTTCATCGATTCTGTCAAACCAGCCATTCTGACAATGGTGAAATGTCATAATCTTCATTGTTCGTGGAAAACAAAAACAAATTTGGAGGTTTTACGAAAACGTGTTTGTTTACTTTGCTTACGAATTTTCCACTGCTTAGAGGATTTTCCCTCACTTTTCAAATTATTTTAATATTTGAGAGCGAGCTAAACATTCCACAGAAAAGATACCAAACAGACCTAATATATACCTACTTGTATCATTTATTTTTGTATATTTAATTCCTCTTAGAAATAATTTTTGCACACATGTCAATTGCTGAAATGTCAAAACTCGTACGTCAAAAATCTCATTGCGAAATTTGAAATTCTAGGAATTTTCCCCTTAAAATCTCGCACCACAAGTTACGATTTTTGTTTCGCAACGATCATGATGTTAATCATCGCTGGTGCTGGAAACCTTCCTTTACAAAATTTCAACTTGAATTAAATCGCCTTCTCATGCGGAACCCGAGAATAAAGAGGAAAATTGATTTAAGAGCCCCTTTCAGCATTCACATTAGCATTACCCTCGGTTAATTAGGATTGATTTATTTCTGGAAAAACACCGTAACCCACAAAAGAGAAATAAGAAATGCATCCTTACGATATCCAAAGAATGCAACAAATTATTACTGTGTAGATTGAATGCATTACGTTTGTTCGCGCACACCCTTAATCAGGCCGCGTTGCGAATTTCCGAATGCATACTCGTACACACCCCAGAAGCCAGACAATAAATTGCAGTCATGCAGAAGGGTGTACTATCAATATCTTTTTATATCGAATCCCATGAGATATGAGAATATTAGTAAAAAAAAATATAAAACAACAAAAGGATGAAATGATCCCTTGTCTTCGCAGAACTTCTGATATGGTGATATGCACATTCGCATGGATTAAAAATTTCACCACGAAACGACTGAATGTTTACTTTGAGTCGACCTAAGAGGTCTTTCTTTACCTTTAAATAATTCCCCGGCGGGAGCGCCTTAAAGATATCAAATGGCATATCAATTAGACAATAAAAAACCAAAGGTAAGGAATTAACAAACATAAGTATCACTACGTGACATTTTTTTCTATTTAATATTGATTTATTGATTCTCAAATTTGGGCAATATTGTTCGTTACGGCGAACAACAGGGAACTAAATACTTTCGGGAGAATTCGAAAGCAAGAAATAAGAAAGTAAGAAAGAAACCTGGGACGGAATTATTGGATTTATGGTTTACGTTGCTTCATGTATCGAATACATTACGTACCACAAATGGTTCTAGTAAAATTCTACTTTAAGTAATTTGCATCGACTGAAAGTCGTCATTTTGTGTGAATTCAAAAAATATTAAAACAACAACTGTTTGCTGGGATTCATGGACCATATCTTTATAAGGCTTCACAGAAACATTTTTAAAATAAATACGAGTATATGACCGCAGGTTGACTGGAAATAAAGGCGTACTGAAGGTTCTGTCTTAGGCCCGATACTGTTTCTGATTTATGTAAACTCCCATATTTTAAGGGCAAAAATACAGCATTTATTTACTGCTTTTTCCTATTCTTATAAGAGCTATGTACATATTATTCGGATGTAAATTACGATTTAGATTGTATTACGGCTAAGCAACAAAAATCAAATATCAAGGGTTCGAATACTTGCATTTATATTCTAACTCAACACGTTGTTTGCGATGTTGCTTTGTAGATCCACATAGCCATGGTCATATATGTATGTATCATTTAACCCTTGTGTAGGTGTCAAGGTACCTGGGTACTTTCTCAACACAATTTTCAAAAAAAAAAAAATGTCGACAGCTACCACTATCATGGTATTTTCAGTACCTTACTAAAAACATTTTTGCGTCAAATGCGCTATTAATGTCGAAAATCGAGCCATATGTTTCGCCTAAATTTTTTTTTCATTGACATGTTCTCGAATATGGCATCAAAGTAACTGCGTACCTGGGTGTGAACTTGTTCGTGCACGCATTTTACAGCAGAATATCTCGCAATTATAACACAAGTTTTTTTATAACGAATTTGATTGAAATCGCATCGATTTTGTCTCTCTCACATAACATTTTCAAGTAATTAGTCAATCTAAGTCGACGGTTTAAAAAATATGGCCTCATTATCTGGGTGTTACTGGTTCGCAATTTCTTATTAATTCAGCGCTCGCAGCGAATAAGTAATATTGTAAAGTAGTTCTGTATAATGCAATTCCAATCATTCGGATAGATCACCAAAAGTATGGAAACCACTCACTGCTCAAGAGTGGAAGGTTTACTTGGCTGTTCCCTTTATAGCTGGGATATATATATATATATATATATATATATATATATATATATTTTTTCCGAGGGTAGGTGAAAATCTTCTATAGACACTATGAGAATAGGAAGCGCGTGCTCATAGTAGTGTCAGATTCTTACTGACCAAAAACACCTCCCTTCGATATAAATTTGTTAGATACTGCAACTAAGTTATACTTATCAAGCAATTTTTCCATCAAGAAATATAAACGTTTGGCAGGTTACTTTCCAATGAAAGATCCTGCATGTTCCGCAATTTAGATGCGGTTAATCCTTATCTCGCCAAGTCAAAAGGTTTTGTCCTTTGTAGTCGGCGCAATAAATTGCTCTTATCCAAAATTAGTAGGACGGTATTGTATTGTTAACATGTCCGATTAGTCAGTTTCTATGCTTTCGCTGGGATATATGTACATCATTCGAGTGGAGAACACACATCGGTCATCTGTAGCATGGTCTCTGTTATATATTTTCGTGCTGCAATTGCTCTTTGCCAATATTTTGCAATTACGCGCTTTATACGCTTCGATAATATACCAACTAGAGTTGATAGAATGTCTACTGACAATGCCGCCCTTAATAGAGATCTTGGAACCTACTGAACGGAAAGCTGCATAAAAACAGACATCACTGTCGATGAACAGCTGTTTCTATACAGAGGCCCTTCTAAATTTTGCAGTATATATGTACATATGTACCCCCAAAACCAGCCAAATATGACTAAAAGGTTTAGTGGCCTGCGATGTGTCAAACTTTAATCCACTGTGTGCTATACTGGAAAGGAGACACGTGCAGCACGCCAGACCAACGTTTGGAGAAAACGTAGTTGAGCGATTAATATAGAGGTACGAGGGATCAGACCGAAATGTAATTACCGGCGTATTTTTCACTACTTTTTACCTCACCTTTTCACTTAAAACTTGCATTTGGTGGGCTCCGTTAGCCATAATATAACGTTTATTCCTAATAATAAGCGCAGGTTTTTTCGCCCAACATGACGAAACAACTCATGCTTCCAGATATAGAAGAGCGGTCGAGGATCCCGAGAGTGATGACCAACTTCTCCACGTCGTGGCATCCAGGTTCGCTCGCTAAGCCAATTTATTCGCCTATGGCTGCTCAAGCTACACAAGAACGCGAAGCCGACGCGACGGTCACCTTGTTCTCAAAGGTATTTGTCACATTTTTATTTTTGGTCATAAGCGCAAAGACGCAGGCAGTATGTGTGGTGCACGAAGCCAGCATGCGCAAAAATTTGGCAAAGTGCATTGCTTGCAGCGCTGCCGAAGAGCCGAACCATAGTTGCAGTCAAAGTTTCTATATCACTGTTACTTACATATTTGTTTCCATATAAAATTTATTTCAAAACTAATAATCTTTTATAAACATTTACTTTGTAAAAATATATTTTTTGAACATAATTCATAAATTAATACACAATTACCATATGAAATATACTGGAGGACCCGAGTACCACAGCACACTTAAGTGTACTTTTTTGTTGCCACTCACACAAGGGTTAATAGTAACAACATACATAAGTTGTAGTGAAAGTTGAAGGGAAGAACCGTACTTTCTACTTGAAGCAGTATCTACATACTATGTATATGGAACTTGTCCGACCATCTTAGTCTCTACTACGATCCCTTCATTTTAAAATTAGTTTATAAAGGCTTATTTAAATCAAAGCTGCAATATTTCTTGTTGGGGCGGCATATATTTATTTCGATACAATTAAACGTTTAGTAACTAAACAAATGTTTGCAGTAAGAGTTTTTTTTTTTTTTGTTTTGGCCTCCAGGTGGAAATCTTCAAAAGACACTCGGTAGTTCATCGGTACCAAGCGAGTGGGAATCTTACCGCACCAAAACACCTAGGAATCAAAATCAATCTTTGAAAGATCGGCAAATGATTATTCTCTCTTGAATTTAAATCGCATTGGGGGAAGTTTAAAGTTATAATGTAAACTTTCCCATAGTTTTTAGACCATTAGCTCGTTAGGCTTTGTTCTTCTCAGTCTCCGAATATTTTCTCTTACATATAAGACGGTCTCCATCTCGAAGTTAATGTGATCTTCAAGACGCTGGTTATGTGAAAGAGCGTGCTTTCTAACCACTTCTAAAATCATGCCTATTTGTAGGTCACCATGTATGTACCAACGAACATATATGATTCCACGAAGAACTTTGTTTTGGATTTTTTGTATGGTTTCTGTATTTGTTTTCTTTGTACAGCCCCATAATTGGATGCCATACGTCCATACAGGCTTCAGTACTTGCTTATATAGCAATATTTTGTTCTGGATAGATAGGTATGAGTTTCTTCCCAGTAACCTATACATTTTTCTTTATTTCAAGTTCAGTTCTTCTCTTTTCTTTTTGATGTGTTCTTTCCATTTTAACTTCGCATCCAAAGTCATTCCAAATGCATTAAGAATTATGTGTAAAGTTAATCGCAGAACACCTACATAGGTCTGACTTATGCAGATATCTCAAAATTCTTCCTATGTTGTTGTATATACTGCTACAAAGTTGTAAAAATATTTTTGGAAAATTCCGGTTAGTCTTCATGCTAACTATAGCTTCGACTTCGTTCGAACGTGCGATATCGGTACAACCGTCGCGCCGTAATCTTGCTAACACACGATACAATCGGCTGTACGCTTTGAATCGAAAACCTGCTGTTGCAGGCGCCGTTGTATGGAAATCGCACGCAGATTGTATAGTGTGTGTGTGCTACATACAACAGTTGTACCGATATCGGCACAACTCGCGGTTGTACAACGATTGTATCTGTATTTGCCGCTTTATAGACAGTCATGAATTCTATCTGTACTGGGTGATTTTATTGCCATATCTTCGGAATCTTGGTCATTTTCTGGCCTGGATTGGTAACAAAAATATTTAGATCGAAAACCATATTTTTCTGCCTGCGGTATTTATTTCTACAGGAGCAAATAATATCCTTTTAGTATAAGCAATGGGTTGTATGCATAACAGCTAGTAAATTATTTTACTAGACAATTTTTAAGTAAGTACATATGTAGTTGATTTTTGTATGCATACAATTTAAGTAAATGCTGGAGAACAAGTTTTTACTAGGGGATATAGTATTTACTAGATGCGGATGAATTTCACTTGTAAATTTTATTTATTTATATACATATTTCTATCAATAACAAATTGATTGTGGTAACGAAGAGCACTAGCAACAAAAGACTATCGGCTCTTTACTAAAAAATGTGTTATGATACCTTAATTCTAAGTACTTATGGTTAATATTTTATTTATGAGTTTTATGTTGGTCACGGTAGATTCTTTTAATATTTCTATGATGTTGAGGCTTTTGCCCCTATTATGTAAGTTAAAATCTAATTTCTTTGTAATTTAGGCGCAAAATATTTAGGCCTCATACTGGACAGAAAGCTTAACTGGAAGCTGAATATTAAAGAAAGGGTAAGAAAGGCATCCGTCGTAGACCGCAAATAACGTTATGGATGTACTGTTCGATAGTAAGACCCATACTGACATACGGAGGATTGGTTTGGTGGCACGCTGCTGCCAAAACAACCAACCTCAAGGATATGACCAAAATTCAGAGAATTGCATGCACTGGAATGACCGGTGCGATGAGAACAACGCCAACAGCGGGACTGGAAGCAATTCTTAACCTCCTGCCTTTGGATCTCTATATGCAGGAGACCGCAGCAAAAACTGCCCTCAGGCTAAGCCAGTCAAAACACTGGAGGTCAAATGCATATGGACATGCCAAAATACTTGGCAACTACCTTAACGGCGACATCAACTCAGACTACATTGTCCCATACTTGGATTTTGAAAAACCATTCACGTGGGATTTTCCAAGCAGAGAGCAGTGGGAGAGAAATGAAATACCACAGAGCGCTAAGTCCATCTATACCGATGGGTCAAAGATGGACATAGGTATTGGAGCGGGTTGCTTCTCTGAAGAACTAGGAATCAGCGGCTCCTTTCGACTTCCAGATCACAGCAGTGTTTTCCAAGCGGAGGTTCTAGCAGTGACAAAGGCTGTTCAATTGGTGTCAATGATGACAATATCACGTGAGGATATCAATATTTACATTGACAGCCAGGCGGCCATAAAAGCGATAGCTGCTACGCAAATAACATCGAAGCTTGTAAAGTATTGCCGCGAAGAGCTTAAGGTTCTCAGTACGCAGCACAATGTAAAACTCTGCTGGGTCCCTGGTCACAGCGGGATACCGGGCAATGAAGCCGCAGACGAACTGGCTGAAAAGGGTTCAGCCCTAGATAGAGAACAAGCAGACGGGACGGTCAAACCTCCACGCTGCAACCTTCGGGCCAGAATTGAACAAAAATCAGTAACTGATGCGAACAATAGGTGGAGATCGCTAAACACCTGAGTGATATCGAGAGGACTATGACCAAAGTATGACAAAACAAGAACTAGAAAACTCCTACAAAAAGATAGAAAGTCGTTGTCAATACTAATTGGGGTGCTAACAGGGCATAATACCTTAAGATACCACATGAAAAGATTACGATTGAATGATGATGACATATGCAGAGGATGTGGTGATGAAGAGGTACATGAGGATACAACCCATTTCCTCTGTCACTGCCCTAACCTCTGTCAACTAAGAAACAGAACGCTAGGCAAATTCTTCTTCGATCACATCGAGGAGCTTTCTGATGGATCACCATCTAATATACTTGAGTTTGCTAAGGCGTCGGGTTGGATGAAAGCATAGACATTGATACCACGGGTAGGACCACACTATGGGTATCACAATGGGTCCACATGGACCTAAGTGTGATGAGGATACACACATCCTCATCAGCCCGAAAACCTAACCTAACCTTGTAATTCAAATGGGAAACACAACTCAACTCAACCAAAGTTGTCTTCCATAATAGGGACATGGTTGCAATGGTGTAGAACTTGGTCTGACGAGAGGATGCAAGGTCCAAGCAGGTGGCTAAATATTAGGTTACTATGACAAGTAAATATTTATATCGTATGCATAAAAACAAGTAAGTACTTATTTCTTCTAGTAATGTACTCAATTTACTTTTTTCAAGTTTGTGAATAGCAACTTGAAATTTCGCAGTTATAACCAAGATTACAGTCGTGAGTCTTATTTTGAAGCAGGTCGTCGTATTCACCGAATGGCGAAATGGAGATCCTGGTTTTTTTAAACAGCTCTAAAAAAATCACTTCCCACTTTTTGAGCTTTATCGGCCTATTTGCCGGTCTGCCTTCTTGGAAATAATCATAGGTTGATGGTCTTAAATCGAGGCCAACAAGTAGTGTCATTTTAAATCTCACGCCATTGTTGAACTGTCAACATTCAACTCTCATTGCGATGACTTTTGATAAGTAAAAACTTGGAGGTTGTTAAATATGGATCGATAATCACCCGCACAAGGTGTTGAAATAATTAAAATTTACTACAAAAACGGTGAAAATATCTCGGATTCGTTTCGTAAAGTTCCTACTGCTTTTGATCATCATCAAACGATAGCTATAGTGATAAATAATAAATTTGAACGTCTCTGGGAGGCTAGTTATGTCAGGACTCCAACTAATGTTGGTCCGGCAAGGCCAGCTGAAAATATCACCGCCGGCCGTAGCTCAGAGTGTGACTGAAAACCCAGGAGTGCCCATTGCGAGACGATCGCAGGAATCGAACCTATCCGCAACTACTTTGCCCGGCATTTTGCATAAAGATCTTGGCCTAAATGCTTAAAAGGTCCAATTGGGACCAGAATAGAAGCCAGCAGACCACGCACTACGCTGGACTTACGCTATGTTGATGATTTAAAATGACACCTCTTGTTGGATGACTCCACAGGTACTAGAGTTAAGGCAGAATATAAATAAAATGGTATAATTTTGTCCAAATGAAAATAAACAGTAATTGGAAAACCACACACCCTGTATGTATCGACAGGTGACTCACTCTTTGTCTCAACTCAGATACAATCATCCACTAATCCATATCTTCCATATCTTCAATAAATAAATCGCAAATTACTTTTAAAGATTGTTGCATTCGCGTACACATGTGTAAACATGTAAACACTCAGTTTCCTAGCATCTGACTCATGTCAAGCAAAGAACTGCACGACTCGCTGATCGATCACGTTTCACGGTGTTATTCTGTAGTATTTACTTTAGCTGGACTGGATTCAGTCTGTGCAAATATTCAAGTACCTCCGAGCATATGACACTTGAATAAACAATTTCGCATCCCGAATGATTGTCTGTTTACTGGACTTTAATTTTAATACGTGCAAACAAAAATTGCGTAAGCAAAAGTGCCATTCAGCACAGCAATACTCAGAACATTTTTTTTTTGTCATCCCAATTATGTACACAGAACCTATGTATGTATGCCTGTGGAAGTCAAAGACGAATAAGAAGTTCGTAAAACACTTCATTACCAAATTAATTAATAAATTGACGCCGCTTTTGGTTCCTCCACACCGAATTTGATATTCAAACAGTACACAGTCAGTACACTCGTACATGCTTGAACATAATGTTTAGGGTGCTCCATCGAACTGGCATGGCGGCGGCGCGACGGACTAAAGTAGGATGTGCCGATTTGAACCGGCGCGATGTAATGGATGTCTGACATCATCGCAAAGTCTTTTCTCTGATCAACCGGCACCGATGAAGGGTCTCGTTGTTTCTTTTTAAGGAGCGCGACACTCGTTGCAAATTAAACCGATGAATTTTTTTTTTCCGTCTTTTATACCGAAGATCATCATGTGGCATTGAACGACGATCGGAAGAATCTGGAAAACACATTTTCTTCACCATTTATGGTATGGTGGCTTGTTGAAAGATAAATAAAAAAATAATTCTACACTGCCTTGTACGATTAACAGTTATTAATAAATTCGCCCTTGACAACGGAGATACATCTTTCATTGGAAACCTCAACTGCTG
This sequence comes from Brachyopa scutellaris, assembly GCA_949775065.1. Taxonomy (NCBI): domain Eukaryota; kingdom Metazoa; phylum Arthropoda; class Insecta; order Diptera; family Syrphidae; genus Brachyopa; species Brachyopa scutellaris. The sequence continues at coordinate 144,626,386 of OX459112.1, read as the reverse complement.
ACTAATAGAAGACTGGGTAGGGGCGCATAGCCAACCTTAAAAACCACAACCAACACCAGTGGCATCTCAATATTTTTGATATGACTCATTAGGTGACACTTTATGGCTCACCGAAGAGTTCTATACGCGGCACACGGCACTATATGTCATCATCGAACCCACTCATGTAATAAAAGACTGCATTTTTATGACCCATTGTTTGGCAGCACTGCAAGCAAAGTCATTTGGATTTATACTTGGCTTTGTTTTGACACTGGCGCAACACTAGCGAAACATTCGATGACAGTTGTTGTCAATTGTCGCCTTAGCTGCGGTGCGGGCACTTTTATGGAGAGGATGGATTTTGCGTGAGTTGAATTCGTAATTTTTATTAACCGATGAATCAATTGAATCAATTAAATCGATTCAGATGTCTTTTCAACGACAAAGAGGTTTCGGTTGTTGCTTTATTATGTTATGTGTAGCTACGTACATATGGTATGTATGTATTTATGTACCGTTACTTAAAAATTGAGCCAACAATCAACCAAACAAAAAAATTATTTGCTTAGGAATGTGGTCTCGAGTCATCGAATGCGGTTGAAGTTGATTATTTTATTTGCGAATTTGGAAAAGTTGGCACGAACTAATTAGACGGTACTGTTAGGTTACTGAGCTATCAATTTGGTGTTACAGACAGACCGCAAAAAAATGATGAACTCCCGAAACCATAACTAAGTTCGTGGTTGAGTGGGTCTCGGGTTAATTTTTTTTTTTTGATTTTAAGTTACGGTCGACAGCCTGTATGCTGGTGGCTATAATCAAGAGATTCAATCATAAGTATAAGTTTATGCTTGGTATATGTCAGCTCATTTCAAAAATGCCAAAAGTTCTTCTTAACGGCCATATTATTCACTCACTTTAACCCGGACTAAAACTTACACCCGGGTCAAAGTAAATTTAAACTGAAAATTAAACCCAACTCCATAACATTCACTCGTTCCACCCGCACATTGACCCGAAAATTTTTTAAATTAAATTTTAAATCCGAATAAATTTAAACTGCCGCCGGCAATGAGTTTAAATTCTTTAACCCGGGTTAAAACTCAATTTCATAATATTGACTCTATTCCGTTGTCAGATCACACATTCACGCATTCACAAATTGAGATTATGCATTTTCATTGGTTGAAACATAGAGAGAGAATTCTCAGTTTCTAATTTAATATCAACTGACATTTGTCATTTTATGAATTTTAAACCCATCGGGTTTAGTCAACGTTTTTGAGTGAATATTATGAACATACGTTTAAATGTTCGAGTTTAAGAAATGCGGGTTAAAGATCGGGTTTAAAATTCATAAATTTGATTTAAACCCGAAGTGAATAATATGGCCAGTGTTTAGAAATCTTTAACTATTTTTTTCTTGAATTGTTTTTCATTTAAATTATCTTATTATTTAACAAAATAATGTTCAAGTAACTTTCCCATTATCAGTCATATTGTAACTTTGTAATTACTCAATTCTATGTTATTCTATCATTCCAATCATTATTCTAACTTCTACTTTGCTAATCTGTTATAACTCTCTTTTGAATGTACTCTCTTTTGTATTGCTTTAAACTTTTCTTGTTCGCATGTAAAAACGATCGTGGTTTCTCATCCACTTGGGTCTGGACCGCCACACAATAAACAACTTTGGTATTGTATGACTCATCGTGTTTCTATTAATTTTTTTTTTTTGGAATTAATCGTGGATTATCAGATTTCTCAATTTCGCTAGAGACCTTACGTTCGTTAACAAACAGGCAGTTTAGGTATTGCTTCAGAATTTTAACGAAAAGTTGGCATTTTTGAGTATTTATGCACTTTTGTAATTAAAAAAGATATGTGAAAGAAAACTTAATTCAAAATGTTACTCTAAATGACCGCCACACAATAAACAACTTTGGTATTGTATGACTCATCGTGTTTCTATTAATTTTTTTTTTTGGAATTAATCGTGGATTATCAGATTTCTCAATTTCGCTAGAGACCTTACGTTCGTTAACAAACAGCCAGTTTAGGTATTGCTTCAGAATTTTAACGAAAAGTTGGCATTTTTGAGTATTTATGCACTTTTGTAATTAAAAAAGATATGTGAAAGAAAACTTAATTCAAAATGTTACTCCAAATTTTAATAACCTATCATATATCCGAACAAAAAAAAAATATTGGCACTTCCATATGCATTTAAAAGTGCAGAGATTTTCTTGTTTTCCTACTGTGAACTTTGGAATTGCCCCTTTTTAGGTGCCAGATGTAGTCGCCCATCATATTGGCATCCAATTTACCCTGGTACCGGCCTTCCATTGAAGCGATGTCTTAGGGAAACGTCTCAGCATGTTCTTCACTAATGCTCCCCACGTTTTCACTAAAATAATCTAAATGAGAGTAAGGAACATGTAGTTTTAGCGACATCCTGCATCCTAATATATTGAACCTATCCACTAAGTTTTCTACTAGTTCTACATAATTTTCTATTTTAATATTTCCTCTTTTTATTTCCCTGAATGCTGTCCAAGCGTACGACAGTTTTCAGTGTCAGTACGACTGTTCCATAATTAAATAAACATTTTTATTTATCTTCTTAACTAACGACTATTCACATGAATGATAGGCTTGCTCTGCTTGCATCTCCGTTAACACATTTCGCGATGCCGTTACCGTAAAGCTAACATTTAGAATTAATGAATACTCAAAATGTGCTTGACATATCATAACTCATAAGGAAGCAGATACAAACAAAAAAATAACATAAACAAATTTTTGTTTTCAACGCACCTCTGATGTTATTGCATTTTTCATCTCGTTTCAGATTTTTAAATCAACTCAGCAATACATTATGAAACTAGTACTGTTACATGATCTATCATCAAGAGGACACCTTGTTGAAAAATGGGAGAGACTAGCATCGAACTGCGGCTTGCACGTATCGTTTACATCCCATGATGATCCTACATCAGAATAAAGTTTAGCATGTTACTGAAGGAAACAAGCATGTTTGATAGAGTAAAATGCGAAGCGCAGTGATCACAGTATAGACATAGAGAAATGAACCACAATCTTGGAGAGAAAACAACCACTTTTAACCACTATTCGACTAATATGATAAGCACCACTTTTTGAAATTCAAATTATTAGCCAACCTGCATCTTATACCGCAATGACCAGACCATCCAAGACTGTGCGATATTTCCAATCACAAGAAGAGAGGACTTGGTCCACTTTATTGCGATCTGTCCAATTCTCAAAGAATTCGGCAAGAGATTTCCTGGTTCGTACGTATTGGAAGTAAACGGGGTAATGAAGAACCTGAACGGTGATCAGGGCTTGGATCGCCCTACGTTACAGAAAGCATGTTATCAAAGGCAATTTCGAAGGCGGTCTTATACACATATTCAAACGTATATTTATATAAATATATATGGGAGTATGTATATGTAGTTATGTATAGATAGAGATGGTAGTACCGCATTTGTCGAAAGAACAAGTTATGTATGCCGCTGCCAAAATCGATAGGTTTGTAAATTTGTATATTCTCAGTATTTTTAGCCGTTCCTTTCGAATCTGAGGGATTAGGAAACTTGATATACTTTTTTGTATGAGTTCGTGTCTTGGCCATATGTGAATGTAATTGCTTAAGACCTAAAGCTTAAGTTATTTTTTTTTATGGGGCCTCTATTGTTAATTTCTGGTGTAGGGGTTAAAATAACATGACTCTGGGGCAGGTTGTAACATGGTATAACCATTCGAGTAGTAACACTCGCCAAAATTGAAATGATTCAAAAAAAGTTATTGCTCCACTTTGAATCCTTTCAGTTTCTAAATAGCGTTTTAGAGGTTAGATATGCATCTTCGGAATAATTTTTTTTTATTTGAATAGTATGCAATATTTAAGTAGTCAGGACGAATTTACCAAAAAGTGTTACAACCAGCCCCAGTCTCCCCTACTGATGGTAATAGTTTTAAGTGGTATAATCATTACTCAATTGTCTATGAAACGAACCCACTTTGGTTGCTCTAAGTTTAGTACACTAAAAATTATAATTAAATAACTGTTGGTACCTACTTCTCTGAACGATCTTTTTTAAACACCCTGGCTTTTGAAGATAAGCCCCCTCCCATACGATTTCATAGCATGAACCAATGAATCATTTTCCAAAATATCTGCACCCCAAACCGGATTACCCTGTATATTATATCATTGTCAATCTAGTAGATGGCCATAGGCCAAACCAATCAGACTTTGTAAACATCCATTATGTATGTACATATTGTAGAGTAATTTGGGGTAAAAGTGCGCAGCCGGTAAGAGTACGCAGTGCAATTTTCTTCATCTGTGAAAGAATTAGCAGAAATCGCTAAATGAGAAAATAAGTGCTTCACTAACCGGCAATGATGAACAACTTATACGAACATTTTCTATTTAACAGTACAAAGAAAATCATCAATGAAAAAAAAGCCGAATTTTGTTAATAAAAAGTTAATTTTTAAAAGTGGGTCAGGAAAGCGTGGCAACTCGATACCCCATAAGTAGTATGGAGGCATAAACAGTGTATATGCGTGTTTGATTAAGGATACAATTTTAGTGGATAATATTGTTCGTTCTTAGATTTTCAATACAATGAAAAAAAATGTAGCGTCTAGGGAAGGAGTGCGCAGTCGTACTGGGTAAGAAGGCACAGCGCACTCTTACCCAGTATATAATTTTTTATAATAATAATAATTTTTGGGCTATTACCTTCTGTCGAAAGATGCAACGAGCACATCACAGTCGTAGGCGGTAGGTGGTAGCTCGTAGTTGTTTTTCCAGAAAAAATGCCTCGTATCTACTTAACACAAACGGAAAGGAAATTAATAACCCAAAAGAAAATCTGCGAGGCTAGGGAGCTGATTTAAAACGGAAGCAGCCCATGAAACGCTGCCGAAGAGCTTGGTATGACCGAAAGCGCAGTTTCAAAACATTTTAACTACGAAAACTGTGACTTAAAATGGTTGCGCACTCTTACCCATACCTCTGCGCGCTCTTACCCTGACTTCGGGGCAAGAGTGCGCAACTTAACTAACTTTGGTTTTTTGATCAAAACATATGAAATATTGAAAAAAACATAAAATATTTTTGTATTAATTTGTTCCTAAAATATAGAGCTACCAAATAATAGGCACTTTATGGTCCAGATTTTAGCTTAAGTGGGACAATATTCCACCAAAAGTTATGCACGCACCTTGTTAACTCTACACCAAGAGTAAAACGGGTTTCGGCCGTTTAAGAAGGACACACAAAATATTAATTCGATATAAAAGCTTAGTGTACCGATGTAAGGTTAACTCACGAAATTGATCACACGCTTCTTCAAAGAAATTTCCAGACATATGCATTTAGCTCATAATTAAATTGTTTTATTTAACCTTAAGGTCCATCGTATTTGTTAATTTTCAAAATACAGTAGAATCAGCTTAAGACGCTCACGCTTAAGATGCTATCCCGCTTTTATCGCTTTTTTTCTCCGGTCCCTCCACTCTGACTAGAATTCGCATGAAATAAAATCCGGTTAATACGCTCATACCGATACACTTCGCCAAAATTTGTATTTTCTTGTTTTTGCATGTTTTCCCAGAAAACATTCAGTACATTGGGATACCGCCGTTCTTATATGAATTTTTTTTGTTTTTGGCAAACAAACCATATGAAGCGTGTCGTTTTTGTGGTCGTTTCTTTTGTCAGTTTTGTTTCATTTCTTGTGCCAGTGGTGTTAGTGCATTAGAATTTGATTGCGTATAAGGGCTAGTACAAGCGATTAAAGGAAAACAAGCATGATACATATGTTTAATTTCAACTCTTTATAAAATTAACTTTTTTTAACTGGATGTTATTTTTAAGTTTTTCCCGCTTAATACGCTATCCCGCTTAAAACGCTATTTTCTGTCGGTCCCTTGAAGAGCGTCTTAAGCGGATTCTACTGTAGTTAAAATTTAATTTTTTGAAAAACCTAGTTTGCTATCTTTTAGAAAACTCACTTTTGTGAGTCATTACCCCTGTTTTAGTGGGAAACCTATGTGTAGTGAAGTGAAGTGAAGTAAGATTTTACATTCAATACACATACAACAACCCACTGCGCTTCACTTTCAATAACATCCGCAGCCGAAGTCAATGTCGATAAATGTTTAAGTTCGATTGCTGGTTCGATTGCACATTCGACTGTTTGTCTTTGTTTTGACAGCTAATGTCACCGTGAGCAAACACATAGTACCAAATTTTAAAAATAAAAACCAGGCAACTGCGGATCGTTTTATTGGGAATTTTTCACTTCACTATTTATAAGTTCCCAATAAAACACGGCTATTGTGTGTACATATGTATGCATGCGCCCGAAACGTCCTTAGATCGGTCATTCTAACTTTTCTTTTGCGTGCCCTGGCGATGACTCATCCACGCTCTACTTTCCACAAAACATTCCTCGCCCGTATCACTCACATGCCTTTAATTATGAAACTGTTAAGTAAACAATCGGCATTTGTACAAAGCAAATGAAGACAGGAAGAATCGTCGACTTTGAAGAATAGTCTTGTTGTTTCCCTGTCTTTTCTCTTTCAGGAAAAAACATACACGCTAAGAAAACACATGAAAATGTATCCCTAAAGGTGAAAGTTTACGAAAAAGTACACCCACCCACACCAGGTGTAGGGAATAATTCTATCAATGAGTCGGTTTGTTAAAAATATTTCTTACGCGTGGTCTTTGTCTGTTTATTGTTGTTTCATTTCCGTATTTTCCGATACACGGGCACAACACCGCGTGGTGGGGAACATTTTCCAAATTAACATTTACTGCACAAACAGACGATTCTCCTTTTCCATATCCCACATTAATCTTAATGAAAATGTTCTATGTACGAGTAGCTTGGAGGAGCGACTGACTGGTCGTGACATTGTACCAAGAACTCCACGACGAACCACGACTACGGCGACCGCGACGTGCAAAGTATCTGCACTCGCAATGAAGCTCTATTTGAACGTACATAGATACATAGTACGAGTATACTGGGCACCATTTCATTTCACACGTTCACCTTAAGTCGTTTCATACCAAACATCAAATGTTTGTTCATTGAGTCGCAGTCGGAGTCGCAGTCGGAAGTAATGTTGTAGGAAGTGTTGTTGGTCTTTCGTTTTATTGCAGTTCAACGAACTGACATTCAATTTAGATGGATCAACTAAACAAAGAATATTCTTTGGTCTTTTTGATTTGATTATTCTCTGGCAAAGGCCAAGGCGGCAGCCGGCAGCCTTTAGCAAAGTTGTAAGTACGTTTGCACCGAAGCGAAACGCAGCATTACGCAGATGATATTTCACAATTTAAGTGTTTTCACCGAGCGAAAATGTGATTTTAAAATATATTTCTCAGAGAATATATGTGTTAAGATGCACTGCATAGGACTGGCTGCTCCATCGAACTGTATCCAGCAAAATGTGAGTTTAATTTTTAGTTTCAGTGGAAGAGCCATAAAGCATTAGGAAGTATTAAGTGTGATAGGTTACAGAGAATCGGTCATTTATCCGACACTTTTTCAATCATAAATGAGCTATTTTTGTGTTTAATGGGTACTGAATAATGGGGCTGGCCTTAAGTCCAACTAAGAGCCAAGAAAATTCCTCCGAAATTGGTTTTTTGGAACTTAAAGAAACTGGTAGAGTCTATACTTTAATCAAGCTTACGCCTTTTTTTTTTAACTGGATCCTGCCCCAAGGCTGATACTGCGACCTGAAAGATCTATTCTAATTAGTCCAAGAGGCAAACCACCTTCCTAATCAAGGCGAGTAAGTCCTTGGTTAACGCATTTTTTAATTCATAAGGTCTAAGCAATTCTTTGTGTAGGGTACGTCGTCAGACCCTGAAAAGTGCCGGGCAATCACAAAGGACGTGTTCGGCTGTTTCGACCTCTTCCAAACAGAGTCGACAATCGGTCTCGCTAGACAGGCCTAGCTTGTTCAGGTGGTATCGTTATTGACAATGACCGAAAAAGAAATTTGTTAGATACCTTATATCCTTCTTATTGTGGTTTAAAAGTTCCCTGTGATGGGTATAAGGCTTAATCCACAGTTTGGCTTGCCTAAGCCCCTGGACATTTTTCCAATGAGAGAGTCTGAGATTGTGTTCCCACTTATTAACTAAGGTTGAGATTGTTGCCCAGTGTGACCTGGTGATGTTGATGATATTAAGGTGACCCGTAAGGTTACCTAGTTTGTACTTACGAATAAGTTGAAGTTTAATAGCGCTTCTAGCGGCTTACGCCTTACGTTACATATAGCTGTGAGCTAGTTTCACTACATGAACTCATCAGAGGTGCTTTATGCATAAAATTGTTGGCTCGCTTTTCTGTAATGATCATGAAGTAGCTTAAGCCTAGATGCTGGTTGGAAAAGCTATTCTTGTTTAATAAGTCTGGGGTGCAGTAGAGGTGCCCGCTAGCACTGCGACCATATGAATGTATCTAAGAATCGTACACAATTTTTCGATTCTTTCGTAGACGTCTTCCTGTAATAAGTATTCGCCTAGTGTTTTGGTTATTCTTTTTGCTAGAGGAAGGCACTCTGAGATCAGATGCTCCATAGTTTCTTCTTTTTTTTTGGGAGAATTTGCAAGAGTCTGCGTTGCTCATTTAAATTTTTTACAGATGGCTGTTGCAGATTGAATGTCCAGTAAGTCCCGCGCAAAGAATTTTTAGACCATTTAAACATCTATCTTTCAAATAAAATTTATACCACGACTTATTATAGTATAGACTAACAAAAGTGGTCGTCCTGGCCGTGGTGGTTAGTGCGTTGGACTACTGGCCGGGTTCAATCCTAGCAAAAACACCTAAACGTTTTTTCACGGTGCCACCTCTTTCGAATGTTTGCCAAGCAGTCAAAGATTATCATTTGTTATGAGAAGCTTCTCAACTCGCCGTTTGGAGTCGGCAAAAACCTGTAGGTCCCTTCAAAATCTTCTTTTTGGAGCTTTTCAATTTCGACATTGACTGCATTAGTAGGCATGCTTTTTTGTAACTTGTACAGGCTAAACAAGTTTCAACAGCATGTTTACCCATGTTAAATACAACAAAACCTTAGCCTGGATGATTATCCAGTCTTATTTTTGCACTGAAAGCTTTTTCAAAGTCTATATAGGTTACAAAAAATACGCCTTCTTTTCATTAGATGTGAAGATTTTTCCCCTCGAATCTTTTTGTTATTTTTAGAAACAGCCAACAGTCACACGGCCCTAGATCTGGAGTATAAGGTGCTGGGCCGAATTTCATTGATGTCCGAGAGTGCAAAATAGTTGTTGGTTTTTTCGTGGCGCATTGTCGTGGTGCAAAAGGTAGCGGCACAGCTCCTCTTTTTTTTCGGTTTCCTAGTAAATTTTGGAAAACTTGTGGTAAGCAAGTTTCAGAATACCAATTAGCAATGACTGACCAGTTTTAAGCGGGATGATGGCGACCATTTTCGCCTTGTTTAAGTACATCGACATCATAATTTTTGTCGGTGATTTTTGTTGTTGGGCCTTTACTGGAGGATGTGTATGTGTACCTTCTGGGTTCCATATCATGGACTTCTGTTTGGTTTTCGGGTCATACGTGAAAAAACCAAGATTCATCACCTGTAACGATCTTATTGAAGCAACTTGACTCTACATTTTCAAACTTATCAACGAAATATTGAGCAAAAGGAAGACGAACCTCGTTTTGCTCTCCATTCAAAATTTTTGGGACCAATCGAGCGATGATTTAAAATTCGTGACACAGCCATGGTATACAAATCCAGTTCATCCGCTATCATCTCCTGTGTCATCCTGGCATCTTCGTCAATTTTAGCCTTTACCAGGGCCACATTTGTATCGTCTGTCGAGGATTCGGTGCGACCTTCACGAGATTTGTTCTCCACAGAAAAATGACCAGTCTGGAATCGTCGAAACCACTTTGAAATAGTAGCAAGAGAGAAGGGAAGAGAGAAGAGGTTCATTTATACCGTATGCATTTTGGCATTTGTGCCGAATTTTGACTGACGTGAGTTGACGTCGAAATCCGAAGAGAATGACAAAACCAATTTCTTCCTGTGTTGGCAGTGGAACTTCAACCGAGCTTACGTGTCTAATTTTTCTCTTTCTCGTCTTCATTTTTACCATTGTTCTGAAATTTGGAAATGAATATTGTTAGATTACACTTACTTAGTTGGCGCTACAGCTCGAGGTGAACCTGGGCCTGATTCTGGCAACCATTTGTGTGTGCGTGTTATATTTTTGCACGAATGGAAGGGACCTACAGTTTTCTGCCGTCTCCGAATGGCGAGTTGGGAAGCTTTACATGACAAATGATACTCTTGAATGCTTGTCAGGCATTCGGAAGAGATGGGCACAGAACGCACACAAATGGTTGCGGGAAGCTAGGCTTGGTTCTACCTAGGACTGCCGAAGCCAAATATGATTATAAGCTACAGAAATGCGTCTTTTTTTCAAAAACTACTAAATTGACACCAACTAAGCTTTTTGTCGATTTTCGAGATACGTGGTACAGATGATCGTCTTGACGATAATTCTTGCTTCGATTACTGACTAACGTTATGCAAGACTAACGCCGAAGCGATATCATCAGACGATAATCGAATTACGGAATGAGTACCCTGGACCCTCATCACGTAAAACAGTCGACATCGCTTTTGATATCATTATTGATAGCTATGCTTCACGTAAGCATAAAACTCACCTCTCGTCCAAGTGATATCGACTGATCAACTACATAAGTGTTTACTTCACTTAAGAAGAAAATCTTTCAAATACTATCATCTCGGGGATAGCGATTCCACGATAGTGTCGACATTGTTTGGTGCTGTCGTACAGTCGACAATCGCCGGTGAACTTATATGATGAGAGCCCAGGTTAACTATTTTCGCATCGCTAACCGTCCCTCGTAATAGAGACCAAAGTTACACTGAAATTCACATATTCGCCATGGTTTCACTATTCAAATGTAATTGCATTGTTTATCTTTTACAGGATGTTCTCTTTATTACAACTTATGCAACCATAAATTGTTATAAGTCACACGTAGGTTAAAACATTTAAACAAATTCATTATTGCGTTGTGCGTTCCAACGGTCCAACGGTCCGAGTGATTTATATGAAAACGTATTAAACTAAATACAAACAAAACAATAAAATTTATTGCATTCGCGTCACGTTTCTTTTAGTCAGTTAAAATGAATATTTAACAAAGCAGGTGCATCTAACCGCTATAAATGTCACATCGGCGTTTAATCAAATAGCTTTTGTCGACGCGACGAAGGGGAAAAGTGACAACTTAGCCTAATTGAACAGTGAGGCTGGGTCTGTTTCCTTTTTCACATTTTGACGCCGGATATTCACTTTCACCGCGCTAAGCAACGCATGCACAAACTAAAATTAGACCAGATGCCGATAAAAGAGCCGGTGTGTACCTTAAACGGTGTGCAGGGTCGGATTTGTCATAAGTTATACCCATCGGCCATTTCTAGTGAATGCCTCATATGGAAAATATTTGTTTAGTAATTGAAAATAATATTTATCATTTAATTAAACTGCTCGACGTGGTTAGAATGCTCATTAGAGAGGACAATAATTAAATTCAAATTAATTTGCATGTAAGTGAGGAGGTGTATTCAACTAGAATTAAGCCTCTTACTGTTAATCAAGCTGTTTTAGTACAGTAGAACCCCAATTATCCGACCCAGAAGTGCGTTTCTGCAATAATCTGAGGTTTAAAACTCACGTCTGTATTAGTTTTTGTCTGTGTCAAATGGGCGTTTTATTGCACTACAGTTTGGGAAGCCTACAGTGTTTGAAAACGACGGCTAATGATAGTCTGAGGGTGTCTTCGCGTCTTCAAGTGTACAAAAAACCATGAAGCAACTTCTTGGTGTTGGATGGGTTGGGAACATGGCCAATGCATGAATTACATAACCACGGTACTTCATCCCGGATGTCGATTATCGCAGTGTAACATGATCCCAAATAACTCAGTCAATCGGGATTCTAATGCACATATGGTAAGTATGTGACCAACATAGGAAGCAGCTTGTTAGCAACTTGCTTGAATGCAAATCTCATCCGACGCGACATCCGGCGGCAGGTCACTTAATTTGGGAACTTTTTGCTCTATATTCAGCGAACACTTCATTGCGAGTTTGTCTCCTCCTTCGTTGCCTGGGATATCCATATGCCCTGGAAGCAGTGTTACCTCTGAGAATTTTCAAAAAGTCGCAAATAAAGTCGCAGAGACTTCAAAAAAGTCTCAACATATAAATTGAAATGTTCTTGGCTGTGGGACCTTTTTTTGGGTGGTATTCAGTACGTCAGGTGTTTTATTTAATTAAAACATTAATTAATAAGAAGCTAACAAATCCATATTTATTTTGATTATTGATATAGGAAGTATGTACACATATTTATTTTATTTTGAAAACAAAATAAACAATAAAAAAAACGTAAATAAATATAATTATAGAACTTTTTTTTTAAACAAAGTAAAATATACAGTTTATAAAAATAATTTTTTTCCAAGTCACCAATATGTGACTTTTAACTAAAACTTGGGGCGTTTAAGTTTATTTTATACCTTAGTGGATTGTTGGTGCTCTAAAGCATACATATGTAGGCCCGTTATGATAACATATAATCCAAAAATGTCTTTGATGAGCGAGCCGTCAGACACATATGTACATACATACATATGTATATTATATCCTCTGTCGCGAGGTAAAATTTGCCTAAATGACCATGGCGTTTTCTGACTACACAAATTAAATGACACACAATATGTTCTACTGATTCTTCGTCCTCGTTGCACATCGTGCACATATTGGTGACTCGAAAAAAAACTATTTTTTACTTTTTAGTTCATTAAAGCTTGTTCTTAAAAATTATTTTTTATCTATGTATGTATATATTTATTTTCTACTTTTTAGTATCTGAGATTTTTTTACAAATTAACGTGGGTACGTATGCACCATTTATTGGCTTGGGTGGGTTTAATATGAGAAAGTTTACTCAGAATGTTTGAGATTCCGCTCGTCAAATCTTTCCATTTGATTGATATGTACGCAAGTTATGGGGGTTGTGAAGAAAAAAGTATTCTGCCATCTTATGTAATCCACCATATTGATTCTAGAATCACGTCACTTACCTAATCGTATTCTACTTGTCAAATCCTTTCATTTGATACCCATATTAAGGAGGTCGTGAAGATAACGGTAATCCACCATCTGGGGTGTCCGCCATATTAGATTTACAAGATCATCAAATATACAGTAAAACCTGTGAATAGTGGAATGCTTCAGTGCACATTTTTTTTCTACTATTCGCAACATTTCTACTATTCGCAAGTTTTTCCACTATCGGCAACCTAATTTCTTTTACTTTTCTATTTTTCGATAAATTTTTATGTCGGAGTTCAGAATGTGTACTTGCTGAATGAAGCCGCTAGTAGAATGAGACACACACGAAAAGAAACAGTTGACATGTCCAAATTCTCGGAAAAGGAACCGAAGCCGACAAAATTTTAATGAAATCTTGATTCTGCTATTGAAGAGTGAATTTGCATGGGAAAAAAACAAAATTCATTGAAAAATTTTCCAGTATTCAGATTTCGCAGGTTTCCACTATAGTGTGAGTTTGTATGAAGAAAATCAAAATTGGCATCCAAAAATGTCCACTATCCAAGTTTCGCTAGATTCTTTTATTCGCAGATTCCACTATTCGCAAGTTTTACTGTACTATATTGAGTTGTCGCCGGACATGCAAAATTTCAGCATGATCGGATATCTGCAAGTGGGTGTAAAATCGATTCCCAGATTTGTCCCTCGCAGAAAGTAAAGTTAGAATAAATCTTATAAAAAAATAGATAGATTTAGTATCTATCTATTACAATTCAGTTTTCTTAAATAGGTTAGTACATTAAAAATTAAAAAAAGAACATAGAGAAGGGCACTTAGTAATTTAGTATTAAGCCAGTCAATATTAAATAATTCAGTTTGTAAAGGTTTTAATATAACAAAAGGTCCAATAAATTACTTACTTACTTACTTACTTGGTTGGCGCTACAGCTCGAGGTGAACCTGGGCCTGCTTCTCGCAACCATTTGTGTGTGCGTGTTATATTTTTGCACGAATGGAAGGGACCTACAGTTTTTTGCCGACTCCGAACGGCGAGTTGAGGAGCTTAATCGTGACATATGATACTCTTTGATGCTTGTCAGGCATTCGAAAGAGGTGGGCACTGTGAAAAACTTTTAGGTGTTTGCGGCGGGATTCGAACCCAAGACCGCTGGCTCAGTAGTCCGACGCACTAACCACTTGCGCTACGGTGCCTTCCCAGTCCTTTAATTCCTGTATTTATCGAAGCCGAAGCCTCAATTTAATTTTTTTTGAGAAGGTTCAATGCAGATTACATATTATTGCAATGATTAAACATGTAGAGGTAGACGGTTGGTTTGCTGATTTTTCATTAATGTTGTAAGCTTGGAAAAATCCCTTTGCGCACAAGCACTACTATGCGTCATGCGGTAGTGTCAAAATATTTGTAACGAATTTTTATAAATTTGAAAATAAATGGTTACCGAGCTGGTTTTTAACATTGTTAATACTGTCTAGTATACAAAAATTTGTCCTCATGTGTTATGTGAATGTTTGAAAGTAAACTGCGCACAAAAATATAGATCCAAGAAAAATCTGCAAACGGATACATTTAAAATTTAAATGAAAATAAATACATTTTGACAAAAAAGTCGCAGAAAACCAGAAAAAGTCTCAATGTTTCTATGAAAAGTCGCAAATTTGAAGTTTTTTTTTGGAAAAGTCGTATCAAAGTCGCAGGCCAGTCAAAAAAGTCACTTTAGTCGCAGAAGGGTAACGCTGCCTGGAAACCAAAATTCAGGTGTCGCTTGCAATTTTAAACAGGCTTGAACCTACTTCTCTAGACCCCAATTATATGTAAAAGATTCAGATTTTTTTGGATTGTTTGCAGCTTATATGTATTTGACAATGATGAGGATAACTTTTTGTTTTGAACTAAAAGAGAAATATCCAACTAAACAGCGAACAATGTCAGTGGGAGACTTATTTGGAGATCGTAAGGACCTTGTTGATGCTAAGCTCAAGCGCGGGGATAAAGGAAGAAGTAGTTAAACAAGCTCTTGCTCTTCACAAAATTTATAAATTAAAAAATGGGAACTTAAATAGACATCTAAGTATACTAAATAAGGTCTATCTAGATAAAGAAAAGATCAGTGGCAGTGGTCACATGTCCCTAAAAATAAGCCTCATAAGAAACTAGCGCCACCTAAAGTTGATATGTCTTAAACCGTTTTTGAAGTAGGACTTCAAGTTGTTGCTGATAGCACTCTTACCAATCAATGCATCCGAGATTCTTGTCTTAAAGTCGGTCAACAATTTCCAAAGTCAAGAGGGGTGTCATCTAACGAGAAACATTTAACATCGAGAAACAATTTTTGATATTAGAACAAATATCGGATAGAGTGCTCAGCCTTGTGGCTTCCCAACATTATGTAGGCTGTTTGATAAGTCAGTGACTTTGAAACTAAAAACTCGTTTTTTTTCTCAAATTTCAATTTATTTTTCAACATATTAAGTCTTCTTTTAGCGTGATATACTTTTCCCAACGATTTTCCAACTTTATTAACCCTTCCAAAAAAAAATGATTTCTCGAACCCTATAAAATAGGCATTTGTAGCATCGATAATCTCACCATTCGATGAAAATCTTTTTCCGCCGAGCCATTTTTTCAAATTAGGAAACAAGAAATAATCAATATGAGCCAAATCTAGAGAATAGGGTGGATGAGAAAGCAGTTCATAGCGCAATTCAGCAAATTTTACTGTTGCTACTGCGGTGAATGAGCCGGTGCATTATCGTGATGAAAGAACACTTTTTTTCTTTTTGAAATGAGGCCGTTTTTCCATCAATTCTGCATTATATTTATCCAATAAATTGGCATAGTGCTGCCCGGTAATCGTTTTTGCCTTTTCCAACCCGTTTTGGTCTTTTTGGTGCACGTTCGCCTGAAGAAGTCCACTGTTTTAATCGTTCTTTCATTCTGGCGTGTAGTGGTGTATCCAGAATTCATTAACTGTTACGAACCGCCGTAAAAATTCGCTTGAATTACGCTTGAAGAGTTCCAAATCCGTTTTGGATCAATCGTCAGCAAACGCGGCAACCATCTTGCTAAAAAAATGTTCATGCCCAAATGACCATGCAGGATTCGAATGATGCTATTATTTGAAATGGCTACTGTCTCAGCTATCTCACGAACCTTGACTTGCGATCGTCCAACACAATACCGTGGTTTTTTTGTCCATTTCTTCCATTGTGACGTTATTTGGACGTCCTGGGCGCTCAGTGTCGTTTAAGCTCGTACGAAATTCAGTTAACCACTTTTGTACCATCCCCTGCGAGGGAGCAGAATCTCTATAATATTTTTTAAGTCTATCTTCAGTGTCCTTAATGGTTTTATGGCGCAAAAATTAGTGTTTTATCAAAAAAAGAAACTCACTTTTTTCCATTTTGAGCAAATAACACAAACCAAAGTTCTTTCGATCACTGTACACAAAGTTACTACAGATCTAAGGAGTTTTTTAAACATTAATCAGGTTTGTGTTATGGTTCTGCTAGATTTCTCAAAAGCATTTGACTGTATCGATCACGCAGTTCTCCTACATAAACTGAAACATAATTTCTGTTTTTCTAATTATTCACTTAAGCTGCTAATGCATTACTTGAGTGATCGATGTCAAATCATTGAAACAGCTACAGGCTCCTCAAGTCCGATTACTGTGAATTTGGGCGTACCACAGGGATCTGTTTTAGGACCACTTTTATTTTCCTTATTCATTAATGACTTACCTGATGTACTAGCCAGTTGTCAAATACACATGTATGCAGACGATGTCCTTATTTACTTAGATCGTCGAATTGGATTGATGGAAGATTGCGTCTTTAGAATTAATGAAGATCTATCTAACATTCTAACATGGTCCACCTCCAACAGAATGAAATTGAAACCACTGAAGTCGATGGGCATAATTTGTTCCAGAACTACAATTGATCAGCGGTTTTATCCACCCTTGTATCTTGGTGATGCTATTATTCCTTATGTTCGTAAAGTAAAATATTTAGGCTTTTCATTAATAGCGAGCTAAGTTGCTGTGATGCTACTTCAGAAAGCCTGAAAAGAATTTATTTTGGTCTACGATGCTTGAGATCATCTTCACAGCTATTACCCCATAACTTAAAAAAACGGTTAGTAAAAAGCTTGATTTTACCTTTCTTTACATTCAATTGTTGTATATACTCTGGACTTGATGCAGAATGCAAACGTAGACTAAATGTAGCATTCAATGACTGCATCCGCTTTATTTACAACATCCCAAGAAATCGCAGTGTCTCACACCTCAAACGGTCAATCACGGGGCTTAATTTGGATGAATTTTATAAATTCAGGAACACTATTCAACTCCATAACATAATTCATAATGAATGTCCTAATTATTTAAAAGAAATGTTACAATTTGCTCAGACCCGCAGGGGACTAAAATTAATAATACCTCGTTTTGCGCACACCATTGCAGAGCGTGCCTTTTTTGTGACGGCAATTCGACTCTGGAATAATCTTCCTGTTGAGTTGCAAAGAATAAGCTCATGAAATGTATTTCGGAAGAAACTATTTTCACATATTTCTACTTCTACTTAGAAATTAATTTTAATTTTTTATTTAAATCCTATGTACACATACTTTTGTTTTTTTTTTTTTTTTGGCTTTTTTCTAGAAAGAAACAAAGATGGCGGAAAAAAAACTCAATGCGATCCGAGCGCCATTTTGCATCAAAGTCACTGACTTATCGAACAGCCCTCGTAATTAGTTAGGAAATTGAACTACATAGATCTATAACACAACCTCTCACTTACAACACTGCCGAAAGCTTTGGACTTTGCATCTAGCGTACATTCTATCGAGGTCTAGTGTAGACTCTGCGTGCATTCCGCGAATTACCTTTATTTGTCCTTTACCAAAAAAAAGGTCCAATCCAATTGATAAAACCAAATCCATTAAATAAATTAAAATTAGTTTTATTCAAAAGAAAAGAAAAAGTTACAAATTACAAAAAAAAAAAAATACAATTAACATTTGCGTTGCATCCTAACACCGCCATCCGGGCATACATCCTATATCCTTAAGAACAAGAAAATACCAATCACCGACGATGTTAACAGCGTCGTTTTTGATCCGAAGTACAGCGACTCCTGTGAGGACTTTGAACTCTCCGGGATGATGGCTTCAATGGGGTGCTCACTGACCACCAGCGTTGTGTGTGAACGTATCTTTTCTGGCAGAACTTCACAGAAATATTCACCTTGACTGGCTTCAGATGCATTCACAATGGTCAGTGCGAAGTTAACAAGATTCAGAGCGTATTCTGGGCTCAAAACTGCATTTCCGTTGGTCAACAGAAGCTTATTCTTATACCATAAGATGATGTTTTTGTCTATAGAAGAAAAAGTGATTAGTTTAAGGATCAAAATAGGACCTCTATGCACAACAACTGTTTACCTGTTAAATCTTGGGCATTACACTGTAGAGTGGCATTCTTGCCCACGATGGTTGACACAGTTAAATCGTTTTCCGTGAAGAAGGGCACCAAGGATGTTGAACTGGCAGTTGTCGATTTTGTATGACTGCTGGGTTCATCTTCTGAGTAATCGTAATCATCATCGTTCTGCATACCATCAAGGTGGTCAGAGGGGTTTGATGTTTCTGGTCGGGCAAGAACTGTAAGAAACAAAAAGGATTTTTTAAAAACAACGAAAAAAACATTGTCTAGCCGAGTCAAAGGACATCCCATTCACGAGTTCATTATAACCCATTCAACGAAAAGTGAACCCACTTAAGGTATATCCATACAAGACTCGTGTGTTAAAGTTCAAGGATCACAGATACTCGAGTAGAAAGAAAGATAAAAGGAAACTTCCCTAACAAAGCAATTCAATTGCGCACATCCTCCACATTTCTTGCATTTCATGTCTATTATCCCCACTAAAAGGATATTCTTTTGTTTGGAAAGATTTTTTTTTTTGCAATTGACAGAAGTCCTTGTAGTAGTTGTTGTTGAAAAACTAAGTATTTATAAGGACAAATACTTCATTTGAAATAGAATTCAAAAAAAAGGATATTTAAATTATCCTCTCCGCGCAATTATGTGTTACAATTGTTATAGAACACAGCAGCAGAAGCCGCAGCAGGAGCAAAATCCCTTACTTAAATATAAAAATAAAGTCATTACGTGAAGGAGGTAGCCATTCCCATTGTTATAGCTATCGAGGAAGTGAATCTATTCTGTCAGAGAAAGAGAGGGCGGATATGAATGTCATTCTCATTACGTTTACTGTGTACATGCATACCATCTGTCTGTTCGGATAGGCACTCGTCTGACATAGGAACATGTCCATTATCCTGAGAGATAGGCTAACTAAACGTCCTTTATCAACAAACCTTAATTCGTTTGACCGAACATTTTTGACTGTGCGACGGCCGGCGTGGGTCGACAGAAGGACATCTGCTGGTATTAGATGGATGGTTTATGATTACGATGTTAAATCGGATCTAAGGCTTTGTCATGGTCAGTGCAATTCAGTGGTCAGGGGTGTCGTTTAGAGGGTGACACGTTGCTGGAAAAGTGTGATGGATTTCGTGCAATGCGACGTGTGGCCACTGTATACGTTCATTAATTTTTAGATAAAATGATGTTTGAGTGAGAGAGTCAAATGTACCCTTGGCTGAAAGGAGGAAATGGAGTTTTTAAATTGCTTTAGGACGACGCGGGTGGGCAGAGAATACGCGTACTGCTGGACGGCTATATTTTTCAAAATTAACTAACTAAATGCGGATCCGTATCATTTGAACTAGCGAATGCGAACTCGCGCATGGAGAACTGTCAGTCGTAGTGGATCAATCACTCAAAACTGTACGAAGCCTAACATGCATTTTTAACTGCGACTACGAAAGTTCTATTACAATGACCGAATGAAGAATAACGTGTTCATCAACTGCGAAGTAAACATCAAATTTTTGATTGACACCGTAGTGGAGTTTCAAAGAAGAAACCATTACCACTTTGGCTTCGAAATGAGGTTCGAATTTCGAACTTACAAGACTACATGCATAAGGTACAAAACAATGACCCTATCAGTTCTGATATATGGGGCAGAGTTTTTGTGCAGATATTTTTTACATCTAATCTGGCAGACGGTTAAATCTTCGAGCGAAAACTTCTATCTCTATCTTCACCTAGTCAAGCAATGGTCTTCACATTGCCTGTCATTGCGATGCATTCGATCTCCACCAGAATATCGATTGGCAATCGGGGGACTTGAAAACAAGAGCGAGCTGAAAATTTTTTTGTGAACATTTTCTTATAGACCACATTTACGGTCCCGAAATCTTCCAGATCCTTCAGGAAAATCGTATTCTTAGTGATTCTGTCCATTCCAGAATCGGCTGCTTTCAGAATAGCGTTCATAGTTTTAAACGCCACGCCAGCAACACCGCTAACCAACTGCATAGTGTCTTTATCTAAACCCAAACATCCAGATACATAGACAGTGCGATCAGCAATGGATATGGAGCTTTTCTTTGTCAGAGATTGGGATTGGGTCATGAGATTGAGATTAAATCGAGCGAATGGGCAACAGTGTTCCAGCCAAGAGGATCACAGCAAGACCGAACCTCCGTTCAAAGGAGAACAGTAGCTCTTAATGACTTTTTTTGTTGCTAAGTTCATAACTCTTCTACCGTTAAAGATATTTCAAAAATTCTTGTAGCTGTAACTTATGTTGAATGTATGTTCTTCAGGCTACAGGGTGACTAATACTAAATTTCTACGTAGGAACTTCATCGTTAACAGTACTGAAAAGCAGAGACGGGCCCTGAATCCAATACATTTAGCATTAATAGTGATGCTGATTGATTTTTGGACAAGCACAGGGTGACACTAATATTTTAATTAATTAAAATCAATTTTGTTAACCGAAAAATTAAATAAAAAAAATGTGTGCAGCTCCTTCTGGAACCTAAAATGACGTACCTTAAAGATTTAGTGGGTCGGATGATACGGAAAACGCTTAAGAATGGGAATGAGTGCCATATCTGTGCCGATGACGGCATGAAACACCAAGGAAATACACAGAATCAGAATTCACCTATGTAAATACATAATGGATGGTGAGTCATGATAGACTTTAATTTTTTTTCACAACACCTTTCATTCGGAAAACGATTCCGAAGTAAAGAATAATAGTAAATCAGTTCGTTGCTAATAATTGAACGCGTTTATCGCATTATGACTGCTTTTTTCCACCGGCAACAGATTCGGCTAAAAAAAGGAGACCCCTTCAACTGCTCCAATTGCAGAGGCATCAGTCTCCTCAACATCGCCTACAAGATCCTATCTGCCATATTGTGTGAACGCCTGAAGCTTTTCGTCAACAACCTGATTGGTCCCTATCAGTGCGATTTCAGGCCAGGAAAGTTCACCATAGACCAAATTTTCACAATTTTGACGAATTGGACAGAACGTCACAATAGACAGATACAACTTCGAGGCATTAAAGGACTTTATCTACCTCGGCTCTGCCATAACATCAAAAAATGACATCTCATCCGAAATCAATCGAAGGATTACTCTTGCCAACCGACGTTTTTTTGGGCTTAGAAGGCAATTGAGTAGTAAAGTCTTTTCCCGATCGCCTAAGGAGGCTCTATATAAGACCCTTATCTTCCCAGTCTTGCTATATGGAGCTGAAGCATGGTCTTTATCGAAAGCGGATGAAGATATCCTGGGTCGCTTCGAGAGAAAAAACCCGTTTGCATTGACGGGTTTTAGAGGAGAAGATTCAAACACGAGCTGTACGAGCTATACAGCGACATCGACTTGCACAAAAAACTGCACATTGGGCGTTTAATATGGCTACGACATGTAGAACGTATGTATATCGACGCTCCGGCTCGGAGCATATTCCGAAGGCGGTTAGCTAAGGACCGGGCTAACTGGAAGGGGTTGTTAGTTTAGGTATTGGTCCACTCCGTACTGTAGCGCCACCTAAATAAGTAAGTGAGTAACAGATTCGGCTCGAAGGACCATGTTCAATAGCCTGCGAAGCGTGGACTGTATTGGTTGGTTGGTTGGTGAGGGTGAGGATAACTCCTCTTCACGTAGGCCACAAGTTGGGCCCGTTGTGCTCCCCTCTGTAACTGTGCTGAGAAAGAAGGGTTGGGATGTGTGTTAGTAAAAGGGGCAGTGTAGTGGAATGGAAAGGTTGGAAGGAATGTGTGAATTCAAGAGAAACGCCCTGTGTGTCGTGTAAACTCCAGTGTTTTCGAGAAATCGATAAATCTGAGCGATGTCAGCCCGGGCAGGATGTGTCTTCCCAGGTATCTTTGCCTTATTGAACATAGAGCAGGACAATCGCAGATGAAGTGTTTTAAACTTTCTTCTTCTTCTTCGCAACCCGGGCAGGTGCTGTGCTGCACTAGTCCCAGTCGGTTGGCATGTTTATGTAAGTTGATGTGTCCCGTATATAGGCCGATCAACAGTTTTATTTGAACTCTGCCCAAATTCAGGACTTTCCTAGTCCGCAGTGGATTTGGAAACTCCATCATTTCTTTGGCAGCCTTGCATGTTTGTATCTGTCTCCACATATGTGCGTGGTGTACAGGCTATAGGCAGTTTTCACTGCTTGTACCGCCGTACCAATAGTATTTACTGTGAGGTTTTCTACATCTTCCGCCCCTGCTCTTGCAAGTTCGTCCGCCCTTTCGTTACCCGGTATATTGTTGTGGCCAGGTACCCAGAGCAGATTTACCGTGTAGGATCTTGCAACGGTGTTGAGTTTTTCTTTGCATTCCTTCACTAATTTGAAATTAGTTAGTGGGTTCGCAAGTGATTTAAGTGTTGTCTGACTGTCCGAGCAGATGTGTACACAAGTGTCTCTGGTATCGTTATTCGTGGACTGTATTACTTATCTAAATGCTTTCACCAATATAAGGAGCCTCTTAAGAAGAAGAAGAAAATGTCCTTTGATATCGTGTGTGTGGTATGCTAATGGGAGACTTTCCACTGCCTTCTTTCCACCGACAAAAGCTCCGGCTCGAAGGACCATGTTCAATAGCCTGTGAAGCGTGAACTGTTTTACTTATTTAAATGCTTTTACCGATACAAGGAGCCCTTTAAGAAGAATAAGATGTCCTTTGATACCGTGTGTATCGTCTGGGACCTCAATCCTTAATCAACTTGGTGTGGTTTGAAGGTGGATATGGTAGGGATTATGGGAAGAACTTTAAACTGAATGTACAAACGATTGCATCTGGTTTCCTAGACATTACTCATTTTCCTCTAAACATACCGAATAACATGCAATAAAGGTGTCACTACACATGTATGATATCTAGTTGTAGTATTTCCCACCGTGCACAGTGGTGAAGCTCAATTACACAAAAACATAAAATCAATATGAGGTCAAATTGGGTCATAAAGCCCGACTACATTACCCTGTTATCTATCAAAATAGCAAAATAAGCTGCTGCCGCAAAT
Organism: Brachyopa scutellaris; assembly: GCA_949775065.1. Taxonomy (NCBI): domain Eukaryota; kingdom Metazoa; phylum Arthropoda; class Insecta; order Diptera; family Syrphidae; genus Brachyopa; species Brachyopa scutellaris. Next base: position 144,602,696 of record OX459112.1, on the reverse strand, counting down.
ATGCAAGTCTACAACTATGTACGTATCCCTGCACTTCGCCTCCAGCAGTACAGAATGGCCACATAATTGCAATATGCAAATCAGTACAATTGGAATGGAGTAAGCAATAAAGAACTCGAGTTTATTATGTTAGACCTGCTGTTGAACCCATTGTCCAGTGTAGATGCAATTACAATTGCAATGACCCTCCAGGGGTTGGTTTGTAGGTACGTACCAGGGAGTATGCTTTCCCTTTATTGAGGGAAGCAAATGAAAATGACCCATTTTCGTTTGCGGAATTTGTGCACCATTTGCCGGAAACAACAAAACACACAACACAAAACATGTACTCGTATATGTTGCATTTAACAAACGACCTATTGTGGTCATTAAAAAAATGTCCATGCAGTCCAGGAAGAGGCAAATAAAAACAGGAGATGCAAAAAATAAGCAGGCGCCTTGTTTGTGCAAAACCTCTAACAAGCATTTGTGTTAAGTCTTTAGTCGACCATCCGAGACCGCCCCACACACGTTCTCAGATATTTGCATTTCGTACTGCGGATTTTCCCTAAAGCTGCCGTCGTATACGTACCGGTTTCCGATTCTGCACTTTGACCGATAAATTCTGAATTTGCAGCACTCACCCACACACACATGGCTGCAAATCCTAGAGAAGGAAGTAATATTCACATTTCGAACAAATTTAATGAATTCCACAATGCATTGGAGATTTGGAGCAATTCAGTTCGATTTTAAATTGAAATTCATTTCCAATGCGAGACCACAACGACTGCCGTCAGACATTTATCTCGCTTTTGCCACCCTCCCTCCCCGCCAGGGTCCTGAATTAAATCGAATTGTATTGGAATTTCGCAACCCAAACACATCCAGTGTGACTGGCGGTCACGTTTTTTGATTTTTAGCAGCGCAATTGTACGCAGGGTATAATTATGGCGAACCATTGCTGGTGGGGGCGCGATTAGCTGCATGTGAAAATATCGTATGTCGGAGTGAAAAATTGCATCAAAAAGGGCACTCGGGACGAAGAGTTGGCAGATAAATGCTGATTAACCAAAGGGTTGATTCCAACACGAGCCCATATGATTGCGCCCAGTATCGTACCCAAATATTGCGTGAAAATGGTGTATCTTTACAAGTTGCAATATTATTGCGCAATATTTAGAATTCAACTGTTATTCTATTGAATGGAAATACATCTACAATACATTACGTCAGATTGCAAATGCGGTTCCATGTAGAGTGAAAAAAATATTGCGCAATAATTGCCTTACACGTGACAATATAATATGCAATACTTAGAGCTCAACTTTAGTCTCCTTTTTCTTTTTCTTTTGTATGGCAATACCTGCAATACATCTGTTTGAAAATGCGGTTCCTTGTGGAATGAGTAAAAAATTGCGCAATAATTGCCTTACACGTGACAATATAATATGCAATACTTAGAGCTCAACTTTAGTCTCTTTTTTGTTTTTGTTCTTATGACAGTACTGCCTCCAAATGCGGTTACAAGAAGGATGAATACAATATTGCGCAATAATTTCCTTACACTTGAAAACAAAATGCACGATATTTAGAATTCAACTGTGTTAAAGTGTCTTTTTTTCTAATGGCAATAATATAAAATATTGCACAATAATTGCATGACACGTGACAATATTAGAGCTCAACTAAAGTTTCCTTTTTCTTTTATTTTGTATGGCAATACCAGCAATACATCCGATTGAAAATGCGGTTGCTTGTAGAGTGAATAAAATATTGCACAATAATTGCCTTACACGTGACAATATAATGTGCAATATTTAGAACTCAACTTTAGTCTCATTTTGGTTTTTGTTCTTATGACAGTACTGACTCCAAATGCGGTTACAAGAAGGATGAATACAATATTGCGCAATAATTTCCTTACACTTGAAATATTTAGAATTTAACTGTGTTAAAGTTTCTGTTTTTCTTATGGCAATACCTGCAATACATCCGATAAAAATGCGGTTACATGTAGAGTGAATAAAATATTACGCAATAATTGCCTGGCACGTGACAATAAAATGTGCAATATTTAGAACTCAAGTTAAGTATTTTTTTTTTCTAATAACAATACCGACTCCAAATGCGGTTCCAAGTAGGATGAATACAATATTGCCCAGTAATTGCCTTACATGTAAGGATATATTGCGCAGTATATACATATTTAATATTCATTGGTGTAAGGGCCGCTTAAACTCCTTGTTTTTTACATGATTTTGTTTTAAAATTCTTATCCCGGAGGACGTCGCCGATAAGCCGATGAAGTTTCTCCGAGATGCCTGTCACGGACTCATATATTCCCTAGCTGCGTTGGTTGGTTGGTAATATTCTAGCTCCTCAATCCTCATATAGGCCACTGATTGGACCCGTTGTGTTTGTTTTATCCGATCAATTAGGAATACGGATTTTATTGCTTCTCGATGGTGTGGATTCCCGGGTGTTAGGTTGGGTAAGGTCTTAGGTGGCTATCCACTGCATGGGTAGGATTCACTTAGACCAAAGTTGGTCCATTGTGTTGCCACATGAGCCGATTCTTCTCGGTAATCTGGGAACCATTTTGAGAGTTGTGGAATTTATTTTATTGATATCCGTTGAGGAAATATTTTGTAGGTCTATAAAGAAAAATTCTCCCAGAATCTTTCTTTTTTAAGGAAGAGAGTGCAGGGCAGAGCTGAACAGGAAGTGATAGCGGATTTCTCCTCCTCATCCATACAGCTATGACGGAATTCATTGGCGAGAATACCCAGCGTCCCAGCCTGCTGGCGTGTCTGCCTATTGCAAAATGACCTGTCAATACGACAACTATAGGGTGCCGATATGCGCTCTGCTAATTTCTAGCAGGCTGTAAGTTTTACGTCGATTTAGCTGAGGCCAATTCTACTTGTCGTGACTACACGTAGGTTACGGCATCTTTCATTAGCCAGTTGCAGCGCTTGCGTAGAGATTTTGTGCCTTATTGTTTCTATTGATATACCTTTTCTGGCTAGTTCGTTTGCTCCGCCGTTGCCTGACCAGGGACCCAGCACAACGTGAGCATGTATCTGCTCGATATCTCGTTTAGAGATGCGCGGCAGTGCCTAACCTATTTTGTTCATATAATTGGTGATTTGAGTGCTTTTATAGCTGATTGGCTATCGGTGTTAATGAATATATCCCAATTGTACATTGATTTCATCGACAGGCACTCAGCAACTTCACGAAAAGCCATCACCTCCACCTGGAGAACACTACAGCGGTTTAGAAGTCTTAAGTACAAGTTTAGGCTGAGTTGGCCTGAAAAGACACCCGCTCCTTTACTTTCACCTAACTTGGATCTATCCGATGTCCAATGCAGATTTGTCATTTAGACAGATATTTCCTGCCCATTCCTGTCGGCTGGGAATATTAGTCCTATATTATATATTGAAATCTAGGAGCGGGGTCATATAGTCCGTAATTCCTGTATTTAGATTATTGATTCGCAAGAAGGCTGTGTTTCTTCTAACACTCCTATATCGAAGATGATTTTGATGCCGGATTTGTGATAGAGTTAGCAGATTTCTATTTGTATGCTTTAGGTGACGTATGATTAGTACTTTCACTCTTCTGCCTTACTTTCTGTAATAGCCATTGGCCACGTTTGAATTCTGCAGCCGATTATATTGCGTACTAGCCACGATTGATAATTTTGCTTTTAGATCTGAGAGTGCTTCAAGCAGTAATTCTTTCCGCTGTATAAAGTCGGTGTATCTCTTAACTAATGCAAGCAAAAAAACTTTGACGTTTTCTATTGGCTGTCACTTTTCGATTGTTGGTTGTGAAGATCCTTTGCCTTTTCGCGGCTTGTCTTGTTCGTTGATAAGTACGTCTAAGCAGCTAAGCGGGTTTTCGTAACTATAAATTCCGGATAAGTACCTCACGACATTAGAAAATTCTGCTTATGCACTTAAACGGGTTTTACTGTACATAGAAACTACGAGTTTCAAGTAAGACGGTACTACGAGCCACACAGCAGGTGACGTATTGGCGTTACTGACAGGTGGCGTTTTTCTCAAAATCGTGCGATTTAAAGCCCTTAGACTTTGTCTTTTGGCCTATGTTATGGCTCTAGCCATATTATGGCACCAACCAGTTATAATTCACCATCTTGAGCACAATGTCATTAAAGCTATGTCGTAGATCAATTCGTTTTTTTTATAAGCCATGGGTGCCGTTCGAAAGAAGTCATTGGACTTCAAGCCGCAGTTAGGCTGATTTAATTTAAATTAAAAGATCAACCACCCTTGTTGAAAGATTCTGTATTACCAAGTCGTTAGATAAGTATTTACATTTTACAACATCCTTATTCGTTTCGAGATGCAGTTTAATCCTTACACCCAAACCGTTAAGTTTATTTTTAAATTTTTGTTTAAAATTAGTTTTTCTGTAATTAAGCCTTTCGAAGCGAAACTTTATTTGTGTCAACAACCTTTTTTTACCAAGCCTCTGGAATGTCATGCAATAAGGAAAAAAGTTATTTTATGGTGAAGCGATGCACATTTCCGGGAAACAAAGTAATAAAATCAACTGAATCCAACGGTTTGGCTGCCAAACGCATAAACAATTTTGCCGGAAAGAAAAACAAATAAAATTTATGTGGATCACTATCGTGCTACAATTCATTGCAGATCTACGATTTAATCTTTCGATCTGCAAAAGAGTTCACATTAATGCTGCGGGTGCCAACTTCAACACTTGTAGCAACAATCCCGTCAAATATTTCATTGTTGCAAATGACAACATCATTCGAATTAAGCAGTCGAACGCCACGCTGCGCTGTCACTCTTCGAAAACCAGATCAAATGCTGGAATGATTTGCGTCTCATTAGGAATGCAGCGATCGCCCTTTCCTTATATAGTTTGTTGTTAATAAATAAACAAAACATTATAAACAATTTGCATGAATAAAATCGATGACAGTGCTCGTTTGTTACATAATACCATTTTGCTGATTACAACTCGTACAACTTCCTCACTCAATTCAAAATGCAAACAGACACTTTGCGATACGGAAATTTAATTTTTGCATGACCTTAGCGTAAGATGATCTTGGACATACATATGTAATTTAGGAAGCGAAAAGCTGGTTAATCGTGTACATTTTGTAATTGTAAAACGTCAGGGAAATGTGTCACATGAGTGCATGTGTACGAGTGCATATGTATGTTTGTCGTCTGGAAAAAAATCCAAGTTGCACATTTGGAAATTTTATGGGAAAGAGAAGAAATAAGGGGTATTTTTTTAATCTATTTACTTATATGTATAAAATTCATCTATTAAATAGGCGATTTCTGGAAAGCAGCCGTCTCTAAAGCGTTGAACCTGTTACGCTTTTCGAACGAAGATACAGCTACGGGCAACTACATTATTAGAAACGATTATGAAAGATCCATTTTGTTTAGTTTTCTCCACATATCATAAATCAATACAAATATTAAATGCTAATACATAACATTTTAGAAATTTCCTTTATTTGGATAAATTTTGGCATTGAATATGAAAATGATCAAAATTTTAGTTGAGCACAAAATTACAATTTTTGTAAGTGGAATTTTACGAAACAAATTACAATTTATGCACCTTTTGGGATAGGTGATCAAATTTTAAAGGATAATCTGCAAGATGAGGGCTGTACCAATCCAGATGAAATAAGGCATTAGAATCGAAATTAAAAAAGCTTAATTCATCTAGAAATAGTCAGAAAATTTAAATGATATTAAGACTCCATCAGCAAACTAAGAAAAACACTAAACTTGCAGATGCAACCAAATCCATCTGGGCGAAAGCTAAGCCTATCCCTAAATTCTCCAAGAAAACTCGTGCGAACTTTCGTTTCTGGAGTGTGGTAAAGCTGTACAATACAAGAATGATTCAAAAAGGATAAAGAAAAGGTCAAAAACCCTTTACTAACAAAATAGCATATGGCTTTCCGAAAACCGTTTGCCAAAAAGTACAAATCGTATACAGAAGAGAACTGGGCTAATATGATTTGATCAAATAAGACCAAAAAATATCGTTTTGGTACAGACGGCTGCGAATGGGTTTGGGGCAACAGCTTTCAGAGAGGCTGGTTAAAGAAACGTTCAAATTTGCATGACCGTTGGTGGTGTTAGTACGTGCAAGAAAATTGAAGAACGTGGCTAGTTAGACATCTTGCCTAGAACCAAGTTTATAAAAATGGCTCAAAACGATGTCATACGTTACCTTTTACAAGGATGACGATCCGAAACACATAGCGAAGCTCACAAAATATTGGCTAGAAAGTCAGGGATTTTAAGTTATGGAGTGACTTCCTAAGTCTCCGAATTCAAACTCAATAGAAAACCTTTGGGGCCACATTAAAAGGCAATTGTCCAAATATGATGGTTCGGCTAAGACCATTAAAGTATTATGGTCCAGAGTTTATATTTATTGGGAAAATCTTTCAGCATGAGTATGAATATACCTGGTTAACTCTATCCCAAGAAGAGTAAAAAGTGTTTCGGCCGCATAAGGAGGACACATAAAATATTAATACGATAAAAAATCTTAGTGTAAGGTTAACTCACAAAATTGATCACATGCTTCTTTAAAGAAATTGCGTTTGTCTTTTCCAGAAATATACATTTAGCAATTAATTCCATTTTTTTATTTAACCTTAAAGTCCAACGAATTTGTTAGTTTTGAAAATTATTTAAGTTTTTTTTTATTATATGAGAAACCGTCGTTAGTTTGTTATGTTTGAAAACACGTGATCAATTCACTGTATGTACAATTGTAATTTTTTTATAGTTTTTTTTTATTACAATTGTATTAATATTATGTGGAAAAACCTTTTTGCTACATAAAAACTTCACAATGACGCTTTAGTGATACATGACTCTTTAATGTTTTCAAAAAGATGATCCATATTGGAGATTTTTTGCTTGCTTACAACTTTTAACATCTCCCTCGAAATATTCAATGGAATTAAGATCAGAACTTGCTGATGACCAATCCAAAACATGGATGGAATTTAAAAAAAAAGTTCGTGAACTTTGCCGTAATGTTTTTGATCGTTATCCTGTTAAAACTTCCATATAACGGGTAAATTTTGCTCTGCCGGTGGCAACCTCACACTTTTCAATATCTCAACATGTCTTTCTTTGGTCAAGATGCCATCAATTCGATGGATTGGTACAACACAATTTTCCATGAAAAGCTTCCCCAGACGTTGATTTATCCACTCCTATGTTTGACAACTACAGGTGAAGAGTATTACAATTTGAACTCTTTTCTTTTTAGCCGACGAACAAATCGTCTTCCGTCAGAATGGATGTTTTGAGTTTCATCTCATGACTCCATACGATGAATTTTCACTCGATGTTCTTCATGATTAGTGCACCCGAGCGAATTCACGACGTTTTTTTTTTTTTGTTAAATTCTAGTGATCATTGCCTCCTTTCCTGGACATCGACCATGAAGTCCAGCTTTGGGTAAACGTTTTTTGACAGTCCAAACATATATTTTGAATCTCATTCAAAATTTCCCGTTGAATAACCCCTGCACTTTTTGTGGTACATTTTTCGTAATCTGACCATCCTTTTGTCGTTCCGGACTGTCGTAGTATGAGGTTCTTGCTTACTTGTAACGGCATTACGGGGACCGAATGCCTCAGAATGTTTTATTGCATCAAACACTTCCTTTTTGGTGCTATCAAATTGATCCCCAATTGTTTAGTATGATCAGCTTTCGATCAGCTGGGGTGCTACTAGTTGCATTTCCCAAAATATACCGTTGTTAATGATGCAAATCAAACTATTAATCCTTTGAATAAATGTTAACCAACCATTCCTTATCAACAAAAATGGACAAAGTGAAATATTTTCGAAGATAATCACGTTCGAACAATCAGAATTAAAAAAGGAACAAAGAAATGAGAAGACAATCATTGAAACTGAAACGGTAACGATATTCCTGCTGTTCTTAAACGATGAATGCAAACAAGCGTTTCTAATTAGTTGCTCGTGTTTGTACATATTATCTACTGCCTTTAATTGCTCTTTTGACGAATTGACATAAGAAAACTGACAAAAAACAGCTGATTTTCAATTTCTTCTCCACTGTAATGTTACTCTCCATAAATTTCCCCCTCTCCGCATAATTCTTCAGCCCTATCAAGCATATCCTTCGTGTCCCAGTACACTGATAAGGTATACCACCTTGTCCAAAAAGTTCCTGGAATAGCCAATGTTCTACACATTTAAACTCCTTTTTTTTTGTTATGTTGGTACCACTGTCTTTGACAATTTCCACCAAATTTAAAGCTTTAGCATGCCATTTGTGAAAGGTACAGCATTGTGTTTACATCACCTACAATGCGCTCAACAATTTTTCCATTATCTCCCCGCGGTTGTTAAAACGCATTACCTGAAGCGGTTTTTCAAATCGGGCGAGCAGGAAATATTCACAGCAAGCCAGATCAGGTGAAGCAAGGTGGCTGTTGGATGGTATTTTAATGCGCCACTTCGTTGCGGCAAAAAGCAAAGCCAAGCCCCAATTTCATCCACGATTTCAATTCTTTAACAAGATAAACTACGACTACGAAGATTCCAAGAGCAGTTCATCAGCGACAACTACACTCACTTAAGTGCACTGTTTGGTACGGTTTATCGTTCGAAAGGATAATTTGAATTTCTTTGAAATTGAAGCCGCTGCCATAGTTACCATCAATTCCGCTCAATATCGGGCGATGTTGGAAAATTGTTTGCGGCTAACTGTCCGGAACCATCCACAACTGTGGTTTCAACAGCATTGAGGTTGAAAACATACTACAGGGGATACAATCGTACTACTTCGCACAGTAGCGACTTCAATTCACCGGTTTGAACCGCTCCCAACTGTTTAATTTAGGCCTTTTCGCAAAAATGAATGTACGGCAATATACCAGCAAACATCCCCAACTAAAACCATTGTTCGCCACGAAATCCGTGCCATAACACCTGAAATTTCGTCAGAAAGACCACGAATAATCAGAAAACGAACACTTTTTGCGAGATTGTTAATATTTCACGTTTAGGTCAATAAAATTCCCCAGTTATTAAATAATAGTTTGCTCTAAACCTGTACCTTGCGTGGACACATGAATATTCCTGTTTCCAGTGAGGGTCATTGGTCTTTCAGCGCTCTATCCATCCCGAGGATTTCATTGTATTGCAAGTGGTTAAAAGCACAAAGTCGTAATTAAAATGAAAACACTTAAGAAAATTATGTTTCTAAAAGCTAACAAGAAAGAAAAAAAAACTCCTTCACTTCGGGTTTAATGAACAAACAAAATTGTTTAAACACTCTGACAGCGCAACAACATCCATTCAACATTTATCCCATTTTCCATCTGACGTATGACACTGATTTGTAAATTGCCCACGAATGTTAAACAATGAATCAGCTAGACTTGGTTACAAACCAAAAACGAAAAAAAAAAAAAACACGATTCAAAGAAACAAGATACAAAAAAAGTGCATCGCTTAATACTCGTAAACAACCTCAATGAGGCAGCATATAAGCTCCATGGTCCATGCCTCCATAGCGCGGCCCGTGGTATATCACCGAATAGTCCCGCGTCGCGACTGTATGACGCAGCAGAATTGCTTGCTCCTCGTGTACAATATGGAGCGACGCGACGCGACGACGTGCGGTTCGTGATTTTTTCTGAATCCCATCGTCCTATTTGTTTATTTTAGGCGATACTTTGTGATGGTTTTGGAGTGGTTGGAATTTTATGAGTGCTGGTGCTGGAGCATAAAAATACAATGTTTTCGAGTATTCTATGGGAGCATGCGAACTCTATCGCGGTCAGAAATAGTTTAAGATTTTTTTTTTTTACTAATTATTATCGCAAGACACACACATGCATCTGTACGGATACATGCGATTTAATATGCATAATTTTAAAACGAACCTTAATATCCATTTGCCATAAGGTGCGGGGGCTATATATGGGTACACATGTACAGGACTGATGCATTTACTAGAAAAACACAACACTTGACTGCCCTGTGGTTGTTTGCTTCGGAAGTTCTAAATCCAAATAAACAATGTGTCGGCGGCATGGTAATAAACACAAATGTTGCGAAAGATAAAAGAGAGACCGGAAATCCTCTACCACGCGATGGCGGCATTTTGTATTCATTTACAATAACATTTCATTTTGCTTAATACGCACATTGACCAAAGACGCAGTGTAGCGTAAAATGCAGTACACGAGTACACTTTTCCTCCCCCTTTGTTATGAGAGAATTGAAGAGGTGACGAGCCGTTGAATTCGATGTGGACATGTGAAAAATATTGCATTATTACAATTTGGTAAATATTGAGGGAACTCTATGTATGGATATGTTTTTAGAAGTATTTCGCTCAATGAAGAGCTATTCCCAGGTACCTTTGGAAGAAAGAACCGCTTTTAAATGAGTGATTCATGCAAAATAACAATTTTCATTCGGACAACATTGACCTATGTGACGCTTAGCTGCCACCCCTAACCTAATCTAACCATAAATTCAGAATTTGCTAATTATTTATAATTAAAAACTATTCTCATCACATATATACTTTTTGCTGGATGATATCCTGACCGACTCAGTTGAACCATCAGTTCATTTGTCATTTTTCCACCAAAAGTATTCAAAATAAAAAAAATGGTGTCCCACCAGGCTGCACTTTTTCACCTACAGTGTATCAAAGTGAAACTCATACACCCTCTTTCGAAAAACGTTTCCGGTAAAATTTTAGTCTAATATTCAAATTTGCACTATTTTAACTACATAAGTCCAAAGATTTTTTAATTATGAATATTATTATAGAAAAAATAGTTCAGATCAGCTCTTACGATATGCATAAAATCATATTTTATAAAAGTATTCCCTAAATTATATCAAAATAAAACTCATACACCGCAGTTGTAACACATTTAAACATGTTTGTTTTCGAGAAAAACGTATTTAACAGTAACCTTAAGGTGAGCTTGATCATAGTAACGAACTAGTTTTTAAAGTACAAGACCAATTTTTTTTTGATTATGGGTCGACAAAGAGGACAATCATCTGAGGTAGAAAGATAACTTATAATACACCATCATAAACTAAGAAAGTCTTTATGAGAGATCGGAGAAATAGTAAATAGAAGTCATGCGATGGTGCAATGTGTTATCAAGAGATTAAAAAACGACAGCGAGTTTAAAATAAGAAAAGAAGTAGCAGCAGAAAAATATTAAACACCAAAGATGAACGTAGGATAATACGAGAAGTCTAGAAAATCCAACCCAGGTGCCCCGAAACTTGCAGTTTTAGCAGAAACATTTTTGAATAAAAAAGCTTATCCAGAAACTTTAAAGATTATAATACTTCATAGAGGCAATTGGCTAGTAGGGTGGCCAGAAATAAGCCACTCATTAACAAAAGGAATAGGATGAAACGATTGGGTCTTGCTAAAGATTTCGGCCAGTATGATTATGATTACTAGAGTACCGTTATTTTTGCTTACGAAAGTAAATTTTAATTTTTTTTATCTATTTCTTTATTTATCATTTAATTTATTTGCATCTGACGATAACGGTATGGAGCAAACCGAATGAGGAACTTAAACCATCAATCTATGCCTAAAAGTCAAACAAGGTGGCGAAAGCGTTACCGTCTATGTCTATGTCCGCAGCTGGAGTAGGGTAATTAATATTTACTGATTGGATGGATAGAATTGATTGAATGGACCAAAACGTTTACCTAGACGTTTTAAAATTTAAGATCTAATGCCGAATAGCTTGGAATTCTTTCAAAATCTAAATACTACCAGGATAATGAGCCATAGCATGAAGCTCATAAAGTGCGGATGTGGTTACTGTTTAACTGTTCAAAAGTGATCGAAACACCGCAACGATCTCGTGACTTTAATGTTATTGAAAATTAATGGATCCAGCTGGACGTTGGAATATGAAATCATAGAATATCCAACCGAAATGGTTTAAAAAATGCCTTGCAATAGGAATGGTAAATATCTCTCAAGCGTTTTGTAAAAAAAATGGTAAGATCTATCCCAAATTGTTTAAAAGCTCTAAAACAAGCCCTACAAAATTTTAATACAAGGTATTTTCATTATTTATAAATATTATTAATGTTTGAATCAGGGTGTATGAGTTTCATTTTGATGTGTTTTCTGGACTAGGATTAAATATTTTGCTATTTCTTTGTATTTTGTAATTGAATTAAGTTAATTTTTTTATTTTTTATAAGCTAATGTCTTATTTTATTATTTGTGATTTCTAAGTTATCCAAAGTTGTCTTTAACTTTGTATATAAACAAAATAAAGTGATCTAATAGTACTGTATGACTTTCATTTTGACACACTGTATACTATTTTTTACATTGCTGTTTGGTGATGTGTGTTGTTCTTTTTCTAAGGGAAATGGAGGAATACAATGGATGTATAGAAAAGCTGGTATTATAGAGCCTCGCCAAATGACCACAAACGTAAAGTCAGACTAAAGTAAGTACAAAGATTAGCCTGCATGTGTATTAGTGAAGCTCTAACAATAACATCCTCCGCAGCACTAGACATCCTAGTGTATCTCCCACAAATGGTTCTCATGAGTAGCGGGGTTAAATATCTCCAAGATCCTTGGTATCACAATGGGCCCCTATAGGTCTAAGCGTGCTGGTACTAGTTACCGGCAGCCACTGCTACCTAACCTAACCTTGGACAAAATAAACAAATGCAAACAAATATCTGACACCAGAGATAAAGTAAAGAAAACAAATATGTTTTTTTTAGAATTCAGCTTGACTGTGAAATTAAGTGACTCGTTGAGCGAGTCTGATCCGCGAATACAGAAGAGGAGCCTATACTACTACAGCATTGGTATGCTTACACTAGATATTAGAACGACCGAGTTTCGTCGGTATGAAAGAAATTTAGCTGATTATAGTCAATGGTTACATTTCCAATGCTGTATCTATAGTGTTGGTTTTCTCTGGACAAAAAAAAAAGATTGACTCTAAATTGTGTTCTAGAATTACAGCCACAACTTCAAGTTTCAATTTTCAGAACGTCAAAATTGTTGAATAAACCTGCTAAAGATTATCTTGATTCAAAACAGATGAAGGAATTGGGGCTTGAGCATACGGATTACGGATCAACTATGAATCATCTATATGTATATTCTCTTTGAGAACAAGGAAACCCAGCTTGCTAATAAAACTTTTGAAATAAATGCAAGAATAGTTCGGCGGGACTGCCTTCAACTGCTCTTAAAATTTGCCAGCTGTAATAGAGTCCAATAAATCTGGGTTCCAGCGGCTGTGACTGCAATAAGAGGGCTTATTAGCTAGCTGAGAAAAGCTTCTGTTTTATTATTTAGTGCAAACCAAACATTGTTCACAAAACAGCTTTTGCAGCTCCCAACAAATTAAACACTGGCTTTCTGATGGAGCACTGTAGAGTCAACAAAACACTTTTCAGGTATGGATGGCGCACTAAACAACACCTGTCGAATGAACGAAAAAAAAAACAGAAGATCGTTTCCTATTCGTCCTCGCTTCCTAAGTAAACCTTATCTTAGGCCAGTAATGCAATTGCCAGTTCTCTGAAGATCCAATCGATGCCGCAGTGATTACGACACTATAAGTATTATCTCACAAATCAATCTACAATCTGTGTCCTATTCCTCGAATGGACACAGTTTTCTTCGAATTTTCCGCCCGAATTTATCGAGTAAACCACTCAATTTTAAATAATTTTCCAACACTGGACGTGGACACTTTTTAAAGGTTTTGGGTTGCGGGTGAGCAATCCAATGTCAAATAATGCACGGATACTACCCTGCGGTATTGAGACCAATACTCCAGTACGGTATTGTAGTCTGGTTGACAGCACTAGACAAGGTTAATTACGTCAAAATCTAACAAGAATCAGAGGAAGGCACACATATGTATTTGTGACATGCGGACAACCATATTATATTGTCCTGTTAAGTTATAATTTTGCAGTTCAAACGGCATAACGATTCAGAGAAACGTGACTGTAGTGACAGCTTCAACTCGGGTAATGCCAAGATCCGAATACAAAACAATAGGTTTTCAAAAAGAAGCGACGGACTAATAGGCCCAGCCAATGGAAATGGTAGGTAAGAATCTGCCCAAATGACAACTTTGCAATCTTCATGGGCGGATCTAAGAGTGATGATGGCTAGGCGCCGGAATTTCATCGGTCCTGTTTAATCTAAACTTAGCTCTTGGACTTCCGAATCGTTATAGTGTCTTTCAGGGAGAAATTACTGAAATGGCTGTTCGTGATGACTTTGTATAATTATGACATGACGACATTTCCACCCAGAGCCAGGCAAGGTACAACACATTGGTATATTCAAGTCATACCAAATTTCGACAGATTCCTTCAATCTAACGAAAGATGGAGTGGTATTGATACACACAATAACGCGAGACGGAACAATTCTTCGTCAAGATATTGCCGAAGAGGATATCAATAAAACATGGAAATTTATTTAAAAATCTAAATGTTTCCAAGAGTAGAACGTTGAAAAATGCCTCATGTGACAATACAATAGTCCTAACTTGGTCTACCTTAACATTATCAACAACATTCCCGATCAGGAAATACTTTGCACAGTCACTGATGTTATGATGAGTGAATTCTGCTTTAGCAGAAAATTCGAAGTTCATTCGAAGGCCAGACCCAAAAAGTCTGGTATGGTACAATGATCGATCGAAAATGGCTTCTGTTGTTGGTGCTGGGATCTTTGGGCCCAATACCAGAATCTCCGTCCCTCTTGGATCATTCTCCAGTGGCGTGTTTTAAGCTGAAGCCCCAGCCAATTGAAATCTGCACCTTGATTAACCTACAGAGAGGGCGCTAAGCTTTGAGCTTCTCCTTTTTGGACTCAAGACTGGTAAAGTGCTGCTTCAATGCTCTCCAATCCCTAGCCATGCACAATATAGTCAAACTTTGGTCGGTACCTGGTCACAGAGGCATTGAAGGAAATGAGATTGCGGATGAGCTGGCTCGTTCAGGCTCTACTGCCGAATTCTCAGGCCCGGAACCCTTTTTTGGCATAAACTGGGCAACAATCTCGGCCTTAATCAAAAAATGGGAACATAACCTTCATATCTCTCATTAGAAAAATGTACCAGCGCTCAGACAAGCCAATTAAGCCTTACACACATAACAAGGAACTACAATAAGAAGGATATTAGGTATCTAACAAGCTTCCCCGCCGGTCACTGTCAGTTAAGATACCACCTAAATATGTTAGGTCTGTCTAGCGAGACCGATTGTCGACTTTGTTTAGAGGAAGTCGAGACAGCCGAACACGTCATTTCGGGGTCAGACGACGCGCACCCTACATAAAGAACTCCTCAGACCTCACACCGCGTCTCTACGTGCTATTTCAAATAGCAGGATTTCATAGCAAGCTAAAAAAAAAAGAGAACTGTCAAATTTGTGTGTGGGCAAATTATAGCTTGATATTTCATTTTTTTTTTTAGATCCAACCGCTTGTACTCAGCAGTCAGCACTTCTATAATTCCACAAACATGGAAACTGTCGAAAATTGTTTATTAATTTAATTATCTCTTCTTGTGACATCTTCCAGTCGGTCATAATTATTTTTTTCTTATTCAAACGCATCAAATGCAACCAATTTTTACTCAAATGTCAGAATTTAGCAAGATATCTTTAGCTTGCTAAATATCCTGCTATAGATAGCTTGCTATCTCAATTATCTTGCTATTTGCCGTCTCCATTATATATTTGCATAGCATGCTAATCATCTTGCTATGAATTTTAGCTCGTGGAAACGGCCTGTTATGACTTAAAAAACCAGTCAACCAAATACTTACTAGCCTTTATTAGAAAGGTGGTTTGCCTCTTGGACTAAATAGTATCCTACGATACAATAGATCTTTTAGGTCGCAGTATCGGCCTTGGGGCAGGATCCAGTAAATAAACAAAAAACTTGGTCTAAGTAAAATCTATGTACATACATATGTATGTAAATGATAATGTACTCGTACATACATATGTAGGTATGTAAATCAGACTTGTTTTAAACTTCCTTCAAAGCTTTGTGCACCTTTTCATTTTCCTAAAAATGGATACATAACCACACCTTGTTCTGAAAATCTAAAAACTTGACTTTATTTAGGATACAAATTTATCGGCCACAAGTGGGTATACAAACACACAATTCCCATATATGTATACCTGCTGAACTATAAAAATTAAATATCTGGGTATGATTTCTTTTTCTTTTACGACTTCCGAGACTCTACCAACAGCACTCAGACTCATAGCCAGACGGCTCAAAGTCTAGAAATAGCCTTTGAAATGCTTTCTCGATAAAAAGGAAAACCAATATAAAAACAACAATTACAATAAAAACCACCAATAAAACCGTTCATCATATTTCACTAATTAAAGTGTTTTGTTTTTCTTCGATCACATAATTGCTTTTTGTTCTCTCATCCAAGAGAGAAAGACAGAGAGAGAGAGAGTAAAAAAATTATTTATTTCTAAAAATAATCACTGCGCATGCAATTGATTGATAAATTTATAAAAATTCCATGTTTTTGTGGGGGAATTCGAAAATATGTATTTCACTCTCCATCTGTTAAAGTCGTGTTGCGATACGAACTTGTAGATACTTTTATATATTTTTATTTCTTTACTTGCAGTGCGCGGTGGTTCTAAAATGTTCATCTTGTGATGAAAACCACCACCTCCTTGACATTGAACTCCCTGCCATCGAGATGGCTACACACACACATTTTCTCTTAGTTCTTGGTTTGTTTATTCAATTTTCCATTGCATCTTCAATCAAATCAAATGTATCGCGCACCCATTTCCCCCCCTTTCCACGCCTAACTGGTGGATTGCACATTCGATATCTTTCCCCCTCTGCTCTGTGGTTGTGTTCGTTAAGGAAAATGATAAATTAATATCGAAAACATCTCGCAGATTGATATATGGCCACGATGAATGCAACACATTCCATGGAAGGATAGAAAACAGTGGGGGGCGGAAAAATCGTACAATTGAAATATTATGCACACCCAATTTTCTATCTAACCCCAACCGAGAGCGTCCCTTTGCATTCGCCTGGTGTTCTTCGACGAGTCTAGTGTGACTGTGTGTGCGTGTAATTTAATGATGCAATTAAGGGCCACTCCTTTTTCTGATTAAATTATGGACGCGCGACTATAGCCGAATGAATCTGTTAGAGAAAAAACCGCAACTACTCGTATCTTTGACAAGAATCGAAGTGTTAAAACGCCCCCAGTTTGCCGAATCTAATTGCGACTGGATGACTAACGCGGATTGACACATTCGCGAAGTACAATTTCGATAACACGCAAAATTATGTGATCCTTATGCAAATGGAACGTTGGTTGGTCTTAGGGGGGTGATTCAGTTTTTTTTTTTTTTCTCTTTTTAGCGTAATCCAGAATTTTCGTTTATACCTTGGGGACGACGACCGATGACTGGAGTTGTTTGCAAACTTATCGATAACATCACGCCAGATGAGTCATGGAAACACAAAATTATTAAATTAGTTCATTTGATAGGGAACAGCAGCCCCCCTGCTATTTTTCGGGGAATAAAATGACAACTGTGTACGATGTTCGGTGCGGGTGACTAAATGAGACGCATAATTTATTTGTAGGATGATGATAATTAAAGCCACTTTAACATATCAGTGTCGAATTATGAATGTTTTCTACAGAGACACCATAAAAAGGGGGAAGTACACAGCCATTTGAGGCGAATTGGTAGGGTGTCACTGTCACATAATATAAGAAGAGGTAAAATTAATGAGACTATCTTAGTGCTGGGGATTTTCAACTGAAGACATTTTGAATTATAGCAGCTCGCGGTTAAGACGGGTTAATGCGGCACTGTTTCATCATAAGTGGTAGATCTGACAGCATTTGTCACCCTACATTGTTTTCCACATCTGTTGTGACATGAATACTCATTCGGTAATGGTTGCTATAATCGCCCAAAACTGGTTCTTGTGTCTCTATCTCTCAATTCAAGAATTTAGGCATTTAGAGGCCTCTTTTTGGCGAATGCTGTCCGAAGACTTGAAGGTCAATGCAAAATACCAGTTTGTTGCTATCTGGTCCTCAACGTTAACCCGAATAAGAACTCAATTAGACCCTCTGTATAAACTCATATTGCGAATGAAGCAGTCAATAAAGCCGGGTCCATATGGATACATGCGCAATAGGTAGAGTTTGGTGGCTAGTATACGACAAGAAGAACGTTTCACCTGTGCTTTCATTACTGGGAACTGTGCCATAGATATTCATGCGGAATGTCTCGGGATCTTTCACAACAACTTCTGCAGAAGTTTGAAGGATGAAGAAGAAATTGAATCGGTTCGTCGCCTGCTATATAACTGTCCCGCCTTCGCTGTGCACGTATTTCTTCCTTTTTTACGGTCAAAGTGGGTCGCGGTAAACATTGCACCAACGAACAAGAAAAATTTATCCTACCGCTGCAAGGAGAGGGCAAATCATATACAGAAATACAACGTATTTCACCAGGACGTTCGGAGGATCTTGCGATTGTCCAAACAAAACCCAAATAAGTCGGCAATTCAAAAAACGAAATGAATTTAATTTTGAACTGAGTGGAGTGTACATGTACAGAAAAGACTACCGGAGGCAAACTTAGCAGCACGTAGTCCGATGGAAAGGCCACTATTGACCAAAACACATAAAGAGAAGCGATTAGCGTTTGTAAAAACTTTGTTGGATTTTATGTGGAAAAAAAAAATCCGGTCAAGTGCAAGTTATACTTGCGCAATAAGTGTTCCGTACTGTATCAGTTATTTTAACTACATACATATGTATGTCATAGATTTATGTTGATAGATCTATATGAACCCTTTCTTTACGATACGATTTCTACTAAAGATACAATGATACTTTGTTCGATACTCACATATATGTACAAACATAAAAACATCTATAGGTACATATATGTACATATGCACTTGTATATCTGCAGACACAAGAAAGTACATGTGTACCTACATACATAGTTTTATGGTGCACAGCACATTTCAATACAAATAAATTGAGCACAATTTGCGAAAAATAAATTCAAATTTGTACCTACATAAATGTATACCAACAAGTAAGTTGAACAAATTACCTACATATGCATGTATGTATGTACATATGTCTCTGATGTCCTTTCTCATCTGCTCAGAAGAATAGTTATACACACACACAATGTAAAAGAAAAAAAAAAACAACAAATAAAGCATGTATATACATACATACATATATACCTACATAATATGTTCATATGGATATGTATTTACAAGAAATGTACACTTGTGCATCAGATTTAATTTTTCGTCTCGTTATTCGTTCAATTGCATTAACTGCGTATTTTGCGATTTGTCTCCCTCTCTGTGGCTGTATATACACAAATTCAATTTTTTCCAATATAGTAAAAGTAGAGACACCTACATTATAATAGGAAACCATCAAGCTTCCTTTATGTGTTATATTATGTATCATTGGTTTAAGTCTTAGGTCAATAGTTATCCGGTAGGAATATGCCACGAAAATTCGCTGCGGGTATAACACTTTTGCCATCAAATATTCAATTTTTACTCTCGTATCTACTTTTAGGCGTTGTGATATTTTTCTGGGTATGTAAACAGTAGGGTAGTTGAAATTAAAAAATTAATTAAAAAAAAACGGTTGAAGTAGGGCAGTCGTGAGAATTATGTTTCCATCTACACTTTATTCTCAATGTTTGTGATTTTATTCAGATTTTTCTGAGCGATATTTTCGGAGAAAATGCTCGGGACAGCAAGTTGTAACGTTTTGTGAAAATTTGTTAAGAAACTGCCCCCCCAAAGTCGAAATTCAGCTTTTTAAGTTCTGGTCTGTGTTTAGGCCACTAATTGCTACAACTGTTCCAAATTTCAATAGTCTAGGTTAAGTAGTCTCTGAGAAAAAGGACTGTGACAGACAGACAGACAGACAGACACCGAACTGATTCCATTAGTGTTCCGTTTTGGTACGGACGGAACACTAAAATGACGAAACATTTTATGGACAGATGAGTCCAAAATTGCTTTGTATGGTGGCATTGGTTCATGCCAGTACGTAAGACGTCGCCCAAATACCGGCCTGAGTATACTACAAAAACAGTAAAACACGATGGGTCGAAAATCATGGTATGGGGACGTTTTTCTTACAACGGCGTTGGTCCAATACATAAAATTGGCGGCAATATGGATCAAAATTTGTACGTAGACATCTTAAGAAATATCATGTTGCCCTACTGCGAAGAAGAGTTGCCGCTAAGATGGGTTTCCCAACAAGATAACGAGACCCGAAAACGTATTAGCATCATCTTCGCTAAAATTTGCACCTTGCGGCAAAAGTAAAAAAACAGTTAAGCGAATTTAGTGCAACTTCGAGAACCAATACGAAATTTCGTTGAGTTACATAATATAAACGAGTATAAACAAATTCTTACATCATATTAATTACTGTACAAAATAAAGACAAAAAGCGGTCAAGTGCGAGTCGGGCCTCGCGCAATGTGTGTTCCGTAGCA
Source organism: Brachyopa scutellaris (assembly GCA_949775065.1). Classification (NCBI taxonomy): domain Eukaryota; kingdom Metazoa; phylum Arthropoda; class Insecta; order Diptera; family Syrphidae; genus Brachyopa; species Brachyopa scutellaris. The sequence goes on along the minus strand of OX459112.1, from coordinate 144,582,040 downwards.
ATGTACAGCTATGGCCAAAATAATAGCGACACTTGCTAATACCTACATAGTATGTACATTATGTACACTTGCGTAGAGGTTGTTTTTTTGAAAAGCAATGTATGCAAACTTAACGGTAAATATGTTGTCGAAATATACAAACAAAATTTAAAAATGGATAAAAAATGTTATAAATTTCAATAGTTCTGTAAATTCATAGTTCTGAGAGTTCCGTACCCATATGGAAATCCAGAACCATTATAAAAGATAATTTAAATATTGGTAAGTCAAAGTGGTGTAAAAATAGTCTCTGATAATATTGTATACTATTTGGTTTAATAACATCGTATTTAGCAAACTTATAAACTGGATGAGGAAATGCATCATTCTAGCGTAATGAAGTCTAGGTGAATCGATCAGGAAGATCTTAGAGAAGAGACATGACTAGAAAACTGAACCAGAACAGTTCGACGTACTCATATCGAGCACCGAGAATCGTGAGACTCTTAAAAAAGATACACCTTCAAATACGGGGTGCTTTAGCCAAGCGTTACTATATGTCAAAGCAACAGGGTCCTTTACAGTCGATGAAGCTGTGGAGAGATGTTTTTTTTTTTTTTAGTGACGAAAGAAAAATCAACTTGACTAAGATGAATAGTAAACAGTTTCTTTGGTGCACAAAAGGAGAGCCCAAAGTAGGTACATGAAACCGTCTGTGAAGCATGGTATCGGCGATCAAGTCTTGAGCTTGATCTGTTTGGCTCTGGGAGCTTCTGAAAAACTGACACCGGAGTGAGGGCCCGAAATGTATCACTTCACTGGCAATAAGTTTAGGTTAACAGTAGTTACCACGTCGGTATAGAGTAGCTAAAGCTACTATCTTACCCATGCAAATGCCTGAAAGTTGCATAGGAAAAGTTCTGCAATATCGTCGCCTTTTCCATGGGAGTCGTAGAGAGGAGATTCACTTAGACTGCGGTATTTGGCAAAGGAGTGGCTCATAAGAATGTCAGTCAGTTGCTGATGGATAGCAAAAATGCTCGCATTTCCGACAGACGACTGCCCTGGCTTACCTGGAGACTGGGGCTCATCTTCGATTGTGTTCACTGCAGGTTCAAAAGTCAAAAGAAGCTGTGATCGTAGACGGTGGTAGACCAAATGTCTTTTTCTAGCAAGCTCATTAGACATGTCGATTTCTGTTCTCCTATTGGGACCTGAAATCCCAAAAAAGCAGCTTTCACTACAACAGTTGTAAATTTAACTATTGGGCTGTTTAGCACGTGAACCGTTAGCCGTCCGTGCTATATATTTTCGTTTTTAACCCTTGAAGTACATGCTTCGTCGAATCGACGACGCATTTTCACGTTTTGTAAAATATGCCAAATAACATACATATTTAAAAATTAATTTTTTTAGTGAATATTATAAGAAAAAATGTCCATTGTTGCTTTTATTTATGCTCAATGAACTAAATAACTAAATACAATCGATTTTTAAAGTTTTTGTAGCATATGCCATCTGTAAAACTACTTTGAATAATGACGTCGTCGATTCGACGAAGCATATCCTTTACGTACAAAAAATAAGCATGTACTTCCAGCTGCATGATAACTTCTAATAACTTCGTCTGAATGACAGGCATTTTGTCAAGTATACCATTTTACGAAAACTGTCAGAGCTATTTAACGAGTTAGAATTAGTGTGACCACGTGTCATCAAAATATTCTTGAATTTTGTTGATTTGTGCACCACCTCGAAATATTTAAGGAGCGTTCTGTGCATCGAATGTATCAACCGAGTATCTAGGCAGACACGACAACTTAATATTTATATTTAGCATAACACAGGAGCCTGCAGAAACCCGCCAACACAGTCAGTGTCTGCATCAAATGGTTGCGTGACTTAGCTGGTACCTGGGTGTTTTTCACCGTCTAGCGACAATGTCATGGTTGTCACGCAACATAATCTGGCACTTTCAATACCCATTCATAGGTATGGACGCCAGCTAGTTCTTTTTAATATTAGTTTAACGAGTGCAAAAATCCGCCGCCCATTGCAGCTAGAAAGATACTTAAACCTTATCGAACTGTGGGCATTTAGAGCATCAAAAGTCATAGACTAGGTTGACTGCCTCGACTTATCCAAAGATAAGTTCCATTTGCGGGAACATACGTTTTTGAGATACATATATGTACATATGTACGTGTCCTATCTGATGAAGCTATATTGAACTTTATCAGCACGGAAAGAGCAATACTCTGAGGCAGGCTGTTTTGGAGGCCAATGCATCACGCCAATTCAAATTCGATTCGCCGATGGCCTTCGTAGTGTGGACTAAAAGATTGACATGAAGAAGGTCATCTGGCGTTATGTGTCCAGAGTATACCGAAGATCGAAAAAAACAAGAGCAAATTACTTCAACGATATATGCAAGACCGATCCAGATAAAAATGTTCATCGCAAGATGTATGTAGTGAGAGTGAAATTTGCACATGCTGTTGGTGTTCACAGCGTTCTTAGTCCTTTGCTTTTTATTGCCTGCTAGAAGGAAAAGGTACGTACTTTACTAACAATGGAGCTATCACAAACGGGGATGAAATATCGCTGCAACAAGCTTCTGATGTATGGGTTGATATTTCAGTTAAAAAAAAGACAGAGTACTTGCTCCGCATGCTTTCTGGTCCACTCCGACCTATTCCAGACATTTATTTGAATGATAAGTATTTTCCGAACGCGAAATGTTTAAATATCGGGGATCTACAGACATACTACCCATGGATCACATAAATGCAACAACGCCAGCATTTAATTGATCTCAGTGACAAAGTGTGATACAAAACCGGGGTGCCTGCCGATATTTTTTGAGGTCGAACCGGCGAAACAGTGGAAATGCAGTACGATCTCTCATCCAGATCATAACCTCACCGATAAAGAAGAAGAAGAAGCAGTGATAGCGACGTGCAGCCCACCCACTAGATTCCTGCCTTCTAACGATATCTTTCTGTTTTCGAACTCAAGCTCCAAATCAAGCAATTGCCGTTGATTCCGAGTCCCCACTTAGATTCTCAGAATCGTTGATCTTATTCGACCATTCCAGAGACAAATGAAGGTTCTACATGGCTGAATCACACGGCGGGCGTTTCTCTTCCATTGGATTCCGTCATTTCACAGAAAATGGATACATTCCCCAGAAAAACGTTAAATTGATCCCGTATTTTTATTTATTTAATCAATTTAATTCCCTGACTGTATCGACTCTCAAATTCGGTTTAAAAACAAGCCTCAGACAGTAATTCGTTCATGTATAATATTCGCGTTAAAAATTTTCAATTCGTGTGATATGAGTGAGGCATGCCTCGCATTTCAATGGGTACCCTCATCATCCCCACGCTGACAGAGAGGCGACGACAAATGTGAATTCCACGTACTGAAATCCAATACCATTCTCATGGTTTACTTTTCATATTTTTTTCTGTCGTCTTTATTATTATTCCTTCTACCTCCAGTCCACACATCTGAATTTCGAATTCATTTCTGGATACCTACCGTCAGTGTATGTACACCTTAAAAGATGATGTGCCTCTAACACAGATGCAAATGCATATCTTAACCTTGAACTTGGTTCGTTCTATTCTAGATCAAGCACCTTTTGCTATGAAACCATTTAGATATTTCCAAAACGAGTATAGCCACCTTCCTTTGTCAAAAGATACACACACAGAATCACGGATGTGTGAGAGTATCTTCTGAATGAGGATACGCATAATCACAGAAAAGAGCAAAACCAATTATATAAAGGTGAGAACAATGTGTGATGGTTTGGTGCTTGATGGGGTACGAAACCGTAGCGAACCAATAAAAGGGTTCATCTTTCAAAAAAATATTAGATCAGCTGCTTTGTTCGGAAGCATATCGCATTATGGGAGTCTTTAGCGACGGATCATCTTAAAAGGGGTTGATGTAGGTTCTGCGTACCGGAGGAAAGTGTCAGATAGATCTCCTTAAGTATGGTTTATTAGATAACTATGAGTATTTGAATTGTTTGCTCATGGGTTTTTAGGGGAATGTTAAAGTACTTGAACTGGTGGGAACAATAGCCATAGTCTGGATGGAAGACATTGCAAATAAATGTAGTGAGGCTTTTTATGACAAAGTGATCTTTCCTATCTGCAGATCACAAACTCAGCTAAACACTGTAGGGGAATTAGAAAAGAACTACGGGTTTCATAGTTGTAAATCACCTGCAACGAAAAGAGGAAACCCAGGAGAGTTGCGTGAAGAGCTAGCGTTGCAGATTTCCCAACAACACTATGACAATAGCCTCCTAAGTCGTGAATGATTCAAACAGTAGGTACAAAGTAAATTCAGTCCTTAAAAGGTCTGCAGATCGACAGCACTCCAAATCTGGTCACTAAGTTTGGAAAATTTCAACCGAAACCTACTATCTGCCGGCTATGACAGCATTTCAATATCCATCAGCTGAGTTCGGTACTCCATTTAAACTGATCGTGCTGAGTAGTTTGCCATTAGGAAACAAATTCTTCGTCTACCTCTGAGAAAAATCTGCTTGACTGGCGAAAGAAATTGTTACTTGACGGAAAAAATAATCTCAGTGCAGATCAATGATCCAACAGATGTAATCAGATCGCAAACCATATTAGCTGATCTATAAAAAAAAAACGTGAATGAATCAAAAAAAGGGACATTCCAAAGACTTGCTATAAAACACGATCAAGGATCACATCAAAAGATTTTAGCGATGATAAAGACCGTATCTTCATTTTTAGGACTAAGTGGATCGCGAATGGCAAGCCTAGAGATCGAGAGGAACTCGTACATGATTCAGGTATTGGCAAAAGTATCGATCTGAGCCCTTCCATTTCAACGCACGATTTTCACAAAATATTTTTAAATTTAGTTTACACCTATCGAAATACCTTCTACAGTCGAACTTCGATAACTTGAACCATCACTTGCCACAAAAAAATTCGATTTATCCAGACTTCGAGTTATTAAGTAAAATAAAAAATTGATATAAATACATACAGTGGACTCTCCCTTAGTCGAACTCTCTCTAAGTCGAAATTCTCTCTAACTCGATGTTTTTCGCCATATTTTATCATTCCCTTCAATTTTCCTTACGAAAACCATTCTTTAAGTCGAACCCCCTCTAAGTCGTCACTCTCTCTAACTCGAATACGTTCTCTCGATTATTGGCATCTTTTTTCACCCCTTAGGTCGAATTTTGTTTAGCACAAAACAATATAAGTCATTACCCCTTCGGAATTCGTATTTGAGTATATATGTAACTACCAACCATCAACTACCTACAGACTTCAATATCCTAAATATGTATGTGTAGCATCGCGTGTGCCATCATCGTCAGCCGTCGTGTTTCTTCCTGTTCATATTCTTGGTACCTCCATACAAAGATACATACACCGTTTATAATGAGAGTTGAAGCCAGCTTTAACCTAGGTTGAGATGCGTATAAACGCGAGGTGAGTCGATGCTGGTTTGACTGGACCCGGCTGAGCTGTGAGAGCTCGGTCGGGCTGAAAAAATGCATGTATACCTGGGTTGAGTGGTTGATTGGTTGGTGTGTGTGTGTGATCTCTGATGTTTGTGTTTTTTTTTTGCCTTTGTTTGGAGTGGGAAATCATTTTGTTTTGATTGCGTGCCTGTGGTTGCGGTTATAGTGTTTTAAGATATCTGTCAGTTCAACCTCGTTTGAGAATTTCAACTATTCAACTATTCAACTTGGTGTGTTGAAATACCTAGGTTGAAATCTCAGCTGAGTTTCAAGTTTCAACTAGATCACTCAACTCTCCTTATAAACGGTTTAACAGTTTTTGAAAAAGTTATAACGCAAAAACAAAAAAAAACATTGGCATCCCTTTCTTTGTGTTGTTGGTTGCATTTAAAACAGGTTTTTCAATGGATCTATCTGCGTATGTATATAAAAAGAACTTGTTTTAGCAAGATTCCAGCTGGGATTTCAAAATCAATTGATTCTAGGCAGTTCAATGGTGCTGATGCAGTCTTTATGTGCATGTTTGTAGCAAGATAAATTAAAAAAAAATTTAAGTTACATGAATTATTGCGAAGTATACTGTTTGGTCAAAAGTTAACCTTTTTTTTTTATTAAACAGACGTTTTAAAACAAATATAAATGTTTCTCTCTATTACTCGAATTTTCGCAAAACTCTCTCTAACTCGAACAAATCTTGGTATCCTGTGAAAATTTGACTTGGGGAGAGTCGACTGTATGTATAAATATGTAATTTTTCATCAAGAGATAATGTTTTTAACGTACGCTTTTCCTTTTTGTGTTTTTTAGGCGCCTACTATTTTTTTCAAAAATAAATACTAAGCTTTGAGTTCGTATCGCCCAATATACCAACCTAGTAATATGTGATCTGACCCCTTCTTACAAAAAATCGTAACGAAATCACGATTTTCTACACGTATGTATACTAGGTCATACGAACATTCCAACACAGTGTAAAAATACGCAGAATTTGTTCAGAATTCGACTTATCGAAGGTGACGCCAAATAATCTCTTTGAGTTATCAAGACATTCGAGTACCTAATAGAAGTTCGAGTAATCAAATAAAAATTACATGTAAATTTCAGTCCTGGCGTTATTGCCAACCAATTTCATTCGAGTTAACGAAGTTCGACTATAATTTGCATCTTACAATAAACACAGCGATCTTTATTTTAAAAGATTGACCCCGACATCACTTCGGAAAGTATGCTTCGAAAGAAGGTTTTGTCCATTGGACGTGTACGGTGTATATACGATTATGTCAAAAAATAAAAACTCAGAACAGACACTTTTTCCACACGATCAGCATAAATGACGATCACGTAACAGCATAGCCATGACCATGACCATGAGTAGTTTTTCTTTTTTTGCATTACACTGAAACTTCTGTTCGAAGTTCGCCTTCCGTTCTTCTGATCTGAGAAGGTCAGAAACTTATTTAATCTTAAAGCTATCTGATAACTTATATCGTTGTCTGGGATCTAAATCGCATTATTTTTGCCTCTACAACTGTATTTCTGAATAATTAAAAGAGCACGAATTTATTAATCGAAATAGACAATTCAGCCCCGAATACTTAAAGTTGAAAGAACTTGGCAACTGGTTACATATTGGGAAACCTGACATTCGAAGAATTCCAGTCTCCTACAATAGGCGTTTTTCTTTATTTACTTATTTATTTATTTATTTATTTATTCAACATACATATAAGTACATATAAGTTTTTGACTTTTGATGACATACAGGATATAATTTGGCCTAACAAATATTTCTTATTTCCTAATTACATGAAATTTCTTAGTCTTGAACAATTTAAAAAACATCTATTTGATTAGTATGTAAACAGCAGCAACTAAGTCATTTCATTCCCATCTCATTCCTGTTTTGTATCCGTCCTTATTTATTCCTTGCCCTTTAGACTTTAGACTATTATTGGTTCAGAGCTGAGCTAAAAAACTCACACTCTGAGCTAAAAAAGAAACACGAATATTTTTTTTGACAACTCAAAAAAAGCTCTGAACAAAAAAAGAAAAACGCCTAATGTCGAATCTTTTCCTTGAACTACTTTTACTCAAATCAGCGCCTATTTATGTCCAGAAACCAGTGATAAAAGTAGGAACTATTTGGCATTCAAAACAGAGTCTCTCTTAGGCAGGAGCACCTACTATTCCACTGCGCAAAGAATCAAAAACTTCACTACACGATCATTAGATCCACCACAAACGACTCAAAACAAAAAAAAAAAAGTCAATTTAACACCCCTGCTTTATTTTACGAAAAAACCCGTTTTATCGTTTAAAAAAAAAAACGTTAAATTAAAAATAAGAAAACAAAAAAATTTACCTAAACTGCATGCACCGAAAAAGATTAATCCAGCTAAAAAGTGGTAAAATATTTGCAGCTCCATTTTATTTTATTTTAATTTTTGTTTAAAACAAATTAATTTTTAAATTTTAAAAAAAAATTTAATTTATTGATTAAAATCGGGAAAAAACTCGTTTAAATTATATCACTAAATAATATTTAATTATTTATTTTTGCACAAGACACACTTCTTCACTGCACTTGCTGCTTTTAGCGTATCGCGGATCGTTATACAAATGACTTGATCTGTTGTTGGCAACGTTAATTTATTAAAAGCTTTTTTTGTGTTTAAGAACTCAGCTATCAGTTATCTGTGACGTAATCCCGTGATTTTTCTTAACAATTTCATTTACTTTTCATTTATAATTTAAAAACTCATGCGCTGTACACGATCGTTGCAACCAGTCGCCGCAAGGGAATATTTTTGAATGATTTTGGAAGCACGGTAAATTCTGCGAGAGTATGAGAGTGATTGGAAATTGGAATGGACAAACGCGCGCATGTGAGTCTTCCAGTGAGTGACAAATGAATTTTTAAATGGAAGTTGATGGAAATGGGGTTGGAAAAATAATTCCCCTTCTGGTTAAAAGTTCGTTGATAAATTTGAATTTTGTGGTTTGAATAAAATCTAAATGATGAATCATGCATTCAAAGAAGACATCAAATTGTTTTACGAGATTTTGTTGAAAATGGATTAGTAATCGGAAAGAGAATTTTCGTTATCAATTCAAATCCAAGTTGAATGATGCAAAGAGCAATGCCCGAAGATAAGGGAAATTTATTTAAGAGAAGAGTAGTAAGTAGTTTTAAAGAGATTTATCATTTATTATTAAGTTGGTATCATTTAAGAGAAATTCTATTGAATAGTGTTGCTGTTGTCTGATTTGAATTCAGAAAAGCTAAAAAAAACCTGCAACTATTTATATGAAGTTTAATATTTGTCTAACTTTGATATGAAGGCTTTCTAGAAGATTAATTGTACATATATCACTTTTGCCCAGTCACATTTTAAAACTACATTTAGTTTAAATATTTCCGAGTAAAAGGAACACAAGAAATTTAAGATGATTTACCTTGCAGTTAAACTTAGTTGCTCTGTCCGTTTAGCTTTTTTAAGTTAAGGTGGAGTGATTGCGACTTCTTCATCTGAGTTGAAATAGAATTTTCACACCCAGTGTAGGGCAAGCGCAGAGTAGGTGCTCCAGAATTTCTTCAGTCTCCGATTCATTGCAGTTTCTGCATTGTTTTCGACGAGTCTAGTAAAAGCCCGTGAGCTTGATATCCGATTAGGAAGTGCTCTGTGACAATTTCAATAAGTAGATTGCATTGCAGTCTTGTTAGCGAGAAAAGATTTTTTCATTATTTTCCACGAGCTTCTGATTCTACGCATTTTGATTCCACGGCAATAGTGCTGCATCGGCGCACAGTGGGACGAATGGCGTAAAAATCGCGACATGGGTCGAAATTGTAAGTATCTAGTACGGCTTTCCAAAGTATATATATACAGCTGTTATATAGACACTGGTGGACATATCAATTAAATTTTGGCACTCACGGTCTCATTTTTCCATACGTTTTTTCAATAAACAACCTCAAAAACGAGATTAAAAATCTGCCATTTTATCGAAAATTCATTATTAATTGGGTTCCGCTTATCGCAACATAATCAAGTCGGGAAGAATGTTTGAGTCTTTTATTTTTAATAATCGCATTTTACATAGTTTAGTAGTATCAGTATCAGGAAATAGAAACATTCTATGTTCTTTAGTAGCCAGGGCATGTTATTTTTTGTTGGAAACAACGTCTTTTTTGACAGTATTTTCGGGAAATTCAACCCGTACAAAAAAGTTCCGAGTTGTTCCGAAAAACGGACTACACAAGTGTTTACCTTAGGTATTTAGTGAAAGATATATGAAAGATTTATATCCGACTCGGTCCGACTGCGCCCGCTATTCATGTTTGAACAAGTGCCTTTCAGTGTGAAATTCAACCATACGCTGCTTTATTTGGTGCCTGTATACAGGGTGGTCCGGTTTGGGATACAGATATTTTGGGATCTGATTCATTGGTTCATGCTATGAAAAAAATCGTATGGGAGGGGCTGTCTATCTTGAACAGGCACTGAGCTACAGGGTGTTTAAAAAGTTTCTTCGGAGAAAGAGGTACCAACAGTTATTCAATCATAACTTCTAGTGTATTAAACTTAGAGCAACCAAAGTAGGCTTGTTTCAAAGACAATTGATTAGTGCTTATCACAGTTAAATAGTATTGCAATTCGTACGAAATATAATTTCATATATTTCATATAAAACTAAATAAAACCGAAGGTGTTGATTCTATGGGCTGTAGCTTCTTTCGCGGTACTCCTACAGCCAAACGGATAGCCAGTTCACCATACGATTCAGCGTGAAAAAATACATAAAATATGATCCACGGTGAAATTTTTCAGTGGAAATAACTGAGTAAAAATGCTATGTCCAGTAAATCTACCGTTTCGTCCCACTGTGCGGCGCGTCGATAATTTCGGGAACTGCACTTTGTTAGGTTCCAAGCTTGGCTTGTTTGTCCGCTTTATAATTTGTTTAATTTCCTGTGATACCTTGATGACCAGGTACCCAATATATGCAGAATATGAACTGTTAATATGTAATGTAATAGAACTGTTTCACAAAAAGTGAACTAGGTTAGTTTGCGTAGATGGTAGTCCTGTGACTTTCTATATAAGCCACTGCTCACTTCGACCAACGTTTGGGTCTATTGTGTCCATAACACATTTTATTAAGTCCCATTTAGATGATCAGTTTCAGTTTCAGTTTCAGTTGTCAGTTGACATTTCAGTTAAAAAAAGTAGTGCGCTTAGACTTCGGTTCGGTATTCAATTGAGCTTTTATTTAACTTCTGAGCAGTTTAACTGACAACTGAACTGAAAAGTGATGGGAATTCAATAAGTTTCAGTCTCAGTTTCAGTTTCAGTTAAATGTTTCAGTTTTTGCATTTACACAGCAGTTTAACTGAAAGCTCAACTGATAGCTCAACTGAAACTGAAACTGAACTGATCATCTAAATGATCCCCCCTTTAAAAAATCCGCTGCCGCTGATAACTGCTTGGATCCATTGTGCGATATATCGCTTTTCTAGTATCGCTTTTTATGGAGATATGCAGCTGAGTCAGGGTGAATAGCATTTCCGTCACAGCAGTGGATGTCCCTCTCAAAACTGATGCACGCAAGGTGCTGAAGTTTACCAAGACTGCGTTTGAGATACTTTGCTTTTACCGCCATACCCCATAGTCATCTATGGTGTTTAATACTTCAGCAATAGGAAAATAAATCGTACTCGATTAACTGAAAATATTTTTGCAGAAAACGAAAGTTCATCTGAAGATCGCTGACTACATCAATTCATCATCGTCGAGAGCAATAAACAACTGCTACGCTTAATAGACTAAACATACGCAAAAAAGTCTGCCAAGAGATCATTCACAAGATCGAACATTTGTTACTTGTTCCGAGAGAAAAATGAAGTGCATGTTGATTTTTAATCCAAATTAAACGATGAAGTACATTTTCAAGGCCATATTCCAACAATATGGTTGTTAATTGCGTCTCGAATTTCGGTTTTAGATAAAAAAAATAACGCCCTCAAAAGAATTCTTATGGGGCAGAGAGGAGCAGAAGGTTCTTTTTTGCAAACGAATAACAAACAACCGATTTGAAAGATAATTGAATGACAACTGTTAGAAGAGAACCATCGCCACCCTCATCATCATCGTCATCATTATCGCCATCATCCTCATCACATCTTCTTATGATGAATTCTTGAATTTGTGTATTTGAATCTGGCGTCTAGATAAGACCATGTACTGTATTTAATGCAAGTTTCTAATTTGTCACATAAGAACGACTAGGTAACCTTATTATTCGTTTCTAAAATGGTGCAAGCATTAGAGGTAGGTAAGGAAGTGGATGTCATTACCATTGACTACAGCAAGGCCCTTGGTTTTCCACGCTTTGTCATTTCATGGCTGAGAGAAACTTAGAGAAACACCGGCACAGGGTTCTCTTCTCTCTCTTTCTTTTCAATCTCTGACCCCATTAATGCCACGACATTAGGTGTTCCTCAAGGTAGTCATCTCGGTCCACTGATCTTTGTCTTAACAATAAATGATGTATGGTCACTTTATCAAAGACTCAGATCTGTCTATTTACGCGGATGACATGAAAGACATTAGGAAAATATCTACCCCCACCGATTCTCTTTTGTTCCAAAACGGCCTAAATTCTTTCTATCCATGGTGCAACAAAAACTTCTTAGAACTTAACGTCGCGTCGGTAAATGCCAATTCATAACCTTCTCCCGTAAGCCTTCCACACCTCTCAGAAACTATTATTTTCGTAACGAGCTTGTTCCTTCAGTGTCCTCCATAGTCCATACGCGATCTGGGTGTAATTTGTGGAAGGAACTTCCGTTCTCACATTGATCAAATTATAGACAGGGCCAATTTTTCTCACGAACCCTTACGTTACAAAATACCTTTAAATTACCTTTGTCAGACCCCTCTTGAATACGGCTGCTAAGTTTGGTCACCATTTCAAGTCACCCACTCCCTTCGAATCGAAGCTGTGCAACGCAGTTGGATCCTGTTCATGTCGCCTATTTTCAAAGCTAGGCAAATCAATGAGCGAAAGCCTGTTGTTATATGGAGGCAGATCATGTGCGTAAGAGGGTAGGTAGGTAGCAGCGGCTGCCGGTAGTTCGAGTACCAGCACACTTGGTTTAATTTAATTTTAATTTAATTAAGTTTAGTACAGGCTAATAAAAGCTAATACCAACTAGAACCGTTACCGATGAAATATGAACGAATAACTGATGTATAAGTTGTAGTTTGTAAAGGGTGATTTTTTAAGAGGTTGAGAACTTCTTTTTAAAAAAAAACACAAAAAATTCGAAAAAATGAATGAAATATTTATTTGAATCGATAGTTTGAACCTTGCAATTTAATGTTTAAAGATAATTTCATGCAAATGTTGACCGCGGCTGCGTCTCAGGTAGCCCATCCGCTGAGTCCAATTTTGGCATACTCTTTCACACATATCGGCCGGTATCTCACGAATGAATGCATGGATGTTGGCTTCCAGTGCGTCAATCGAAGCGGGCTTGTCCCTATAGACATTAGCCTTGACATACCCCCACAAAAAATAATCTAATGGTGTCAAATCGCACGATCTAGGCGGCCAATTGACCGGCCCGAAACGTGAAATTAACTGTTCACCAAACTCGCCTCGCAATTGCGCCATTGTTTCGCGTGCTGTGTGGCATGTGGCACCGTCTTGTTGAAACCACATATCATGCAAGTCAAGAACTTCCATTTCGGCTGTAACAAAGGCCTAACTGCTGGGAACGGCGCCGAATCGACATTTCGCGATCTTCTGTCACACTAGCTGATACGGCCGCAATATTTTCTTCACTACGCACAGTACGTAAACGTGTTGGTGGTTTAATGTCCAACAAAGTAAATTTGGTGCGAAATTTGGTCACAATCTTCCGAATAGACTGCTCAGAAGGTCGAGAATGCCGATCATAAAATGGAAGCAGCGCGCGATGAACATTTCGAACCGAGCACGAATTTTGATAGTAAAATTCAATAATTTGCAAGCGTTGTTCATTTGTAAGACGATCCATGGTTAAATTGCAAACCAAACTGAAGCTGTTTGACAGTGACACAAGGTACTAAACACACGTCAGCTGTCAAAACCAGTGTTGCCAAAACCAAACCAGCTAAAAAATCACCCTTTAGTTAACGTTAAGCTCCAGAACATTTTTTTCGCACCAAGTAGAAAATTGGTTCCGGTCCTCTTGGAGTGGATGAGAGACAGTGAGGGTTGATATACTTCTGTAGGTTTTGATATCGTCAGCGTAGTTGAAAATAGATGAGCTTTTGATTATGTATTCAACGTCATTGATTGTCAGTATGATGATAATTGAACTCCCCGCTACTCATGAAAACCCTTTTGGAGCTTTGTATAAAGCGAGATAGGCTTCCAACATATTGTTGTGCTAGGTCATTGAGATCGTTGAAGAAGTATTATTCTCCTAGGTGTAGTTTTCTACTGCGGGAAAAATCTGGGCATGAACAGCTTGCATGCTTGTCTGTAATGCAGTATCCTGTTAGTAGGGAGTTCCCTTGTGCTTTTTGCTTTCTGTTTTAACCAGTGCGTCTTCGTACAGTTCTTCCCATCGGAAACATTGTAGCTGTCTGCTGTACGCGAAAGTGTGGCCAAGACTCCATCGACCTTTATCCGTCATCGTGCTCGGGAACTGCACATCTCACGGAGCTTTTGCAGCGAATTTTGACAAAGAACTTGAGTTTACACAACAACCATTCAAGAGCTGAACGACTCTTTACACGGTTTACACTTTATATTCTACCCCCTTTGTGTAGTAGGAACAGAAGGTTATTAGAGCGTTTAAAATCGAGTCGAGGCCAGATCTCTTTGGTGGCCAGGCAAGTTGATCCTTCCCATCTAACATTTTTTTTATTGACTGTGCCAAGTTTTTAGGAAGCAATGGACAAAACCTATGTACATATGTGCTACTTGTCTATGGTTAGTCAGGTATTGTTGTTCCTAGTTTAGTGAATTCGGTAGCTTTACAGTTGGCTGAAATGTGTTTGTGCCCGGTAACCAATAGAGGTAAATGTCAAGATGCCTGGGGCCTGTACCACAAAACAACAAGCATTGTACAAAAGGCTAGTTTTAACAAGTAGCAAGCTGCTCGTCGTCCAGAAACCATTGTTACTTGTTAAAATTCGCCTTTTTAACAATGCTTGTTGTTTTGTGGTACAGGCCCCTGGCCATCTCTGTAGGAGATGGGCGACAATTGAAGGTGGTTTTTAAATAGATGAGACTGAATTCAGGGATTTAAAGGCCGCCTGACTATCCGAGAAAATGCTAATATCGTTACCAGAAAGCACTGGTCTTAATCTGGAACAGTACTTATGAAATCAGGGAGGTGAAAGGAGAGATAAAGATTTAACCTGCTTGCGATAACACCCCTCCTACTCTTTCTCATCTGTATAGAAGTGATATGTATCTATTATCTTAAAAGGATCTATCTGGAATAAATAATTTCTGGTAGACGGCTTAACCGCCAAACCAATTTAGACTTAAGATAAAATATGCTGAAATGGATTGTTTTTATATGAAATAAAAGTCACTGAAACTAAACAAACTAATAAAGAACTTAAATTTTTTATCGAAATTGGGCTTCGGGACAGTATGTATATGTTTCGGGGAGAGTTAGATGATCCTATATCTCGGAGTGACCGGTGTAAATTCTTGACCACTGTGAGATGACTTTAAGGCTATAATGGTTATAAAAGACTTAGGCTGTGTGCCAATTGCGTTAAAATATTATCTTTCTGCTATTTTTTTAACGTTTCTAAAGGAGGTGGATAAAATTTTACTTTTTTGATGTGTCGATTGGATTAAATTGGATTTTTTTTCGGTACTATTTTTCATTAATTTCCCACTAGAATTGAAAAATGTCCCTTTAATTTTATTCACATCACATTCAACCCTTTACAGCGCCATGATGCGTTTATGCTACAAACCGTTTAAATGCTCAGAAAAACGTAAAAATGTTTTTAAGTCTATTATAACTCAATGTTACAGTATTGTCATATACCGTTCTATTTTTTTTAGTAAGCTTCAGCGAAAAGAGATTGCGTTAGGTGCTCGTCTCTGAGTTGCAGTTCACTGGTCGCGAAACTTGTGAAAAAACAGATGTGTGAATATTGGTATGTAATTGAATAAATACTCAAAAGTGATACCCAGTGCATATTTTTGCGTAAAACTTTCAGTGACTTCGGTGCATATATTCCATACATAATAGGGATACGTTATAATACATTGTGACTGAAAGTGTCTTAACCCCTTTTTTAAGTATTTTTTCAAAAAATAAATAAAATTTTGTAATTCTAAAAAATACGTGTTTCATTAAATTCGAAAAGCTATCAAATCAACTAGTACTTTGATGTTTTTACGATCTTGCGCTGTAAAGGGTTAATTATAACTAAAATTACCAAACTGTTTTCCCAGTTTTAAGTAAAAAAAATAACATAAAAAAACATAACTATAATAATTATTTTCCGTATTAATGCTTTTGTTTGTAAATTAAAATATGTAATTTGTGTACATGATTGAACAACAAAGTTCGTTTGTAAATGGAAAATACAAAGATAAAAATTTCACCAAACAACATCATTCAAACTATCAATTTAACTTGTTTTTACACGATATTACTCATATGAATTACTTTTTTTTATAAAAAAAAAATATGTTGAACTGGTTTTTAAATAATTTTCACAATGGGTAGTTTTCCCATCATATGTGAACTCTAGTGCACTACATTTGTTCACCGACAATCGACTTGGAAAACCGAAACAAACACAAAGCTCTCGTCGTCTCTCTCATTCCTTAATGGGTATATACAAATGTCAAACATTAGCTACAGGATCATTTTTATGCAGCTCCAGAGCCAGCTAATTGTTTGAAGTCTATATTCACCTCACTAGCGTCAAAAATTAGCCAGTGGATAATATTTTAACGCAATTGGCACACAACCTAAGAAGGTTCTTTGTTAACTTTCCAACAATATACACAATCAATGACATTCTCTTACTTGACAGGTGTCAAAGGAATGAAATAAAAAAAGTGTTACAAAGTACCTATTGCGTTTGCAAATATGAAAACCACCCCCTAAATGTCAGTCTTGAAATTGATTTAGCAACTCGTAGTTTAATAACCATGCTAGGTGTGTCCTATTACGATTCAACATAAATGTACCTCTGAATGCACCTCGAAAGGGTCTCTATAAATTAATGACCTACCATCAAAACACTATTACTATTTCATTTCACGGATAATGTTTCAATTCGGTATAAAAGAAATTAAATTACCACCCAAGCTTTGTGAATTTCAATTCGATTATCGAACGAGAATAGTCTCATCTGTGCCCCGCCCGATTGCAAATAAGCCATATTGTCCCAAATTCAATAGACCACCACCACACGCCATGACATCAATCACCCCACTCGTAGGTACTCGTTGTTATGCTAATAAGCCGGCCTTTTTTTTTTTAAAAAAGAGACCGACATTTATAATTATTCCTAAAAGAACAATAAAACCGAAATTCTCTTCTTGTGTCCAAAAACAAAATCAAAGGAACCCAATCCGAAGTGGGTGCGTTTCGAGTTTCGAAATCGCTGCACGTACCGAACACAGCCATGAATTTGAATACGCACGCGAAATGTCATTAACAAGTAATCACAAGTTCACGTTGTGATACATGGTCCTGCTGCAGAAAAAAAAAAAAAAACTTCAACACTTTCTAAATAACTGCTTTCTGCAAAAGGACAACACCCATTGCCATTCGGAAAATGATTGAACGACCGAATGAATGGATGACTGCATTTCGCATACCAAACGACCTTTAGTTCGTTCTTTGTCATAATTAAAAAAAGAACAGGCCCATGCCGTGCCCTGAGACTCTTAATTTATGACAGTAAGAGTTTTTCAAGGTGCATTCTTTTGCTTTTTTTGTTTATTCAACGTGATGGACGGTGTGACCTAGAGAATGCTTTATGACTCTCTAAAGGGTCTCCAAAGTGGGAGTAAACTGCACGAAATGAGTTCAATAAAATGGAATGCACTTTGGAATTCCAATCATAATGAAAGTCAGTGAAAGTGATCAGGTGAGCAGAAATTTAAGTTGCATCGGTTCATCCTTATCAGTATTCGCTTTTTAGATGATCTCATTCGAATGTCGATGTACTGTCACCGATGATCAAATAAATTAGTCACCTCGGTCTTGTAAGAATTTTAGGATGGTGTACAGTAAATAGTTACCCTTGAAAGAAGAGATGACAAATCAATGTAAGCAAAGTCACCCTTCAGAAGTGACTTAGTCATGCAACGCACGTGTGCTTATCGGGCAACTATAAAATAGCTACAACGTTCGACTGCGGGTTTATTTTCGGTGCAGGGAAATAACTTCACGGGAATCCACACAATATGGTAATTTATTCCACATTAAAAAAGTAGACTTATTTCCCACTAAAAGTGAGAATCAGCACCACTTCTTTATGGGAAATTACTCCACTTCATATATGTTGGATTTTTTTTTCTCAATTAGGGTGAGCAATTGTACCACTTCACGCAAATTCGTTGTCTTTTTTATGAAGACTACTTTAGCGTCTACCAAATGTCTACTGGAAGATTGGGGTCAAGATCATCAGCGGTCAAGTCAGTATTCCAGTCAAATCTCGCACTACGCAAAGTCTCGAGCTTCTGATTCCAATAAGTAAACGCACGAAGCTTCAAAATCACACAAAACTTTATTCTTTAATAAAAATAATATAGGTATTATAATGCATTTGACATAGGTATGGTACAGTGACATACAAGTTCAATGGATGACTAGAGTACAATCGGAAATTATGCATTTAAGGTATCATTACATCACAGACAGAAGTGCAGGAAAAAAGTGATATAAAACTTGTTAACAAGAGAACAAACTGGACTGATGTCAGAGAAAAACTTGTAAGTTTTATAAACCTTAGATCTCCTATGGAAACAAGCGAACAAATTAACCAGGAAGTACAGCAATTCATTGCTGATGTTCAACAGGCTGCAGAAGAAAGTACACCAGCTAACTTGAAAAGAAGGCAACCTGAAATAAAGTACCCTGTATGTATAAAGAAATTGATACTAGCAAAAAGAAGGGCTCGACGAAAAAGGCAGGGTACGAGGTTCCCTGACAATAAAACAGTGTTTAACCGTCTTAATAATGAACTTAAAAAACGAATTCAAAAATGATTCACTGAGTATATTCTTGAAAAGCCTAACGACGGACGTATCAACCGAATGCTCCTTATGGAAAGCAGCCAGTCGCCTGAAACAACCGCACCTTCAAAACCCGTCCTTAAAAGCACCAGATGGATAATGGATCGGAAACCCGAAACTGAAGGCTGACCTCTTTGCAGGACACCTTTCGAATGTTTTCAAGCCACACCCATCAAGTGCAACTACAGAAAACTTTCAGTTTGTTGATAGAGCGGATAAATGTGAAATCCCTATCGCCACACTGAAAGAAGTAAGTTATCTAACAAAAAAACACCAGGGTACGATCTAAGCTCAGGTTTTGAAAGAAATGCCACCAATAGCCTTCAAGAAACTCCAATTCATAATAAATGCATGCTTTAAGCTCCGATATGTGCCACATCATTGGAAAATAGCAGAAGTCATTGTTATACCCAAGCAAGGTAAGCCACCATCAGAAGTAGCATCTTACAGGCCAATATCGCTAATACCAATTATGGCAACAGTTTTCGAAAAATTGCTTCTAAAGAAGTTAAGTAAAATTATTGAAGAAATAAGACTCATTCCAAATCATCAGTTTGGATTTAGAAATAAACATTCCACGATAGACCAAGTGCATCGAATTACAGATATAGTGGAAAGGCACTGGAAGAAAAACAAGTGTGTTCTGCTTTATTTTTAGATGTTGCTCAAGCCTTTGACAAGGTTTAGGATGAGGGACTTGAGTACAAACTGCATAGGGATTTACATAGACAGTACTACGAAATACTGAAATCATATGATCGACTTTTTAGAGTACGATACGAACAAGAATATTCGGAACTGAAGAAAATCGAAGCCGGTGTTCCACAAGGAAGTGTCTTAGGACCTACCTTGTATTTGTTATACACCAGGGATATTCCGGTAGATGAAAATGCTTTCATGGCTACCTTTGCAGATGACACTGCAATATTGGTGCCTGATAAATGCGTTGTTAAAGCCACAGAGATCCTGCAAAATGCAGTCAACAAAGTTAGACTTTGGACGCAGCAATGGCGTATCAAACTTAATGAGTCAAAATCAACTCATATAAACTTTACAAATAAAAAGTTTAGCAATGCTCCAATATTCATTAATAACCTAGTTATACCTTACGCCAATACGGCCAAATACATTGGAATGACTTTGGATGCGAAATTAAAATGGAAAGAGCACATCAAAAAGAAAAGAGAAGAACTGAACTTGAAATACAGAAAAATATACTTGTTACTGGGAAGGAACTCAGACCTATCTATCCAAAACAAAATAATGCTATATAAGCAAGTACTGAAGCCTGTATGGACGTATGGCATCCAATTATGGGGCTGTAAAAAGAAAACAAATACAGAAACCATATAAAAATTCCAAAACAAAGTCCTTTGTGGAATAATAAATGCCCCTTGGTACATAAGAAATAGCAACTTGCATCGTGACCTACAAATAGACATGATTTCAGAAGTGGTTAGAAAGCACGCTCTTTCACATAACCAGTGCCTTGAAAATCACATTAACTCCGAGATGGAGACCGTCTTAAATGTAAGAGACAATATTCGGAGATTGAAAAGAACAAAGCCTTACGAGCTAATGGTCTAAAAACTATGGGAAAGTTTATATTTTAACTTTAAACTTCCCCCAATGCGATTTAAATTCAAGAAAGAAAAATCATTTATCGATCTTTCAAAGATTGATTTTGATTCCCAGGTGTTTTTGGTGCGGTAAGAATCCCACTCGCTTGGTACCGATGAACTACCGAGTGTCTTTTGAAAGATTTCCACCTGGAGGCGAAAAAAAAAAAAAAAAGATTTCATCACCTTCTCGGACGCTACTTAACTATCTCCCCAACTTTTAGCACTAAGTTTGAAATCGTACGTTTCTTTGTTGCGCTCCGACCTTTTAACCTCAGGTGGAGCTTCCGGTTAAATAATGTCGCTTGGTGAACATGACTGGCTGCACACGTCTTCGCCGCAGATAACCCGCTTTCTACAGACGGCTGCATCCCCATCTTCAGCGGTATCTTCAATCGCATCTCTCCTCGAGATGGCTGCATCCCCATTTGCTGTAGTATCTTCCCACGCATCTTCTGTCTTATTGTCCACTGACCCTGAGAGTGATAACATTCAACTGGTATTTCAACCGTATCCGGTTTTGATGGCGCCTTAAGTATCCATCCTGTGTTTGAACTCCCTACATTTTATTATTAAAATGTGTGTTTGATAAGTTTTCTTGACTATTTCTTTGCCTTCATATACTCGCGCACTAATACATCCTGTGAACATTGGAATTTTGGAGCAGCTATACTCAGTTTTCGCTTCCTTCCTTCTGGCACAACGCATGATCAAATGTTTCGATACTGTCGTCCATGCAATAATTCCGCAGGAGATTTCAGCGACACTCCACTTGAGTTGAGAGCCACATCAGGATCTTTTCGTTCAGCCATGTTCTTCTTCAAAGATTTCTTTAAAGTCCGAACAAATCATTCGGCATGACCATCCGATGTCGGGTGGAAAGGAGCGGTTTTCCGATGTTGTATCGAGTGAAGATTGCAAAGTTCCTTGAACGGCTGTGCCGTAAACTGCGTAACGTTGATGGTGACCAACGCTTTCGGAAGTCCCCCTATCGCGAAAATGGATTGGATTGCCTTAATCGTTGCTTTGGCGGTTACTGCTGACATCGACACTAAGTATGGCAACTTGGGATACGAGTCAACATAAATGAGCCACATTTGGTTAAAGATTGGCCCAGAGAAATCCATCTGTATCCTTTCCCACGCCTCATCAGCTATAGGAGGCTAGTTACTATACTCCCGCTTCGGATCGGATGCCGCTTCTTGGCAGATGGCACATCCCGCCACAAACTTATCAATTGGTTGGTCCATCTCAGACTATTGGGCCATCAATTTTTAATGTCCTGACTATTACCTAAGCATTCAAAGGACCTGATCCAAAGTCTTCTAAAATACCACTGACTTCATGATATTTGTCTTCCCACTTGTCAAACTCTGCATCAGAACCCACTGGAAGGCGCGATAGCGCATCAGTATTCCCATGTTAAGGGTGGGACGGTACTTAATTTAATAGTTGTACGCCATAAGTATCAGAGCCCAATTGCGAAGGCGGCGCATTGTCATATCCGGGATCGACTTACTGCTAGAAATATGGGGGTAAAAGGCTTATGATCTGTTTGCAGTTCAAACAGATGACCATACAGATAGCAATGAAACTCAATATTATAAATGACAATGCCTACTATTCTATCTGGCGGTATAACTTTTGGTGACGATCCAATGTTTTTGAAGCCGCTTCGTCCCATCTGAATACCTTTGCGAAACAACCACTCCAGTGACATAAGTAGCTAGAGGCGCATGTAGCCAAAATCAGAGGAAGAGAATCGTCAAAGTGAGCCGAACGTGCAGCTTTCAATACGCTACACGCTTATGGTAAACGCTTTCTGCTGGTTAGTAGACGAATTTAGCACCCTTTGTGCAGAGTGCGTTCAGTGGGCCCGCTACCTGCGAGTTTTCAAATACTTCTCAGAATGGCGGATACCAGCGGCAGAAAATAAAATATTCCAATTCCTCATCCAGTGATTGGACCCTGTGACCAGTCCTGTGAGGGTTTTCATCTCGTTTCTCTTTACGTCTAACAAAAGTGTTGGTCTGTTTAGCTTGGGGTATATCAGTAGATGTAACCTCAGTAGATTCGTCCCAAGCCAAGTAGTAAACACTTTGGCCTGACGGCATAAGTTGAGCTCATGCCAGTATGGTCGTAGCGTTGTAGTTGCAGCAATTCTAGCAACTTGTGCTTGACGTGAGCCGAACCGCATATTATTGCAGACTAAGGACCAATGAAATGCGGCCAGCTTTGGCTTAGAGCATCAGATTTTTCTTTTCCCGGGATACTAGTATGCCTCCGGGACCCAGGCCGTTAAGGCCTTGTTATATCGCGGAAGCTGATTCAATTTGTTGATAGCTTGCTCAACTATTTTAGATGTGCCAATGTCAATAGTATTGGTTGTAAAGGGTGATTTTTTAAGAGGTTGAGAACTTTTTTTAAAAAAAAAACACAAAAAATTCGAAAAAATGAATGAAATATTTATTTGAATCGATAGCTTGAACCTTGCAATTTAATGTTTAAAGATAATTTCATGCAAATGTTGACCGCGGCTGCGTCTCAGGTAGCCCATCCGCTGAGTCCAATTTTGGCATACTCTTTCACACATATCGGCCGGTATCTCACGAATGAATGCATGGATGTTGGCTTCCAGTGCGTCAATCGAAGCGGGCTTGTCCCTATAGACATTAGCCTTGACATACCCCCACAAAAAATAATCTAATGGTGTCAAATCGCACGATCTAGGCGGCCAATTGACCGGCCCGAAACGTGAAATTAACTGTTCACCAAACTCGCCTCGCAATTGCGCCATTGTTTCGCGTGCTGTGTGGCATGTGGCACCGTCTTGTTGAAACCACATATCATGCAAGTCAAGATTTTCCATTTCGGGCAAAAAAAAGTGCTGTAACAAAGGCCTAACTGCTGGGAACGGCGCCGAATCGACATTTCGCGGTCTTCTGTCACACTAGCTGATACGGCCGCAATATTTTCTTCACTACGCACAGTACGTAAACGTGTTGGTGGTTTAATGTCCAACAAAGTAAATTTGGTGCGAAATTTGGTCACAATCTTCCGAATAGACTGCTCAGAAGGTCGAGAATGGAAGCAGCGCGCGATGAACATTTCGAACCGAGCACGAATTTTGATAGTAAAATTCAATAATTTGCAAGCGTTGTTCATTTGTAAGACGATCCATGGTTAAATTGCAAACCAAACTGAAGCTGTTTGACAGTGACACAAGGTACTAAACACACGTCAGCTGTCAAAACCAGTGTTGCCAAAACCAAACCAGCTAAAAAATCACCCTTTATTAGCAGATTTATGGATGAATTTGCCCTTCCATCTTTTGTTAAGTGCTATATTCGCTGCAACACCGCTGCTTGGAAGCCAATTATTGTGAACCCGACCAATGGGATAGATTCTTTGGCATTTCTCTGATTAAAAGCACTTGGGGGCACAAAGGATATCAAAGCTATTGGTTTCGTACAAGCTACGGACTAAAGAAGGGTTTTGAAAGAATTAGCGACTGAGTGTAATTTTTCGCTGGCGTCATTGGAACAGTGCATATGGCTCAAGGGGTAACATTGGTTTCCTCGGGTAAAAAACGGCTTATTTTTAGCAATTTTTTTTTTTTATAAAAAATGAAATATTTCATTTAAACTTTTTATTGCCTTTAATATACACGTTTGACAAAGAATTTCTGAAATTTTTGTTAAAAAATATTTAAAACTCTGCCATTGCGACGTCATTTCCGGTGATACCTCGGAAAAAAGGTGCTTACGCGTTGACAGCAGAACGCATGACAGGATGAACTGAAGTCAAAAAAATACGTGTTTTAGTTAATACCTAAAACTAGAAAATTGGATTTTTGGCACACATTTTTACAAAAAATTACAAAAATTCGGTATAATTTGCTCCACATTTTATTTTTTAAAAATAGTTGCATTAAAAAAAAATAGATCTCCTTCGTCCAAGTCCTTGTCAATAATATCTCGAAGACGTGTGTAAAATTTCATCAAGATCGGTTCAGTAGTTTTCGAGAAATCTTGACAACCGACTTTGAAAATACAGTTTCGAGAAAACCGCGTTTTAAGTTTTGAGTGACAATAAAACTGCTTTAAGCGCGCAACTTCCCACGGCTCTATATCCGAAACTATTACTTCGATCGACTTGAAAATTTAGGACAATAAAAAAAATTCGATTTTTTGAAACCGTGAAACCAATGTAACCCCTTAAGCCAAAACTCAACTCACTCTGGAGAATGTGGGGCATTACAATCTTCGGAAGAACCTGTTGCACATTAAACACGACTTCTTGCCATTGGTTTTGCCTTATACCTTCAGATTTTCTTTGGCTGTTTTATTTTGTTTGCATACTGATTCATTATTACGCGTTGCACTCGCTTTTTGACCCTCGCCCACTGTTCTCGCTTAAATGTAAGACGTCATAGCTTTGCGTGTGAATATTTATGTCACAGCCGCCTTATCTTCGCTTAAACGTACATTTCTTTTTATTATACTGGGATTCCCTGACCTAGACCAAACCACACTCATTTAAGTAAGCAATCGTAATTCCCAACAGAAACCATAACCATAACTGGGTCAGTCTCCCAATTCTGAAAACTAAGTGTAACACAATCTGAACATGATATTGGGGAGTTTTACAATTACTCGTATGACGATGAGTAATAATAAACTATTAATAAACCAACAAAAATAAATCACTAAAGTACTGTTGTCATTATTTTAAAAAATAAAAAATTGCATGGACATCGACAGCGACAAGGCCAAACGGAATATTCTGGCTGAGTGGCTGACGCATCTGATGATGAGTTATGATGAAGTTTAATTGATAATTTCATAACCATGTGGTGAAAGTATGAGTTGAGTACATACAGTGGGTCACGAAAATATGTTCGCAGCAACGTAATTAGCAACAATATGCGTCATTATTTAAAGATATGACTGATCATCTACTTGACATTGAATTTGTAAAGGGTATTTTATTAAGAGTAATAGGATTTTAATTTAAAATAAAACAACAGCGATTTAATATTGTAGTTAAGTTTTTTCTTTATTTGGAAGCCTGGACAGTGCAGTGTTTGAAACGAAATATCGTGCAAATGTCCACCACGGCTTTGACTACACTAGCTGTATTTTATTATCGCCGATGATCCATACAGATCATTGGTTTGTATGTATTACAACAACACTACGTGATCTAGCTTTTTATCAAGATCAATTTTCGTGATCTAAAAATAAGTTCGGCTATTTCTCAGTCGGATGCACTTCCGCTTGCGAACTTTGCTTATCTGTATCCGTGACAGAAACCTGCACTAAAAACCTGCTAAATGTCTGTATCCGGCTAAAGGTTGTGTAATTAAACGGCAACTTCGCGCTAAAGGTATGTGTCTGAGCTAAAAAAAGGTATGTATCTGAGCTAAAACGTCGTGCAATGTAATCCAGTTTGTTTTATTATGCCCGTGATCTGATCCGGATTAGATCAGCATAATAAAACACGGCTACTGACACACGCGATGTTAGCTTCCAAATAACCCAAGGTCTGTAGATTATCGGCAGAGACATGTGCTTTGACGTAGTCCCAGTAAAAATAATCTAGTGGTGCCAAATCACATGATCGCACCCAATTCAAAAATCCTCGTCGTTAGATGTTCCAATCGCCGAACTTATCCTTCAGCGAATCGAGTATAGCATTAGCACACATGGCACATATACATATGTCTTTTTGGAACCACATTTATTCAATATCGATGTTTCCAAGTTCTGTCCGCAGACATTTCAGTAACATGGCTCTATACTTCTATAGCGATCGCCAATGACGGTTCGGTAAGTTTTTCGGGATGAAACGGCATTTTATGGGACACTTGTGGTTCTCGCATAAGTAATGGGAATTTTGTTTGTTAACAAAGCGATATATTCAAAAAACGCGACTCGTCTGAGAACATGATTTTTTTGGCCGAAATCAGGATCACCACCAACCCCCGGAAAAATCATAGTATTTTAAATTATGCTGCTAAGTTTCCTTTTAAATGTTGTATTTTGTACGAAATAATCACTTCAGATAAGTCAAAGACCATAAACATTCGAGTATAAATATATATACATATGTATGTACAAATGTACCTATGTATGAATAGTTAAAAATTGTTTTTTCATATATACATAGTTTAAAAAAACAAAAAAAAATTGCGGAAATTGATTTTTGGGACCTACTGTAGCTATGTGAAATTAGTCATGTCACCTTCATGCTTGCTACTGAGTACGGTACATTTTTGTGGTCACTGACTCTATATTCTTAGTTTAATGTCCCTGCGGTGTCAACATTTAAGACTAACAATTAAAAAACTTGTTAATTTCGTAAAATAAAAACCAATTATGGATAAATATACATGTACATATGAATGTACATTTATGTAGAAGTATACAGTATATTTAATTTTTCTTTGTAATTTTGTTCATTCTTTATAAAATTTAAATTTTTGGTTAACATACCCACTTAAAAAAATATTAAAATCATCTTGTGGAGCTTCTTAATCAAAATTATTAATTTTAAAAGTACTAAACGTCACGTAGCGTTACGATAAGTTAAAATATTCTTTTTCCAAACTGAATACAGTAGATTCCGCTTTATTGGGACGGCGGATAATCGGGACAGCCGCTTAACTGGGACAAATGGTCAAGAACAGACCAGAACAGATTGGTTTTTTACTTGATTGTCATATCGCATTATTGGGACAGCTGCGTAATTGGGACAAAATCGGTCTGGACCGATGTGTCCCAAATAAGCGGAATCTACTGTATATCTGATGGTGGTGGTTTTTTAAGAGCTATGATTGGAAATTAAAATAAAACATACACAAGTTGAGGAAATGAGCCAGGTATTCGATAGATAATTTTATGGCACTAATGATGAAAAATGATTTCGGGCAATGGCTACCATGGGAGCGTGTCAGGAACTGCATCCTTGAGTTACACTTTTTCAAGCATCGAGGCCGCATCTCACGAGTGGTGCGCTTGATATTGGCTTCCAAGGCTGAAATCATTGCTGGCTTGTCCGCATAGACTAACGACTTCAAATACCACCACAGAAAGTAGTCCTGGCGGCGTCAAGTCACGCGATCTTGGAGGCTAGGCCTATGTCTATTTCCGGAGATAATGCTGTCATTGAAAACTTCCTTCAAAAAATCGATGGTTTCGTCAACAGTATGGCATTTGGCACCATCCAGTTGAAACCAAATATCCTGCAGACTTTTGTTGTCGCACAATTGAAAACAAAATCTTCCACAAAGTCGATGGACACAGCCCAAGTTCATGAGCACGGTGACAAATCAATGAATTAGGATCTTCCTAAACTACCCTCTATGGCGCGGCGGCGCCCATATTTTCAACGTGCGCACTCTGCGCATTCTTGTCGGTGACTTAGAGTTGGAAAAATGTGGTACGAAATTTTTCAATTGTATTGCGAATAGCAAACGGTTTCTATTGACCGTTGCAGTGCTACCATTTTCTTCAAAATAATATGGCCCGATGAAACTGCACACCACACTGTGACTCAAGCTGGATGCAGCTCAATCTCATGAAGAATCTCCGGGTTAGAGTGCTTCCATATTCGACAATATGGCTTGTTTACACTGCCATATAAATTAAAATAGGCCTCGTCAGACATAGAAATTAAGTATAAGATGTTGTTGTCCTCTTCCACCGTATGAAAAATCGTCTGGCAAAATTCCAATTGAATCGGCACGTCGCACAGTGTTCCGCGTAGTACATATTAAGTGGACAAAATTATTTTGTTGACTATTTTATGTTATTCTTATGAGTTAAGTATATTGTAATAAAAAAGTTATGTTTTAAGTGCTTTATTAACGTTTTGTTACTTACTACTTTATAGGGTAAAAAACAAAAAAAAATAAAAAATTAACATTTCTTTGATATTTGTTTTTTATATTATGTACATCACATTCATCATCACTGCTGCTGTTACTGAGTGAGTCTTCAGATTCGAAGTTTGTATCTGAATCAATATTTCGTTGCTGAGGTAATGATGGGACAGCAGAGCCGACTAAACGAGCCATAACTTGCGCTATTGGGCTGACCTACAAAAAAAGCGTTACTCTTTTGCGCACGTTTGCGCACTCTGATTTTTTCACAGCTTATAACGAAGAAGTCGAGCTTTGCATCAAAATAAAAATTGACCCGGGGCAAGGTGGGGCTCATATTCAAAAGTCAATGTAAAAAAAAATTTGCCTCAAAAAAACCTTATGATTAAAAAAAAATCTTTAAGAGAACCGCTAAATTGACTTTCAAATTTTTTTAGAATTATCTATTCACTCTGGTTTATTTGATCCATACCAATTTGGTTTGATTTTTCACACAAAAAAATTAAAAATTAATTAAATACAAATTGATCAATAAGTGTGCACTTGACCTGTCATGTAACACACTCCACTTTGACTTGCTCTAAAATCATTTCCACGCTCTAAAATCAAGAGAAAATGTTGTTCACTTTTTCAGTTATCCGTTATAAGAATTGCGTTAGCAAGTACTCTCAATTTTGTCATGAGTTGTTTGAATTCTGTCCACTAATTGGTGTGAAATGGAACACTGTGCTGTTGGGTTCAATTTGCTTGTTATTTGAACTTTGTAAAGAAATAAGCTGAAATCCCGAATTGCTTGCAGTAATTTGTCTGCTTATTCCCATCTGGTTCGTATGGCAACAGCTACAGCAGTAATCGTATCCTGTATCCCAACTGAAAGATCTCGGTGATAAGGCCTTCTTGTGACCATACCACGCTCGGCATAAAAGTAAATTAGACTCATTACAGCCCATCTGCTCGCAGGAATGCCGCCAAACGTCCCCGTCCACCTAAACTCTTTTTGCCCCTAAATCACAGACCCCAATGCATGATAGCGACGCGCTATCCAAATCCTTATGACACCATCCCAATCGTTCATTTTTTGTTAAATCTAAATGTCTTCCCGAAATTTAAAAAAAAAAATGTTACCGATTGATTACACAGAAAAAAGTTATTACGTTTTCTATTGGAAGCACGTTTCATCGGCACACAGTGGGGCAAATTGACTTTTTTTCTTGCAAAAATCATACCTCCTAAACGAAAAAGATATCGGGATGGTTATTTTTCTGTTTGAAGGAAATTTCCAAGGCCATACAATTTGGAAATTTTAAGAAAAACTATTTACTAGTTTCAGAATCTTCTGCTGAAATAATTTTTTCCCAAAGGAAATGGTCTTAATATTTTACCTCAAAAATTGTCAAAAGTAGGTAACCGAAATAAATACAGTTTGTCTAAAAGTCAAACAAAGTCACAG
Organism: Brachyopa scutellaris; assembly: GCA_949775065.1. NCBI lineage: Eukaryota > Metazoa > Arthropoda > Insecta > Diptera > Syrphidae > Brachyopa > Brachyopa scutellaris. The sequence goes on along the minus strand of OX459112.1, from coordinate 144,552,287 downwards.
TGGTGCATAAAAGTAAACGAACAAGAATTTTTTTTAAATATTTTTGCAAGTGTATCAAAAGCCCTCTTCTTTAATTTTGCTGCAAATTAGAGTGCAAATAAACTATTTCAGTGGAATTTTTAAGTCAAAAAAGTATGTTAAGTGGTTTAATGCTAAAAAGAATGATACAATTTAGGAAAAATGCTGTACCTACAGGGTGTTCCAGACTTTCATGTTAAATAAAACTATTTTTATCCAAAGGGGTACAAATAGTATTTTACTTAAAAATTAAATTCAAATATTAATTTTTTGTAGTAACTGCAGAGTAATTCAAAACGCATTTAACCCTTTCGGTACTACCGGGACACAAATGTCCCACTAGGAGTTCGCGTTTTACGAGAACACCTATTGTTATTAATTTTTGTTCCATCAGTGTTTTACAGGCAATGCGATCTTTTACGTATGCTTTGATCCCGTTAATTGTTCGTGCACAATCTAGTTTGAGTTTTTCAATTATTAATGGTTGCATTTGCGTTCCAGGACATTTTCTTAGTCCTTAGATATCCTTTTTTGAAATGTGGAAAAAGACACATAACTTTGACCATAAGCAACCAATGCACATCAGGAAAAAAATTGTATTTGTAAAAAAAAATCCGTACCGAGTGCCCCAAGCTTTAATTTATAGTCATACATTGGTGACTTGGAAAAAAATTATTTTTTTACTTTTTAGTTCATTAAAGCTTGTTTTTAAAAAAATATTTTTTTATTTTTATATTTATTTTCAACTTTTTAGTATCTGAATTTTTTTACAAATTTACGTCTATACGTATATTAGCTTGGGTGAGTTGGATATGAGAAAGTTTACTCAATATGTTTTTTTATTCTACTCTCCCTTTCATTTGATACCCATGTCATGGTGGTTGTGAAGAAAAAGGTAATTCGCCATCTTGGGGCACCCACCATATTGAATTTAGAATGACTTCAATTGGCTAGTCTAATTCTGCTTGTCAATCCCTTTAAGTTGATACCCATATTGAGGAGGTCGTGAAGATAACGATAAGCCTCCATCTTGTGGCGTCCGCCATATTAGATTTACAACGTCATAAAATATACTATATTGTTTGAGATTCTATTCGTCAAACCCTTCTATTTGATATCCATGTCATGCGGGTTGTGAAGAAAAAAGTAATCCGCCATCTTATGGCATCCACCATATTTAATTTAGAATCACGTCACTAAGCTAATCATATTCTACTTGTCAAACCCTTTCATTTGATACCCATATTTAGGAGGTTGTGAAGATAATGGTAATCTTCCATCTTGGGGCGTCCGCCATATTAGATTTACAAGATCATGAAATACACCATATTGAGTTGTCACCGGATACGCAAAATTTCAGCATAATCGGATATCTGGAAGTGGGTTTAAAATCGAATCCCAGATTCCGCCCTCACAGGAATTGAAGCTAAAAAAAAGTATCCGCCATATTGGATTTACAACGTCATCAAATTACCCATATTGTATTGTCTCTGGAATTATATACGTGTGCAAAATTTCAGGATGATCGGATATCTGGAAGTGGGTGTAAAATTAATTCCCAGATTCCATGCTCACAAAAGTGAAGTTAATATAAAGCTCGTAAAAAAAATCAAGTTTTCATCTACACTAAAAAAACCTAACTTTAACTGGCTGTACTTAATTGTCCAAATTTAATAATTTTATGCATTATAGACACATGCAAAAATTGAATTTTGTCAGCACTTTTGCAAAAATACCCCACAGTGTGCCGTCAAAGCAACACAGCCTGCCTAGTCCCAGTGCATACTTAATTATTCTCTACTTCCTGGCTATTCCAGATCTTCTTCAATTCCTTCGGTTTTGAACCAACTTTACGAGCTTCATACCCAACAGACTCCTCAAAGCATTCACTCACTCTATGTACGCATTATAACGTTTGTGGGATGTTTGCACTGCCGCCATAATAAGCAGTTGTCTCCCTCTGAATTTTAACTCCCTCATGCCACTTTAAGTCATGTCTTTAATAATTATACTCCCTCTAGCAAGTGCTTTCTTGGAAAATTCAAAGAAAGTACGTAGGCAGCTTGTGCATTTCCTAATTAGAACTAACTCCTCTTAATGCACAAGGGAGCTCTACCAGAATACTTGACTAATGTACATTTACATCTCTAATGCATGAGTTGAGAGCAAAAACATTGTTTGTGGCTTTCCTCCGGAGGACAAATGCTTCTCTGTATTTTGTATAAATCCGTTCAAAAGTTTTGCTATTCGTAGCTCATAGGAATCAAAATTGTATCCAAAGAATATAAAAACCTTTACCAACAAGTCTGACAGGAAACTTCCTAACCACCCCCCATAAGTCGCTGTGTGAAGCGCCCTGGTGCGACTCAAAACAAATGCATTAGCGTGTCTACATGTGACACCATTTTACCTAATTTTTTGTTCTTTTTGCTTCCTTTAAAAATGTTGCATTAAAAACTAAGAAGTTTGTTCTAATTAAGGACGACCCTTTTAGAGGTGGCCAAGTGGATGGTGGGATTTATAAAGAATAGTTAACTCGTGAATACATGTGGAGGAGAAATGGTTCACGAATCGTGAACTAATGTACTCGTACATAGACGAGTTGACTCTCTAAGGATACAAGTTCAGGATATGGAAACAAAAAGTGTCCATGCGAGGTCAACATCATCTGGACTAGGTACGGTGGACATTCGTCATTTATCAATAGGTCACTTGCCTAAGCGGTGGTCGCCGTGGCCGTGGTGGTTAGTGCGTTGGACTACTACGCATGCTGCCCGGGTTCAATCCCAGCAAAAACATCTAAAAGTGTTTTTCACGGTAGCACCTCCTTCGAATGTCTGACAAGCAATCAAAGAGTGTTATTTGTCATGAGAAGCTTCTCAACTCGCCGCTCGGAGTTGGCAAAAAACTGTAGGTCCCTTTCACTTCGTGGAAAAAATAACACGCACACACAAATGGTTGCGAGAAGCTAGGCTTGGTTCTGTATAGGACTGCTGACGGCGTATATTTATTTATTTATTTTTATTTTACTTCTCTAACATGGCGTCTCCACGAGACATTATTCATGTCGGAGAGATCTGGCAAGCACAAACACAAGATGGCGGAACGAACGTCAAATTTTGTGTGGAGGGCATTTCATGTCTTGCCTTTTCATATCACTTCTCTTGAAAACTTCAACGAAATTGAAAAATGTACACCAAAGTGACAGCTCATGTCCAGACATAGATGTCGGGCCGAAAATCCAGACATAGATGGCGGGGTAGAAAATCTGTCTGGCTGATTGTGGTCTCCACTAGACATTTTCCTAGCCAGACATGAATAATGTCTCGTGGAGACCCCATGTAGAGGTAGCCCTAAACGACGAACATGATCGCCGAACTTGTTCGTGCTCGCTATGTTTTTCTCGTGTAGGGACTGGTTCGCGAACCGCTCGCTGTTGGCAAAAAATTTAAATTTAAATTTTTTTGTTTTCGTTGGCTTCGATGTTCGCCATGTAGGGCCATGTTCGTGAGCAAACCTCATTATTGCTGTGAACGTCGCACAGTGGGCAAGATACCCCAAAAATCGGAATCAATTCATGTGATGAACTAGCTATATTGAAAACATCTTTTTTATGTAGGAGTCACTTCTGAGAAAAATTCTAGGAAATCCATCGAAATTAATAGCGAAAATGGTCAACTTTAATTGAGTGCTATATTCTTGTTTCAAAAGCAACGAAAAATTTAAACATTTAATAATAAAAGCAGGTGGGCACCGTAGCGCAAGTGGTTAGTGCGTCGGACTACTGAGCCAGCGGTCTTGGGTTCGAATCCCGCCGCAAACACCTAAAAGTTTTTCACAGTGCCCACCTCTTCCGAATGCCTGACAAGCATTCAAGAGTATCATTTGTCATGTAAAGCTTCCCAACTCGCCGTTCGGAGACGGCATAAAACTGTAGGTCCCTTCCATTCGTGCAAAAATATAACGCGCACACACGGTTCTACCTAGGACTGCTGAAGCCAAATATTTATTTGTTTTAATAATAAAAGCAACGAAATAAGAGGAAATGAGGGAGAAGAGAACGAAATTCATCTCACAGTGAAAATGGCCCAGATAGCAAAAGCTTCTCAACTAACTGTTTTTTTTTTAAACTTTAAGAATTGTATTTTTTTTTTATCTCCGTTTACTATTCCACATTAGAACGCAAGTGCAGAACTCGTTGACGCACATGTAATTTATTCGTTTAGTTAACTTTTGCAAAATGCTACCTCATAGAGTTACAAAAATCCAATAGAGCTACGAAAATGAATTATTAAGCATTTTATGAGTGGAAAACGCCAGAGAGAAATCTCTAAAATTGTAAAAAAAAGATAGCTCGAGAAACAATAAAAAATATTATTAGAATGTCCAGGAACGATTATAGAGTTATATGTAAACAAGTCAAAATCAGCCCCAAGAGGATGTTTTCTAATCATGATGAACGTTGGATTGTCAACTAATCCGAAAAAATCCAATGCTGAGCTGAGCGCACCAAAACTAAGAGATATGGTGGAAAAGCATTTGAAGATTAATCAATTGCAATGCTGAAACTGTTCGGACATATCTAGGTAGATCTGGATCAAATGGTAGAATTGCGGGGAAGAAGTCATTCATTAGCCAGACGAACAAAGGGGTTCAATTGAAGTTCGCTCAGAACCACATAATGAAAGACTCTTTGCTTTGGAAAGCGTTTTAACTACGGATGAGAGCGAACATAACCATTTTCGATCAGATGGAAAGGTAAACGTTTAAAGAAAGCCGAATAAAGAGATGAATCCTAAGCATATGCGTCCCACAGTTAAGTCGACAGTGGTTATCCTATGGTCTGGGGTGGAGGATCAGCATCTTGGGCTGGTAGCTTACATTTTATTGAAGGGAATATGGATAAATATCAATATTTAGAAATTTGCAAAGCAATTTAAAACAATATCCTGAAAATTAAAGATAGATTGATGGAATTAAAGATACTTTTCAGCGCAATCAATACAAATGATCCGAAGCACCCGGCTGGAAGTATTAGGGACTAGATGTCGTACCATTGTCTAAGAGTGATCAAGACCCCACCGCAATCACCGTATTTTATTATAATTGAAGATTTATGGCAAAAAATTGAGATTCGAAAACATGAAATTTCCAATGAAAATTACATAAAGAGAGTGTTATTGGAGGAATGGTAAATTTAGTCCCGACTATACCAATAAACTTGTAGAACTAGTTCCAGATCGTCTAAAATCAGTTACAAAACAAATAGTATGCCCAAAACAGTACTAAATATTGAAATATTAACGCTTTTTTTACAAGTTTTAGAACTTAAATATTACTGGGCCATTTTCACTGTGAGATGAAATTTGATTTCTAATTTGTTTTTTCCTATTATTTTGATGTACTTGTAATTGAATGTTTAAATTTTTTGGTGTTTTGAAAGAACAATTGAACCTGAACATTTTCAATTTTTATTTTTCTTGAGTTCGTGGAATTTTTCGATGGAGATAAGGTTGGTTCGAGGTGGGCCATTTTCACTGTACGTACGATTTGAAATTGCCGCGGTCATACCAAGACGTCATTAAAAATTGGGCTGTATCGAAACTCGTGAAGAAATATAACACGCACAAAAAAATGGTTGCGAGAAGCAGGCCCCGAACTGTAGCGCCACCTGAAGAAAGAAGAAAGAAGTATCGAAACTGCTGCCAGTCATTTGAAAAGTGTTTCCCAAGTCATCTATTTGCCTTGGTTTAAACAAAGAAATTCAAAAAAAAATTATGCGACTGTATCCAACAGTCCCGAGCTATGTGTAAACATCACGGGGATGGGGTGTGTAGCTCCACTTTATTGGAAAGAAAGTAAATTATAACTAGTCTATGTTCGATAAAATTCAAACCAATCGCATATGTACTATATACTCATCGAATCCACTCCATTCGCAGCAGTCGATGCCAGGAAACGAACCTGGGACCCCTAAACTCAGTAGTACTGCGCCAAAAGTAAAAAAACCGACGCGCTACACACTCAGCCGCCGCGGTTATAAAAACTTTTCATCCAAGTTCTTACATAAATAATATCAGCTTGTAGGTACATATGTACTCTGTTCCGTTAACTCATCACGAATAAGAAAAATAGAACAGACAAAAAAACCGCCTCATCTATCTTCTATAGGTATATGTAATTAAATCGCTAGCGCAAGAGCTTGTGATTCCTTCTGAGAGTTTATTTCTGCACCGATTTCAATAATTCTAACACTGATTGAAGGCTTCATCAGTATAAATAATTTTGAAAAAAAGCATAGGAATGAAGTTATTACGGAAAAATATTATTTCAACGTACCTACACTCACAAATGAGGTGTCTAAAGAAAATAATGTCTTGGAGCAATGACTTAATATTTATCAGGATCTCTATCACGAAAAGTAGCTCTTATTTTTTGGAACAAGGTGCCACTACGACACTAGGTAGCTATTTTATTCGTAAATGGGTTGTAGGTTTTCTACATGCGAGATCGTTAATGATATTTATAAACTCAAAATTCGAATCACTGCTCCTGATCCTCTTTCTTTTGATACCTCATTTGTTAAGATTGGTTGAGTGGGAGAGCCGCAAATGGTGATAATGATTGCAGAACATTGAAATGCAAAGCATTATGATCATGTTAGATCCCGCACATATACATACTTACACACACACTATTGCAACGATACCCACTGCTGCCCGACTGCTGGCAGTGGTCTCCGCTGAAAGAAAATTGTGGGCGATGCTTTCAATAATTGTTTTGAACATTGCTCAGCTTCAGGACAACGCAGGAGGATGTTTTGTATCTCAAATGAATCAGGGACAAATTTACTAATTTCACCTATTTTTTTGTTTTTCAATCCGATACGCCATTATTGAGTTAGGGATGTATAACTATAATTTTCCCAACAATATGCAGTATATTCAGTATTTTCTGAAAACCATGCCATTTTCCGGGTTAAAAAGCGTATATATAAAAGTTGACCAGGAATATGACATAAGCAATCACCATGTCAATATTTCGTTGCGCTGCTATGAAATTTGAATTATAAATTTCGTAACCGTTCGGAATTCCGTCCCCGAAATCGCGGAATTTCTTCCCGAAATCACGGAATTACTCCACTAGAACTTTTGCTAACGCGCGCTTAGATGTTTACACATCAAAAAAAATTGGACTATATTTTCTTTACCGTTTGCATTCTGAAAAATGTACTCCGATGAGGGTTTTCAGACCCAAATAGCGGCTATTATGTTTATTCAAAGCTAGTCAAGTCCAAATTTTTTTTGTTTTCCGAGGGTAGGTGAAAATCTTCCATAGACACTATGAGAATAGCAAGCGCGTGCTCATAGTAGTGTCAGATTCTTACTGACCAAAAACACCACCCTTCGATATAAATTTACTGCAACTAAGTTATACTACTTATCAAGCAATTTTTCTATCACGAAATATAAACGTTTGGCAGGTTACTTTCCAATGAAAGATCCTGCATGTTCCGCGATTTAGACGCGGTTAATCCTTATCTCGCCAAGTCGAAAGATTTTGTTCTTTGTAGTCGGCGCAATAAATTGCTCTCATCCAAAATAAGTAGGACTGTATTATTGACATGTCCGATTAGTCGGTTTCTATGTTTTCGCGCGAAGCTTCTAGTTTCAGCTTCGATTGTCGGAATTCCGAGATCCCTGTGGATATCGCCGTTTCTAGCATACCACGGTGCTTGGACAATTTCTCTTAGCACTTTATTTTGAAAGGTCTGTAAAATATTGGCATTTTTTTCTTGGTACAACCCCAAAGTTGTATACCGTAGGTCCACACCGGCTTTAGCACTTGCTTGTAAAAAAAGCAGTTTGTTTTCGGTACTACGGTGGGAATGTTTCCCGAGTTCTTTACGTTTCATTTTCACGTGCGAATTCCACTTCAGCTTTGCGTCGAGTGTCATTCCCAGGTATTTGACTTCAATTGCAAAGGGTATTCGGGCCAAATTTATAAAAATTGGCAAGTCATTAATTTTCCTATAAGTGAAATTCAAGTGAACAGATTTAGTTCCGTTAAGGGCGATCCGCCAGTCCCTCTTCCATTCATTTACTTTATTCAATGCGTTTTGCAGTTTGGCAGTCGTTTCCTCGATTGTTTTACCTACTGCTAGGATAGCGGTGTCGTCGGCAAACGTAGCAAGGATAGTGCCATCTTCTTTCGGTATATCACGAGTATGTGGCGACGTGCGACATATGTAAATACGCAATATAATATCAAGAAGCCAACAGTACAAACATACATAAATCAACACAGGATCTACAGATGCAAAGATCATCTAGCAGCATACCCAAACAAATACAAGTTTCATCACAATACGCCCAGCCGACTTATATTCGCATCGCAGTACAAATACACCAACGCCAACACAATTCACTGACTGGTCGCCATTCGCCAGCAACCCTTAATGACATTATTCAGTATTCCTCCACGACACCGAGCAGTCATAATTTAGAACTTATAATTTACTAAAGCGCATATTAATAAAATCTAAATAAAATCCGTTGTTTGTTTAATTTTTGTAAAATAGTTCTAGTGCGGAGAAGTAGAAGTACATACTCCCACAAGTAAAGGGTGATTTTTTAAGAGATTGAGAACTTTTTAAAAAACTTTTTAAAAAAAAACAAAAAAATGAATGAAATATTTATTTGAATCGATAGTTTGAACCTTGCAATTTAATGTTTAAAGATAATTTCATGCAAATGTTGACCGCGGCTGCGTCTCAGGTAGCCCATCCCCTGAGTCCAATTTTGGCATACTCTTTCACACATATCGGCTGGTATCTCACGAATGAATGCATGGATGTTGGCTTCCAGTGCGTCAATCGAAGCGGGCTTGTCCCTATAGACATTAGCCTTGACATACCCCCACAAAAAATAATCTAATGGTGTCAAATCGCACGATCTAGGCGGCCAATTGACCGGCCCGAAACGTGAAATTAACTGTTCACCAAACTCGCCTCGCAATTGCGCCATTGTTTCGCGTGCTGTGTGGCATTATTTATTCTTGTTCTTGCACCAGCTGTATCTTAAAAGGATTTACGCCCAAATCCTTCCGCAAAATTTTCCACGTAGTGCTGTAACAAAGGCCTAACTGCTGGGAACGGCGCCGAATCGACATTTCGCGGTCTTCTGTCACACTAGCTGATACGGCCGCAATATTTTCTTCACTACGCACAGTACGTAAACGTGTTGGTGGTTTAATGTCCAACAAAGTAAATTTGGTGCGAAATTTGGTCACAATCTTCCGAATAGACTGCTCAGAAGGTCGAGAATGCCGATCATAAAATGGAAGCAGCGCGCGATGAACATTTCGAACCGAGCACGAATTTTGATAGTAAAATTCAATAATTTGCAAGCGTTGTTCATTTGTAAGACGATCCATGGTTAAATTGCAAACCAAACTGAAGCTGTTTGACAGTGACACAAGGTACTAAACACACGTCAGCTGTCAAAACCAGTGTTGCCAAAACCAAACCAGCTAAAAAATCACCCTTTATATAACAGATAAAGAAGCGGCCCCAGAACGCTTCCTTGCGGTACGCCGGCCGAAATTTCTTTGAGTTCTGAGTATTCGTTTCCATTTCTAACACGGAAGAGTCTATTCCCGAGATATGAATCCAGAATCTCGTATAGGTACACGGGGATTACTTGTCGTAATTTGCATTTGAAGCCATCGTGCCACACCTTATCAAAGGTTTGCGAGACGTCAAGAAATACAGTTGAGCATATCTTTTTTTCTTCTAGTGCTTTTTCGATTACGCTATGCACCTGGTCAATAGTCGAATTCTTACTTCTGAACCAAAACTGGTGGTCAGGGATGAGATTATTTTCTTCTATTTATAACCGGTTGGAGACGCCTTAGTAATATCCCCACGAAAATTTTGGATACGACTGGAAGAAGCGAGATTGGTCTATACGATTTTACTTCATATGACGGTTTTCCTGGTTTTAAAACCATTATGACTTCCGCAGCTTTCCATTGGCTCGGCACGTGTTTTAATCTGAGCGCAGCATTTATAATATGGAGAAGCTTAATTAATGCTTTTCTAGGTAAGGCTTAGAGAATTTCTTCGGTAATCAAATCATAATCAGGAGCTTTCTTAGGTTTTAGTTTCGCGATCTCACGTTCGAGTTCTCTAAGCGTCACAGATGTGAGCGTTAGATCGTCAGATGGTGGAACTACCATCCTCGTGATGTTGATGTTGTCGCGAACCACTTGACCATCGTTCGGTTTAAAGGTTTCTTCCAAATGGGCGGCAAGTCCAAATGTGATTCGTCGCTGATAATGTTTTTTTTTTTTTTTTTGCAAAAATCCTACCTATTTGGTCAATTCCGACGAATCCGCATTCCCGAGCGCGTCTAGCTTACACGCTAATATCCTGCAAATGGCGACCGTTTTAAAAAATACCAAACAACATTTTTAACAGTTTACTTTAATTTTTCAAAATTAATCTTTCCCATACATCATACAATAATAATTATTTAAATTTCTTTGATTCCATTACAAACTAATATTTACAAATAAAATTTTAAACATTATTGTTTGTGCAAAGTTTTTTTTTTTTTAATTATATATTTTTAAATTAATTAAATGATCCCATTTTAAATTAAACATGATATTATTTGATTTGATTTGATTTGCTTTTTACACTACATAGGAAAATATAGATAAAAAAATGTAGTAGAACTAAATTATCTAATTTTCGCTTCTGATTATTATTTCTTAAACATAAAAAAAAAAAAATTATAATGAAAAGCAAAATATAATAAATACTGACTTGATAAATGTAAATTACAAGAAAAAAGTAAATAAAAAACTTAAGTATTGTAGGTAGTTTGTTACATTACATTGAATATGGTACAGATAGTTATTTATTTTTTTGTTTTTGTTTTTTTTTTTTTCTTATTGGCCATCGAGAATATGTAAACTTAAAACTTGTTGATTTGTGAAAAGGTACATATGTATATGTAGGTCTTAAATGGGTTCAAAAATACATTTCCTTCTAATTGTTATGCTAAGCAAAAACATTAAAGTTTGTGTAATTCAATAACAATTTAGGGGTTATATAAATTCCTTTTTTTGTAAATATGGATTTTCTATAGGTAATATATTCGATTTGCTTCAAAACTTGTACTCGTCTATCAATTAACTTTTAAAATGATTTCTTTCCTTTCACATAAATAATTTTCTATAATACACATTCAATTTTTTTTTTTTTTATTTAAAACTAAAATATTATTTTAAGTTTTGAGGCACATATTTTAAGGTTTTTTGTTACGTTTTATTTGTTTTTGTTTTTTTTTAGATTTTGATTATTCAACAAAAGAAAAATTAAAGTCATTTTGGCGAATGCTGTTAAAGCGGAAAAGATATTGCGTGCTCGGATGGTGCGAAAATCGATAAAGAAGGAGAACACAGTTTTATTAGATTCGTACATAGACTCAGAGCACCTCATACAGTTTAATTTATTTTAAAAAGCGGTACTCTTTAGACTATTAGGCAGTTACAAAAGGATGAAGGCTGTCAAAAAGACTACAAATAAACACAATGGATTTCTTTCTAGTTTGAGAAAAGTCCATTGCACTTGGACTGTACAAGTTCGCAAACTCCTTAGCTACCGTTGAAGAAGTATGAATACTTAAATCAAAACTGTGGTGTGCATTATTTTAAAAAATAATATTTCACAGTATGAGAAGTCGATTGAAGAAGGTTTTGCTTGAAAAGGTCGGTTATGCTTTATTCTCTGTACCTACTATTAGTTCCTCATGTTGCCCTTAACTCCACCCGTCAACAAATCTCTTCAAACTTCCTCGATCTGGAGATAGATATTTTAGCTGTGGCCACGTTTTCATCTGGTACGTTGTTCTTAACGGACCGCACAGTAATTATATGAACCCTTTCAAGTATTGGTAACAGATAATGTTATACCCCATTCTATTGTAGTGAGTCCTTCAACAGCATTATAGGCCAAAGACTCATCACGTTTAGTACTGACGAACTATATATGTTTGGGAATCACAAAAAACCCGATTCTCCACTGGGAATATAACTATGAAGGTACATACGTCCAGAGCTCACTTCTACCAGACATGAGTATCAAGTGATCTTATTTTGATATTTACAGAAAAGGTGCTCACAGAAGCGACACCGAAATTTCCCTTAGTTTTGGAGGTTCATAGTGGATTAACAAATTATGGCATAATCTTTTAAGGACTCAGCATTTCTAAATTTGTGGTTTTACTCATAATCTTTAAAATAAAAGTGCTTTCGTATATGAAAACTATTCGGTTGGGAGAAGCGGACATATTTATAAAGCAAGACATCTCTGAAGGTATAAATAGAGATACTCGGATTCTATGGCGTTTGAAACTTCACAATAAACTTCACAATAAACCTCAGCGATAAAAGTGAATCGAATGTCTGACAAGAATTCAAAGAATATAATTTGTCATGAGGAGCTTCTCAACTCACCGTTCGGAGTCGGCAAAAAAACTGTTGGTCCCTTCCATTCGTGCAAAAATATAACACGCGCATACAAATGGTTGCGAAAAGCAGGCCCTGGGGCACCCCGAACTGTAGCACTACACTACAGAAAGTAGAAAGATATGGATGGCTGTTGCTGTATTTCTCCAAAGAACATACTGCCAAATGGCATTTGGATGGAAAAAAGAATGACCAAAGAGACTGAAACAGAGTTCTGTTTGCCAATCATCATCATCATCATCATCATCATCATCATTATATTTAAATCGCTAAAGCCAGAGCTTGTGATTCCTCCTGAGAGTTTATTCCTGCACCGATTTCAATGATTCTTACACTGATCGAAAGCTTATCAACAATTTTGAAAAAGTCCATTTGAGTAAAGTTATGACGAAAAAAACATTATTACCTATACCTACGGGTAAAGGGTTTTTTCTACATCCGAGATTCCTCGCACCTATGCTATATAATACAATCTCATACCGCTTATGGTCTTTTAAAGAAAGTTGAAAGCAAAAAAACATGATATGATGCCAAATTCTTATTAACTACAACCGTAGATGAATATCGCTCATTTGAATCAGAGTAAATAGAAATACAAAACAAAGAATCAGGTTGTGGCGCTCTGATTAAAAACAGAGAAAGTTACAGCCATGCATAGCTGGTACGCAAATAATCACCTAAACTTGTCAAGTGTTGCCGTGAAGAACTAAAGCACGCAGAACAATGTAAAACTCTGCTGAGCCGCTGGTCATAGCGGCCATACCCGGCAACGAAGCAGCAGATGAGTTGGCCAGAAAGAGCTCAGCCCTAGATGGAGAACAAGCAGATGGGGTGGTTAAACCTACACTCTGTAACCTTAAGGCCAAAATTGAGCAAACATCACTAATTGAAGCAAATGACAGGCGGAAATCACTAACCACCTGCGAGGTATGAAGAAATTGTGGCTAGAATACGCTAAAACGCTAAACTCCTACAAAAAGACAGTAAGTCGCTGTCAATGCTGATGGGAGTGCTTACTGGCCACGAAACTTAAAGACTGAATGATGATGGCATTTGCACGGGATGCGGTGAAGAAGAGGCTCATGAGTACATAGCCCATTTCCTCCGTTACTGTCCTAACCTCTGCCAACTGAGAAATATAACCCTCAGCAAATTCGTCTTCAAACAAATGGAGGAGCTATCGGATGGAACACCATGGGACCTGCTTGCATTTGCGAGTTCGTCTGGTTAGCTGGAACCTAGACATCAACACCACGGGTGAGAACACACTATGGGTATCACAATGGATCCACATGGACCTAAGTGTGATTAGGATGTAACCATTCTCATCAGCCCGCTAACCTAACCAATAACCATTCTCTACGTCCATTCCAGGTGTTTAAGTTTTTGTGATAAATTAAACTAGAGAATGTATGTACTTGATCGAGAGACACTCCTGCACATTAAGGATCCAATGGAGTTAAAAAGCACACACTATATATTTTCCCTTTAAAACGCTCATTTACTTAGGGCTCACCTGCAACAGTACCACTTTCTCTTTCTACACTTACTGTGTCTCCAAAGTTTATATAAATGTTTATACACAATTCAAAATATGATTACAAACTAAGCAATTAAGAACTTAACAGATATGTATAATTGAAATTAGGCAGTGAAGGATGTTAAAGTTAAAATAAATTCATAACTTAAGCTTTAACTTAAGATTATTAAAAAAAAAACAACAGGGAAACCAGTTACATTGTCCACACAATTGCTTTTCCATTCGTTAGTTCATCATTCAACCAAAGTACATTAAGTAGATTAAACTGTAAACATGAATTAATTTAATATTTTAGTTCCTACAATGACAAAGAAGTTGTTTTTTTTAACATAAATTTAAATTTAAATCCATTTCAAGGTAATGTCAAAGCGTTTACAATTTATAGTTTTATGTTCCTGTGTACGAAAAATTAAATCTTAGTAACCAACTTGTATTCGAACAAAATAAATTATACAATTAGTTACATATTTTTTCTTTAAACAAAAATAAAATTGTTAATTAGAAAAAAAATATAGTCCTAAGTCTTCTATAACATTTCTTAGCCGCCATCAATTATTAATTATTAGATATATGCTTTGGTCTATATTATTATATATTAATTAAATTATAAAATTAAAAAATACACATCTCTCTTTGTAAATATTGAATTATATAAGCTACAGAAATTAATTCTTATTTATTTTTGTGTATTGGAAAATGGGTAGGTACCGTTTTTGGATTATGTTTTATTTCCAGAACGGTTTGTTTCTGCGCTTATTGTGCAACATTTGTATTGCTCTCTTTTTTTGTCATTAGCTGTGTTGAGAGATTTTATTTTCGTATTTTGTGATTTTTAAACATTGCGCAAATTTACATAAATAGTAAGACAGTAAGTTATTTAGTTTTCATTTGGGTTTTATAAATACATAATGAATGGCACAAATTTGTTGAATATAGATAGAAGACTAAGGCCTATAACAAAAGATGGCACTAGTGTCAATCGTTTTGAACCGGAACGTGCTTCTGCTGATTTGGCAGAACCTCCAGAACCGACACCAGCGACCAGCACCGTGTTTTGAGGAATCCTATTTTCCAAGTCATCATCTATAAAGGAAAGGAAATTCATATTAAATTTTTCTTCATAGGGTCTTAGACTGTGAAATTTTACCTTCTTCATCGGAGTTGTCTATTTTGAAGTCGTGCGGCACGGAGAACTTAGACCAGCCAATGGTATTTTTTGTACGTACACGTGCATGCCAAAAACCAGGAACTAAGACAATTTCATGGCGTAGTTTCCAGACATCAGTGTGCTCTGGGTGTCTTATTGTGCTAATGATACTCTCGGAACTCCATGTGTAGGACTGTAAAGAGGGAAAGGCATTTAATTAGAAGATGTCAATGTTCGAGTAAGTTAAGCAATTGGAAGAGTGATCGTATCTATAAAGAAGTATTTGTAGACTCTCAAGCTCTTAAGACTACTCGTATATGTTGCTTAATGCATAGATCATGTTTCCCTTCTGTGGGTATAGAGCACCGACTAAATCGTATTTGGATCTCCTCAATTCCACTGAAATTCGGACTTCATAAAATGAATTCCATATTATTCTACAGTATTCGAGGTTGGACGTTACAAATGCAAAGAAAAGATACTTGAGATTATGGGGATCGTGAAAGTCTTTAGAGTTCCGCAATATAAGACCCAAATTGAATTACCTTTAGCAACCAAAAACTTAGTATGCCTGTCAAATATGACTCCCAGGTCTTTTTTGGAGGAGATATTATCGAACGCGTACCTACGTAAATAAATCCGGGGAGTTACGATAAAAAGAAAGACTTTGACATTTAGAGACGTTGAGGTGAGGTCATTAATATTACACCACATAGAAATAGAAAGTCTCTCAAGATATTCTTGTAAAAGAAGACAATCCTGCTCCGAATGGATAGGTCGCAACAATTTTAAATCATCGGCAAACGTAAGACATTGGGAATTCAAAAACAAGTCTGGAATGTCATTAATAAATACAAGAAAAAAGCAAAGGTCCCATATGACTACCCTTAGGACCTCCAGAGGTAACGTTAACTGGAGACGAATGTATATCTTTAATGCGAACATACTGAATACAATCCGTAAGATAGAAGGGAATCCATTGTAGAAGGCTCGAGTGAAACCCAAACCTGCTCAGTTTGGAAATTAAAATTTTGTGATTAACACGGTCAAAAGCCTTAGAGAAGTCAGTATAAATAATATCGCTCTGTTGGCCTTTCTCAAGGTCGTTTAGGACAGAATGACAAAATATTGAGAGATTTGAAAAAGTAGCCATTTTGAAATTGAGAGATATGGTCCTTCAAGAGAGGGGTTAGTTTCTCTAAACTAGTTTTTCAAACAGCTTGGGTATGGTCAACATTTTATAAATATGACGATAATTTGCAATATCTTGTCTCGAACCTGATAGATGTTAAAAACGAATTCTTCCAAACCTTCAAAAAATGTCCAGTCCGCAGAGATAGATTAAACACTAACGAAAGAGGCACAGATAATGCATAAGAACACTTCTGAAGTGTGTGTTTAATAAAGAGAGAGCAAACTTAACTTCATGGTTATAAGACTCTAGGTTACCAACATTTAAAAAACAACTTTCAGATAGGCAGGCTAGTTAGCAACGGCAATTTCTATCAGACTTTAAAATGGCATCCATCCGAAGCAGCTGTCATTTACGTAGAAGTACCAATAGCTTCACCGAATTGATAACAAAGCAAGAGTTAGATAGATGCTTTGCAGGCAGAGAATGCTACGTAAGAAAATTGGAATCATTGTTAAAAAAATATACGACGTCAGCAGTCCTATACAGAACCAAGCCTAGCTTCTCGCAGCCATTTGTAAGTGCGTGTTATTTTTCCACGAAATGGAAGGAACCTGCAGTTTTTTGCCGACACCGAACGGCGCACTAACCACCACGGCCACGGCGATCATTGTTAAGGTTAGGTTATGTGACTGTCCACCGACCAAAGTAGGTGTTGTGTTGGCCCATGCTCTTGAAACCATTTTGTATTTCAAATTAATTTCTCAATTTTACTGATATCCGGAAATGTCCTGAATGTTTTCAACAAATTATTTTCCCAGAGTGTGATTTAAGAAGGGAAGTTCAGTGCATCTGCCTAAGAAGTGAATGAAGTTAATGGTTATCTACTGAGGAAATACGGAAGCCTAGACTATGATATCATCATGGTTAAGGAATAAGAGATTGGGGAATCTGTCTGTAAGTAGAGCATTGTTATACCACATCAGTTAATCCAGACAATCAGTTGAAGCTCCTGATGCAACCTGGGATATTTGTATTTTCCATGTACATAGATACAATAAGATGTAAATGTTGCAAGCGGTATTTAAGAACTGCCACTAATAGCTCCAAACGCTTCGCCAGAAGGACGTTAAATTCATTTGTTTCGACCCTCCAAAGGACATGTTTAAACATTTGAATCATAGCTTAGGAGTATCTACTCGACTCTCAATAGGAAAGACTATAAAACGATATGCTATGCAGACGATATCTCATTGATAATAAGAGGAAAGCATGGCGGTATCATTGGGGTCCTTATGCAAGCCACACTTAAGTTAACATGGGAATGGTGTGACAAGGCTGGACTCTCTATAAATCCAACCAAAGCTGTCCCTTTTACAGAAAGAAGAATAGTGAACGTCCTTCCACACATTAAATATCAAAGGTAATACAGGCACTCCAAAAACACAAACTTAATACATAGGAGTGACCCTTGGCTAGATAGGAAATTAATATGGGTGCAATACCTCAATTCCATCTATAAGAAGGCAATAAAGGCACTATGGTGTACGAAGCACTTACTAGGCAAATCCTTGGAACTCAAGCCCATGATGGCCCTGTGGTATACTATAAGAAATGGTGGTATGGAGGAATAAAATTCACCAGAAAACTACAATTAACAGGCTAAACAAAATCCACAGACTACCATGTTTGAGCGTAACAAAAGCAATGAGAACCACGTCTGGAAGCTCTACTGAACATCACTCCACTTCACCTAGCAATACAGGAAGAGGCAGCTAAACAAGTTCTTGGTCTTCATAAGACTTATAAATTCAAATCCGGTTACCTGAAGGGGCATTTGAGTATACTAAGCCATGTGTATCTAGCTAAAGAAAAGACTAGTGCCAGCGATCACACGTCCCTAAGAATAAGCATCGTTGAAAACTACGAAAAATTCTTCCCGAACAGAGACGAGTGGAATAACAACCCAAAGTGGACCAGGGGCGATGCCCACCTATGGTACACAGAACACAGATGGATCGAGGATAGCCGAGATGTCACACACACATATCTCTCCATAATGGTATCACAATTTTCCAAGCGGAACTATCTGCCATCAATACAGCCGCACAAATCATTCTAGAGAGAAACTTAAATGAAACAAAGAGACACAAAAATGTCTGACAGGTGACAGCTGACAGCCAAGCCACAACTACAAATCAAAAGCCGTATTCGAATGCCACTCAAACCTTAACCTGCTGTCAGAGAAAAACATAGTTAAACTGCTATGGGTGCCAGGGCATGAAGGACATGAGGGCAACTAAAATACTGATGCCGTGACGAAAAACAGGAGCCAACAGTCCATTTATTTGACAAGGACCTCATTATGGCTTCACAAAAGAGCACACCAACAAAGTCATCGCAGAAAGGACAACAAACCAACCAGAAAGTTACTGGAACAACTTAGAGGTTGTACCAATCGCAACGTATCATGTACGCGCACTTACATTAAAAGCTATGTGTTTTATTTTTTGCGACTGAATAGTCGTGCGACTGCAATCGCACGTGTGTACCAAGCCTAAAACTAAACAGAGAACATTTTAAAATTCTTTGCGCAGGCCTGAGGGACATTCAATTTCCAACAGCCTCCTCTATAAAATTAAAATCAGCAGCACAGATACCTTCAGATTGTGTCAACAAGCAAAGGAACACCTGATCTCAGAGTGCCCTTCTCTAGCAAAAAGGAGAGCCTAAACACTAGGCAAATATATATTAACGGAAGAAGACTACAAAAGTATCCCAGTCAAAGGAATAATCAAATTTCTAAAAATTCGGTATGATTCCATAATATAGTTATTTATTTCAAGAAAGCTGGACTAACGTATATGCAGAAAATGATCCATCCAATGTGTTTGATTTATTTTCGAAAATTCTAGAAGGTCATGTTGAGTCTTGTATTTCTGTAACAAATAGAGGTAGTAAAGTTAAGACGCTTAAACCATGGATGTCTCATTCGGTGGCGATGAAAATTAAAAACAAGAACAAACTATGAACTAAATATAAAAAGCATCCAAATAATGTCCACTTTCGTGCTCTCTATACTCAGATTTGTAAAGAAGTTGCTAGTGAGATCCCGGCTCTTAAGCAAAACTGCTACATTAGCAAATTCCAACTACCTAAAAACAACCTTAAAAAATAATGGGCGGTTGTAAATGAACTTCTTAACAGAAAAGTATCTCTAAATCTACCTTTGTGTGTAACTCACAAGGATATTAATATCAGAAATTATGATGACATGGCGGATGCTTTTAATGAGTACTTTACTGATGTAGCTTCTAAAACTCTTTATGGTGCTGGTTTCAACATAGCTTCTAATCTTCGTAAGGAAGACTGTTTCAGTAGGGAAAGGAGACAAGCTTGTAGTTTCTTTTTCGAACCTATCTCTTCATTTGAATTGGTCAAGGCAATTAGGGCACTGAATAATTCTCGTCGACGTCGACGAGGAATAGCTGGTCCAATAAATTTGTTAAACAAATTTCTTTTAATATTGTTTATGTTTAAGCGTACATTTTCAATAAAAGTATTTATTGCGGCATATTTCCTGATGCCGAAGTCATACCTATTTTAAAGAAAGGAGACAGCAGAAACCTTAATAATTATAGGCCTATATCGCTTCTTCCAGTTTTCTCTAAAATTTTTGATAAAGTCATTAAAACCAGAGTTGTCACCTTCTTAGAAAACAATTCCTTCTTTAGTTATAACCAATTTGGGTTTAGAAAAGGGTAAATCCACTGATTATGCCCAATTACAGTTTTGTAGCCAATAACTATGATAGTTTAAATAATAAAAAGTGTACTGCTGCGCTTTTTATTGACATTACGAAAGCGTTCGATACCGTTAACCATAATCTCTTATTAGTGAAATTAGAAGTAATCGTAATAGTAATCGTAAGCAAGTGGTTAAAATTGCAGATAAATTCAGTCAAAGTTAAATAGATATTCGGGTTGGTGTACCACAAGGTTCTGTACTTGGCCCCATTATTTTCTTGATTTATATCAACTCAATCTTTTGCCAAGATATGAAAGGCATGCAGACAGGGTTCGCGGATGACATTGCTATTTCATTTTCGAGTAATTCTGCTTTAGATCTAATTGCAAATATTATGCACGATTTAGAACAAATTAGACATTGGTTTAGCATGCATAAACTATTCATTAGTGACAAGACTAAGATTATGTTCTTTAATTTGTCAAGTAATATTGCCCCATATCCAAATATTACCTACCATACCACTAATTGTCAACACATGCTTTTATGTCCATATACTTGTGGTCTACTTAGTTCTTCTAGCACTTATAACCCCGATGGGAGCTGCTCACCCAAATGCTTTAACATTGAAAGAGTCAAAGCCTATAAGTACTTGGGTATTGAAATCGATAGTGGACTAAATTGGGGTGCGCATACGAATCTACTTAGAAATACCTATTAAAGGCCTCTTGTATAATGTACCATTTAAGATTGCTTTGTTCTCGGCAACTATTGGAAACAGTATATTACGGCTTAGTTACAATATGGTTTGGTTTGCTGGGGCGGTACGCACGCTAATAAAATACAGCATATGGACTCCGTAGCAATGAACGTAATCTTGCAACTATTCCACCGCATCATACGACGTACTTCTTAAACTTTTATACCTGTGTTGCACCAAGATTATATAATATATTGCCGCCTTCATTAAGATGCACAAGTAATAGAAATATTTCATTTCTCAATCGGGAGGTCAAAAAATGGCTTTTTAGCTTCGATCTAAAATCAATAAATAACCTAGTCAGCTTAATTCTTTAGTTTTGTTTTTTTTTTTTGATTATGTTACTGTTGAATTATAAACTTTTTAATTGTACGGAAATTGTTTCTTTCATAACTGCAATCACACCACTTCCACCTTTATTTAAATTAAATGTATTTTTAAAATGTCCTTGTTATGATTCATTCAATACTAGTTCTTTGAACTACAGAATGTATCTATTATATTCTTCAACTATTTATGTAAAACACTTAATATCTCTCTCACTGTTACCTTTTGATTTATTTGTGATTAGCTGAGAAATCTATCAAGCTTTTGTACTCTTTATTTAAATTCTTGTACTCATAATATCTCTCCTCAGCTTATAAGCTCTATATAATATTAAGTATTAATGAATAATGTATTTGTTATATTTTTGAATTGAAGAATTGAATAATAAAATAATGATTATAATAATAATAATAATTGTGAATCGCTATAAAAGGGGGCACAATAGACCAACTTTGGTCGCACTGCTAGCGGTCACCTCTACCGTACAACAGATTTATTATAATCATAATCTACTCGTAAAGAAAAATATCATGTAAATCGTGCTTACCCCATCGATTTTATATTCCATAATAGCTTCCGATAAAGGTTGCACACTCCTGACCAGCCAGTATAGAGTCACTTTTAGATTATCGATGTTCATGTCTTCGAATTGAGCATTTTCGGGTTCGTAGATTAAATGTATCTTAGCTTCGTTCGAACCAATTGCGTTCTAGAAAGAAAAAAAAAAAGAAAATAAAACGAATTCCAGATTTTTTTCCAGTAATTCCCTTCCCACCTTAACTTCGCATTCGTATTCACCCAAGTCGGTTGATTCGATACCTTTGACTAATAAAATCGTGCGATTCTTTTCTTTATGTGTACCGCTTTTCACTGTAAACTTATCCGAGAAGGACTCCAAATACTGTCCGTTCTTCTTCCACTGAGCTACAGCAATTGGCACCGCCTTGTAGTCACAATATAAGTCAGCCCTACCGCCAGATTCGCTGTTCACGTGATGCCGATGAGTCGATACCTTAGGTGCATAATGTACATCGATTGTCACCGAGCCATGTAGAGGTTCCCTAGACCCGTCATCTCCCAAACACTGATAGATACCAGCGTGTTCGGCATCGAAATTATCAACTATCAGTTTTCCATTGTCCAGCTTCACGTTAGAGTTGTCAGCACGTACACCCTACAAAAAGAAAAGGAAAAAGCGGTTAAATCTGCCTTCGTTTTGACGCTATTTGTAGAACATACATTTAAAGACCACTTAATTGTAGAGCTCTCATTGATAAAGGTCTTGCACTCCAGCGTATGACTTTCACCCTGACGAACGGTTACAGTTTTCTCTGTAACATCACGACCGTCAGCATAAATCGTCAGCTTGGAACCAACGGCCAAGTTTATGTGCAACCTTATCAGGTCTGGCAGCACCGAGCAATAGTAATCATCGGTATCGGATTCTTGAGCATTCAAGATTCGAATGGAGTTATTCTTTAAGGCCTCGAAATGTTTGTCCAACGATATTTGACCGTTCACAATGAGATTATCCTTCTTATACCACATGACGACATTCTTTACTGTAAAAGGGGATGAGGTGAGTATCTTTCCAAGGTTTTCTTATTCTTATTTTTTTTTTTCTGACTTACATTGGAAATTCCGAACGTCACAGTTGAGGATGACATTTTCACCAAAGTTCGCCTTCAAATTTAGCTCGGAAGTCTCGAAATACGGCGGATCACTGTTGACGTCATTACTTTCAATCGGCGTATCTGCTCCGTCGGACTTGTTCTCGTCATAGTTTTCATAGTTGTAGTCATCGTCTTCCGCGTAGTCATAGTTTACGTCTGTTGACTCTGTTGTAGTGGGCTTTGAGTGTGCTGGAAATAAAAGAAAATACAAAAAAAAATTAGGATTTGACACAACAATGGGTCTAGGGTTACCAGATTCAAAATGACGAAAAGGGGGACATCGCGAGACCAAATGTGTAATACGCTGATATATAACATCAGCGTAAAAAAAGTGAAGTAAAAAATCAAAAATTATAACTTATAAACTAAAATAAATTAATGAGAAACAAAACAACAAGAATAAATTACTTTTTCCTTTAAAAATTAATTAAAAAATTAAAATTAAACGCAAACCAAAATAATTTGTAAATAATTTGTAAATAAAAACTGACATAGGACAGATAGTAGCACAAATCATAAACTGACAGATGAAGGGAAACTTTTGCGCGTGAAGAGATATGTAGTTCATTGGGTGGATGCGCTCAGCTTTGAAAGGATTTTGAGCTTCAAATGGATGTTTTTACAGAGAATCTTTTTAAAAATATTTAATGAAAATATTTTAATAGTTTTAAATTGAATGTATTCTCTGTTTGAATTTTACTAAATAAGGGGGGCAGAGGTTTGTATAGGGGGGACAAACAGCATTTTGGTATGAAAAAGGGGGACTGTTACCCCCTAAAAAGGGAAGTCTGGTGACCCTAAATGGGTCCAAACTATAGTCGTTGAAAAAGTCCTGAAACTTGACCTGACGATGACTTGTGCAAAGGGCCCTAAACGAAAAACAAAGACCTTATAAGACTGTTGAAGTCCACACCGACAAGAAATAATACACCCGGAATTAAGTACGGAGAATCTGGTCCCCAGAGGTGAAAGAAAACGGCACCAGGCTGAAGTAATGCGAAAGCGGTTCCGGAGTGGAATCCCACACAACTTGAAACAGAGCGGGCCAGATTCTCGTGCGTATAAGCGTTTTCTACTATACCCGAGTTAGACAAAAAGAAAACTAGTCTCGCTGGGTCGGGGAACTAAAGTTTCTTGACTTAACGAGTACAGGTCCAGTTCATCTCATGAATTGCATTTAAAGTCAGAAATGCCCGAAAATATTTTATAGTTCCAGGATGAATAATGCGATAACTTAAATATTTATCCAATATTTGTCTTCCCATCCATAGTTCCAAGGACCAACATCCTTTCAATATTGAACCAATCTTAATGTGAATCTACTTAGAGAACTTAGGCCTAGCAAAGAAGCCAGAAGCTCACCCTCATCAACCAACCAACTAACCCACAATTCCTGGTATCTTCGATTGCGAAGTCTTCAATACTAAGATAAATCAAAGAAGGAATCTTCTACAGCAGTTTAAAAACGACTGGTGCTAATCAGCAAAGGGAAGGATGATCCGGACTCCCCATCAGCATAAGGGCCACAGGACACGGCTGGGAGAAACTGTTGTAACCAAGTCTCACACCAGCAATCAAAAGTGCAGGCGATCTGTAGTATTGGCAGCACAGGTCCAGCAGAGAGCACTGCAACTAGGGGCGATTGAGGAGGTGGTTAAAACCGCTCAACAGCGCAGTCCCCACTCGAGAAAAATCTTTCTGGTGGCAATTTTAGACATGAATAATGGCTGCAACTCCGCTAGATGGGACGACATGCTTGATCCACCGGAAAACAAAGATTTCCTTTGAGACCACATGCTAACATATCAAGCCGCAGGGGTTCTTCTGAAGGAAATTATGAAAGGGGAAGCACATTGCTCAATTCTCGGACCCGGTTTATTGAATCTTTCCAATGACAGATCACACCCTCCTGGTGGGTTACGCCGATGACATTAGAGCTGTAATCACCGCAAGAAATACAAAAGACGCACAAAGGAGACTTAATCATGTAATGAGGTGGGCTCAGTCCATATGAAGCAGCAGATGGGCAACAGAAAGAACCAGGCTGGAGTCGGAAATAGGCTGTGGACCTCACCACAGATAATGCTATAACCTAAATGACGGAGAACAGATATTATTATCCTCATAAAAGGACAATGCTTACATAATGACGAAGCAACGGTTAGCCTGTATGTAACCAGGAGAATTGCATCACCTTCGATTGTGTTCACTGAAGTGGAGACCAAAACGTCAATGCAATCACAGACCGTTGGTTCTGACGATGGATCTCGTGAGTTCAGGTCCTAAACAATTCTCTTTTCAGTTTTTTCTAGCAAGCTCATGAGCGGTCTCACTTCATGTTATTTCGTTGTATCCTGGAACACAAACGAGTTTCAATGATCTTAACCTTCCGGCCGAATTCAATGTGGATTTGCACTACAATACTATTTTAGAATAGATTTCTAAATGTATGCAGATTTTAAGCGCAGCCAGACTGTCACTACAGACGCAACGCGTTAAGCGCAGGACCATGCGTAGGTATTAGCAAAAGCTCTCAAGCAGACGGGACGGATTGTTCTTTGGAGTCCGGCGAAAGCAGCAGGAACGTACTTTGCTGAAAGTTTTTTCGACCAGACAACTGATGACGCGTATGATATGAGAAGTCTTATTGTTGCCGTGTAGATCCGATAACTTTCCTTGGCGATGAGCCCCATGTTTGGACAAAAAACCACATTGCCTTTTTTGCTCCAATGCATGTGGAGTGGCATAAGACTGTTAGAAGTCCTGGCTTGAAAAACGCAAAGCGATAAACAAGCAGCGTTATTGGGCATATCTCCAAAGTGATAAATGCTTTCAACCGTTAGATTCACTCAGGTCGATCTCACTTATTAGTCCTCACAACGTTCGAATGCAGCATTATTACCGACCGAACGTTTGATGTCGAGGACTTAATTAAGAGTTCCTTTTTTGGCACCCGGATATGACGGGGCGGTTATAATAAATGACAGTCACTGTTTTTAACTTTTTCTCATTTAAAAATAAAACTGCGTCTTTATTATTAAGAAGTTAATGGCACGTTGACATCGGAACACAAAAAAAATTTCCATTAACTCGAAGTCGCGAGTCAAAAACATCATAAAACAAAAACCTCAGTCAATTGGCTGCACTATAATATGCGAAAGCTGACATTTTTATGGCTTTCACGTAGGCGTTTAAAATGACTACAAAAGTTCAGAAATCTTTACAAAGATACACCTGAGTTCAAAAAATCTTCGCCGCTGTTACACTCACTCGCCAAGGTCGTCATTTTGTTGGGTTACTAATCGATAGGTCTTTGTTCAAATACAAGCTACGAGCTAACTAGTACATTAATCTATTACGCAATCTGTTTAACCTTGGTGGTTAACACAACTCATGTGTACCATATGCTTAATCAATTAGCGGCTTAACTGACAGCACTCACGTTACCATAATAATTACGTATGCAGTTCAACAAAAACTCACTTACTCAGCTCAGAAATTAGAATTTTGACCTCATTCTGCAACAAAGTTGGTTTTTTTTTTTGTATCTTTTTTCCGACAAGAGATTTTGTATCTCGAATGTACATATTTTTCCGCGTCAGTAAATGGAAAACGAAAAAAAAATATATGAATGTAAAAGTTTCTCCACATGGGGACGCCAATGATTTCTCTCCCTATGGTTCATGATCCTAAATAACGCGTCCATTACCAGGAAAAGAGTAGAGCCAACGAGTCAAATTTATACATATGTATGTGTGTACGTATGATGAAAACCAAAACAGAAAAAAAAAAAACGTGACCAACAACGCTACTCAATTAATTGAGAAAAGTCTGGATTCACTTGCAACTTGGAGGCAAACAATTCACAGCATATAAACATGTGCTTTAGGACAGTGGACGCCAACCTTTGGACCTCACGGGTAGTGGCTTTGAATCCCGCGGACTACAATTATAAATTGTAGCGTTTCTAAGTAGTTTTTTTTAAACCTCTTTAGGTTAAAAAAAAAACTCTCAATGTAAAAAACAATAGCAACTTAGCCTGGATAGCTTAAAGGTTTTATGAGTTAAGCCGTGGTAAAAACTGTGCTTCCAAATTACTTTTGGGCAAATTTGATCGAAAATGTTATCGAACATTTCAAAAATCATGAAATTTCAAAGAAAGAAATCTAACTCTAAAAATGTTGAATAGAAAGTTCATGTTTTTATTTAGCCAAAGAAAAATAAATGCTACAAATAAAGCGTTATTTTATATTAGCCGTGTTTTGTACGCGTATGCTTACTTTGCAAATTTGCATGTAAAATACAACAAAAGTAAAATAGGCGGCGATAGTAGCCCCGCTTAGCTAAACGGATATAAAAACAGTGATACCAAATACAAATTTCTACTTTTGCGATGAATTCATATGAAAACATTTATGGAGAAACCCAACTTTAATAAAGAACAATCGAAAACAATTCTTCCATTTGGTTGGTAAATTGATCATTTAAGATAATATTTTTTTTTTTTTATTGGAACTAAATATATTTGAATAGCATTCTCTGAGTTTTCCATCTTTATAATTGTATTCTTCAAAATATATTTTTTTTTAAATTTTGTTAACATCTGGCCAATTTTTTGTGATGAATTCGTTAAGCACCGATTGGCGTTTTTTGTGCACTTCTATATACTTTTATATATATAAAACACATTTTCTTAGCACATATAGGCGTGTAGCCTTGTATAGGCTTTAAGAAGTATGCGCCAAAATAACGGGGCTAAGAAATTTCATAATTAAAGTTTGGGAGCACTATGTGAAATTATATTTACTATACCTCAGGATTAAATCCGGTCAGCAAGGCCCCGACCCATAGAATACGTCAATGCCGCTGCGTTCAACGTTGACGCTGACGTTGGCGCATGACGGAAAGATCCGTCCCATAGAATCCGTCGCATACCAGCGCTGAAAGGATGACAGCCGATGACATTTTGCTATTGCTGAATGCAGAGTTGTCGTTTCGGTAATTTTTTGGGTGCTTAATTTTTGATAACATGGTGGTACTTTTAGGATGAAGGTACATAGTACCAATATTCACATATGAGAAAAATTATGAAAATGGTAAATTGTTTGGAATCAGAAACAAAATTATCTGAAGCTCACTAGTTTCGATTTTTTTCTTTTTTGAATTTTTCAGTGTATGTTCCTATCGATTGCCGGCTGGTTTTTCAATCCAAACATAATTTTATCATGGCCTTTGGAGTTTTCTTACCAATGTCTTACCAATAGAGTTCTATTATTTGGTATAAGGACCTGACATTGCAATCACTTTTTTTCATCTCGAGCAGTTTTTATCGCTCCAGTACATATTATCATTTTCCAACCGACTAGAAAAGCACTTTTTTTTGCTCGAGATAAATTTTTGTGAATTTCGGATTCAACTCGAGATTTACACCTACATGCACTAATACCAAAACATTTTATACGAAATTTAAACGCAGAACATCAAAATGTTATTAATTAACACACATATTATCAGAAAAAACTAGAAAAAAAGTGTATTTACAATTGTATTTATTATTTTTCTTTTTTTATTTATTTCCTTTTACGAACAAAATGTCAAATGACACACTAATAAAATTGCAGAAAAACAAGTCAAATTCATTTGTTTTCTATTCAGCATGAAAAATCTGAGACCTGAGAGCAAACTCTGCAAAGCCCAAATAAAAACGACATAAGGCAATTGTAGTACGGACTGCAGATGGTTATAGAAAACTACTATTGTAGTACGACCGACAACACTGGCTGAAATTGTTTTCTTTTCAAGCTGATGTCAGCTGATTGTCAACATCGATGACAGTTTCTCTATATTTCTCTATGCTTCCACCAATTAAAATGCATACTCTCAATTTGAAAATGCGTGAACTATAATATGTGAAGGTGTGCACTTCAATGCGTTAATGTGTGAACACCCAACGCACAGCGCAGAGAAAAAAGTAGAAAGTAAACCTACTTTCTGCGCTGCGTTTTTATGTGCGTTGGTTATGGGCCACCTTCCATAAGAAAACGTGTATTCTATCGAGCTGTCCGTTAAAAAGGATGAATAAACGCACAACAGATTCTATGGGTTGGGGCCTTTAGTGTAAAATCATTTGCAAAATTTGTTCAGTTGTTTTTTGCAATATAGACGCCGCGGCGTATCGTAGATGAATACAAATAATATGATTTATATCCTCTACTGTACCTCTATATATGTATTTGTCATTGCAGTGTATGCATTCCTCCGTGTTTGAAAGTCACATTCTTTTGGCATGTTTCTTTAAGAGGCAGTAGTAGACGGCCTTCATTTTATTGCAACCTACCCTGAACTGAGCTCAATCAGAAGATCCATTTATAGCAAAATTCATCTCTCTTCGGAGAAACTCTTTAGCGATCTAAATGGAGGAAACTGGACTATACTGTTTAAATATCGAGAATCTGCTCTAAAATTGGATAGCATCTCATCCAGACCAATTGTCCTGATAAATCGCAAAAGATTCTCTGCTCTTAGTTGTTATCCACCCAAACACTTGAAACTGTTTTTGGTTAGAGCTCTGCATTTTCACTGGATTCATTGCAAAATCAGCATGAGTCTTCATCTGAGAAACCTAACATCCTAAGATGTCCCTTGAGTTTACAATGCAGTCAGGATGCGGAGTTTTTTTTTTTTTTTTTTATCAAAACTAATGCAAGCTTTGATTGTATTCAAGTTATAGTTTCCCAAAAGTTTCTTGTGTTTATGTCCAGGACCGTTAGTCTTCTCCAGTTTTCGGAGCTCCTCTTTTGCTGTGTGGTCTTCTATGCCGCAGAACAATTCAGGACTCACGAAGGGTGTCGCCAGCCCATTGGCTTCCAAGTTATTTGTCCTCGTTTTCATAACTTTCTATCCCCATGTGTCCTGGTACACAGTAGATGGCGACATTGTTTCCTTCGCCCAGTTTATTAAGTTTATCTATGCATTCCCAGACAATTCTAGATTTGATGACGTGAGCTCCGAGTGCCTTACTACATAACAGTTTGGCTATCTGAGATTATTGCTATGTTGCGTCGGTTGTAGCGTTTATCAAGATAGCGCAGATCTCGTTATGAAAGATGCTGGTGTAGCTGCCCATGGGTTCAAATAGTTTGGTTCCGGCCTCAAACACTCTTACACCGGTTATTTCCTCAGTTCTTGAACCATTCGTGTTCCATTAAATGGTGTCAGAACTCAGCATGTACATTCTAGATTCGTTGCTCCAGTCTTTCTTGTAACTGAGTCTGATGTGGAAGTTTTTGACTCGTTAGATTTTCTTATGCCATCGTCCCTAGGGAAGTCCCCGAAGAAAGCTTATGTATTTTCCTTTACCTATTCCTTCTTTGTCCATTCTTAATAAAGTTACGCTCGGTTAGGTTAAGTTAGCGGGGTCGTTTGGAGTAGATACACCTTCACCCAGAGGCCATAAAGGTCCATTGTGAATACCCTAGTTGTACAAACATGCATTTTTTTACAAAACCATTTCAATCTTATAATAAATCTTTTTAGGTCTGTGAGCGGTATCTTAGCCAGAAGGCTGAAAAGCATTTGAACAAGCTGATTGTTTGATAGATACCGCCGCTCTTCTGAAGCCTAAACGTGACGCTATTGCGAAAGTATGTAAATGCGTTATCTTTTCGATGAGCAAGAAAAAGATTCGCATTTTTAGCTCTCTGTCACATAAAAATTGATTGTAGGGATTGACATGAAAAATCTTGGACTAGTAGGAAGTCGGGGCTGCAAAGAACACTGCCTGCTGCATTTCAATTTAATGAATTCCACTGTACATGTATTTCCAATTCAGGAAACTTAGTTGGCCTTCAGCATCGTTGGTGAGTTCATTAATTTTACTTAAGACTGAGAAGAAACAACTCTTTCTATAAAGATGGCTGCTTTAGTTGACCATAATGACAGTTGTTGTAATACCGATTATTACTACTTAATCATCGAGACGCTTAACCTTGAAGAATTGCTTCACGAAAGCCTCATCTTGTGCTCCAAGAGTATGCCCGGGGGCAAGTGAAAAACTCTTGTCTAACCATAAACTAAGACCTGAGATATTTTAAATTATTTACCACAGCGCCAGCCCAGCGGTGTTGTCATTTATGGAATTCTCCAGTTAGCCACTAGCTCCGTGTTTGGAAAAACTAAATGAAGTTGTTACTTAGATTCATTAATGAATTAAGGATTAGAGCTGAATTTGGAAGATTTTCTCACGTTCAAAATGGAAAATGTTAATTGTTATCGGATGACCGACCTGACGCTACGTGACGCTACCCGACGCGACACAACGGAGCAATTAAGTGGCACGTACTCGTAAAGTGGAAGGCAGTGGCAGAGGAATTCAATTCTTTGCTTTTTTTTAGTTGAGTTACTTGTATAGCTTGACTCCAGTCGACGACAGATACTTCATGTGTATAATTGCTTACGTTTCGGCCAAACATGGTCAGGCAAGGTAACTTCAACTTCTTCCGCATAAAAGTGAAGAAGAAATGTTAAGTCAGTGGGTTGGCATTGGCATGATGGTGTTGCCTTTTTTGGAGGCAGCTTCCCTAGTTTTGTGTTTCTCTCTTTTTAATGAAGTTGAAATCCTTGTGAAACAGCGAAAGAACATGAATTCATTTGGTTGTGTCCGCGGAGAGACGACAACGGACTACAAGAGAGACG
The DNA here is from genome assembly GCA_949775065.1 of Brachyopa scutellaris. NCBI lineage: Eukaryota > Metazoa > Arthropoda > Insecta > Diptera > Syrphidae > Brachyopa > Brachyopa scutellaris. Next base: position 144,520,712 of record OX459112.1, on the reverse strand, counting down.
TGACATTCCCATTTAGTTGTAACAAATTCCACAGCACTTTTCCAAGATGTCGTTTACATCAGCTGATTATAAAGTGAGGTTAAATTCTAACACTGTATCCCATAGGGTATGGTTACAGTAAGTTGTTAGGCAGTGTTCATATCAGACATAACTGCGTGTATAACGGTTCTAATAAGTTATTCTTCAAACAATGTTCACGTGTTTTCATGATTTGTAATTATATAAGCAAAGTTGCGGTTACACGGCATTTTAATGGTGTCATTGTAATGACACTTGTCTTTCGCCATTTGTTAGTGACAAAATTGATACCGTTTACACGACAATGACATAAATAATGACGAATATGTCACTCATGCAGCATACGTAGCATAATGCTCGCTTGAGCGAAGGATGGCAATCTTCGGAAGTAGGAAGCCTATTCTTGAAATATTTAGCAAAGGACTGGAAGTGTTAAAGAATACGGGCTTACAATATTTTTTATAAAATTAGCATAACAAGATATTTGGGAGCCTCATAAAACAATGGGCCAGCAAATCAATGAGGTCATGAAAAGATGGCAAGTCAAAATTACCCATTTAAGACTTCAATTGACAAAAGGATGGCCGTGGCGTAGTGGTAGTCGTCGTCGCTTGTCATGCGGAAGGTTCACGGTTCGAATCCAGATGTCTTCGAAGCATTTATTTCTCACGAAATAAAAATAAGTTGATCAGTTTCAGAAGTTAATATCGAAACCTACTGCGAAGGCATAACACTGGCAGTAGGATGGTGGGTATGGCTGAAGAAATTGATCGCACAAACTATAATAAAAACATCTGGAAAAAACTCCTGTGAATCATAAGCAAGTACAAAAATAATACACAACTCTCCAGTTATCCTGGACACCACCCATAGAGTTAGTTGATATTGAAACCTATCACCTGAGTTTCCTACCACTACGTCTGTCTCTCATGATCGTCCTTCATGTGCTTGCGCTGTGTGTAAACATTAAAAGGGTATTCATATCCCCTTTAGCGTGTGTAGATTATATATAAAAAAAAAAAAGGAGCTCAATCTAAAATGAATCTGGCGCTATTACCACGTTAGGGCTTATTCGCTACTCTCTGACAGGGGCAGGGCTGCATGGGTATATTGCGACGAGAAAGCTGTTTTTTTTTAGACGAGCACCTTCGGAAGCCTTTGGAGTTTGCCAAAGAGCTCTATAATTTTGGAAAAATGTCTTTTGGAGCGGTAAATACATGCTCAATAGACTTGGATTTGAAAAAGTGTACGTTCGTCATCCAAAAGGTCAAAATACATTCAACTGAAGATTAGACGATGGAGATGCTCAGCTACGGTGGTAGAAACTTAATGATTTGGCCAGCATTTTTGAGCCAGGATGAATCAGTTCAAAGTATGTATACAGTGCAAAATCAAGTGGAGCCTTCTGTGCCCGTAAACCTGCCTAAGCTTGGAGGTTTGTACATAATAATGACCTGAAGCATGTAACCAAAACAGTGCAAATTTTGCTGCAAGAATTCCGCTTTCAAGTTGACACAGAGTCCGGACGAAATCAAAATTTCATTCATCCAAGATTGGTATTTTATTCCACAAACACGCTGCTTGTGGAAAACCAAGGAGACATTTTAAACAACCAAATATACCCTACTAAATATTGAAGGTATGAAATGATTAAAAATATAGATATTTTGGGGATCGCAACTGGCCCACTCTGGTACCTAGTGTTTTGTGATGGCTCGGCCTCACTATCACTCTCTACCTAAAAATATGGATGTCAAACATTTTCTAATATTATTCAGATATATGTACATTTATGTACTTTATAACTTATTTTATAAATTGGTATTTCTTCCATGAATTGTGGACTATCTGTTTAACTACACGAGATTTTAAATGAAAATATAACTCGAATTATGCAAATTAACTCGAATGAAATATGAGGTTCCTCAGGGTTCGAGGCTTGGTCCCCCTCTATTAATTTTACACCCAAACGATCTACTGAGGAGTATTTCAATGGTACCGACATATAAGAATGCAAGTAAGTGGTCTTAAGTCTTATTTGAATAAAATATTACCAGAGAGTCATACTATCCTCGACTGTGCTATCTAAAAAGCAAGCCGTCAATTGAATCTCTAATCAAAAACGCTGCTTAATCAAATGTGAGCTAATTTCGAATCTTGTTTAGCAACATTAGGTATCCGTATCAGAGATGTCGTTTTGTTTTCTGTCATCCCGTTGACTCCTGGAATTCCAACCTGATGTAGTAAGTTCAGCAGTGGATTGAATTTTTTTTATAGAAGCTTTGAAGGGCTGAGACTTGGGAAAAGCCTTTAGCAAAGCCTGATTGAAGATATCCGCTAAAGGAAGTCAGAGAAGAATCCTACGAGTATCGATCAAGTGAGGATCTGGAAAACTTGGCGCTAGATTAAGTTGGCTTAGCATATTGAGATGATATCAATCAAATAAATAGCAACGCTAACTAAATGCCATACATTACATACATATATACTAGCGAAAAAATGTCAGTGGCAATATCAAGTCTGGATAGTTAAGAATTGGGAATTTTTCCTATTTTCACAAAAAGGAGATGCAAATGGGGGATCACGCTCCTTTCCACAGCTGTTAAATTATACGAGAGATTCCTAGAGCGTAGACTCGAAAAAAAAACCGAGAAGCAGACATTCATGGCGTCTTCCGGTCAGCCTGTAGCATCCAAGTCCATATTTTCATTTTACAACAAGTGTGGAAAAAAAGGTCTTCACTTGTTCCATCGCAAGGCCATGTAATATAATGTCAGGAAGACACCTGACGGAGTGAAACAAGAAAGAATTTTGAGCCCTATCCTACACACCTGCGCAATGGACGACGCAATTCGACAATATCAAGAAAGAATACAAATTTGCAGCCTTCCTATTAACAAGTCCGTTTATTCGTGGGGAACATAGTGCTGTTTAAAAATGATGAAGAAACACTGAAAAGAGTCTAAAAGTGCGGAATGACACATTAACAACTCTAAAGCTGGAGCTCAAAGTCAAAAAGACTTAACTGATGGTAATCAGCAACGAACCGGGAGCAGCAATAGTGTAGGTATATCAAAGCAAGTAGTTACGAAGTGTCAACAATAGCAGAGGTGTATATGTAACTCAGAAGATGAAGTAAAGGCACGGATCTATCGGCAAATAAACTGTATGGAGCCTTGAGAAAAAAGTTCCTAGACCACAAGGAAGTAACACAAAAAAAACAACAGTATTGCTGCATAAAAGGGACAACTGGGCACTTACTGGAAGAAAAACATACAAACACAAGCTATGGAGATGAAACACCCTAGGAGAGTACTAGAAGTCATGAGAATCAACAAGAAGAGAAACGAAGAGATTTGAAAGAAACTGCAAGTGATATCGGTAAGAATAATTTTGCAAAGAAAATGAGGTGGTTCAGACATTTAGTGGGCATGGATGGAACCGGCAAGTGAAACGAAAGCAGAAGGGGAAACAGATAAGAGAAAGACCCAAGACCACATGGAACATAACCATCGAAAATAACCCTGAAAGAAACCCAAAAACGAAAAATAAAAAAAAGGGAAGACGAGGAACACGGATTAAACCTTGACCCCATAAGAGTTAAACAGAACAAAGTTAAAGAAGCAGAAAAGTCTCAAGCAAAACTTCCTTCTTTGTTGTGTACTCAAGATTTCAATACAGCCTTCCACTGTATGGAAGTACCATTATCCCGTTTAGCTCAACACTAAAAGTTTACGCTTATAGGGTACATAATTAAACTGTTCACACATCTTAAGGTTCCCTATACAAACGTTCGTTTAAGTTTTACGGGTTTTATGTGTGCGCTGTACACCTCGCTGCACGATGGATGGATACTTGCCGAACGAATTTTTCAATCTTGTGGTCGCATCTATCCCGATAAAACCGCACGCATTACGTTTTGCCCTTCTGTCTGGTGGCATCATTAACTTCCACTAGCTATAGATTGCGATACCATTGGAGTTATACATCTGTTGGCTCGTACTGGCACTGGCCACTGAAGGTGGCTTGACTGCCGTCGACATTTACGAGAGGACTTTTAACCTCCCCCCACAAGTATCTCAAGTGCAATGTTCAAGTTCAACGGACGCGCGGACGGTGGACGCTGAATGGTGGACTTAGTGGAATCCTGTTTTTTCTGTGTTGTTGCTGTACACTTTGTCTTTGTGTTCTTCATTGACGACCAGCTGAGAGGATGGCATTTCAAATCTAATGGCACCGACAGAACTTGTATTGAATCGCGCACAGGATTCACATTCATTCAATTTTACCTGCAGTGCATTTTTTTACGATATTTCTTCGTCTTCTTCTTCTTTCCTTAGAAATGAGTTTGAATTCATTAAGCAGATACTTTTTCTTTGGAATCTACGAGGCGGAGGAATTGAATCTGGTCGATGAATGAGGAAATGCGATTACTCTCTGATTGAATCTGAAGGTAAGGATCACGTACTGCGACAGAGCTTTTGAGCTAACAGAACCGTATTTTGACTCGAAACAAATTGCAAGCAGTATCTAAAGCTCAAGAGCGAGATATAATTGTTTATTGTTTGCCAACTAGTAAAGGGCCTTTGCACACTGCGACCAAGGTAGATCTCTTTTAACTAAGAGAAGTGCCTAGGCTTCTAGGAACCTGAAGTTCTATGTTCCATATCTATTAGGAGGTGGAGTGCTCTACTTCTTACACTATAGGAATCGTTCTCAGATAAGCTTAAGGTCGTATCTTAGTGGCCAATGCCCAGTCAGATAGCCCTTAGGTCCTCCTTGTTCAGTTGAGTAGCCTTTTAGCTTTGACACGAGCTGGACTTATGAAAGTGTTTGCTTTTGGATTCGGTCCGATATTTACAGAGACTATAATATTCTCTCTTTCTGATTTTTGAGTGTCTGTAACTCAAAGATACCCTGGAAAAAGGTCTAAGGATCGGTGATTGGGTGACATTCGCTTCTCTTAGACGACAATCCGCACGTTTATTGGCCTCAAAGCCATCGTGGCCATGTATCCAGCTAACTATGTTGTCCGTTGCCAGATCTTCGAAAAGAATAAGACAGTCTCAGACTAGTTTTTATCCCATTGAGACTGATCTTAAAGCTTATAGAGCGTTTTCAGAGATATGGATACCACATTTGCGTCTTCGTCAGCATTCTTTCACACACCTCTGTTACAGCTCCACTTGAAAGATATCATGTGATATTCCGACAGCTATCACTCTTTGGAACCTAGGCCCTATGCTGGACGATAAGCAGGAAAGCAGAGCTAATTTTAAGCACTTTGGGGAGTAAAATTCTTCGTCGAATATTTGGTCCTGTATGCGAGGACGAATTGTGGAGAAGAAATAACCGAAAACTTTATGAACTAGATCAGGATGTGGATGTATTCCGAAAAACCAAAACACATCGACTACAGTGGCTCGGCAACAGCAAGCGGATGGACAATAATGCTCCAGGTAAAAGGAACTTCGATACCTAGCCCCCACGACCGAGATGACAAGCAAGACTGTTAAGGACCAAGCTATTGCGGATGCAATGTGGATGATCCAATCCGCAGATTTAAACTTACCAAAAACAGCACTGCCACGTAATTTGTATGTCTTGAACCCTTCTGTTTTATAGAGGAGCCACCATAAGATAGAAGAAATCATTGGGTAACTACAATCTTAAAAGATTCAATGTTTTGAATGTGACAAACCCTTAGATCCACATCAGATGACTTCCACTTGTCTTACATGACGCTAATTCCGTGTCTTGTTCCGATGGACCTAAGCGATATCAGCCTTGTCAGGTATTTGTGCCTTATTGAACATAAGGCGGGGCATTCATAGAGCAAGTTTTGAATGCATCTTCGCAGCCCAGACAGGTGCCATGTCGAACTAGTCCCAGTCCCAATTGCAATGTGGCCAGTATATAGGCCAATCATCTGTTTTAAATGTTCCCCTGCCATGATTAAGTACATTTCTTGCCTTCAGCGAGTTCGGATTCTTTATCATGACTTTGGCCGTTTTGCAGCCTTGGATTTGATTCCACATTAACATGTGGGGCCTACGAAAATAAAGGCTATAAGCGGTTTTTAACCGCGAGGGTATCCACGTCCTCCACCCACGCTGTTACCAGATTGTCTGCTCTTTTCTTTCCCGGTATAGCATGGTGGCCATCAGGTATCCAGAGCAGGTTCACAGTGCAGGATCTCGCAAGAATGTTGAGTGCCCCCTCGGTGGTCTAGTGCATTAATACGCACAAATTGTGGGTTCGATTTCGACCCAGTGATTGGTTACTTAGGGGACCCTGTTCGGCAGCTCAATGCACCAGTATTGAGTCAGACTAGATAGTACCCGAAATGGAAAAAAAAGAGTATTGAGTGGTTTTTTTTTATCCTTTTACAAGCTTCGAGTTAGTTTTCGGGTTTGCAAGGGCTTTAAGCGTAACTTGACTGCCCGGGCAGTGAGTTTGCTTACGATATTGCGATCAATGAAATATCCGATCCTTTAGACGGACAAATTTCCCTAACCAAGCGTTTACGTTAGAAATTGCATACATTTTACGTTTCGTTAACCAGACACTCCCTTGATCAGATGCGGACACGCATAACGGTCAGAAATTATTTAATTTGATTCCATTAGACGGACAAAAACAAAAATATCCTCCGTAGATACTCTTGAAGGTATCTTAACCCATTTCTTGCCACCACTCAAATCAAATAAAATATTTGATGCTACTTCATAAACTGCCTGTTGAGTGATGAGGCATCGTGGAAAGTTTATTGGGCATTTTTATTTTTTTTCCATCATCCGATATTTTAAAATATAATGGTGCAAAAATGCACCACTGGCGGTTAGAGGATATTGTAGGATACAATTTTTTAGCTCAAAAGACGTTAAAAATCATTGGTGCAAAAATGCACCAGTGGCAAGAAATGCGTTAAGCAATATTCTCCCAGAATCTTTGTTTTCTCTAGGAGGAAATTACCGGGCAGCTTCACGGGAGGGCATATGGGAATTTTCCCTCCTCCTCATCCATACAGCTGCGATAAGTCATTTGCGAAGATTCCCAATATTTGTTCTGTTTTGTTTTCGTTTTTTCTTGGTTTTTAATCATTTCAAATAAAATTACGCACCGTGGGCACCGTAGCGCAAGTGGTTAGTGTGTCGGACTACTGAGCCAGCAGTACTGGGTTCGAATCCCGCCGCAAAGACCTAAAAGTTTTTTCACAGTGCCCACCTCTTTCGAATGCCTGACAAGCATCAGAGAGTATCATTTGTCACGATTGAGCTTCTCAACTCGCCGTTCGGAGTCGGCAAAAAACTTTAGGACCCTTCCATTCGTGCAAAAATAGAACACGCACACACAAATGGTTGCGAGAAGCAGGCCCAGGTTCACCTCGAGCGCCAACTAAGTAAGTAAATAAAATTACAGTATTTTTGTTTTGTTCTGATAAAAAAATTGTGTTTATCCCTTGAATGGACAACTCCCTTAGGCGGACAACCAAGTTATCACCGTCACTGTCCGCCTAAGAGAGGTTTCACTGCATAGCGAATACTTTCATCCGGAAAACAGTCACCGAGGGTTCTAAATGGATGTAAAAATTTATCTGAGTGTGTACACCCGCTCCAGAAACGGGCCATAGGAATCTCCCGCCTTTATTTAAAGGATTCTAATCCTTACTATAATAAAAATGTAACTTTTTTCCGACTGCAAAGACTTTGTTCCCATTTGTCTTAAAAACTACGGCAAGAAATTAAATCCGGTTTTCACAGTTGGATTGCAAAATGTCTGGAATACAGGCATAGGATATTTTTTTTTTCTTATCTGCTATCCAGAAGCGGAAATCTAAGCTGATATCTGGGCAGAGATTATTTTTATGAATACCTTCAAGCTCCTAGCTTTAGAATGCCTGGACCGATGGGAATGGAATTTCTTTTATTATAAAGTTCAATTTTGTACAAACATTTTAAGATATAAATCATCTTCGTACGTTTGACAGAAGTTGAACAATAAGCATTAAATTAAAATTAACGATCAACTAGAAATGACATATAATTCAAGAAAAGCTTAGATCGGTGGATTTTACTAACGACCAGTGGAGATAATTTCGTGTGTGCGCAGGTTTTTTGTTTTTATTTTGGAACTGTTTGAATGCACATAACGCAGAAACTAATTGACGGATTTTAATGAAACTTGACATAGTGATTGCTTATGTTCTTGGTCAACATTTTTTATACTTTGTATCCCCCAAAATGATCTGGTTCTAGCAAAATATTGAAAAACACTGCATATCTGTAACGAAAATTATAATTATTCAGCCCTAGCTCAATCGTAGCTTATTGGATTGAAAAAAAAAAACAGGTGAATTTAGTAAATTTTTCACTGATTCATTTGAGGTATAAATCAGCCTTCTGCGTTATCCTGGAGCAATAATTTTCCATCAGTGGAGACCGCAGACAACAGCCGTGCAGCTGTGGGTGACGTCAATAAGTATGTACCTATATAGGTATGTCGTATGTATATTAAAAGTAATGTTTGTGTGTTCGACTTTTATGCGTGCGCGCATCGCTCATCCGTTTGCGATAAAACTTACAAAAAAAAAACATTGTTGTTGTGCGCACCCAGGGGAGGGTTCCTTCCACGTTGGGGGAGGGTTTCCACTTCATTGCAATTCCATTTTTTTTATTTTTTTCCAAAAGCAAACGCATTCATCATGATCTCACTCGGTGTAGACAATAATATTATGTACAGTCGAATCCCTTTATGTCGAATTTTCTTGGGCGATTAAAATTGGTGCAAGTTAGAGGGATTTTTGATAAAATTCGAGCTAGAGATTATCCCTTTTTGTTGAAAACGCATTTATTCATAGATCATAGTGGAAGTTAACAAAAAAAAAAAAACAGAAAGAAAAAAAACCTTTAAATGAACATTAATTAATAACAGAATAATTTGTGATAGAAAGTAGGTACCAGTCAGTTTCCGATTTCCTGGTATGTTAGAAAGTTAAAAACATGTTTTTTTAACACTTCAGCTTCGAAAAATCATTTGGACTTACCACAAAAAGCATCTAAATGAGGAAATATGTAGGCCAAGTTTTGAAAATCAGAAAAAACATGGGAGGCGGGCGAAGCAAGGCGAGTACGGGTCAGCTAGTTGGTCTATCAAAAAATGTACTCTTAACTTTTTGCTTGTCAAGGAGAACTTTCCAAAGTTTCCGTCGGTAATTTGTTGACTCAAAGCAATAATCCGTTTCGTTTAAGAAAATTGTATCTTTTGAGGTGAAGTCGTAAAACGAAAATCAAACAAACGATAAACACGTTTCCAAATTAATTTGATGCTCATTAGTGTACAAGTTTCCCGTACAAGTTCCCTGTAACACTTGACAATCAAACTAATTTTATTGGAATACTTTCCTTTTCGCATTATGTCACCACAAACCCACAAACCCAACAAACCCAACAAATTACACTAAAGCCTCAAATTACCCAAATAAAGTCCTTGTACTTTTCTCCTTCAAAGATCCCAGGTGTTCTTTAATCCCATTCACATTCCAAGTGAGTACGAAGGTAAAGGTGTATTCCTTAGTCAAAGTTATAACACCGCAAGACACCTTCATAACATTTTATGATGGATTTAGAACAGACGTGTGTGTGTTGAGTACATCAACATCAACATCATCTTGAAATGGTTTTGATTTGTGCCATCATCACGTAGCCGCAAAAAAAAGGATTGATGTTGGGATCCACTTAACCCAATTACCAGCCGCCCACCAGTACCACCACCTGAGCTTATGTCAAAACAAATACCAAATGATTCTGACATAAACACGCATCGTCGTACATTTGTATCGTGCGACAAAAACAAAAAAAAAATGAAAAATCTGCTCCGGAATCCCATAATCACCACGAAGATACTCGTACATAGAAATATAGAGTTCTAACGAATGAACTAATGCTATCCTGGGTAATGGCACAGACACTGCCACTGGCAGCATCCCCCCAACTAGATAGAAACCCAAACCATCCACAGCCACCGAGGTGGCAGCATCACATGTGTTTGTATCTGTATCTACATATATACACTGTGTAGTGTGTACACAGAGTCGACGACATAAGTTTTGTTATGTAAATCGGCGCCAAATTGGCGGCTGCATAGTTCCACCATGACTCATGCTGGCAGCGGCAACTTAAGCTGGATTTTTGGTTACCAGCATTAAAGTGTAGATACATACGTAGATGTGTATGTGAGTATATTTTCGGTGTTTGGAATTTATCATGATGCTTCCTCCCTCTGCATCCTTGTTCCGTGACGAGCATCAAGGCCAAATATCTGCCAGTAGAATGGGGGATTCAGTAATTGTTGGGCGGCGGGGTTGTTTTTTGATGCAGATATCCGATGAATTCACCACAGTTGAGTTTAGATACATGTATCTTTGACATGTTGCAGGTTCTTTGACGTAAACAAACAGCAGTGTATAGTGGAAATGGAACTGTTTTGGAAATGGTAACCACATCGATTATAATAAATTTGTGGTTCACCTTGCAGGTGTTAGATGGCATTCTTGCATGGCGTCACTAGAGAAGGAAACACAAACGGAGGATAATAATGGTCTTCTGCGGTTGTTTGGACTGACTGGTTGAATTTAAAATATGACACTTTGCTCTTGTCCATTCAGAGGGTGTGCTGGAATGCAGTTCAATTTTATATCAAAGCGTCAGACTTGGGAAGTGCCTGGTGGCACATACATACCTAATGGATACTTGGCGGATTGGAATTCAAGTCTTTGCACACCTCTATCAGAATTTTGAGATTTATGACCTTGTTGACAGCTGACCACCAGACTAAATGCCCGTAGGTGAGAATAGGTCACGTAAGGCCAAAGAATAATCTTTCGACAGAGTCCCTGTTCGTTCCTTAAATTGGGTACCCAGTTGGGTTTTTCGTCTAACATAAGCCCTAAATAGTTGGTACTGTCAGAGATTTTGAGTTGCGGTATTTTTCTTTTATTTGTGAACAGTACCAGTTTCGATTGACTGCTCATCCACAGCTTTTTGCTTTATGTTCTTAAAGATCCATTTGCTTGTTCACTAATAGTGGAGAGAAATTTCACTAACGTTGGTCTGTGTATGCTACAGTTTGGTTAGAAACTCGTTCATTACAAGGACCCAGAGCCAGAGCAGACGGAACACGACTATACCTTGCGGAGTGCCACTTGAATAGGGGTAACATTAAGCTCTAAGTTGATATCAATGTACATAAGTATGCATTGGATCCTGTAAATCAAGATTGGATCAATTTTAAGATGTTCTAAAGCCCTAGTTTCGACTAATCCTAAGATGTCCTTCTAACTTTCTCATCATTCTAACAACAGTGAAAACTCTACTTGTGGACAGCTCCAATAAAGCGAACAATTCCCTAAAACGGACACATTTTCGGGAACCAACTGTTATCTCTAATTACCCATAAAACGGACACTCTGTTAAACGGACGCGGATACTTTTTCTTATTTATTTCAAATAGAAAGTCTCTCATAAGCGGGCGCATTAATTAAATAAAGGGTTTGTTATGTTTAAACAGTTGAAACAGAAAGATGCAGAGGAGCAGTTTTCAGTACAGTTTATTTATTTTTAATACACAAGCAAATCAGAAAACGGAACTGGTTCTTTTCACTAGGAAATACAAAATCCCCCATATAAGTCTTCGCAGACAAAGCAAAGTACCTGGGTCTCATCCTAGATAAAAAAAACTCAGCTGGAAATTTAATATCAAGGAAAGAGTTAAAAAAGCTATTATAGTCCTCTACTCCTGTAAGAAAGCCATTGGTAGCAAATGGGGACTCCAACCCCGCATAAAACATTGGCTTTATGTGTCTGTAATCAGAATGATTCTGATGTATGGCGTAGTTGTCTGGTAGATCCCACTGAACAATGCTATACATCGCGACAACCTGGGGAAGGTACAAAGATTAGCGTGTCTCTGAATCAATGCAGCGCTGCAGCGGTGTTTCTCTCACCCCTGGATATAATGTGCAAGCAAATGACAGCCAGTGCTGCCATAAGACTCAAAACCTTCTCACAGTGGTCAAGTAATTACAGTGACCACTCCACAATCCTAGACAACTTATCTCACCCCGAAAAAATAGACAACACTGTGCCAAAGCCCAAATTTGATAAAAAAAACTGTACGGTCACTATTCCCGATACACAAGTCGATACACTTCTACACTGATGGCTCTAAAACCAATGGTGGTGTAGGAGGAGATGTTTTCTCAGACAAATTAAAACTAAATATATTATCCTTTCGCCTCCCTGATCACTGTTGCGTGTTTAAACCTTTAACTGGGTAGGTGGGGTGCTGACAACACCCCAAGCCCTTATTTTTCAAAAATATTATACTTGGCGACTGACAACACCCGTTGTCGGTACAGTACCTTCCTGTTGCTTTTTAACATACAGATTCAGATGGTTTTAAAAAACTTTGGTTGCACAAGTAAGCCGTGACAGTCTCTTCAAGCTGCAAGGGTGCTGTCAACATCCCACATACCGAGTTGTGTAATTTTTTTTTACTGGGTGAATTTATATAGGTAATTTGAAAATCTCATTTGAAAAAGATCAGGAACGCATTCAACTGTTATTGATATTATATAAGAGAAGATTCAAGTGAAGAGCCGGACTTTATTGATACGGATGATGGCGAATTTGTTAAAACAAAAAATAGTTTCAAAAATTAATACGGAAAGCACTATTTTGGAAAGGACGACTAGAAACTCTATAAAGGGGTCTTAAGCCTAGCACAGGGACTGGGGTAAAATGCTACCCCAACGCTATTTTAAAATCGGAAATATATTTTTCTGTCAAGTTTTGAAACCTGGATTTTTGTGCTACTATTAAAAATTTTGTCCTGCGTCCATTTTTAACATTTCCAACGATATGGGAGCACTACATATATTTTTACCATATTTTTTTTCAAAAGTACAGGAGTTATTTTCAAGCTATTTTCATTTATTTTTATTATTTTTATCTGCCTGGGCATTGTTTTTTATGCCATTTTTGTTGACAACTGCTGTTTTGAAAGCAGTCCTTTTCGTGCTTAATTTTACTTGATTGGTCTATAAAAGAATCACGCTTAATTTTACGTGAATAATCTTGCCACATCTAGCTTTCATTTACCGTTTACTTACGTCTTTCTACTCGTGGGGTAATATTTTACCCCAGGCTTTTAAACTTGTGAATGGACCTTGCCCCTGTACTAGGGTTAAGGATAGTTCTTTTAACATTGTTCTACCCCAGAACGATATCATAGTGACAATTCCACCATAGAACCACTTACCAGAGGAAAGATAAACGTAATAAAGGTTAAGCGGAGATTATGGCGATTTCAGAAGCGCTGTCCTGGATCAATAGGAATGTAATAACCACTATAATGATATTAGCATTTTCTCGGATAGTCAGGCAGCATTGAAATCCGTGGAATCAGTCTCATCTACTTCTAAGACCACCTCCAACTGCCGTTCATCTCTTACAGAGATGGCTAAGTAGTTTAACATTCACCTTTGCTGGGTGCCGGGGCACAGTGAAATTCCAGGAAATTGTAAAGCTAATGAGTGCGCTAAACTAGGAATAACAATACCTATTCTACCCGATAAAAAGAAAATAGGTATGCCCCTCGCTACCTACAAGCTAGCACTCAAACTTGACACTGTCAATAAAACAAATGCTAGATGGGAAGGCGGAACTACCTGCCTATATTCTTGGGGGTGCTGGTACTAGTTACCGTTACCTGGAGCCACTTCTAAGCCCGCATAGCTGGCCACTAAAGTACTGTTTGATTACGCACTGCAAGTTTAGAATCCATTTGAAAATAGGTACACCCGCTTAAATGAAATGAGGAAAAATCATGGGTTTTATTTCAATTAGCGGACTGCGGATGACTAAAATAAAATTTATCTAAACGGGCTTCGGATAACAAAAAAATGCTTCATTTAAGAAGCCTAGAATATTTTGTAGTGATATCTGTCACTATGAGAGGTGAACTTCAGTGACGAAGGTAAATGGATGCATTCATTGGATGCAATTTTTTTTTGTCTTTGTTTGTACAACATTTTTTTCATTCAAGCGGAGCATTTTCTATGAGAGATATAAAATGTCTGAGGATTTTTGTTTTCAGTTATCCGAGTTTTTCACTTAAGCGGGTCTCAATAAAATAGAGTACAGTGGAAGTCACTTATAACGACCTCGCTTATTACGACCAGCCGCTTATAACGACCAATTTCCTTTCAGTTGGTTGGTTTCTTTATATTTTAAGCTATTTTACCGTCGGATATAACGTCGTCGTATATAACGACGGTTCGGATATAACGACCAATTTTCGAGAAGAAAGAATCGATGTCGTCGCTTATAACGACGAAGTGAGAGAAAATTTGAAAAAAAATTACATTACCTATTCACGTATATGCATATGTATATTGTGTATGCATGTATGCACGTTAGTCTGAATATTTCTTGTTCATTCCAGTGATTTTACACAATTTTTTAGTGTTTTTTTTGCGCCGCCGGTGATAGTCGTTCTACATTGTGCGTGTATCTGTTGTATGTTATTATTAACGCGAGGATAGCTGATCTTAGTTCTAGTGTTTTGTGTATTTATTGTAGTTAACGCATTGTCATTAAAAAGTAAGATATTAGCTAGGAGTCTATTGATTTTATTTTTTTATGCAGCCATGAGTTTTACAAAACGTAGGAACTTTTCTGTAGAAGAAAAGGCAGCGATATTCTACCGTTTGAAGTCAGGTGAAAAAATAGCGTAATGGCGCACGAGTTTGGAGTGATTTATTCTGTTAAACTTAAAAAAAAAATAATTATAATTTATTTATGAACTCTGTATAATGTCGTTCATAATTTAGAAATAAAATAAATTCATTTTGTCTGTGAATGTTTTTAAGTTTCCTCTGAATACTTATGGAGGACAGTCGGATATAACGACCGCCGGTTATAACGACCACATTTGCTCGGTCCCTTCACCGTCGTTATAAGCGACTTCCACTGTAGTTCTTTTAAAATTGGTGAATAAGTACACAGGGACAGAATGAATCTATCACATAAGCGGGTTTTTCCATTAACCGGGTTCAACATAAGCGGGGTTCGACTGTAACATAATCAGAATTTGAAAGGAAAAAAATGGGTTTTACTACACTGAAAAAAATATCGTTCGTAATATCAATAAACGCCGTTTATCAACTCATTTTTTACTGTCTCAATAAAACTTTTGTTAATAGTACGAAATATTATTATTTTGATACTACCCATTTAATAAATAGTTCGTTGGGCCAATAAAACACAATTTATTAAAAAACGATTTCGAAAAATTAATAACCGATTGCTTGTATTTAAGAATATATTTATTGGCACAATAAATTCATACATTGTGCCAAGCAAATCTTTTGTTAGGTGAAGAGTCTGGGTTTCGTTCTGCTTAATAAATGCATTCGTTGAGATAATAAACCAGTTTATTAAATTTTCATAAAAATGTTCATTGAAATTATGTACTCATTGCTTGTATTAATAAACAATTTTATTAAATTAATAAAACAGTTATCAAATCTACAAACAGTTTATTGTCACAATAACCTTTTGATTTTTGCAAGAAACTGTACCTATATAAGCGAACTAACGCTTTTGCAACTGTGCCATTTAGTCATTCTAGTGTTTTCCGTGAACCAGTAAGCATCTTTGGATAAAACTAAATCGAAAAGTAGTTATGTAAGAATTCTGTGGAAAAAGTGACAAAATAGACTTATTATCTAAACGAAAACGAAAATCAAAAAAGGACTGACTAAAAAGTGTTAAATTAGTTAAAAAAACGAACAAAATATTCAGGTAAGTCTACGTATAATTAATATAAATTAATGAACTAAATGGTGGTTGACTTTAAAGCGATTTTTTTATTTCCCGCTATTTGTATGTTTATTAGCATTTTAAAGTGAAAGTGGACAACGAAGGCAATAGACGCAGGATAAGATATACGGTAAAAGACTCCCAGGAAATGATTTTATTCGTTGCAAATGCATTCGAGGCTGTTGAAGACCACATCCAGTTCCTGAACCGGACAGCAGAAAATCACTTTGTATCGTGGTAATACGAGAAGATGTTCTCAGCTTCAACAATATAAGTAAGTAGTGGTAGTATGTATTTTAAGTTTTTTCTATTCAAAAACTGTGTCGTTATGTGTATGTAAAGCCATTTTTCCCATTTTTATCTCAAATTTTCTCTTCCTGTTTAATTTAAGTGAAACTCTTTATTGTAAAGAAAAAACCAAAAGAAAACATAGCTGTGCAAAAACCCATTTATTGTGTTCGAATAATGAATAAAAAAAATAAATTGATTGAAAATATATAATTTTTTTTATTCATCTTAATTTTCAGATGAGCAATCCCGGAAAAGGTAAAAAAAGTAAGTATAAAGTTTCAAGAAGCTAGAAGAACCACTATTTTAGGGCTTTGGAGGAGTTTATTATATCAATAAACTATTTTTATTAAATCGAACAAAAAGTTTATTGGCTCAACAAATGTTTTATCAATTCAATAAAATGTTTCGTTGTCCCAATGAATGCATTTCGTTCAAACTATAAAATTGTTTATTGGCTCAACGAACTTGTACTTGAAAAGAGGTTTTATTTCATTGGCACAACGAACAAGTTTATTAAAAATTTAAAAAAATTATAAACAGTTTTAACAAACTCTTAATAGTATTAATAAACGTTTATTAAATTAATAAAACGCTTTTATTGGCACAATAAACGCGTTTGTTGGACGAATATTAATAAAAATGTTCTTGTCCCAATTAAATTTTTTATTGTATTTACGTACCTTTTTGGTTCAGTGTATATGGTCTTACGAGTATGTCTAAAAAAAGGCCAGCGTTAACGAAATGGCCTATTTGAACACCAGCTGTCATCATATCTCGCCTCTCAGTACAAACACACCATAAAATAATAATAAAATCACTCTCGCATGTGTTCGTATCAATTTCTAAAGTGACGCCCACTTTTTGAACTTGAATTCTTTACAAAAAAAATCCAGCTTTTCAGAAAAGATAAAAAAGTATCTCACAAAGGAATTTCATGCTCGTAAAAGGAAAAAAAAAAAGATTATAATTGATCTGTATACGCACATCAACAGATTCAGAACCGACGAACATGTCGTTCAGATTGTTTGGCTTCTAATTTTAAACTTCCTCGGCCCGGAGCTAAAAATAAATTCAAAGCTAACACAGATACAAAGAAGCCATAAGTCTCTTTTTATGGTCTGTGTGCGTGTGTGTGTGTTTGTTAAGACCAAAAGTGGATGCATCATGCCCTAATCTCCTCGGTGATTGATTAACTTTGATCTGTCTGCACGATAAAAGCCCAATAAAAAGGAATACAATTCCACGGGGAACTCTATTTTTTTTTTATTTCAACTTGCCCTTTTGCCCTACAATTAGCCACGATCCATATGAAAGGCCAGGAAAGGGAAATAGAAACGAATTGGTGGTCACCTTATGCGGGTTTTGGGATTAAGAAAACTACCAAAAACAAATGCAGCATGTGTACGCGTTTTCTTTGGGGCAATTTATCTGTCTTTGGTGTGCGCGCTGTGTTCACCCATTGAAGGGTCAATGCCTTCAGTGTGTGCAGTAATTATATATTTTTTCATGTTGGGAAAAAAAAAAAACAAAGAAGAAGAATAAATATCGGGGAAAAAGCCCTTCATGTTCGATTGGAAGAGTCTACGCCATGCGCCGCATTTCTCTTTTTTTTTTCCACCATCTGTTTGTCTCTGGAGCAATGGGGGGATTCCCCCCATACCCTTTCCCCATTTCATCGAAGATCGACAACGGATTTGATTGAATGCTGTTCCTGTTTGCTTTTACATGTTTTTTAAATATTTACTTTTGAAATTTCAATTTTATTCTATTCTTGAACTTGGCGGCGGCGGCCGGCGCGGCGGGGCGGCTAGCTGTGGGATTATTTTTTTCTGTTGAACTCATATCCGCTTGCGGTTTCTTGACTTGCTGACATACTAATAAAGATTTTCATAGGGAAGAGATGTCATTTGAAACATTACATTACAGAAAGGTTCGTGACATTTACGAGCGATTATCGTTCCGCATTCGAGAATGTCGCAGAAAATTTAGGTTTGTCGAACAATTTCCATTAAGAATTAAAAAGATAAAATGGATTACAGGCCGACTTTCCGACAATAAAATATAGAGTTTTAAAATTTCACAGAAACATTAACTTTTTTATCGAAAATCCAGTTGGTTTTAGAGTAAACATTTCCACCGAAGATGCTCTACTAGATTTTTGTCAGTATATTTATAAGGAACTTGACGACAAGAAAATTGCACCGTACTCTTCGCAGATACAACCAAAGCCTTTAGACATGGTGGATCACAAATTACTTTGGGGAAAACTGTACTGTGGTTTACATCTCACCTTAGGAGCAGGATGCAAAAAGTTAAAATTGGGGCATTGTTTGCGGTTCTAAGATTATCTATCTCGGCGTTCCACAAGGATCTGTTCTTCGTCCCTAAACTCAGTCTTAAGTCTTCTTTTTGTGGGTAGGCTAAAGGCTTTTGCTGATGATCGTTTACGTATGATTCAAACAATTTCTTTAACCTTCTTGCTGAAATCAACCATGATGAAGATACGCCTGTTAAGACTATGGTTTGCCTAACATAAATTAATAGTTAACAGTAAGACGAAACTCATGAATTTAAGCCTTATATCCGAAAGTTCATGTTGTGTTGCATGCAGCTAGTTGCTGCATTCGAAAACTTAGAATTGTAATAACATTTTTATATCCCATTTGGAGAATAGAGAATAATAAAACAAAAAAGATCTTAGACTGTATTATTGAGAAGACTAGCTGGTGCCACAATTGAAGTCAATTCAAAAGGTGTCTTGTAATGTATAGGCATTGGAAAGTCAGGAAGTAAACCTTTTTTCAAGAAAAAAGGAACAGTGAGGTAGCAACCACTGAAAGTTCAGGCGAGTGGACTGTTTTAATAAGGCTGCCGGCTCTGATGGACTATGGTGGTGTTATTTTGGTAGGGTGCATGCACATCATCAACAAAGTATGGGAGGATGCAAACATGCTCAATGATTGGAAAATCAGCAACAAATTTCGCGTATAAGATGCTATCCATCGTATTGTGTGATCTTCTCAAGCCATTTTGCAACACACTCATCCGTACCAGGATGCCTTTCAAACCTGGAGATCGTCGAAAGACCAATTTTCGTTCGAAACCAAATCCTGGAGAAATCCAACGAATCTCAAATCGAGACGCACCATCTTGAGCTCTACAAGGCGATGGCCGAATTCGGGATTCCGGCAAAACTGATCAAGCTCCTAACTCGGAAGGCAAAACGCATGTTCTACAAATAATTCATACTGTTGTGTTTAGGAAACCGGAACAGATTTTAAACACTTTCGAGACGAAAATTCTTTATCGCAGGACGAATGAAGGGGGAGATAAAACCGCGGACTCTATGAGCTGTATCAGATCAGCTGCGGATGTAGTTCAAAAAGCCAGAACACGTCGGCTACATTGGGTTGGACAGATCCGGCTAATGTACAATAATGCTCCAGCTTAGAGGAAGGATCTTTGAACCGCAGCCTCCAGGTTCGCGACGACAAGTAAAAGAATCAAACTCTATATTGGAGGTGCCGGAGCGTTTGCTCTGGAAAACTGAAACGAGCGTGTCCAGGACTGAAGGGGATGGAAGGCTTTCGTGTCACAGGCAGATACCCTCAAAAGGTTGGGACTGGGAATGGGAAGCCCTTTAAGATGAAAAAGCAAAGCGAGAATTTTATAATGATTCCTGACCGGGATTGTGATTTGGAATCTTTAGTAACTTTCAAGCTTAAGAGATGTACGTGTAAAAACCTGGAATAAATTATAAGTAGGTATGTTTCGATCGGTCAACATCTTATCGGCAGATGGTTAAGTTGGCCAGGCCACTTAGATTTTTTGTGGGCATACAAACTTATCGATTGTAAGTTGATAATTCCAATAGTACCCTTACATGGGCGAAACTTACATTAATGACTGTGTCTGAGGATGTTCTGAGGTCAATGCCGCCATGATGATTAAAGATTAAGCCATCATGTTTGATGATACTTGCACATGTGGCACCACAGCAGGGGTATGTGTTAGCGCCAACGAGTAAATACCTACATCATTCGAAACCTTGAACGACGAATTCTGTTCCAAATATACTCACACCATAAATACTCGTAACAGCTTGGCAAATGATTGGGATGGGATGGGCATTGATATCTAAGTGGCCAGTAGTTCATTAGCATTTATTTTGGGTGCGGGTTCATTAATCTCGGATTTGATTCAATTCTTCTTGGCTACTCTTTATCTATTCCAATTCAATTTCAGAGTACGCTTGAAGATAAATCCTAAGGCCAGGCAACATCGAGCGGGGTACCATCTTAACGAAACTGAACGCTTGTTCTGTTTTCAGAACCACGCTGCAGCGGAAATCTCTGCATGATCTCCGAAATGCCCGCAGAGATACTACTCTCCATGTCATCGCACGGAAATATTCTTCGACCGATCCTAAGCCAATCGGAAACCCAAAGATCCGCAGTTAGATTCCCAATCAATCACACAATTATGACATCCGAAGCTTAGCATCCACCACGCCGATACACGTTTTTCCCATAATCATAAGTTTCCCGCGCACTTGTAGATCAGGAAATCTACATTTTCTTTGAAGTGAGGATCTTACAATACACAGCGCTCGTCGGGAGAGGAAGTATCCATTTATCCAGAACAAACGCATAACAATTATTAAACAAAAAAAAAACCATTCTAATGATAATGTACCTCCTCAATCCACTTTAGGTTGGCATGTGGCACTGCCAGTACCAATGATGCTAACCACTTAAACCTCGCGCCGAATGGATACAGATTATAGATACTCGCGTATGTACTCGTAAACATCAGTATCTTGCATTTAGATCACTCAAGTGGGTTTTACATTTTTTTGATATGGTAAATTAGTTTCGAACATACTATGTATGTATATACTCGTAAGTAGGTACTCGTGATATGTGAACCAAAGTGGATTGATGTTCCGCACGAAGTTCAAATAGAGAACCAAAGAATATACATATAAACAAACGTACCCTTAATTGTCGGTCAATATTTGTCACGTTATTCTAATTGATTTAACGGTAATAAAAAAATCCATACACAATTTAAACTGCATTCCTGTTTACACGACGACGACAACTTAGCACTATTGTTGCATAACAATGACATTGAAAGTTGTCTCGTGCTGTATCGATGTATCCGTAGTTCCGTCGAAAAAAAAAGGTTCAAGAAAATTTATTTTATTGATTAAAGTCCCGGTCATACAATCTTAGAGCATTATAATCGACCTTAACAACATGTGGGTGGGTGCTTGTGTGGGCAATCATTAAATGCCACCCCAGACGTTTAGACAAAGTGACATACGACTCGTAATGCCACAAGATGTCGTCCCCACACTCCAACAACAAAAAATAACAAATTTATTGGATGTGACAACTTGGATTTTGTTTCCATCTTTAGAAGATGTAAATATGTGAGAATGAGAGAAATCCGAAGAAAGATGACGAGGGGGCGCTAGACGTTAGATACTCTAGAGTTACATCCACCAAACGGGACACACTCGTAAATAAACGTGTTGGAGATATACAAAAAAAAAAATATCGTTTTATGTTGATATCGTGATGAGTGGCTGATGTAGCGGAATTGGAAACATGGTAATTTAATTTTGTTCAAAGCAGCAGAATGCTCTAAACGGAGCGGCATTTGTCGGATGCGGTGTTAATCCGTCGATTAAGCCACCTAAAACGACAGTTCGACCTTAGATGTGATGCGATGCGATGCGATAAGTCTATAAAAACAAAAGTACCTTGCATTCGAGTATCTATGTATGTATTGTGTACGCTGAAAGTCAGAATGCGTTGTTATTGCAGGCGTGTTGTATCGAAGTATGTTTCTTTTTTTGTTTTGCACAATAAAACCCAAATCAAAGCGGCGATCTTGTAAATTTAAGTGGCTGTATAATTTAGAACAAGGAAAGCATCAATAAAACAAATATTTTTAAATGTTTTAGCTTGTTTAACGAACTGACGACAACATTACTCATCCTTTCGACTATCCGACATCGTAAAATTTTGAATTACATTATATTTCAGTATCTTTTCTTTCTTGCGTAGGGTGCAGGCTACGACTTACATTATGTGTCTCTAGCTTCATACATTTCACCCGCTAAGTCGATTGAAGTCGTTTGATCTGAGGACTCTTCGAGTCGATATCCATTTGTTTAGCCATCTAAGTTATTGGATTCAGAGACCCTTTTGACTAAGCCAACGTCGCCTAGCGTACTGGGAGCATAATAGAAAATTCGATTACAACGAAATAAGGGGATACAGTTTCGTGATGCAACTCAAAAACTATTGTCTGCATCCTGCATGTATCGAAAATCAAAATACACCATCACATGATAACTAAAGAATTCAAAAATGTATTTATTACATTTCCCGGGCTCATATGGCTGCATTACATGAAGCGATCGCCTCGCTGTCAAGTAAGGTCTCAACAATTGACTCGGGGACAGAGGACATACTTCTAGGGGACATATTGTACTCTGGGTATTGGTTATGAACGACATCTTAGTTAAACTTAGACACAGTGGAGTTAAGGCTGTTGCATACGCAGATGATGTGGTGCTACTAGCGACAGGAAAATTCCTCTCAACCATCAGTGAGCAACTTGAAGGGGCTTTGAAAGCACTAAGCAACTGGACCAAACACTGTGGACTTGCGGTCAATCCACAGAAAACTGAACTGGTACTGTTCACCAATAAGAGATCTACTCCGCAATTTAAACTTCCATCCCTTAAGATCTCTGACAGTGCCAGATACCTAGGGCTAGTGCTAGATAGAAAACTAAACTGGGGACTTAATGTTAAAGAACGGGCAAGAAAAGCGAAAATAGCCTTTCATAAATACTTGCAACAGAATATTTGGGAAAACCTGGGAACCCAGCCCTAAAATTATCCTCTGGCTATATACAGCGGTGGTTAGACCCATTCTTACCCATTCTAACCATGCCGCCTGTAAGGCCACGAATCTAAAGTTAATGACGAAAGTACAAAGAATGGCCTGCATTGCGATACGCACCTCACCAACAGCGGGATTAGAAACCATTCTGTATCTTCTTCCCTTAGACCTATTCATGCAGGCATCCGCAGCAAAAAGTGCCCTGAGACTATCACAGTCACAAAGTTGAAAATCCGACCAAACAGGCCATGCGCAGATTTTTAATAAATACATGAGTAAAGTAGAAAACACAGATTACCTGACACCTTATCTAGACTTTGATAAACCATTCTCTTGTTATTTTCCTAGTAGAGAAGAATGTAAAGCAGATCAGGTGCTCAAAGATAAAACCATCTCCGTCTACACAGATGGCTCTAAAATTGACATAGGGGTAGGAGCGGGTATCTTTTCGGAGACGCTCAAATTATCCATATCAATCAGACTTCCAAACTTTGGCAGTGTTTTCCCAGCGGAGGTTCTGGCAGTAACAATAGCCGCTCGTGAAACCGCATTGAAGGTGACACCGCGAGACGATATCACATTTTTCATTGACAGCCAAGCGACACTAAAAGCAATTTCTGCCACTGAAATAAAATCGAAGCTTGTACGTTGCTGTCGCGAAGAGCTACGGGTTCTTGGCGCACAGCACAAAGTAAAACTATGCTGGGTTCCTGGACACCAAGGTGTACCGGGTAATGAAAAAGCTGATGCACTTGCTAGGGCGGGATCGGCTTTAGGCATAGACCAAGCCGAACCTTCGATTCACATCTCACTATGCGCCATCAAGTAAAAAATAGAGAGTAGAACGCTTATAAGAGCAAACGACAGGTGGAAAACCCTCATCTCTTGTATAAACACAAGAAAGATGTGGCCACTTTACGATAAAAACAAATCGGATAAGATGTTAATGAAGGACAGAAACTCTCTGTCCAAGCTGGTGGGCATAATAACCGGACACAACATGCTTCGGCACCATGCCAGTAAACTAGGTCTTAACGTCAGTGATCTCTGTAGAGGATGCGGTGACGAGGAAGTCCACAAGGATACACCCCACTTCCTCTGTCATTGCCCAGGTCTCTACCACATAAGGTAGACATTTCTTCCAGGACATAGAAGAACTCTCCGGATTTCCGGTAAAGGACATCTGCAACTTTATTAAAGCTTCGGGTTGGTTGGACAATCTTTAGTCACCGGCATCCAAACGAATAAGGAAACAACACTTATGGGCATCACAATGGATCTGTATTGATCTAAGTGTGGCGCCAGATGGGCATCCCTCGGCGTCAACCGGACCCACTAACCTAACCTAACCTAGGGGACATATGAACATCAGAACAGAGGAAGACTCGTGAAAGCCAACCAGTTCTTTGAATTACTTATCGTTTTAGCGCAAACGCTAAGCTAAGTTAATCTAACGACTGTAATTATTTCAGAGACAATGGGGCAAGTAAAGTTAGATAAAAGCTAATCTTTTGTAACGCACTTGACTGTGTGTTTCGCATCGTTATTCTGTTAGAAGGTAACGTCCGAAATTAATCCGTCTCATTTCTCAAAACTTGCAAAATGTCTACGTTCCGCTGAGCAGGCATTTTACTTTAGGGTGCGCTACAGCTCGGGGTGCACCTGGGCCTGCTTCTCGCAACCATTTGGGTGTGCGTGTTATATTTTTGCACGAATGAAAGGGACCTACAGTTTTTTTGCCGACTCCGAGCGGCGAGTTAAGAAGCTCATTTTGACGAGTGATACTCTTTGATTGCTTGTGAGACATTCGAAAGAGGTGGCACCGTGAAAAAACTTTTGGGTATTTGCTGGGATTGAACCCGGGCAGCATTGCGTAGTAGTCCAACGCACTGACCACTACACCACGGTGCTCAGTATGATTCCAAAAAAGGAGTCATAGGACTGCACCCTGAGAGGTCTTTGCGTTGATAATATTCTTCTTTTAATAATCAATATACAGTGTACTCTCTCCTAACGGACACCTCTCATAACCGGACACCTCTTATAACCGGACAGATATCAAAGAACAGAATTAAATACACGATTATTCATATAAAAAACTCTCCCATAACCGGACTCCCTCAGAACCGGACACGGACACCAATTTTTGTAACCGCAATAGAATGTCGCTCTCTCTTAAACGGACAAAACACATCTACGTATGGCAAATTTTTCACATACATTATTTTGTATTTGTTTTGTTCTCCTCGTCTTTACACTTTGCAAAGAAACGAAACAAAAATGTAAACTGTAGAGCATGCCTTTGCGTCATTATCACGTTCGCGGACACGTGATTTTAGGTGGGGAATGCTAGAATGACAAACGCATATCTCCGGCGTTTTGAGAGATATTTTATATTATACTGTGCGATTTTTGTATAAAGATAATAATAATTCCGCTGGTCACAGTGAAGTGAAAATTTGTCTATTTTAGGACAAATAATGCCGGGATATGGAAGTTTACTCTATTTCTCGTCAGGGTTCCCGTCTTGTCCTAACATATCTAAAATTGCAATGACCCGGCAATTTCCTCAATCATTGACGGCATATGCTGTCTTGTCCGCGAACGTGTTATCGAACAACTGTTTGCATTTATAAATCCCATTGTATTTTTAAATAGATTTGTATGTTAGGTGTATGTACATATGTATTTATGTGTCATTTTACGCTTGATTGTCATACACAGAAAGTAGAATTTTTTGGTATTTTGTGTTTATGACATAAAAATGAATTCCTTTATAAAATAGAATGAATACCACATGACGATTTTTCTCCCATAACCGGACACCTCTCATAACGGGACAAAGTTCTCGGTACCGTCAGTGTCCGGTTACGAGAGAGTTCACTGTACATCTATTCTCCGTTTTCTTGAAAAAAGGAATCGCACACATCTCGCATTGAATTACTATTTATAGTACTAACACTATCTATTATCTATTTTATTTTATGGATGGATAAACATTTATGAAACATACTGTGCTATAATTCCTGTTTACCGTTTATTAAAAAATGTTTCCCCTCAAATGTCATGCGGTATCACTTGACATTTCAAAGTGAATTCACCTAACGAGCAAATCTGTGTGTAAAAGTTAATCGGTTTTTTAATTGCATTTATTGAATCAACTGGCAACAAGACCGTTTTTAAAATCCCGATTAATATCGTTGGTGTGTGTGTGTTTTTTTTTAATACCTAGTTTGCATGTTCCACATTTTATCTACGTAAACATGCGAACACGGCACGTTTCAGAGTCTGCTTCCCGCAATTTTAACGGTTGTTTTTATTTGTTTTATCACGCTGTTTAAACAACTTTAATTAGCACGTTTTTTTTTTTTTAATTTGAAAAAAAGCCAAACCGATATACTTTTTTTCATACAACAATAAAATGAGCTTTTCCTATCCATTTGTCTATCTGAAATGTTTTAAGAGGCTTTTTATGAACAAGGTGGAAAAGATTGCCGGCAGTTTCTACAGTTCTCTTAGTGACAGCGGCAGATCTTTTCAGAAGAAGCCAAAGAAGGTATTGGATTTGATTAAGACTAGTTTTCTAAGCTAACACATCCAAGACCGGGGAAATCGGTGTCTGAGATAGTTGAAGAAGTATTCTCCTAGGTGTAGTTTTCTACCGCGGGAAAGGGCTGGACATGAACAGAGGGGATGGGTTGGACTTTATTCCTCTTCCTTGTCTCTGTAACTTCTACAGAGGTCGTTTTGAGGGGCGCCAGTCCTACTTGCATGCTTTCCTATAAGTCAATGTCTTGTGATTTGCCTATTAGCATAGTATGTATGTTGTAATTTTAGTTAGAGCGGTTAAGATCTAGTCTACATAGGTGGCAAGGCAAGTGAGCCGACTTTCCCATCTATTATGGGATATGATGAATCTAGGATCGTGTAGAGATGTCCACTAGCACTGCGACCAAAGTAGGTGGTCTATTGTGCCCCCTTTTATATTAAGGAATCGTAAGATATTATATTTAAAGAAATTTGATAATCCTTTTGACTGGAAACTTTTGTAGTGTTCTTCCTTTAACATATATTCGCCTCATGTTTTGGGTCTTCTTTTTGCTAGAGAAGGCCACTCTGAAATCTGGTGCTTCGTAGTTTCTTTTGTTCGTTGATAGATTCTGCAGGTATCTGTGTTGCGGAGTCATACAATTTATCTTCCTTGAAAGCTCAATGTGGTGACGTTTCTACCCTTTTAAGACTGAAAATACGAGGGACGTTTCCAAAGTGATGGGAATCGAACAAATCGCTCCAGTAAAAGCTGAGCAGCACATATTTGTTTATCCACATAAGCTAGTAAGAGATCAATTTTGTTTTGGTAGTCACAACACTAAATCTGAAGATGCCGTAAAATCGCAAACAGCTATAATTTTTGTGGGTGTATTTGGTGATTCTGCAGATTCGAAAAGTACAGTTTACCGTTGGGTTGGTCGTTTTAGGACGGGAAGGACATCGCTCCAAGACGATCCCCGTAACGGCCGCCCAAGCAGCTCTGTCACCGAAACAATTATCGCTTCTGTGGAAAACCTGTTGATGGAAGACAGGCGAATAACCATTCGAGAGATTAGTGCTAAACTTGGCGTTGGGTTGCGGCAAGTTCATGAAATTCTGCACATTTATTTGGGAGTGAATAAGGTCTCAGCACATTGGGTGCTCCGGCTGTTGAGCCCAGAACAAAAACTGAACCGATTAGAAACTTGCCGTCACCTAAAGGAGTTATTGGCTGTTTATAGGGACACTTTTTGGCATCAGTTCATAACAACGAATGAAACATGGGTTCCATCCGGAAACCAAAAATCCATCGAAAGAGTGGCGAAAGCCCGTAGAAGGGCAATCAGTTAAGGCACGTGCAGTTCCGTTGGTCGGTTTTCTTGTGACTATGAAGGCATAATATCGATAGACTTACTTGCAAAAGATGCAACAAAAAAAGGAGAATATTATTTCAATCTTTTAAAAGGTCCATTACGCTAAGCTTTGATTAGAAAACGGCCGGAAAATTGCTGCAACAAGACAATGCAAGACCCCACACTGCTTGCAAAACAAAGGGTGTTCTGATCGATTTGCGGTGGAAATTGCTGCCACATCCAAGTGACTATCTCTATCACCTGTTTCCAGAATTGAAGAAACAACTTTCACGTGGTGTTCGGACTTAAGGCAGCATAAACCAGTGGATAAAAGACACTTCTCAAAACTTCTCTGAAGATGGGTTAAAGAAGCTTGTACACCGTTGCTGGGAAAAAACTATTCAGTAGAATGGAAATTATATTCCAAAACTAAAATGAAATATCGAAGAAAATTAGTAAAATAAAGCTTTTATAAATTAATTCCTAGCACATTCCTAACACCTCTCGTATATTTTGCACCATTTGTACCACGTACCCTATGATGATCAATTTTTATTTATAGGTACCCATTTACATATGTATGTCAAATAATAAAAAAAACTCAAATTTTATACCTTTAACTGTACCGTTAATTAAAATTGAAACACGTTTCAGACAGACTCTATGACTTAAATCCTTGCAACCAGGTTTCGCAAGGCTTTATTTCACGTCATCGGCATTTATCATTTCCAATGAATTAATTTCGATTATTACCTGAAATGAAATAAAATAAACGAATTAAATTACATATGTCTACTCAAATAAATTTAAAATATATTTAAAAATATAAATAAACCATAAAAGTGTTAAATTCCTGCCCTGACAAGAGTGGTTACCTTATTTCTTTTTGGCGAAATGACAAATGTTAATTTCTTCAAATACTCGTAAGTCGTTTTGAATGTCCAATCCATGCAAATGTGATCATCCAAAATAAGACGTCAATTAATAACTTGAAAATTATATAAAACGAAAAAAAAACACACACACACAACTGGACGTTCAACAACGAGGCAATTTATCACATATTATTGTCTGTTTCGCTCAAAGTGTCAAATGGCAATTTTAACTGGCGCCAAAGTATTGGATATTAAGTTATGTTTTTTTTTTTTTGCGTAACTGCAGACAATCAAATTTACATCCAGTTGGGGAGAAGGAAGGGCGCCAAGAGCTGTCTTTGAATATTTAATGAGATTCTTAAAAATTTTGCTAAATTTGTAATTTTTTTTTAATAGGAATTCTCGCATATTTATTGATTTTTTTTTGTGTCTTCCTTAATTTATGGATTTTAATGCATTGTGGGAGTAAGAAGACGGTCAAGGTCAAGATTATATTGGGGAATCTGTTGTGCTGACATTTTATGAATAATATTTGCCCCAGCTCAGCGGGAAGGTGAACTCGACCTGTTAGTTGGGTAAATATTTTCCTTATTTTGTAAAAAAAGCACTTAAGGCGGTTTTAAGCCAACAAAACAAATTAATCGCAAACAGGAAAAAAAAAAGATGACAGATTGGTTTTCAAATTAAACAGAACTATGGAAGCTGCGAGCGCGAGGGGTGGGAGTGGATGGGTGGTCTTTCTAAATCTACCTCTGGCTGAATAAGAAAATTGTTGTTTCCACCGACCGAGCTGTGGTATCTGTTCTCCTTCGTAGGTATGTGGAGATGGTACCTTTTCCCACATTTTTGGCATTAATCAAATTTCATCAAATTCTTTTGGATATTCGATTTTTTATATTTTTGAGTGATGACTATCTGTGAGTTTCTATGTTAAGCCTTAAGACAGCAGTTTGGCTATCTGACATTATTGCCATGTCACGTCTCTTATAGCGTTTTGCAAGATTGAGTTTGTCGATAGAGCAGATATCGGCTTGGAAAATGTTTGTGTAGCTGCCCATTCCAGATTCGTTGCTTCAGTCTTTTTTGTTATTGAGTTTGGTGTGGAAGTTTTTTGACCAGTTATAGTTCCTGATAGGAAGGCCAGTAAGAGGAGCTATTCCAGTGGAAATTTATTTTAAAGAAGACACATAATAATAATAGACGCATAAGAAAGTATTCGAATACACAGTAATACTGCACACATACTCGTAATGCCAACTCAGGTGTAGGTAGATAGGTAGGGTGGTTGTATGGCAGGCCTCGCCTTTTTGATGCCATAGCTCAAAGTACCTTGATTTCTATTGTGTGGATGAGGTAGAGATGTGGAGTTGAGGAACTTAATAGATTAAGTTACATAGGTTAGTTAGCAGTGGCTGCCGGTAACGAGTATCAGCCCACTTAGGCCTATAGAGGTCCATTGTGATACCAACGATGTTGGGGATATATAACCCCGCTACTTATGAGAACCAGGAACTTAATAAGGTTACAAAATTGTATTTCAGAAATTTCGGAAACATCCTTAAGGAAGAAGTCAAGTTATCACGGAAAGTGAACCACATGTACCAATGGAAACAATAAAACACAAAATTTCCAAACAAGCTCTACTACAGGCAAATGAAAGATGGCGTAATCTTGACATGTGTAGCTGCGCCAGACAGACCTGGCCACAGCTAAACCAACGTAGAACGTGAAACATGCTAAAAATTAGCAGAGCACATATCGGCATTATAGTGGGCGTATTGACAGGTCATTGCGCAAAAGGGAGACATGCCAACAGGTTAGGAATCCTCGCCAATGACTTCTGCCACAGCTGCATGGATGAGGAGGAGGAGGAATCCCCCTATCACCTGCTATGCAGTTGCCCAGCTCTCTCCTCCTTGAGAAAAAAGATTCTGGGGGAATACTTCTTTGTAGACCTTCAAGATATTTCCTCAACGGATATCAATAAAATGCGGAAATTCATCCAACTCTCAAATTGGTTCCAGGAGTTTCGATAAGAGTCGGCTCATGTGGCAGCACAATGGACCCACTTTGGTCTATGTAAATCCTACCGATTACGGTGGATAGCCAGCCAACCTAACCTAACCTAACCTAAGGAAGAAGTAGCCTAGTGTGCGCTTTCAGGCTCTAGCTAGTGCCGGACATTCACACAGGAAATGGAAAAGGCTTTCCTCTACATTTGCATATTCTGACCACTGCGGCAGTGGGGTTTAAAAGGGCTATCTAACATTGAGGCATGAGTGCCGATTACCTGTACTGCTCTCTGGATCTGTTGATCAGGTCGTGTAATCTGTGTTGTTGTAAGCGTGCCATGTCTACCTGGATATAGCACAGTTATTGATGTTCTTCCATTTGAAGTTCGCTTCAAGTAGAAATTGTTTTAAGATTTTACCATTGATGAGTCCTACGGAAGGATGTACTACCAGTCAGCACGGGCTAAACCACGTCTGGCCAGCTCATCGGCTTTTTCGTTTCCCTCTTTGTTGCCATGGCTGAGAACCCAGAAGAGAGTGATTTTAAACCGATTACTTGTCAATTTAGAGAATGTGGTGATTATGTGAAGGGCTTTAATGCTACTTCTTTCAAGGCTGGCTCCTTACATGCTCTTTTGATAGCTAATACTTCCGCCTGGAAGGCAGGAGAGTTGTCTAGGAGGTGAAGCTGAAAATATACCCGATCCGACACCGCAATCCATCTAAGATCCATCGGTGAAGATCGTTGTTTGGTATTCTGATGTGATAGGGTTGTTTCTACATTCCACTCTGGTCGGGAATGAAACTTGGTTGGATTTGTTGAGGTGAGTTTTGGAGTGGTGTAGTCGGTAGTGATCAGGTCAAGATTTCTCGATAACATACCGAGAGTCTTACCATGACCATAAAGCTTCGAGGAGCATTATTAGGAATGTATACTATTTGCGCTTTCTTTCATCACAAGGTGGAGTAGAGTAACGTGCAGTAGCACTTCAAATGCTTTGGTTCGACAGGTTCCCATTGCACCTGTTATGCACACACATGCTAATCTCTGCACATTGATAAGAGTATTTCTCATAGTTGTCCCACAGGAGTGAGAATTGTGTCAGAGAGGGTATAATAGCCTTCATGTGTGGAAGCTTTCTCCTTCTTGTGAAGGGTACTAGCATTGCCTTGGCTGGATTGATGTTTAGCCTCGCTGTATTGCACCATCCTCTGGTCAATCTAAGTCTATGAATTGTTTGTATAATATCACACAGGGCTTCCTTGTTTTTCCCTTGACGATGTTGTCAGCGTAAGCTGGACAGTCTATGCCCGGGTTAGTTAGTACTTCCAGGTCTGATAGCAATCGCGAGTGCTCCCAGGTATATCATACTAGAAAAAATGCTATCCACAGAGACCTAGGGATAGCTACTGTGAAAGACGAAATTTTAATTCCCCAACTTACCTCAACTTATTGCAAATGACAGTACATCTAGAATTAACTTCAACATTGTCATAGATATGTCACACCATACCGCCTTTCAAGTCAGGAAAACAAAAAGGTGTTTCTTTAAAATAAACTTTACTACATGCATTAAAGTGTCAAATTCATACAATTCTAATGTACTTAGTCAACATTCTGACACACAACTAATTATAAACCTTAAATTCGGCAAAAATGTCACACCTTTCCTAGAGTTGGTATCTTTCAAGTGATTCATAAAGATATGAGTCATTAAAACCCATAAATACCCGTAAGGCCACACCGTTGACATATCTATACTAATGAATCTGTGAACTTCCCATTTATCACACCCAAATAAATTTTTAACTTTAACGAGTCAAGAAGTCCCGAACACAAACTATGTAAACAATTTACCCGTATTCTAACGCTACAACAATGTCCATAAGGAAAAAAAAAATCTATGCTAATTCACATCTGACTGGTGACTGATAAGTAATGAGTATTGCATAACCTTTTCGGTTCGATGGTAATGAATGACCATTCATTACCATGATTTATTTATTTTTGTAATTTTTTTTTTTTTCATGTTCAAAAATTATGCGAGTATGTAGAATATTTAATGAATGAATAAATTGTATGTATGTTCAAGTTTTCGTAGACGAGTACACACTGAGTTTTTGAGTATTTACTGGGAATTTTTCTTGAGAGGATTTTTTTTTTTTGGAATCAAACACAACAATAAACTTGTTGAATCAGTTGTCAAAATAAACGAAATAAATTATTATTATTGTTGATTTTCTGACATGGCATAGAAAGAGGAATCACGATGGAAAGAGTTGGATTGGGTGACGGTGATGGTGCATTTCTATTTCTAGAAATTGTATTCCATGTCGAACTCGTATGTTACTCGACGGAGTACTCGTAGGACTAAAGTAAATAATTTGATGGACCTATTTCTGTAACGGGAAGAGGAGTTTGAAAAGATTTAATTTTAAGTAAAGCGTATGTGCTCTGGGTGCATTTCGCTAGATGAACTATTTTTTGTTTCACTTTTCACATTGTCGCATTGTGAAATTTTGGCATTCTAGCGGAACTTAATTCCAAATCTTACTATAAGCATCTCTTGAAGCCTTATTAAGCCGAAAAAGCCGTTTTGTGTTATAGTAATGCAAGTTGTGAAATTAACTGTACTTCTAAAGTCGTTCTAACCAATCTAGATGTTGTAACAGGAATCTTGGGTACATTCCATTACTTTTTTCCCATTTGACTTTTATTCTCCCAATCAGACTACTTACGACCATCTCCAATTCTCTAATAGAACTCACTATATCGTTTTGAGAAGCAATTAGTTGCACTATCTTTCGGAGTCTTTCTTCTTTCGCAGTTTGTCGTCATAGCTCAAAAACACCTAGTTTCTTCATCTCGTAGTAATAATTGAAAAAGAAAATATATGGGGGTTGCAAAAAGGTGCACGAAATGACCTTTTATTCTGATTTTAAAATAATCAGAGAAACAGAAAATGTAGAAATTGGCTTGTCTGTACGTGTCTAAAATTTTATAACTCTATCCAAAGTGTAACCTTTCACCTTTATTTTTTTAGGGTTCCGTACCCATGTGGTAATACGGAACCATTATAAGTTCGCTCTTACTCAAAAATGTCTGTCACGATAAAAACATCAAGAACCGTTCTTCCTAGAAACTTGAAATTTGGCATACTTATACATTAAGGGGGTCCACATACATGGACAACGTATTACTCAAAAATGTTGTGAAACAAATATGCAGGGTGGGTAAAATGTAATCTAAAAAAAAAAATTCTGAAAAATTATATCATATGGATCATTCGAAAGGGCTCGAAACAAAGATTCCAAAAATAATTTTTTCTGTAAGAAACTTTGGAAGTTATTGCCAAAACTGTGTTATAAATATCATAAAAAAAGCCCCCTACGGCTTTCTCGGAAACTACTGAAGTCAGAAATATGAAAAAATCACAGTTGATAAATAATTAACTATATATTTAAAGATAACCTAGCGAATCTCGTAAGTTGTATAGTTTTTGAGAAATTCACGTCGAAAAATTCATTTTTATGTCGAAAAATTCAATTTCTCAGCCGATTAACTCGTAAACTACTTGACCAATTTTGAAGAAATTACCACTATTCGTTTAACAATAATTTTGGAAAAATTAAAAGCTATCCGAGATTGTGCTGCCATATGCAAAAAATAAAAATTAATAAATAAAAATGCGTATTTTGCCAGGAAACGAACCTGAGACCCCTGAACTCAGTAGTACAGCGCAAAAAAGGTTAATGGATGCGCTACACACTCAGCCGAATTTCTCATAGTGAATAATATTACTTATTATAAGTTGGTAAAGTGAATATAGAGGTGGGTCGTTTAAGTTTATTGTGTTAACGAAACGAAACAGTTATTTAAACAAAATATAACTATGTAGTTTTAAAACTACGGAACCCTTTGAGCGCGAGTCTGACTCGCACTTGGCCGGTTTTTTTTCTTTAGCCTGAGTGGAAATCGAACAAAAAAAAAAGTATTGTATAAAAAAATTAAAAAGAAATAAAATCTACTTACTTCCGCGTAAAGTGTTAACATTGTTTTTGTTAAATTTTTCCAGAACAACTCAGGATTTAAAACTAGAATGTTCAGTATATTATTTCAATAAGCTGAAAAATTCTATGTATGTACAGTTCTGTGTAAAAAATTAAGACCAGTAGGATAATTTTAAAAAAATATTACTTCAATTTTAACATATTTTTAATTCTTTTTCAAATTAAAAAAAGTAATTAAATTGTAGGCTTATATTTGGCTGCATTCATTTGAAGACTGTTTCAACATACAGTCCGATTCACTTGATTAGACGCACACATTTTTTTTTCTTAAATCTTGATTCTTTCCCCCAAATTTGGATCAATAAGCAAACAATTGCATTCAGCAGAATGGTTAGTAATTTCTCTGTAAAATGACATAAAAAAAATGTTAGTGCACAAAAATCCTACTGGTCTTAATTTTTTTACACAGGACTGTATATATTACGAACTGAAAAAAAAGTTTTCGTTCATGGAAGACCAACTTCATTTTTTGAATTAAGTTCCGCTAGATTTTGATTATTGCACACTGTGCGTCGCGTCGTACAGTGGTTCAGGATCGGAAGAAAGTCGATTTTATGAATGTTAAATATAATGCTATTTTCCATTCTAATTTTATATATAAAACAATAGTTGGAGCATCAAATCCAATAAAAAATGTCTTCAATTTCCGTTAGATTTAAGAAATATTTTGAGTAACAACTGAAGGAAAAGATAATGTGCGATTTTAAGTTAAAAACACGTTATGATTAAAATAATATTTGGTGTATAAAAATTAATTTTTTGAGAAAAAAAAATGTATGCTGTTAGTTATAAAATAAGTCACTAGTTATGTAGCAAGAATTATTCATATCAGTACACATTTCAGTTAGAGGTAGCCTTTAACCCTTTGTTGACCAAGCTATTAAAAGAAGTTATAATCTTCATTTTTTTGAAGAATTTTTTAGTTGAGGGTATTTGAAGGTGGAAAACTAATTTTTGAATTTTTGAATGACTCATAGGGACGAAATATGAAGGTCAATCTCCAAAGTAACTAATGTTATAAAAAGAAACATTTTTTCTTAAGTTTTTTTTATTTAACTATGACATTCTTTGCTTTCGAATACATAAGCATTTAATAAAATTAAAGATCGAAATCGACGTAAACAACTTTCTTCAAAGTCTAATATGCTGTCAGAAAAACCGTTATATCTGTGGCTAAAATAAGGTAAACAAACATAAAAAAACAAATTTCATTGAGGTTATATGATACCTAAAAGTCTTGTTTGGTCTTAGTGTCTAAATATGTTCCTATAGGGATTTCATTTGAAGTTAAACATGCTGGTACTTATAAGTACCGTCGGTCAACAAAGGGCTAACATAGAGGTGTTTTTTATCAATAACAAATAGCTTTAATAGCTGTAAATCTAGAAAGCCAGAAAGCAAATATAATAGATTTGATGCATTGAACCTTCAGCTTCACAAACAAAAATAAACTAACCGCGGTAACTTGCGGTTCTTGTGTTGGCACGCAATTAACGTAAAGTATTACTTCCTATTTTTTAATACCTTCTCTTGAAGGTGGCAAGATGTGTCAGTGAACTGAACTGCTCAAAGTGGGCATTTCTATAACTTCAGGCTCCAAAGAAACCATTATGGACAAGAAACCATAAACTTTCTTTTGAATTCGGAGTTAGCGAACGAAAATGTCAAAAGATATCAAAGAAAGCTTGCTTTAAAAAAAAAACATTTTTTAAAAAACTTTTTGATTTTTTACTTTTAATAGTAATAAAAAATTTCAAACCCGAGGCTGGGTTTTGTAGAAGCCTTTACTCGGATATTATTTTTCACGATCTTCGGTCTTATTTCCTGTCCGCTTTTAGTATTCTAATCGGCTAGCGCTTGAAATTTTGGTAGAACATAATTATATGTCCTGGTATAAGCGGCAACAAGGCTATGATGTCCCAAAAACAACCAGATTGTACTCTTCAAGACATGTGACTTGTATTCAAAATTCATCCGAATGCAAGCTTTAAGTATCAAGCATCACCTTTTAAACCATCTGCCAATATGTATAGGAGTTTCTCAATGTAGTGTGCTTGGTTCAATACAGTTTTTTTTTAATTTTTACTGACTCGCTTTTTTTTCTTCAAAACTCTGCCGTAGTAGAGTGAATACATTCGCTGATGACATGTGCCTTTAACAGTGACTCTGCTGACATAAATCATGATCTGGAAGTCTTAAGCAATTGGTTCAAAAGCCATAAATTGGTTACGAGTGGCAACTAGATACAAATATATAAACATTGTAACGATATTTGTTACTCGGAAGAGAACTTAAGTGGTCCCTAGACGCTCAATATTATTGTGCAATAATAAATATTGCGCAATATTATTGACCGTCTGTAGATAATATTGCGAGGTTGTACAATATATTGCGCAAAATCAAAATTGGTTTGATATTTATTGTGTAATATAAAAAAATTGTATCGTCTATAGGTAATATTGCACAATGTTCTTTCATTCATTATTCGAAGTGTACGAAACTCTGTCGGTATTGTGGCAAATAAGGCAAATAAGTAAGGAATACAGCAACAGGGATATAAAAAATTAAAAGTTTGAAAAAATGCTCTCTAAATACTGGGAAAAATATCCGGAACCTGATAAAGCGCAGTTAGTTCAAAAACTGAACTCTCTGCGCACCAATTTCAGAAAGGAATTAAAAAGAATTTCTCACTCTGAAAAGAGTGGAGACGAGGTAGTAGAGCAAACATTGTGGTACTTTGAGGCAATGCAGTTTCTCAAAAACCAAAAGGAACCGTGCACGTGTCAAAACAGTATCCAAACAATAGACGAAGGAGGATACTACTCTTTCATCCATCTGCGCTTTTTCTTTGTGCTAAGCACTCGGCCAGTATGAGCAATGGCCACACAACAAACTTCAGTATCACTCAACATGTTTTCTATATAAATATCAGCCGACTACTAAATTATTGGGAAAAATATTGTATCGTCTAGGGCATAAAGCAAATAAAATTGCGCAATATATTGCACAATAATATTGTGCATCTAGGGGCCTCTTGACAGATATATTTTGTCACGTGAATGTTTTAATATTGAGAGTATCAAGTCGTATAAGCATCTTGGTGTTTTGTTTGATTGGAAGATGTGTTGGTCTGTCCGTATGGATGTACTTAAATATTGTACAAGACAACTTCTACATTTTTGCTCACGAGAACTTCTTCAGTGGATTTTTTATTGGACTTTTGCATTCTAAGCTTAAATATGTCTTAATATTTTTTTAAAACCACTTGCTTGTTATTAAAGTCGTCGGAGTAAAAGTTAACTATTTTTCACAAGTATCACCGAATTCGTACTCTTCACCAGGAGAAACAGGATCACCGACTTTCCTCTACCATAACTTCATGGAGACACAGGAACCCGATTTGTTAAGACAAACCACATGCGGCTATACTAGGAGAGATACAGCAATTAAGGAGATGCAACCCTAAAATTCTTACCAAGACAGTACTCCTCACTACAACTTTGCCTTGAGTATACCGATCCTTTTTCCCAGTAGGGAAGACTGGCTGTAAAAGAAGGTGATCAGAGACCAGGAAATAACACTCTTCCCTGATGGATCAAAAATGGACTCAGGTCCGGATCAGGGTTCTACTCAGACACGCTTGATAAACGGGAATCTTTTAGATTATCGGGTAAATTACATGCTGTGTCTTCCAGGCCTTGATTGAAAAGGCTACGATATTCATAAAAGGAAGCGACCACCATTCTAATGGATAGTTAGCCAGCTCTAAAATCAATAGGATCAAACACAATAAAATCAAAGGCAGTCCAAAAATGTCGCAATACACGTAAGGCACCACAAGGTTAGACTGTGCTGGGTACCCGAGTATAGCAATATCGAAGGGAATGAGATAGCGGACGAAAAAGCTAGAGCTGCATCGGCCATGAGTAATAGTGATGCTGACACCTCCATACTGCCACCGATTAAAACACTGTTTAACATAATCGACCATATAACCGAAAAAGAGACCAACGTTCTGTGGCTCTCATGAACCGACTGCGTCACATATCGTTCATTATGGCCGAAACTTGATCTTAATAGGACAGAGACTTTGTTACATCTGAATAAATCCTCCATACGCTCAATTACTGGAATAATCACAGGACACTGTATCAAAGGTCATATAACCTGAGTCCAACGATATATGTAGAAGCTGCAAAGATGAGGAAGAAAGTGAATTGATCCAACATCTACTTTGCTACTGCACCTCTTTCCAAGCACGACACCTCCGTATATTAGGCCATCGATTATTTGCAGATATTGCAGAGCTGGAAAAGTTCCAGATATAGGATCTTCTTAGATTCACCAAGACCACAAACTGGTTTACGAGTTGGTAAGAAGAGGATTTACTCCGAGGCTATGGAGGTATTTCCAATGGAACTTCAGGTCTCCTAGTGGAAATTATTGTGTGTACAATCACACACCCTTCCTAACCTTACCTTTCACAAGTGATAAGATCCACATTTTTAGATTTTAAAATCCTCATTTTTGCGACCTTAAAGATCTTTTGTACAGCAACGCCAGTTTATGGAACCAAAAGATGTTCAATTCTTTTGAATGAAGGATCTCTCTGGAGGAGGAGTTAGGATATCATGTACTCTTCTTCCATGCAGAGATGATATTCAGTTTCCGAAATACGTATATTGACATCCTTCCAACTAAGAAATAGATTTGTTATGGATTTATTGTAGAACGGTTTAATGGCTCTTCTACCCTGACTAGACCCTGGATATTTTCCCAATGGTAAAGACACATTTTGTTTGCTGAACTTTTGATTTTTAAGTTTATAGCTGAACTCGTGCTTTGCTGTTTGGAATTAGTAGTTCCGGAAATCCACACGTAGTCGTGCAGGGTAAAGAAGTCAATGCATCACCAGAGAGTGACTTGGGTTTTGCAATAGTGGCATCACTGGTTTCTATTTCTGAACAGACGAAGTTGGAAATAGCTTTACGAAGAACTGAAGGCGCTATAGAGACATTGAAACTGGTTTCCTTTTAATCTTTGAATTCAATTTGCAAAAAAACTGCTTTTAGTACTTTCTGTAGATTTGAAAAGAACCTATCCACATATGCATGTGGCTTGTGGCAGAAAAGTGTTTCAAACAAGGAAGAAACAAAGGGTTTTAAAATGTCCCCTTTTCAAATTCGATTCGACGGATGAAAGAACTATGGCAAAATCCGAAAAACTATATTAAAGTATTTCAATGGGCAAACAAATGTATATCTTGTGCGTTCACGTATACAACGCCCAATTTAAACATATCCTCATGATTGGAAAATCCCCTATGGCTGTCCTGTTAAACTCTCTCAAATGACGGTCCAGTAAATTTAGTTAAATTAGCCTCCCCAACACCCAACACATGCCAAACTCCTACCCAGGTGGATTAAATGGAATTTCTTGAATACCTTTTGCTCCAGCATCTCGACACTATCGCCGCGCCGACCAGAACCCACATCCTGGCACACTGAGCTCTAAATGGGATTCATCGTCTTCAGAGTGCTGCGTCAATTTAAATCTATTTGAGACAAATAATCCCATTGTCTCTGCCGCTGCTGCAAAGGACCGAGATAATAAAATCGATCGTTGTAACGACTTTCACAGGCACAGAACTATGCTCGGGTGGCCAGACCACCCTCCAATGGACTCGGCTTCTATTTTTATGATGGCGTATTTTTTTTTCCTGTTTTTTTTTTATGGCAATCAATTGGGATTCGATTTGGTGAGGATTTTTCTGGTTTTTATTTTCCTAGTCCGCTGAGACTGACTTAATTTATATAAAACGGAGAGATCTTAAATTTTATTGATAGCATCATTTATACGAGTACGAGTATCTATCTATCTATCTGTGTGTTCTGAGTAAATTGTTTTTATTTTTTTTTGCTGGCTGCCCCTAATGTTGATGGATTTAATTGAACTCGTGGCATACATCTTGATGTTGCGGCTTTGTCAGAGAACTTTCCTATTTCCTTTTCCCCACCATAAGAGTAACTTACCAACTCGTACATATACCATAATTTAATTATCACACCTTATCCCATGGGAGATGGGAGATACTTTGACTATGGTTTCAAGATTTATTCCGTTATTGAAGTTTTCTGATATGCCGTCATCTTTAGAACTCGACCGAGAGAATATTTTTTATGTTTATTTTAAGTTTTGAAACATTTTGTTAATTTTTTTAAATTTTAAATTTGTCGCCATTTTATTATCGTTCGCCATTTGCTTTTGCACAATGATACATTTACGAGACAGAATGGTAAGGTAACTGTAAAAAGAATTATAGCGACATAAAACTGGGATACGTAGACAGAGTGTGATAGGTACAGGGTGGCAAATTTATGTTTTAAAATATGAATATTTCCAAAAGTTATAATAGTGAGGGGAGAGTGCGGGCTTTTCAGTCACAGTCCCCAGAGGTGGGGAGAGCACTGAATATCCCTCAGTCGGAGCCCAGACCCCCAGGGACTACCGAGAATATTCGGGATGTGGAACATAACCCTATTTTTTTAATTCCACAGGATAAGCGATAAATGTAAACAGCCATAATTATGGACGCATCTTTTAACCTCTTTTTGGTAACACCGAGCCTCCACGAGACGTATTTATTTCCGACATAATGTCAGACGTCATTTCAGGAATTTTTATTTTCTCATTGGGTGGGCAAATTCTGTCAGGACATTTCATTTGCAAATATGTCGTATACGAGGAAACAACGACGATAAATTCTTACCGTGATGGCTTTGAAAGAACTAGAGAAAATCGAAAATCCGGGAAAAAATGAAGGCATCGTTCCATTTATAGAAAAAAGGCAAGATCTGATTTCTTTAATTATAAAGGATTTTTTAAAAATTGTCGTCTTGTGAGCTCTGGTTGATGCACACAGCAGATTTGTTTGTATTGATGTTGGAGGGAACAGAAGAGCATCAGATGTAGTTGCATACAAAGATAGCTCATTATATGAAGTCTTGCCATCTGAATCATTAAACATACCTACCCCGAAACCATTAAGTGGGCAGGAAGTATGTACCTCATACTACATAGTTGGCGACGGCATCTTCGGGCTGAATAAAAATGTAATGACAGCTTATGACAAAAATAGAAGCTTAACTGCATCACAAGAAGTTTTTAACTACCGATTAAGTCGCGCGAGGATGAGCGTTGAAATGCCATTTGGAAGACTTGCAGCCCGTGTCAGAATTTTTCATCGTTCAATCGAAGTATCTTCAAACTGCTGTGATATTCTAGTCAAAACATGCTGTGTTTAACACAACTATCTTTCCCCGCGGATACCCAAAGGCCTTACAACAGAACTCAATGGAAAATGTCTGAATACTTCGCTTCCAGAAACGTTCACACAACTCGCCCCACAAGACTGTAACGGCTATGAATTTTCTTCTAGGATTCGTGACAACATACGAATATATTGTATTACCGATGGAGATGTTCCATGTCAGTGGATAAAAATAAAAAATCCCTCATTGCATTAAATTATAAATTTTTATTTGCGAAATTCGCCAATCAGTCATGTTTCAATGAAATAAAACTCAAATTGACAGTCCTTGTCAAATTTATTTCCACAGATATTGCAAAAAATAAAAGAAGAAATTGATTCCATAAAATAAATTATTTCTAGAAATCTGCGGTCTCCATTGGAAATTTCAATTGCTTGACATATTTCTTTCAATGAATTATTGCCAGTGGACCATTTCGTGAGATAACACGTTCTCCAAACTTGGTTTCCAATAAATTGATCATCCAATTGGGGCCAAAAATATTCGGTTATCATTGAACGGTAGCGATTCCCATTCACAGTAACGTGCCGGTCTTGATCATCACGGAAGAAGTACGTCCCAATGACGCCACCGGCCCATAAACCACACCAAACCGTAATTTTTTCGGGATGCAATGATGACTCATGGAGTACGTGTGGATTGCTGCCTGACCAATACCGCATATTTTGTTTATTGACGAAGCCATTCAGCCAGAAATGAGCCTCATCGCTGAAGATGATTTTTCGATGAAAATCCGAATCATTTTCAAGTTGTTGCTCAGCCCAATTCACGTACATACGACGCTTCTGGTGGTCAAGCGGCTTCAGTTCTTGCGTCAATTTAATCTTGTAAGGATGTAGGCCAAGATCTTTTCGCAAAATTCGCCACAACGACGTCACAGAGATGTCCAACGCTTGAGAACGACGTGTGAGAGACACATTTGGGCTTTCTTCAACTGAAGCCTCAGCGGCAGCAATATTCTCGACACTACGGGCACTTCTTTGTCTCACTGGCACGGGAACATTTTGTACTGTGCCCGTGGATTCAAATTTTTCCACTAGACGCTCAATTGTTGATCTGCTAGGACGATTATGACGACCATTAATTGGACGTAGCGCTCTTAACGTTGAGGCCACTGACTCCGAATTTCGGTAGTAAATTTTAATAATTTCGACTCGTTGTTGACTCGTATATCTTTCTATCATGAAATGGCAAACCTTACTGAAGAGAAATGTCAAAAGAGCGGCAAGAAATATGGCGTCGTTTGCTGTCCCTGTCGCTCTACTTTTGTAGCGTCCCTGTTGAAAAACCCTGTACATACGTTAATTTAAAGGAGCAATAAATAGAGCAAAATAATTACGAATGGACACAATGAAGCAACTTTCTTTTTTTACACGAAATGGACATTTTAAAATCGATTAAATAAAAAAAGGTATTATAAGTTGACATAAGCCCATTAATTGATGAGGAGCATTCATAATTAGTACGTGAATGGGCTATACTGAAAAATCTAAGGTTTCGAAGAGAGAAAAATGGCATAGGATGCCATTAAGGATGCTTAGTATTTCTTGGGAGTCAATCTCTCCAGTGAGCATTCTATGCACAAACACAACTTTGCTTACAGTTCTCCTTACTTGTAGCGATTGCATACTGATCAAATTTAACCTTGATTGGTATGATAGTAAGATACGATGGTCAGACCATGGAAGACCTCTAACAGCAAAACGAAGAAACCTTTTTTTGGATAGATTCAATACTGTTTATATGAATTCGATAATAGAGACACCAAACAAGAGAAGCATATTCAAGGATTGATCTCGAAATCGCCAGCAAACATTAAAATGTTACATTTACTTAAATACACAACTACATCATTAGCAAATAAGACAAACAATAGTGGGCCTATA
Organism: Brachyopa scutellaris; assembly: GCA_949775065.1. Lineage (NCBI taxonomy): Eukaryota > Metazoa > Arthropoda > Insecta > Diptera > Syrphidae > Brachyopa > Brachyopa scutellaris. The sequence continues at coordinate 144,476,538 of OX459112.1, read as the reverse complement.
TGGCTCCCTTGAGGAACACCGGAGGTAACATTGATTTGTTTAGAAATTTGTCCACGAAAATGTACAAACTGAATTCTGCTACGAAGATAGGATGAAAGCCACAGTAACAACGAAGTTGGGAATCCTAACTTTTCGAGTTTGTACAGTAGGATTTTATGGTCTACCCGGTCAAATGCTTTACTAAAGTCAGTGTAGATAGCATCAACCTGGTTGCCTTTACTAACTTCAGAGATTATGAAGTTATTCAATTGAAAAAGATTTGTTTATTTCGATCGTTTCTTGATAAAGCCATATTGGCATTTAAGAGATTTATAGAAAAAATTTAACTTTAAATGACCTCCGAAGAGAATGGCTCGAATGCCGGTCGACAACCAGGACCAGGATAAAGATCTACAATAAAAATGAACAAGAATAAGGAGACTTTTAAGGACAGAATTGTTGATTTGCAATTCAAATTGGTTGGTTTTTGATATTTTATTCCGATGCCGCGTAGAGGTTCTTACCAGCCTTTATCCAACTTCTGTGGAATCCAGAGCTCCAACGGCCTCCTGACTATCAATGTTCAATCGCTTTTGACTACCTCGCCTTTCATGATAATCTAAGTCGTTATTAACTCTAAAGGACTCTCTTGAGTTCGAAAGTGGATCACAGGCTCTATAATACTGTTCAATATAAAAGGCTGGCAATTCTCTACTAATGACTTTGCGGATCTCCCTTTAAATTCCCGGAGCAGGGTAAGAATAGTTGGATCCTGGCCTCGCATAAAGAGATTGATAAAGCCTTGCTTAAGAAGAGATCCAATAGGATGAGGCTTGCCTTATGGCTCCTACGGTCGCTGCGAAGGCTGTCCTAAAGATTTTGGTGAGATCTAAGAGATGGCTTTGTTTCTCAAGTATCTTCCACCAGACCTTATAAAGCCAAGCCAAGAATATGTCTCACAGTTGTTAAATACAGAACCAACTTCTGATTTAAAGCCCCACCTTTTTTACTGTAAGCTGGCTATCTTAATAGGATCATCTGGCGTTTGAGTTATTAACAAATGTGCGTCTTAGAACTCTGCAGGTTTTATGCTTCACGAGATCATCAAACCAGGCAAGTCCCAGAGATTCGTCTTTGTATTGAAGCTCACAACGCAAATATTTTATACGGATTCAAAAATAATAATTAAGATCCAGAACTGCCAGAAGTACAAGGAAAATGCCTTGAGTCTCTCCTTTCGATAATAATGATGTTAAACAGACTACGAGTACACTAAGTTTCTTTAGAACTGATTTGATGACACAAACTCCTCTGTTTGGGTGTATTTTTCTAAGAACTATCAACAACTAACATTAGAACATTTAGCTAACTGCGTTTCTTATCATAAACGCTGATTTCCGTACTTTGGCCGCACAATGTCATCGCTTGTTCCGTCAATAGAAATGCCAAATATAACCATTTCGCCAAACAATGAGTTACTGTTCGGCATTGATTTCTAACCCAGTGATGCAAATCAATAAATCACTTGTTGTACAGAATGACGTATCTTCTCAGAAGATCAATAATACCATAAGCATATATGTATGTATGACTGTAGTATATAGCAAAAACAAAAATAGCAGCGAGCTTTGTTTCTGAGTTCTGAGACAGGATGAAAAATCTTATCTCAAAAAAAGTACGTTATTGCCGATTTGCTTGACGTAACTTTTGAGTATCTGAGATCTTTATAGAGACACTAGCCATCCTTATCGTATCGAATTGACGGCCTGGACTTTAAGACCATTTGGTCGAAGGGTATAATTGTATATTAGGAACTATATCTAATCTACGTAGAGCTCGTTTTGTCTACTTACGCAAGAAATAGGCATGTGACGGGTGAAGACTTTGATAAAGGTTGTACATCACTGCTAATCATTCCAAAAGATCTGACAAGATGATGCATTCGTATTTGTAGGCCATCAATCCTTTGAGTGAGGAACAGTTTAATAGAGGTGTCAGAAACCTGCAGCTTGTTCAATGTGCATGACTGGGTATTAGCCAGTATCTTTGATGACATAATGGAGCTTTTCTTCTAGAAATTTGTAGACTAGTTGCTTAGCTTGGGAGTGGTTTTCCAGTGTCAAAGATAATGGTCTTTTGTCCCGTATAGGGAGCTTAAGCATGCGATTTTGATACACATGGCTTATGACATTTATATAGGACATTAGATAGAATGAGCACCGTGGTGTAGTGGTAAGTGCGTTGGACTACTACGCAAGGCTGCTCAGGCTTAATCCCAGCAAACACCCAAAAGTTTTTTCGAAGTGGTTAAAATCATAGGCCCCACAGAGGCAAGATTCTAATTTTAGAACAAACAAAATATCACGGGCTCATAATGTTCGACTCCAGCTATGGTGCTGGTCAGTGCTTACGAAACATGGGTTCGTCTAGCTCGCAAGGGAAAGAGGCTGTTATTTGAAAACCTTAAGAAATCCATGAAGATGTGAACCTTGTGAACCTTGTGAACAAATTAAAAACAGAATCATCTCATCACACTTGATAAGGTATTGGATGGGGAGCCCTCTGTGGCAAAGTTGAAAAAAAAAACCGCGGATACTGCATGTCTAGGAAGAAGCGCCTTCGACAACAGATGCAGAGGAAACCGTAGAAGTATTGCTTAAAACGTTAAAACTCACTTTCATGCACTGCAGGTATCCAAAAAGAGATACCAAACGTGTTCACTAAATCTATTCGTTCTTTCACCCCATAAAATACCCATATAAGTCACAGTTTGTCAAGAAAGTGTTTACACATGGTAAAAATTAAAATACAAGAATTTCTATGTTTTCATTAGAAATAGGGGCACATCAAAGAAATTTTATCAAGTTTTGATTTTTAATTATGAATAATTTATGTTTCAACAATTAAATGACACACAAAAAATACTTAATTTCAATCAAAAGCAACAATTAAAACAGCAAAAGCTAAAAAGGGATACAAATTTCACTGTCAAGAAAGTGTTTACACTTTTGTTTTGCAGTGTATGCATCGTTTTATACCGATACCGTTTTAGGGGTAATTTTGTATTTTCGGTGTTGTGACAAATGTAGGAATTTGAGAGCAAAACGATTTTAGTACTGGTGTTAAAGGTGCTTAAAGTGGTTCAATATATCCGTTTCAATATGCCTGGCAAAAGAATATCACTTGACGTGAAGCAATTGGTTTACTGAAACCGTTACAAGGACAAAAATGTTCAGGAGGTAGTTGAGATGTTTGGTATATGCAGAAAAACCATTAACAACATCATTAATCGAGCAAAACATGAAAATTGTTAAAAGAATATTGTTCCAAAAGGTAGGCCAAAAAAGCTCTCGGACAGAAATGAACGCTGTTTGTAAAAAAAAAGTGCAAGAAAACCTCCAAATTCAATTAGAGCTTGGCCAAGCGATATGCAGCATGAATGTGGTGTACAGATTTCACATGAAACTTTACGGCAAGTGCTGTTGAAACATGGGTACTCATCACGAGTTGCACGGAAAAAATACTGCTTTCATCTCAGAATATACAAAAACGCTTATCGTTCGCCACAGAGTATAACATTCACTCAGAATAATATTGGGATGATGTAATATTTTGCGACGAAACGAAAACAATGCTTTATTACAGCGAAGGACCCAACCGAGTATGGCCTACCCTAAGCCTTTAAAAGCACTGTCCAATCGGAATATCATTCTAACGGTTAAATTCGGAGAATTATCTGTGTGGTAAGGCGTTGGAGACTAAGTCTTTACTGATAAAACCATGGACGCCAAGAAATACCTGAGCATTTTGCAAAGTCATTTGCTCAGTAGCTCCAGTAATTTTGGTTTTAATTATGGTGATGAAAGCAGAAAACCAAAATTAAATTTTATCAAGACAACGACCCAAAGAATAAGGAGCTCACGGGCAGGACGTGGCTACTTTACAACTCCAGCAAAGTGCTTGATACACCAGGCCAGACCTCAGACTTAAACCCGATTGAAAATTTATGGGTACCGATTGAAAAAGGAACCCCAAAAACTGAACCTAACTTGTTCAGTACGTTAAAGAAGAATGGACCAGTATTCTTTCCAGGTTAAAGGCAGTTAGTTATTGATGCTAAAGTCACACCAAATACAACAGCAACGTATTGCTATTATAAACAACTCCACATCTTCAGCGGAATTTTGGAAAGCTGTAAAATATATAAATGGACAAACGAATAGCATCGCCTCGTCGCTTAAAGCAACGCAGCTAATTGACCACTTTAACAATCTGCTTAATTCCCCACAGATATCACCACCACTCCAATATGCAGCTCCACTAATTATCGATGACTTCCTAGATAGCCCGTTTTCATTAGAAGAAATCAAAGAAGTCATTAATAAAGCAAAAACGAGAAAGGCTCCCGGAGACGACAGAATTCCATACGAGTTCTATAAAAACTGCACATATGAATTCATGTCTGCGCTTACAGGGGAATTCAATAGAATCTTTGAATCAGCAAATATTCCAGAAAGTTTTAAAAAGGCAATTATCTATCCACTGCACAAAAAAGGTGACTATAACGATCCTACAAACTACAGAGGAATATCTTTCCTGAACACCTCTGCCAAGCTGTTTGCCGCCCTTATATACAACAGACTAACCTGCTGGGTTGAAAATAAAAAAGTTTTGCAGGAGTTTCAGGCAGGATTTAGAAAGAATTACTCGACAGTCGATCAAATATTTGCATTACTTAATATTGCGGAGATATATAAACAGAAACATAAAAAACTATATGCCTTTTTCGTTGACTTTCGAGCGGCTTTCGACACCATAGCGCGCGATGCTCTGATCTACAAACTAAATAATATAGGTTTCTCAACGAAAATAATCAACATTTTAAGAGCAATGTATGGAAATAATGTGGCGTATGTATGGGATGGGGAGTCCATTTCTGGAGAATTCACAACAACGATGGGAGTGAAGCAATGATGTATCTTGAGTGCGTTACTGTTTATCCTTTTCATCAACGATATATCAGATACTGTAAAAGGTGGAATCGAGTTTAGACGACATCGTTTTTCTTTCCGACACTGTAGATGGGTTGCAGCTAATGATGAATAGGCTCAGCGTTTACTGCAAATACTGGAACCTTAGCGTGAACTTGAATAAATCGAAGGTAATGGTGTTCAGAGGCGGCGGTGGCAGATATTCTCAAAGTGAAAGATGGACGTATCAAGAAGAAATGGTGGAAGTTGTTCGCGAATACAAATACTTAGGAATTTTGGTGTCTTCGAACTTGAATATGAAAAAACATCTAGAAACCAAACTATCTGAAGCCAAACGAGCAATCTCATCGGTATGGGGTCGCTGCATCAACAACAAGTATTTAAGCCATAGCTTGAAGCAGAAACTCTTTCGCACAACTTCAGTTTCAGTTCTTTTATATGGAGCGCAGGTGTGGGGATACTGTTCCTTTGCTGAAATAGAAAAGTTTCTTAGGTATTTCTTAAAGCGAATATTTCGTTTACCAAGTGCTACTCCTAATTATATGCTGCATCTAGAGACTGGTGCACCGCCTATGTTCTTGGAAACACTGAGACTACATTTCGACTACATAGTAAAAGTTATGGCAATGAGTAATGACAGACTGCCAAAAGTTGTACTCAAGAGTGTAATAAGAAGTAGAGCAAGCTTCATTCAAGAATGGGAACGCATTGCATCAGATTATGGAGAAACCATAACGATAACACCCGATGAGCAACCTGAACATCTAAAAGCACAACTCAACGTCTTATTGCAAAAAGTAGGTCGAACTATGTATGATCGATTTGTAACGGAAGCACAGTCTTCCCAGTATAGGACATATTACAGCAAGTTGAAATACGATCTAGCAGAAAAAACTTACTTCTTAAACTGTAACTCAATAGAAAAGATCAGCGTAATTTTTAAAATCAGAGGAGAGCTATTAAATTTGAATTTCATTCCACACCGTCCAGAGCTACCTGTCTTGTGCAATCTTTGCAATATGAAGATACGAGAGGATATATTTCACTTCCTTGCAATATGCCCAGTTTTAAAAGAAATTCGATTGAGATTCTTCGATTCGTATACCCTGGAATTAGGTGAAGCAATTGAAATCTTAAATGGAGTCCGAGGCTGGGATTTACTTATCAACTACTGTGCAAATGCTCTTCGTTATAGAAAATGTATAGTTGAAGAAGATTTTTAATGTTTAATGTATATACATATTGCCTTTTTCTTTGTTCTCTGTTAAAAACCAAAATAGAAATGTAACTATTGTCAATCTGGTAGACGGCCATAGGCCAAACCATAATAGACTTAGAATTATATTGAATGTTATGAATTAAAAATGAAAATAAAAGTCATATAAACGAACTAACTACTAAGCAAACATTTTGCAGTCTCTGCATTTTAAGAATCCTTAAGTTTATATGGTAATATTAATATATGTATATAGATGTGTAAACACTTTCTTGACAGTAATTTTTGTGTCCTTTTTTCGTTTTTGTTATTTTTATTGCTGTTTTAAAGTATAATTAAGTATTATTTCTTTGCTATTTGATGCAATCATAATGAATTATTATAAATTAAAAAACAAAAGTTTAATAAAGTTAATAGAAGTGCCTCTATTTGCAAATAAAAAATATAAGTTGTTGTTTTTTTTAACTTGTGTAAACACTTTCTTGACAAACTGTATATACACTACGGTTCACTTGAATAAAGGCAACACTAAAATTTCACTAAACAGTGGGTTATGGCCAGGCAAATTGATACTACACAACTACAGGGTTTTTCAACAGGGACGCTATTAAAGTAGAGCGACAGCGTGGCCATGCAAAAGAAATCGAGTTCCATACATAATGGCATCAAACGTACTTTCACAGGAATAAAGAATTTCATTGATATCCAAAACCGTTTTTGCTTTAGCGCTCTTATTGAAAACCCCTTTATAATTATTGATTGTAAACAAAGTTTCGGAATCTCTCCAGAGAACACACTTACATAAAATTACTTTCCCTTACAAAGTAACGGGATTTTTCCCAAAGTTTGTAAAAAGATTTGGAAAAGTATGCAATAAAATCGGTTCACATGAATAAAGGCAAAGGTGATAGTTAACGAAAATTTGTACATTTTGATTTTATTTATTATTATTTTTTTTTGTCATTACCATAATTAGTAATTCAACAAAGAAGTTAGTAGGTAATGTGTTTAGCCACCGTTTTCTGAAATCACTTCAAATATGCGGTCTGGAAGTGAGTTGTCCAAGATTTTATGTAATTAAGCGATATTTCGGCCCAAGATGACTTAATACCCCGGAGAAGTGGTTCTTTATGTCGCACTGCTTATTTGCGAGTTAGTCAGGTAAATATGGCGACAAATTCATCATTTCCACTTTCTGCTGACAATAAACGACTTTACTAAGCGCGCAGTATGGATTGGTGCGTTATCTTGTTACAAAATCCGTGGCAAAGGTTCAAACAACTCGTTCAAATTACGGAAAGCTGAGTCCGATATTTCTTTGTAAGTAATTTCCGTCATTTTAGTGGTCTTTTAGCTCAAGTGCTCTATAATAGTTGATCGCTACTCCGCCCTCTCGGCTATGATAACGCGTCTTTACCGATGAAAAAGAAGTTTAATTTAGATGGACCGGATGGGTATTTTCACAATTTACGCGAAGAACAACGGTTTCTCGCGCGTCATCATAAACTTCTTTTCATTATTCCTCTTTCTTAGCATTTAATATCATTGTGGATGGGAAGTTTGGATTTTGGAGGATTTCTTTTGCGGGAGTTCTCGCATGGGCACACTAGTTTACTTGTACTACAAAAACCTAAACTAGTCTCATCGGACATGTGCAAAAGCTACAATGAACTGCAGACTGCGGAAACACTGGGGCGCTGACACTGTTCCGCACAGAATAATAGGAACATTTTTTATATTAACTCACTTGAAGGAGTCGCAAACATAAAACCAAATCTTGTCATGAAGTTTGCTCATCTGACAAATTCATTTTGTCTGAAGAATGCAACAATCAACTAATTTTACTCTAGAAAGTTGTGGTATCACGCGGACCGACACTAGTCTATGTGGGGCTTAGCTTGCAGACTTGATGTGGACTTGTTCGCTAATACGATGATGAACAGTACTGGTCCCAGCTTGGAGTCTTGTGGTACTCGGAAGGAATCACATCTTTATCCGCAAATAGTATCTGTGTTTTTGTTCCCAATTTGAGAGGACGTCCTCACTTATCTCCCTGTAGCTTTGCCTTCTTGCTTCTCTGAAATAATTTGCAACAGAAGACAAAATAGTGAAAGGCCAGTTGTCCACCCTTAAAAATTAGACACCCTACATATATACATTTCTGATCGACGTTTCTCGTACTTAGACTGATCAGAGTTGGAATTATTTGAACATTTGAACATCAACATATGTACATACATAGATGTTTTACAAAGATCTCTGCGACACAAGACTTAAAGCCTAACGACCACCAAAAGGGTCGTAAGTCATGCCACAGGAGACCCATCAGCCATTTGAAAAATAAAGCTTACGTCACATAAATATCTCCTTTTTAATCGAAAGTGGGATCGTTTACTTTGTTATGCACCACCGCCCAAAAGATACATAACATATATCAATCTAACGAAGATATCCACTCGTGTAGGTATCCTCACTTAATATCTTATCGCGGCATTTAGCAGCACACGTCGAATTTCTTGTGAATAAATAACCAAAGTTCAAAGATGCATCTTACACACCCATATCTTGCAGATACCTCATGACCACACGCAATGCAAATTGCTTCAAGATACAAAACGAAGAAAAAGCGTCGTCTATCTGATGACCTTAAACATTAAGAACAGGCACAAGGCAGTGCTGTGCGCCCAGTTTGCAGTTTGCCATTTAGTCAAAATAAATTTTTATATCCGATGGATTGCAGATTGGAAATTTCCTGTTGTTGGCAAACAAAAACAAAAAAAAAAAAATTAAAATGTCAAGTTTGTGTGCAATTAACAGACTCAGCAGGCGAGTTTCGTGGGTTATGATGTAATTTACGAAATCGTAAGTCGATTGGGGATACACTATACGCAGACTGCACTCTATACACACACACATACACCGTCGATGACTAATTGCATGAAGCATGCGCTGAAAACAATTCTCTCATGCACATGCAGATACAATACAAACGAAAGAATTTAGGTCGAATTGCAAATTTCCGTGTTAAGTGAAAAATTGCGTTCCCGATTAAAAAAACAAAAATGCTAACAAAACGTTTTATAACAACAACAACAAGGCGCAAACACAGAGATACACATACGAGTGAAAATACAAAAAAAAAAAAAAAACTGTGCGCATTTACTCGTATGCAACTGCTTCTGATATGTGTTGCAGGCTGGCATGACCAGGGTTACCGATGGGCGATTTCAAAAAGTCGCTCCGGGTCAAAAAGGGTTTCGATATTCACACACACGGACACTTATTAGGCTCGGATAATATTGAAAGGATATATAGTAAAACCCAGATAAGTGCATTAGCAAAATTGTCCAATGTCGTTACGAAAACCCGTTTAGCTACTCAGCGGTACCTATCCACGATCAAGACAAGTTAATGAAAAGGCGAAAGATCTTCACAATAAATAATCGAAAAGAGACAGCCAAGAGAAAACGTCAAAGTCTTACTAGAGTACTAGAATCTAGAACTCACCACATTATGTACTAGATTAAGTTTATTACCTTTTGTTTTGTTTCGATTCTAGTGCTTTACAAAAGGGTACTTAAAAGGGGAATATTTCATGTAAGTTCTCATGAAAGAAAGGGAAATAATGAGTATTTAAACGGAGAATGCAGTTAAGCGATACATACTTAAAAGGGGATCTTAACAAGAATATTTCTTTATATACTTAGGGTTTACAACAAAAAAAACCGAGGATGCTTTGCGGGGTTTCCACTTAAGAGGGTGGTTCTAAACTGGGTTTCAATGTTAATTGTTTTTGCTGTCCATGTTCTATTTAAAGCATTTTGCTTCCGCTTTTTCACAAAAGAAAAAGAATTTGGTCCAATTTTGGAATACATTTGAACTTCCCTAACTCGAACTTCTGTTACTCGAACTTTTCTTTAAGTCGAATTTCTATCGTGAGCACTGCTTTTTCGTTGCTTTTTCATATATATTTTTAGCCTCCTAACTCGAATTTCTATAACTGGATTATTTCTATAACTCGAACATGAGTACGTACTGATTTTTCGTTGCATTTTTCACATATTTTTAATTCCGTAACTCGAATTTCTGTGATGCGAAGATATATTTTAACCGTTACTCGAATTTTTCTGAATCATAATTAACCCCCTGAACCAAGTTGCCTTAGAAACGTAGTAGGGGAAGTCCCTATAGTCGGCCTAATAGAAAATTTCGTAACTCACAAATTTCAAATGAGCGATTAAATAACTTGATATATGTATAGTATATGTATTTTCTGAAACTCGAAGTTTCTGTAACTTGAATTTATTTTCTGGTCCCTTGGAGACTCGACTTGGGGAAGTTCTCCTGTATACATAAGTTAAGATTTGAAAAATAAATTTTTGAATGTCAAGGTCGCCACTAATCTCAAAAAGTGTCGAAAACCCCGTATCCTCGAGATGCAGTCGTGGGTGCTAATAGTAAAACCCGCCGCTCGGTAACCCTGGCAATGCCATTGGAATACTAAAAACGAATTGCGGTCGCCAAGAACCTGCTTCTTTCTTGTATATGGCGTCCGAATTAGTCGACAAAAAAAAAAAACTACAGAAAAAGTACATGTTGGTGCTTTGCCAGAACATGCAGCAATATGAAACATAAATAAATTGGTTTGAGTGAAGCGTGTGCCAGAATATGCATTAAAAATGTAAATACGCTCAGCATAGACGATCGCGATCGCCAGTCACAGGGCTTCATGTGAGAATTTCAATTTTATGAAAAGATACGCCATATGGGTGGTAGCGGCAGTGCCAGGTTCTTTTCATAGCCTTAAACATAAAAATACCGTCATATGTACAATGTACATACGTGTTTTCAATACTTTTCCATCGGTAAACGCGATAGTTTGGGCGGATTTTTTTTTCGAAAATCAACGTTTGAATCAACCGAATGATGCACATTGCTATTCTTTCCCCCCATATAGGATCAAATATCCGCCGAAAATTTGGGGAAGATTTGTGTTCTTCGAGCCAAAACCGCTGACCCCAGCTGTTTCACTGGACCGAAGCAGCTTAGGATTGCCGCATCTCCTCCAGGATATCTTTGTGGAGGTAACAACATTCATTAATTCGCCGGTCCAGATTCCTTTCTTCCATTTCTTTAGTACTTTCCATAATTCTGAATAAGTTCTGTTTTTTTCACGCTAACAAAATAAGCTTTTTCCATCTATCGTATGCAATATATCGGATGCAATTATATAGATCGCCTGCACGTGATACATTCGTGGTTATATCGCAACAATCGAATTATAGCCACTGATCTCCTGGAAATCAATATAACTGCCAAAACCAAACGCAGGCAACAAATTTTGACGCAAGAAATAGTTCTTCTAAGAGCTGCCTGACAAAGAGAAGCAGACATTCAGTCCGCATTCTCCAAATAAATATTGAAGGTATAGGCAAATCCAAAGGCGAATACCTCTCAAAGATTCTTAATGACAATGCCATCGACGTAGCAGGTATTTAAGAAACTCATTCAGCTTTGGAAGCTGATTTTAGTAAAAAAAAAAAAAAAAGAAGCCAAATACATGGGTCATTGGAGTGTTATACCACCAATCGCATGGTCATCCCACTTTCATTCGCAACGGCAGGCATTCAGAACGCGAAACTGGTCCAGCAAAGCTCCACAGAGAACGTGTTCTATATCACTGGAGATGTAAATGACACACACATCACCAACAAACATATATAAACTCCCAAACATGCCTTGGCCACGAAGTGTCATATCACCCTTTGACCATGCAACCAACCTATGCGGGCGATCATAACAATCACCACACATCATGAGGATACCCAAATAACGACCCGAACGAACTTAAGCTAACAAACTGGTCCGAAGTCAACAGTCTTCATCTCGTCTTCGACGCCAAGGATGCCGGTTCCTTTCATTCCGGACGGTGTCTTAGGGTCTACAGCCCAGATCTCACATCTGTGAGCTACAACCGCGACATAAGACCTGTTCAAAACAGTCGTCAAGTCCTACTGATCTTCCCTCATAGCCAGCATAAACCCGTCATTTAAATACCTATTATTGAATCTATTGCCCAAACTATGGAATTTCACCAAAACCTCGTTGGGACAGGTACTCAAAAGACCTGGACGCCAATAAAAGATGAATCCACCCGCTAGCCAAAAACTAAGATCGACTCGCCGGCACCATTCTTTCCACAGCTAAGAAATAAGTTCCGAGAAGATTCGGAAACACTACATCCCTGGTTGGAAGAGTTCGAAGCGAATGGCCTGCCCGAAACTGCGGATCAGCTACTCCAGTCCATCGATAAGGCACGTAGCGAAAAATGGCAACACACGGTCGAAAATTCGAGTTTTGTCCACTCCAGCCGAAAGGCCTGGAGCCTGCTATGCAAGCTTGGCAGCAGCACGCCAAAACTAAAATCCCGAAAATCTAAAATCCCGAAAATCCAAAATCCCGAAAAGCCAAAATCCCGAAAACGGCATCCCAAAAAATTATATAAAATGCAGAATTTGCGTACATTTTTTTTCCTACAAACAAATGTTTATTTTCACTTTCGGGATTTTGGATTTTCGGGATTTTGGACTTTCGTGATTTTGGTTTTCGGGATTCTGTCCGAGATAGGATCCAAAAAGTTGTACTTTAACTTATAACTTTTCAGAATTACGATTTGCATTTCGAGATATCAGTCTTACTTTCTTACTTATGTGGCGCTACAGTCCGGGGTAGACCAAAGTCCCAACCAACAACCTCTTCCAGTTAGCCCGGTTCTTAACTAACCACCTCCAGCTGCGCACTCTAATTTGGTTGAGGTTCTTTCCCACTTGTGCGATCCACCTTAGGCGAGCTTGTCCTCTCCTGTGCTGACAATCTGGGTGGAGTACTCTACGGGCCAGAGCGTTAATGTCCATTCGCTCTACATGCCCTAGCCATCTCAAACGCTGAGTTCGCAGTTTTTTGACCAGGTCGATGTCGCTCTACAGCTCGTATAGTTCGTGGTTGATTCTTCTCCTCCGAAACCCGTCAACGTAAACGGCACCGAATATTTTACGAAGGACCAAGGATATCTTCATCCGATTTCGATAAGGTCCATGCTTCAGTTCCGTATAGCAAGACTGGGATGATAAGGATCTTATATAGAGTCTCATTAGTCAATCGGGAATTGTCTTCTTAGCCCAAACAAACGTATTGGCAAGAGTAATCCTTCGTTTGATTTCCGACGAGATGTCATTTTTTGATGTTATAGCAGAGCCGAGGTAGACAAAGTCCTTTACTACCTCAAAGTCAAAGAGATGTCAGTCACATGATTTTATTCCGATGACGTCTTCAACTCAAAGACGAATATAAGTATATAATGTCAATTTGGATCACCATTCCCAATGATAGGTATCTGAACGCACGTGTACGAATCTATTTTGTTCACTGTACTAATTTCATATCATCTCTCTGTGATCTAGTCCACGTTTAGCTACGCGCTGTTTTTTACGTCAATAATGTGAGGTAATGAACGAGAAATGACTCAAATACGCGTACATTCTTTATGCGATAGAAAATGTCATCCAACCGCATACATAGTTGTTAATACAAAAATAATAAATAGAAAGAAAAAAATTCCAACGCAATAAAAATAAATTGAATTCTGTAACGTAACGTACGACCGCATGCGTGATGGAATTTAATTTTACCTTTAATTAGTTTTTCATGCATGCACAGCGAGTTTCACACCGAGGCACACATGTAACGATATAAACTACAAGGAGTATCTATTCGTATCCACCACGCAACATGGCGATGCGATGGCGACCACAAAGGACCATGGACACACCGAAGAGAATTATAGAGACTACGGGTATAGCCAATCCCATATACAACGGGCTAATCGCAGTGTAAATCTTTTACAGTTTTTATACTCGTACTTGAAGTTGATTTATATTTGCATAGAGAGAGAGAGAGAGAGAGAGAGAGAGAGAGAGGAGGAGACACAAATTTTACTTTCACGCAGCGTTCTAGCGTGCGGGTGTCAATAAACTTCACGAGCACCGAAGACCGTCTAAATAAGAATTCGCATACCCTGCACGTACGAGTACGAGTTTTCTAAAATACATAACTTGGTCTTGGTATACTCGTACGTACCGCGGTTCTAGTAAAAAAAAATAATGCCATCGACTTCTAGAAAATACGCTTGGCCGGCTAAATGTTGACTTATTTTGAGAAATTCACTTGAAAACCATTCCCGTTGACGGCGTATCTACCAACTGAGGTGTGTGTGCGATTTTATAGTGCGCCGTGATGTCACTTAACAGCCAGCAGTGGTAGTTCGTTTGGATAGCCAATGTATTTTGGGATCCATTAACCGAATTATGACAGTTCATGGAGAGCCGAAAGGGACATCTTCACTTCATGGAATGTAAGATGACCAGAGTGGCAGACATGAAACGCATAACTTTGACAGAAACAAAAAACGAGTATTGAATAAATAGTTTTACTTCGATGGTCTGTAATAGCAGCTGTTGTGTCCGTCATTACAGTGACACCAGGAACTAAATGATGTGTTCCAACCATTCTTTTTGCAAGCTTTATATTAACTTCACTTTCTGTGAGGGCGGAATCTGGGAATCGATTTTAAACCCACTTCCAGATATCCGATCATCCTGAAATTTTACACACGTATATAGTTCCGGAGACAATACAATATGTGCTATTTGATGACGTTGTAAATCCAATATGGCGGACGCTTTTTTAGCTTTTCCATTTCTGTGAGGGCGGAATCTGGGAGTCGATTTTACACCCACTTCCAGATATCCGATTATCCTTATATTTTGCACACGTATATAGTTCCGGAGACAATACAATATGTGCTATTTGATGACGTTGTAAATCCAATATGGCGGACGCTTTTTTTACTTTTCCATTTCTGTGAGGGCGGAATCTGGGAATCGATCTTACACCCACTTCCAGATATACGATCATCCTGAAATTTTGCACACGTATATAGTTCCGGAGACAATACAATATGTGCTTTTTGATGACGTTGTAAATCCAATATGGCGGACGCTTTTTTAACTTCAATTTCTGTGAGGGCGGAATCTGGGATACGATTTTACACCCACTTCCAGATATCCGATTATGCTGAAATTTTGCGTATCCTGTGACAACTCAATATAGTATATTTCATGATCTTGTAAATCTAATATGGCGGATGCCCCAAGATGGTGGATTACCGTTAACTTCCCGACCTCCTAAATATGGGTATCAAATGAAAGGGCTTGGCAAGGAGAATACAATACGCTATTACGTCATTAAAAATTCAATATGGCGGACGCTCACAAGATGGCGGATAACCGTTATCTTTACAACCATCTTAATATGGGTATCAAATGAAAGGGTTTAACAAGTAGAATACGATTAGCTAAGTGATGTGATTCTTAATTCAATATGGTGGATGCCATAAGATGGCGGATTACTTTTTTCCTCGAGCGCCCCAAGCTTTAATTTATAGTCACACATTGGTGACTCGGAAAAAAATTTTTTTTTTTATTAAAGCTTGTTTTTAAAAAATATTTTTTTATCTTTTTATTTATTTGTATAGAAAGAAGATATGTTTAACAGGTTTTTGACGTGACTATACGTTTCTAAATTGTTTTCTTTCATATGCAAAATATTGCTGCAGTTTCGTGTTGCACCTCAAAAACTATTGTTTCTATCGAAAATCAAAATATTCTTCCTGATAGTTAAAGAATCAAAGAATTGACGTCACGTGGGGGAGCGGAGTGGGGGCGCTGTCATTTTGCTGATCGTTGCGCCGGATCTGCAAACTTTCACGCAGTATAACTTTTGTCTCCGGTGAGCTCCGATGCTTGTTATTGTCTAATCAATTTCAACAGAAAATTCGCTTTTAGGGTTCAGTACCCATATATGGTAATATGGAACCATTATAAGTTCGCTCTAACTCAAAAATGTCTGTCACGATAAAAACATCAAGAACTTATACATTTCGGTGGACCACATATCACTCAAAAATGTTGTGAAATAACTATACAGGGTGGGCAAAATGTGAACTCGGAAGAAAAAATTCTGCAAAATATATCATGTGGAATATCATTCGAAAGGGCCCAAAGCAAAGATTCCAAAAATATTTTTTTCACTTTTTTTCCGTTGGAAACTTCGGGAGTTATTACTGAATTAATGTGCAAAACTACCATATCCCCCCACCCCATCTCCAAAACTACTGAAGTCAAAAATATGAAAAAATCATAGTTTGTATATCTAGAAATAACTATAGCGAATCTCATAAGTTGAACAGTTTTTGAGCAATTCACATAAAATTCAAGTAAAAAAAAAAGTACGGATTTCGGCAGGAAACGAACCTGGACCCCCAAACTCAGTATTACTTCGCCAATGGGCATATATGGGTTAAATCTGTCGATCTAAAGGAATTTACCTCAAGAAAACCGAAAACCATTTGACGTGTTCGAATACACAGTGTGTCAAATAATATCTCGGATACAAACTTTATCTCAGCAATCAAGAGCGCCATCTATGTGTTCGAACATGCGTTTTAAAGCTTGAATGTTGCTCCTATCTGTCATCATCATTTCATTACATTTGGTTGACATTTAACAATTATAAAAATTATTTTGTAGTGGCCGCGGCCGTGGTGGTTAGTGCGTTGGACTACTACGTATGCTGCTCGGGTTCAATTCCAGCCCGGGTCCAACACCTAAAAAAGTTTTTTACGGTCGCCACCTTTTTCGAATGTCTGACAAGCAATCAAAGAGTATCATTTGTCAAGAGAACCTTCTCAACTCGCCGTTCGGAGTCGGCAAAAAACTGTAGGTCCCTTCCATTCGTGGAAAAAATAACACGCACCCACAAATGGTTGCGAGAGCAGGCCCAGGTTCACCTCGAGCTGTAGCGCCAACTAAGTAAGTAAGAATACATTTTATAATGCTCTATAATAGGTACTTTTAAATGCTTAAAATTTAAATTAAGTACACTACATAATTGTAGTTTTGAAATACATTATTTAACTTAAACATCTTTAGACAGTTTTACTGCTCTAATGCAACGTCCATACACTGAAACACTCGTACACTCAATGTATGCCATTTATTTATAGGCGAATCTATTTTTGAAAATCCCTTTCGATAGAAAATCTGTCAATAACCATTCAGGTGTTGGATGTTCTAACAACGCTGTCACATCTCAACATCACTGTAAAACGAAAACATCTAAGTACAACACTTCACAGGATCCTCTCCCCCATTTGCAGTCACACGTGTTTGAAATACATACTTTAAAAATGTCCTCCCACTATATGTTAAGCCGGTCGATTTTAGACATCATTTAGAATCCCCCCGGAACTCCAAACCCCGATTTAATGTGCTTGCTTATCCAGCTAACCCCCATTCAGGAACAATTCGACTGGAAGAGCAAAAGCTTGTTGCTGGAATTTTATTTTTGTCCTTGAGATTGTTTTCCCGCCCGAGTGTCGCCAACAACGCCACCACACTTTTTATAACCATTCGCTCGATGATGATTCATTCACAATGCTAAAGTCAAAATTGTGAAGTCAGCACTTTTATTTGTTTACACTGCATTCCGATTGTGCGGATGAGATTTTGTGACCCAATCCACCGTTGGAAGTCGTTAAAAATGACTGGTGGTGTGTGTCTGCTATCAGGTCACAATGTTGTCCACACTTAAAGGACTCGTAAAAGTGAAAGAGCTTAAAAGAATAAGAATTTGATGACCCATTAATGTAACGGTGCGGTCTTAATTGGAAAGCATTTCCATTATACATACTGGTGGTAGAATGGAGGCCGCCATCAACCGATGGAACCGGGGGCCACCCAGTGCACCTGTCATAGTGTCATAGTGCCGCGGCCAAGTGATTAAGTGAAGTGCATGTTTGTGGTGGTGGCCTCCGAAGGCCATCGATTGGGTAGGGTTGGCACTTCCGTGAACACCTAATAAATTGGGGCGACAGTCTAGCTGCAGTTTGTGTCTTCCGCTAAGACTGTGGTCATAAATTACAATGTATCGACGACGACTACTGCAACTGCACCCATAAAGAAAGTAATGGCTTTTTGTTAATACTGTACCCAGTGCATTATTATTCATCACGACAAATAGTCGATCGTTAGACAATGGTGTATTGGGAATAGTGCATGGAATGGTACTAGCTTGTCTAAAGGGTTTGAGTAGACAGCCATTTAGACGTGTTGTCCATTAGCAAAGCTGCAATGACGAAATCACCGCTAAAATAACAATGAACACTTAAAGTGTCCGTTGTGATGAGTTTGACGAAGAATGGTGTTAACCAAGGGTTCGGTGTGCTAATTTAGCGAGAGAACGCTGGTCGCAAAAGTCGCCAAAAGCTGACAGTTTTATAAAAGCGAAAATGTTGCATAAATTACTTGATAAATGTGATGATAGGTTGTGCCTAAGTTAGGGAAAAATCATAACTTATACGTCACTTGACGAATTGCTTTGACATTTGAGGACACTCCGAAGGAGAAAAAAAACATTTAAACAATTCCTTGAAAGCGGTCTGCTCTTTAGTTCCCACAACTGATACCCAATGTGTTTTTTAGACTTTCCTACATTGTCAATAGGGACAAACTGTCAAATGTGAGTCAGTTGTGTTCAGTGGTGCCAGCACGTAACTTGATACAATCGAGTTTAATCGATAAAGATCATTGGCAGCACTTATTTTGATTCATTCGCTTGTCCTCGATTGTATCGTTAGAGCTGGCAGCACACGAATTTAAGTATGACGTTAGAAACGAAACAGAAGTGGTCATTTTTGGAAAAGCATTATTTAATAAAACAAAATATGGAGCCTAAACATATGAGTATAAATAAAAACCAGGCGGAAATTCTTATAAATTTTATGAGTGAGAATCCAAGTTCAAAAACTGCCCACGGGCGAAGGAACAGTAGTTTTCTTTGAGGAAAGATTACAAACTGAACCTGAACACAGAGGGTCCTCCAAAGAAACATTTCAAGGATTTCTGAAAACTTACTCAGTTCTCTCAATTGTAATGAGTTGCTTTTATCACTCAAACACCTTCTTTTGATTCTAGCACTAGCTGGTTCCTCATCCTTATTTTCCGTATAAAAACAGTTTGCGTTTAGCATTTGCGAACTGAACGAGCTATACAGCGACATGGACCTAGTATGTAAATGTGCTTTGGACGCTTGAGATTACCGTTTGAGACCCGCATCGTCAATAACCGTTTCCGGTTTCCACGTGGTTTATTATTTAGCTTTAAATTTCTCAAACGGAACCTTATCTAAACCCTCCGCGTAGCGCGTATGGTAAGTCCATCTATCGCTATGTTCTCAAAT
The DNA here is from genome assembly GCA_949775065.1 of Brachyopa scutellaris. NCBI lineage: Eukaryota > Metazoa > Arthropoda > Insecta > Diptera > Syrphidae > Brachyopa > Brachyopa scutellaris. Next base: position 144,456,996 of record OX459112.1, on the reverse strand, counting down.
GCGTTATTAATGTTTTACTCTGAATAAATAAAAATAGTTCGAATTTAAACTGCCCACAGCATGCTAAAGAATGCCTAGGAAAAAAATAACGGCACTTGTGACGAACTCTAGAAGTATCAAACGTCAAGCACCCGTATTTACACTTTCTGGCACAGATGTTCACTTGAGTGCTTTTCATTTTGGACTGAATGAAAATCGGATATTTCATATGGTTCACGATTTTCAGTATTGTAACGGATTTAGGATAGTTTTACACCGTATCTTTATTTTAAACTAAATGCTACGCTTTATCAAATTTGACTCAGTCTACATTTAAAATCAGTCACACACGTTTTCTTACGCGCCTCCACCTGTCAGCTGGGAGTTCCTAAACCCCTATCATTTTCGCGCCATGGTAAGTGCCGTTTATTCGGCATTACATCAAAATATTTTCTTGTAATTTTCCATTTAAATTGAATTTAATTTTTAAGCCCTTGTGTTACATCTAAGCAGTAAGCATTAAGTGGCCTTATCTTTATTTTTTTTAGCTCAGTAAATAACTTACTAATTATAAATAAATAAATAAATACCAACGAGTCTATTTAAAAATAAAAAAAAAGATCTTATACTGATTATACGCATTATCGATCTTCAGAGAAAAGCTTTCCTAACAATCTGATTGTGTGTCTGTTGTAGTTTTTGTTGTGGTTGAAAACTTGTCACGATTTATGTGTAAAACCAACAATGGGGTCGTCTACATTCCGAGCGGTTGTTGAACCTGTTGATTCGTTCAAATCAGTGATTGATTGAGCAGCTGTAAACAATTAAATTTCGTTGTATTTTGAATTCTCCTTAGGCGGCATTTTAAGGCGCGCGTATACAAAATTTACACCGATAACGGATAATGTGTGAAATTAGTGTTAGATATTTTACTGTTCGAGACATAAAAAATAAATTTAAAAAAAAACTTGATCTATGAGAAAAAGGTCGTCAACATATGCACATATGTAGCTACAAATTGATCCCGGACACGTTGATTTCTGCAGGAAAAAGGGGCCACATCAGTCTATTTTGAGTTATGTAACATTTGCCATCACCAAAAAAGTATTCGGTACCAATGCACTTTGTTATTAAAGATATACTGAAAGAAATTTCTGGTGAAAAAAATAACATTTTGCGCTTTTGAGTGGGTTTAAGTTAGTTTTAAGGGTTCCGTATAGTACTAGGAACCTAATACATAGTTTCGCTCATTTCCAAGAAAATGTGCATACTTAGAAAATAAGGTATTAGCTACCATATCCTGCTTATGTTTTAACATTCACATATTTTAAAAACAAAATATTCTTATAAAAGTGAAATGACCCGAAAAGTGTCTGCTTAAAAAGAGGATGGGTAATGTGGCATACATGGGTAGTCAAATGTGATATACTTATGCCCGTTTTCACAGTGCGAGCTTAAGTGTCGATCCAACGATAATCTCAGAATTAACACGAATTGCGTTTTCACAGTGCAGGCTTAACGCAATCCTGCACTTAAGTAATGTCATAACTTAAGCCACCGACTTCCACGGCCTAAGTATCGATCCAGAGAGTAAATTGTTGCCGTAAGTGTATCAAAATAATATTAACCTCCAAATAAAGTACAGAAAACCTACCTAAACAACGAAATGTTTTATCTGGTAATGCGGCTTGCATTGCGACTCTCATTTTATGCAAGTGGAGGGGGATGATTCTGCTGATATCGGATATCGGTGGTCGCTGCGCTCGCGACTTCAGTTGTGTATCTGTTTCATCAGGATGCACATCGAAGGAAGGGAGGGGTGTGCAATTTTTTTGTTTTCGTCAGCATACTGCTATTTCCTCGTTTTTTGAATTAAAAATGAATTAATTAAATTATTTTTCTATTTCCACACAACGCATGTTCCTCTCACTGCAATCGCTAACTGCTGATGTAAAAAGAGCTATCAAAGTGAGCCTAGTTTTCGAGAAAACCGCCTGTATCACATTATCCGCATATGTATACCACAATACTCGAAGTTACTCTAATGGCAAAATATTGTTTGCACAATTTGTTTGATCACCTCTTTATTATTTATCC